>JADMNL010000034.1:64965000-65565000 GCA_016271365.2 Neoceratodus forsteri
GAGCGAGATGTGAAAAATGGTAGCTGTACTGCTCATAAGGAAGTGCGGTAAAATGGCATTGTTGAAAATCTGGTGTGCAAATATTACAAATTCGCAAACTTGCCAGCGTGCGTAGGAACTGCGCAACATGCGCTCCTAAAACAGTCATTTTGGGAATTTTTTCACCAAATTTTCAACATAGCCATTTTAAGAGCTCTGCTCATGACCAGTGTCACTGTGATTTTCTTAATGTGTCCCATACATTGATTTCGCACACCAGCTGCGCCATTGTGCACTACATGGGCAGAAACATGTTGTGGTCGAGATGTGAAAAATGACAGCTGTACTGCTTATAAGGAGGTGTGGTAAAATGGCAATGTTGAAAATCTGGAGTGAAAATATTGAAAATTTGCGAACTTCTGACGTGCATAGGAACTGCGTAACGCGCGCTCGTAAAACAGTCATTTTAAGGAATTTTTCCACCAAATTTTCAAAATAGGCTTTTTGAGAGCCCACCTTATGAACACTGGCAGTGTCGTTTCGTTAATCAGTCCCGAAAGGTGATTTCATGCAATGAATGCGAAATCACCCTTCGGGCCCGATTAACGCCATGACAGTGACAGCATTCATGAGAAGGGGTCCCAAAAACCCCATGTTGAAAATGTGGTGCAGAAATTCCAAAAAATGCCCGGGATATGCAACAAACTTGAAAAAACCCTATTTATTACATTATACAGCTTACCGGCATTTCCTCAGTTCGCAGTCGGCTTTGAAGAGTGCAGACATGTTCCCGGTCCACCGAAGATCATCGCGCCGGACTCCGGAGGTAAGTATGGGGTGAGGGGGGGTGTGGGGAGGCAGGGTGCGCAGTGGGTGGGTGCGGTGGCGGCAGGAGACTGAGGACCGTTTTTAATTACAGTTTTTTATTATTAAGACAACGGGACATTTGCCACGCTGGGGTGGGCTCCCAGCATGGCAGCTGTGGAAGCTGTTTGGGGGGCTGGAGCCGGCGAGTTGGGCACCCCCGTCAGCCATCACGGACGTGTGCCACGCTGGGGTGGGCTCCCAGCGTGGCACCAAGCTTTTGGGGGAGGGGCGGAGCCGACGGGGCATTGGGCACCCGCTCATACAATATGTGCATGGGGAATGGCCAGCACGCAGTATGCGGCGGCGTGTTGGGGGGAGATCTGCTCACTGAAGCGGTGCTTTCCTTTCAACTGTATGCCACTGCATTTTAACTGCTGTCATAGACAGCTGGAGCAGTGATTGGCGCACTGCGACCACACCTGCAAACACACTGACTGAATTGGAAGAGGCTGACACACCTCTGGAAAACTCGGATGATGCACTGTGTTTCTTGCACATGCGTGCAAGCAAACATAAAAACTGTGCAAAAGCCACTCCTTACAGTAGGGGGAAGTGAATGTTTACCAGATGTTGGCCAGAGAGAAGGAGAGAGAGAGAGAGAGTGATGCTCCGGCAGCCTCCAAGGGTATAGCTGTTGTGAGGAGCTATAGAGCAGATAAAAGGATACCTTCCTGGTGCCAGGGCCCGCAAAGACTGAATGTTTTGAAAAGAACTTCACCCCAGGTTTCCTTGCCTGGCAGGCCTACCCCAGGACATAGGCAAGGGACAGTCTGGGCCATCCTGGGCAATGGTTGCAAGTAGAAGGAGCAAGGGGTATGACCAACAGGAGGCTGGTAGTGCCAGGATGCTTTCCTGCTTGCTTGATGGGTGGGCACAGGCTAATGACCCCCCAGCCCCCATCATGCCTTACTGAAGTATGGAGAGGTGAGGATAAGTCTTCGGTGTGGGTAGCATCTGGCTACAGTGAGTCGGCCAGGGGCACAGGGGGAATCAAGATAGAAGGCTTCCACCATTCAAGGCAGGAGCTGAGTGCCAGCCGCTTTCAGGGCCCTGAGAGTGGAGGAGGTCCTGGACACCTCATGGCTATGAGGGCATTAGGATACAGTGAGTGGGACCATGGTGACTACCAGGGAAGAACCTCGGGCAACTGGAACAGATCCCGAGGAACTGGGGTTTGTGGAGTGTGTGTTGCTGATCTTGCCCATTGAGAAAGTTAGTAGCTCCACCAGGAGAGAGTGGGAACTTGGGGTATCCCTCAAGGAGACCTCCTGATGACTTTTGCATCTGTGATGGATTCCCTTGAAGGTCACTAAGGGACATCCTGATAGGTGGAGTCCCAGAAGACTGGCCTGTGCTGAAACATCAAGCACCCAAGGCAGTAGATGAGAGCTGGTACTGAAACTAATGACAGAAGCATACAGTAGGAGACTGAGCTCAGGCTGAAGAGAGGAGGGAATCTGCTTCAGTGGGCATTCGTGTCTATCAGGCATATAGGAGGGTCGAAGGGTCCAGGCAAGGGAATTGCCACCCCTGCTAGTGCCCTCTGAGAAAGCAACTTACACTAAGTAAAAAGGTGTCCTGTTGGTGTGCTGACCAGGAAAAGAATGGATTGTGGAGCAAAGCCATGCTTCAGTTAAAGCAACAAAAGTTAGGTAAGTCAGGAATCAGAGCAGAGAGGGATAGGAAACCCATGGGCAGAGCCTTTCTCTAGAAGTACGGAGAGGCCACCATCATAGGCACCCTGCATGTCTCTGAAAATGGACAGAGAATGTCAGGAACTGCTGGAAGAAGAAAGAGTAACATTCATTTCAGCAGGAGCCTGAGAAATGGCTGGCATGATGTGATAGCAAGGGGTTGGGAGATTATCTGAGGAAACCCAATGACTGTAAAACTTGGGGTCCCTGGACCTGAAACAGTTGTGATAAAAATGAACTTTGGCCAAATCCCACACTAAAAGTTGAGTTTTTGGATCCTTGGGAGTCTGTGATTTGATACCATCCAGCAAATACTTAAGGTGCCCAGTATCCTTTCAGTCCAGCAGATGGCAAGCTTAGTCTGAGACACTGAGTGTAAAGGGCTCCTGTTAAAAATACTCCAAGACATGGGAGTACCCTTGACCATGCCCACCCCCATTCCAGGGCAGTGATGCAGAACAAGCCACTATCTCACTGAGGAGAAATGGGGAGCACGATAAGTGAACAGAAAACTGTCAAAAGTGGTTGCAAGGGATTTATTGTGAAGCTTAAAAAATGAGCAGACATACAACAATACCCAGGCATGTTGGATCAATGGATCCTTCCTTGGTACAGTGATGCCGGCCATTGTTTGCTTGGCCTGAAGGGGGACATGAGGTTGCATAACAGAGGCAGATGAGATTATAGTAGGTGTTTTGTGACCTGATTTTTCAGAGCGCAGGGACTGATTGTGGTATGGAGTCTAAGTACTGAATGTAACTAATTGCTTCAGTCCTCCTGTTCAAGTAGCATGGTACATCACAATGTTTCAAAGCAGGGTAGAGTGTTGGTCCAATAAAAGGTATCAAATGTTCCAGAGCTCCTGTTTTCCAAGGACCAATATGGCTAAAATCTCTTTTTACTAAAGCGGGTAGAGACACAGTAAAAGATTGTGTGAGTTTATTCAATTTAACCTGCAAAATTGCCAGCAGAAGGCTATTACGATCTATTGTGTCTGCCCGATTTCCCTCTTTCTTAAGTACCTGGTAACATATTTTACTTTTAAATTGTTTTTGAGTATTCCTGGCTGCTACCAAGTCACGGGTGTGTGACATTATGGAGCGCAGGAGGCTAAAAAAAGCCCTAAGGGCCTAGCATGCCAGTGATAGTTGAGGGTTGGGTGTCTTAGGGTGCTGTAGTAATTTGGGATCTTCTTTGAGATACAGCTCTTGCAGCAGGTTACACCATTAGAACTGAAGCCGTCAGGACCCCACGGAAATCTTCTAGCTATCAGTCTTCAGCGGGGACCGCCCGGCGTCGGTCCGCCCGACATCAGGCGTAGTACATAAGGAGGCAGTCCGCCAGAATCCACAGATCTTATCTGTGTCAATCTTCACCATTCATCACAGATGGGTACTGGCGGAGATCAGGACCCAGCGGGTACTTTTTAAAAAAGATAGGTGGAGCCGATGCAGCATCGGCGCCATCCCTCGAACCCGGACGTACTACGTGGCGCGAGGATTAGCCATTAGGCTGCATTGACTCCGCCTGCCTACCAGTTCTTCATCTCCCCGTCCGAGGTCACCTCGTGGAAGCCTGAAGAAGTCTTTTATTCAAAATTTTAGGCCTTGAAGCTCATGCCTTTAGTCGTCGGTCTACTAGTTCTGTGTTTGCCTCACCATCGACGTCCGGTAAGATCTTTCCTTTTATTACATTAAAGCGACATCGAGTCTGTTTTTGGTGTTTTTTTCTGTAGGTCATGTATCACCGGTCGAGGGCAAAAATCGCAGAAGGCAGGCGCCCCCTATGCGTCGGTGCCCGTGCGGCCGCCGTACCGTCACCGACCAACATGACCGGTGCCTTCGTGCCTTGGCCCGCTACACAACATGGATTCGTGCGGCGCCTGCTACCGATGGACTGCGCGTTTTGGAACAGCGTTTAAAGATCAGGCGAGCTCCGCCGACTTTGAGGGTAGGCGGCGCACTTTCTCGGGCCAAACGCGTTCTCGGCCCCTCCTCCGGTCCCCTCGGTTCTCCACAGACCACGGAGGAGGGAGCCTCGCTCTCTAGCCTAGCCGTGGCCGAGGCTCCTTCATGGGCGCAGGAGGCCCATCCCGCTTCCCCGGAGCGGGCGGAGGCGCCTCCGGGCAATCACCCTTGGTGAAGGCTTCCCGGTGCCGCCTCCTGCGTCCGCTAGGGCCCAGGCCGACGCCGCCGTCGCGCCGTCACTTCAGTGCCGCTCGTGGTGCCGAGGATCCTGTCGGTGTCGGCGCCGACCCAACTGTCGGCGCGGGCTTGCCGGCGCTGATATTGCTCGCAGTGCCGTGAAACCGCTTTCGACGCCGCCCTTCGCCATAGTCTCACCGGCGCCGAGGTTGAGCACGGCGCAGTGGGCCTCGGATCCGTCGGTGCCGACGTGGGCGCTGAGTAGACTCTCGACGCCCAAGGCGCCGAAAGCGGTCTCGGCGCCATGGTCGTGAGCCGAGTCCTTCGGGCCGCCGATGCCGCTTTGGTCTCGCTGCTGCACGCCATGCCGAGCGGCCTGGCGGTGGCGCCGACCCGAGACTGGGGTTGCTGACGGGCGCTGCCTGGCCCCGGTACCTCCCCTGGCACCAGTGGACCTGATGGTGCCGCAGCTGGCCCTGGCCTCAGGACTTCTGGCCCAAGCTGCCCTGCCACCTTCTGCTGGCACCGCTCGCGGTGCTGTGGACCGGTCGGGGATTGCCTTGGCTCCTGGGCCCCTCGGGAAGGTGTCCCTTCCTCGACCCCCTACTGTTTGGCTTAGGGCCTCGAACTCTTCCTCTTCGGAGTCGGAGTCCAGCTCGAGTCGAATGGGCAGTCACACCCTTCGGGGTTGTCTGCAAGGGAGGACGAGCTGGTGGTTTCCTTTTCGGGTCGCGGCCAGTCCCCCTCCGAGGTGAGTCGGGTTTCTAGGGCTAGGGTCAGGTGCTGACCAGCGGGCTGTGGTGCGTGCCACCATCGCCTTTGCAGCTCAGCCCTGGGGTTCCTTGACCCCTCTGGTGGCACCCCTACTGTGACATCTCTGTCGCCCAACTTTGGGGCCTATCGAGAGGGCCACTGGAGGGAAGGTGCTCCTTCCGGATTGCCCCTTCAGGAGCGGCCCTGGAATGGAGCTGCCTAGACTGGCCACTTCGAGGGCTAGGGACCCTTCGGACTCAAGGGTCGAGGTATAGGTTCGGCATCGCCCTTCTCTGGGACCTACCGGTCCTGGATGGAGCCGAAGTGTGGACTTCCGCCCTTCCCCTTCGGGTTCCTTGAGAGGGTCCCATTCTTTTGAGGCAGGGGACCATCCTTCTGGACCTTCACGGCCCCGATCGCCTCACTTGGGGAATTCTTTTGGGTGCAGTCTAGGCAGTACCGAAGCGGTTGTGCAGCTGTCGATCATGGAGTCTTCCAGGACTCCCCCTGCGGGAGTCCATGGTCTGCTCCTTAGCCCTGGCAGAGGTCAGCCGACTTCTTCTCTCGGCTCTGTCCACTCCCCCTCTGCCACCTTCTCCTGCATTCCCAGGTATCTTTGGTCCTAGCGGGCCTCACCTGGGAACAGTTCAGAGCGGTGGCTGCCTCGGTTCCTGCTACGTTAGGGCTTTGGACAGCCAGGTTTTTCAACCTCCCCCCGAGCAGCCACCCTCTGAGCCTATGGTGACCTCCAGCTCCTCATCCCCCTCTTCTGGGGGAGAGGAACCTTCTGTCCACATCTCTCCTGCTGCTGATCTCTCTGAGTATCAGCGTTTCCTCGTGAGGATGATGGAGGACCTTCACCTTTCTCCTTCTTCTGTGAGCAATCCGGAGCATGCGGCACGCCTTTCTAGGCAATTTTGGGACAGCCACCCCGTGGTGCTGTTGGTCCTCTCCCTTCGGGAGGCATCCATGCTTCTGGCAGAGGCCCTTCTCCGGAGTTTCTGCCCCTAAGGACCTCTGCCAGAGGTATTGCATTCCCCGAGTCTCCAGGCTCCTTGCCTCATCCGCAGTCCGGATTGATGCACCTGGACACTCCTGATGGGCTTCACGCTCCACCATGACCGCCCCCAGATCAGGACTCCTTGATTTTGATTTCTGGGAGGAGGACTTTCTACCGGCACGGCTGCTTCTCTCCATTTCTGCGCATCAGGCCCACTCACGCTGCCTATAACAGGTACTTGTGGTCAGCGCCAGGTCAGTTCCCAGCCGCTGTGCCTGACTCGGAGCAAACCAGGCAAGTCATTGCCTCTTTGTACGTGGCCTGGAGCTCAGTAGGCACCAAGCAAGGGCATCTTACGACGCCAGTGAGGTAGCTACCAGGGTCGTAGGGACAGCGATCTGCACCAGAAGATCGGCATGGCTTCGCCTTTCCCGGTTGTCACCCTTGGCCCGGCGTAGGGTGATTTTCTCCGCTCACCAGGGAACCTACCTCTTTTCCCGTAGGGCGAGACGGCGTTTGTCAGGGCAAATTCCTTCCCCCTCTGGGGAACCCCATCTCACTCTCCCCTCTCTAGGGCCTCCTCAGGCCCAGAAGGTTCCCCTTAGTGTGTCACCCACTGAGGGCTAAGGGACACTGTCCCTTAGGGTGAAATCAGTCAACCCCCTTCGGGGGCTTGGTATCACTATTTCAGATGAATGGTGAAGATTGACACAGATAAGATATTCAAATTACGTACTTACTGTAATTATGATCTTTCTGTGTATCTTCACCATTCATCACAATCCCTCCCACCATCCCCCTTGGGGCTTCAGTCTCTGGAATCCTCCTCCCTCTGTGCCTTCCCTATCTTCACTGCATAGGTGCCGGAACCTCTGGGGCGAAAGGGCCGGTAGCCCCTCCACTTGTTGTTCCTGTATGGTTAAAACCAGTATAGGAAGTGCCCTTTCTTCCTTAGCCCCCCTCAACTGTTGCCATCTTCCGGCACCCTTGCTTGAGTGAGATTAGTTGGAGACACACAGAGGGGACAGTCTTCCCTAAGGGGTATAGCTTGAGTGGCACTCCTCTCTCTACATATCTTCTCCTCACGGGTAGGAGCTGGTGGTTGCCCTCCTTCTGTTATCCATCTAATCAAAAAAAAAAAATTTTCCTTTGTCTTTTTTTCACCAAATATCTCTTTAGAGAGAGAGTACTGAGTCCCTGTACCCTGTCCTTCTCCAGAATAGCCTACTCTGCTTTGGGGTATTGCCAGTCATTCTGTGCCTTGAATTCTGGCAAAGAGCTTTGCTAACTCCTTGCAGTTCCTATACAGTCTGGTGATGGACAAGGGTCCTGGATCCCTGTTACCTCTCACTCTCTCTCCTGAAATTCTCTCCCCCCTTCCCTCCCTTCTTCCGTTTCCAGAGATTGGGGCCCCTACCCAATCCCCCTTAGTCTTACTTCTATATGCTGTCCTCTCAGTCGTTATTTCTCCTTTTAGTTCAGTTTTCTCTCCTTTTTCTGTCCCTTGGACTCTCTTGTCCCACCCTCCATCCCTTCCTCTTACCTCTTCGGCGACTCAGAACTGGTAGGCAAGCGGAGTCGATGCAGCCTCATCCACAATCCTAGCCACGTAGTATGTCGGCTCGAGGATGGCGCCAATGCTGCATCGGCCCGCCTCATCTTTTAAAAAAAAAAGGTTCCCACGGGTCCTGATCTCGGCCAGTACCCATCTGTGATGAATGGTGAAGATACACAGAAAGATCATAATTACGGTAAGTACGTCATTTGAATTTCTTTCCACCATCGACCTGCATGTCTCGACCCTCTGGTCAGTACCTAGCGTCGACGTTTGGAAAAGTTCTTTTCCGCTTCTTCGTCAAGAAACTTCTTCTTCTTCTTGATTGTCTGCCATCTGATGTCCTCACCAACATCCGCTGAGGGCCATCCGCCTAAGTGTGCCTGTGGGAAGCAAATCCTTCAAAGATCCACACTCAGCCTGCGCAGTGCCTAGGCCCGATCATGACACCCAAGCCTGCTCCTTTGTCAAGGCTTCAACAGTCGGACCCGGATCCGTCGTCAGAAGGCCCTCCAAGCTTACCTTCTGGAAGAAAGATTGAAGGCCATAGAACCTGCCTCCAAGGGGGAATCTTCCGAAAAAGCCCACAGGCACCTCGAAAAACATAGGGAGAGGGTGAGAACTAGATCTCCTTCTAGGGCCTCAGACTCCCGCAGCTCCAGCTCCCGGTCCAACCGCTCTCCATCCCGGGCCCGCTCTCAGCCTCCCCCGGTTACGGTCAAGTCTTCTACCGGTTCCTCCACTCTGCAACCTGTTAAGACCCCCAGGCCTTCTTCTTCTTCGTCTAAGGCCTCACCGAGGTCAGGGGACCACCATTACCACAAGTCCGTCTCCCGCCACTTGGTCCCCGAAGTCCGCTCAGTCTCCCTGCCTCCCCCCAATGGAAAACCAAGGAGCTGACTTCGCTTAAACGGACGTTGGACCTGACGTTGGCCCACCTGATGTCGGCCAAGCACCACCGGTCCCGGGACCCGACGACAGCTAGACGCCGATCGCTGGTCAGGCCCTCACCACCGCGGACACCGGCCGGGGGACCGACGTCCATTCCAGCAGATGGAGGAACCCCAACGCCGCCTACTGACGTCGGTCAGGAGACGCTTACGGAGGAGGAGGAGGAGTCTACCCAGCCCAAAGACCAGGTGGGTGACACTGGTCCTGTTGAGCCCCCGAGGGAACCCTCTCCTGAACCAGAGACCCGGCTGCGATGCAGGACCCGGACGATCGGGCACTGGCGGCCATCGGGCCTGAATATTGCTGAGGTGAAGGAGTTATTCACTTTCTGGTGGGACACCATTAAAGGATGTGGTCCCCACACCATCTCTTCTTCCTCCTCCTCCTCCTCCACCCGTGACTCCACCAGCCCCAGCGCCCCCCACTCCATCTGGGGCAGCAGGCCGAGTACCTCCCCCCCAAGATCCTGCTGAATCTCATAGGGGCAGACCACTGGACAAGAGGAGACCTCCGTCCAGATCTTCTTCAGGGTCGCCCAGCCCCAAGAGACCCAGAAGACGCTGCTACTCGCCGTCAACAGAGGACATCTCTGATAGATCCAGATCCCCTTCTCCCATCGGCGTCCCCTCTCCAGACCCACATGAACTCCCAAGATCTCCTCCGGATAACCCATCATTCTCAGAGATTATGAGGCATATCCAGGAGAACATGGGCTGGGACACAGAAGACCTTGACCCCGAGAGGCTACGCCTTGCTCGTTATCTTCGGCAAAAAGACCCAAAGCCTGTGATAGTACCACCCTTGGTGGACATCTTCATGGATGTCACCAAGGCTGCATGGAAACATCCACACTCGCTCCCGGCGATGCTGAAGAAGGCTGACCACCTGTACAAGGCCCCTAGGGAGGACCAGTACTTGGCATCTCATCCTCTGGCCGATTCCCTGGTCATCACAGCCTCACATGACCGGTCCCAGAGGCTGCAACATCTGAGCACCCAGCCACCAGATCCGGAGTCCAAGCAGTTGGGCACAATGGGTAGGCGCACGTACGCAGCTGCAACCTGCGCCATTAGGTCCCTCAATTATCTTACCCACATGGTCCAGTTTCAGAACGCCCTGTGGGAGCAGGGACAAGAGATGGCAGAAAAGCTGCCAGAAGGTGAGCAGAAGGAGGAGCTACTCCAGCTCCTCCGCAGGGGTTCAGACATGGGAACCCAGGTGCTTCGAGCCGCGCATGACTCTGTGGACTCCTCGGCCAGAGCGGCAGCCTCAGGCGTATGCCTCCGGAGACACTCATGGCCCCGTGTCTCCGGATTCACCCCGGACGTCCAGAAGAACATATTGGATGTCCCCTTTCACGGCGAAGTTCTCTTTGGTGAGTCCTCAGAGAAGGTCACCACCAAGCTTCAGGAGGCTGGGAAGGCCATGAGATCTGTCCAGGCCATGTACAGATTCAGGCCCGGTTCCTTTCGTATGACCAGAGCTGTTTTCGCGGCTGGAACCACAGGCAACAGTCTCTGCTCGACCTGCAACAGAGGGGCTCCTTCCCTTGAAAGCCCAGGGCAAGTCATCCTCAGGCAGAGGCCAACATCCCACCAAGTCGGCCCAACCTGCAGGACCCACAGCTGCCACAGCATGACTCCTTCCCGGCCCCCGCCCCTCAGGATCAATGGGATACCAAGGTCGGGGGTCGCATTGCAGACCACCTGCCAAGGTGGCAGTCGATCACCACCGACAGGTGGGTACTCCAATTGGTCAAAAAAGGCCACTTTATAGAGTTCACAGACAAGCCACCCACAAGGCCTCCCCTGCTGTCCCGCTATTCGGGTCAGCACAGCTTGCTCATCAGGCAAGAAGTACTCATGCTTCTGCACAAAGAAGCTGTGGAGTACATCCCAGGGAACCAGAGAGGAACAGGCTACTATTCCTACTTCTTCCTGGTTCCAAAGAAAACAGGGGACCTCCATCCAATCTTGGACCTCAGTGACCTCAACATGTCGGTCGCTTACAAATGGTTCCGCATGGTGACCCTCCAGGGCCTTATACCCATGCTGAAGAAGGACACATTTCTGGCATCCCTGGACATGCAGGACGCTTACCTGCATATCCCCATAGCTCAAGCTCACAGGAGGTTCCTGCACTTCGAGTTTCTTGGCCACCACTACCAGTTCCGAGCGCTTCCTTTCAGGCTGTCATCGGCCCCCAGGGTCTTAACCAAGTGCATGGCAGTCGTGGCAGCATCTCTAAGGAGACAGGGCCACTACGTGTTCCGGTACCTGGACGACTGACTTCTCATGGCTGCCTCCTGGGAGGCGCTGTTGATGGCTATCCAGCACACCCAGGCTGTTTTTCAGTCGCTGGGCATACTTATCAACTACGAGAAGTCTCTCCTGGTACCGTCCCAGAAGCTGCAATTCATAGGCACAGTTCTGGACACCGTCCAAGGGAAAGCCATTCTTCCCGAGGACAGAGCGGATCGCATCAGGTCCCTCATCAGGGACCTTTCGGCAAAGAAGACCATCCCAGCCAGACTGGTCCTTCGCCTGCTCGGACATATGGCTGCGGCTATTCCAACCGTCCCGATGGCAAGGCTCCACATGCGGGTAACCCAGTGGATGCTCAGAGTGCAATGGGACCAGAAGCAAGACCATATGCAGCAGCCAGTCAGAATCACAAGGGCCGTGATTCGGGATTGGCAATGGTGGTTAGACCCGGGGACCCTCTCTGTGGGGGTCCCATTCATAGCACCATCCCCGGAGGTAATCCTCTCCACAGATGCCTCAGGGCTGGGGTGGGGGGCACACCTGAATGGGGTGAGGTCTCAGGGAATGTGGACCCCAAGAAGCCCACCTCCACATCAATATTCTGGAGATGAGGGCCGTCCTGTATGCCCTGCAAGCCTTCCAGTCAGACATTCCACCGAGTACTCTTTTGCTTCAAACAGACAATACGGCGGTGATGTATTACCTCAACAAACAAGGAGGCACACACTCTAACCCCCTCTGCAGGGAGGCCATGAGAGTGTGGGAATGGGTAATTCGACACGGCGCAAACCTGATCGCAGTTCACATTCCCGGAGTGGACAACACGGTCACAGACAGCCTGAGTCGCTCCCAGGCCAGGGTCCACAAATGGGAACTTCTACCGAAGGTGGCAGAAGATCTCTTTCATCGATGGTGCACTCCAGAATTGGACTTGTTCGCTTCCCCATCCAACGCAAAACTGACCAATTTTTGTTCGCTAGATCCAGGGCCTGGTGTTTTCTGGCAAGATGCGTTGTCCCTCTCCCTGGGCGGGGCAGATTCCTCACGCTTTTCCTCCTCCCTTCCCGCTTGATCCAGAAAATCCTTCTCAAACTTCAGGAGCATGCAACGATGATCTTGGTAGTGCCTTTCTGGCCCAGACAGATTTAGTTCCGCTCTTGACTCAATTGTCCCGGGAACCTCACTCCCTTGCCAATCAGCTTCCATCTGCTGTCTCAAGAGGAGGGTTTGCTAGTCCACCCGGATTTGCGCCACTGAACCTGCATGCCTGGCTCGAGACATAGCCATTCTGGGCACACGGGTCTCGCAAGAGGTGGCAGAAGTCCTTCTGCTGCCAGAAAACCGGCAACGCATGCTACATACGCCATGAAATGGCGTAGGTTTTGCTTATGGTCTCAGGCACGCGGTCTCTCCCCTTTAGACTGCCCAGAAAAATTAGTTCTGGAATACCTGCTTTCCCCTCTTTCATTCAGGTCTGGCCTACTCCACAATTAAGGTTCACCTCTGTGCGATTTCAGCCTACCATTCCCCTATAGGCCAACGCACAGTGGCACAACCCGACACTTCTCCTGACTTTTTGAGTGGGGTGCTCCACCTTAGACCATCCATTAAGGATCCTGTCCCTCCTTGGAACCTGCTTTTTGTCCTGGAGCAGCTTACGCTGCCACCCTTTGAACCTGCCACAGATTGCGAGCTACGTTTTCTGTCATGGAAGGCGTTATTTTTGGTTGCTGTTACTTGGTGAGGTGAATCTCCAGAGCTACATGCTCTTATGTGTGGGAACCATATTTGATTTTTCACCAGGACAGGGTGTCCCTGAGGACGAATCCAAAATTCCTGCCTAAGGTGGTCTCAGCCCTTACCCTTAATCAGAACATTGATCTGCCGGTGTACTTCCCTAAGTACACCAATAGAGGAGAGGCACTGCTTCACACCCTGGATGTTCACCGCTCTTTAAGATACTACTTGACCAGGACCAAACAGCATTGCAAATCCGAGCAGCTGTTTATTTCTTTCACTGAGAGGATGTTGGGCCAACCAGTCTCAAAGCAAACTCTTTCTCTCTGGCTTGTTCAGTGCATTTCCTTTTGCTACAACAACAGACAGAAGCCCTTCCGGGTACTGTTAGGGGCCACTCGACAAGGGTGGGTGGCCACTTCCTTTGCAGCACTGAAAAACGTCTCCATTTCGGCCATCTGTGCTGCAGCCACCTGGAGTTCAGTGCACACCTTCATTAGGCACTACAGCCTTGACATCGCCTCACGGCAGAGAGCTGGTTTCGGCCTCGCCATTCTGCAGGGCCTCCTGTCCTAGAATCAGGATTTCCCAGGATCTCCATTTTCTGCCTCCTTCCTAGGGCGTTTCTAGGCACCATTGCTTGGGAATCAGTCCTAATGGTGTAACCTGCTGCAAGAGCTGTATCTCAAAGAAGATAGTACAGTTACGTAAGAACTTACCGTAACAGTAGATCTTCGAGAACAGCTCTTGCAGCAGTACCTTCCTGTCCACCATTCCCCTTGAGGAGGTAGTCCTAGCTTATGCTTCCGCAGATTGTCCTCAACCTTGAACTTGATGGCGGGCTCGGTCTCTCTTCTGATGTCATCCAGCTGCCATAAGTCTCCGGCGGAGAACTGGGGATTCTGGCGGGACCGCCTTATGTACTATGCCTGACGTTGGGGTGGACTGACGCCGGAGGTGGTCCCCGCTGAAGACTGCTAGCTAGAAGATTTCCGTGGGGTCCTGACGCCTGCTGGCTTCAGTTCTAATGGTGTAACCTGCTGCAAGAGCTGTTCTCGAAGATCTACTGTTACGGTAAGTTCTTACGTAACTGTACTTTCAAGCAGAGTGATAGGAGACCTAAAAACAGAAAGAGGGCAGTTAGCACTTCCTGCAGCTGACAAAAGGAGATTATTTAAGCTAACTCTTTGTGAGCAGAGTAAGATATGCCAGTTGACTAAATAAGTGCCTGGACTTGAGGGACTTAGGATAAATAGGGTCAGAGGTAGAAGACTCAGTTTTTCACAGGTATTGAGTACCTATATTACATCATGGATGCACAGGCATTGTGCTGGGGAGGGTAACTGGTTAGTTGCAGGGGATTTGAATCAACTATATTCCAGAGGGGGTTCTGGAGAGGTAGGGGGATGCCCAGTTTGTAGGAAATTCATGGTACTATGTGCAAAGTTGGCTTCTCTCAGGGTCAAGCACAGCATCTAAGATGCAGCTCGGCATGAGGAACACAAAGGGCAGCAAGCCCACTACTGCAGAGAACACCATGAGTCAGCACTGGAGAGTGGACTGTGAGGGAGGGAGAAGGAGAAGTCAGACGTGAGTCCACAGGATTGGCAAACTAAAATTGCTTCATAATATTGGCAGAAGCAGTTTGGAAAGACTGCACTAGTAAGCTAACCACAACCAGTAACCCAGAGGGGAAGGCTTTATTGGACAAGTATTGTAATAGTGTTAATATCATGGCAGGGTCTGCTACTCTCAACTGAGGTCCACTGATAACTGTCTCTCCTGGCACTTAATTTTTTTCTATATACATTTTATGCCCACGGTGGCCCTTGGCGCAGCCCCTTCTATCCAGTCCCCCCAGCTCTGTCACCTGGCTTGTCCATGACTTACTGAGGTCTCAGCTTCTGGACTGTGGCAGGGTGCTTGGTTGCACATGTGGGGCCTGTGAGGGACCAGACTCTATCCTGATGCCAAGAGGGAGGCAACTTGGTTTGTAGGTTTTTTGACTGTGAAATGCATCTGGCAGGTGAGCTCCACCTCCACAGAGACATCCTAACATGTAGCCTTGGCCCTACTTCCTGACATGCCCAGACCTGCACTGCCACCCAGACATCTCCAAGTGGCACTGTTACAGCAGATCACGGTGACCCTCCCTCCCCAAGGGAGGAGAGCTGTCTTAGACGTCCAATCTTCCTCCCCGGGTCGACCCCTGAGCGACCTGTGTCCATTCCCGAACACTGGTCGCCAATGTTGCAAGAGGTAAGGCGCCAGCACCTCAGCCCTCCATGCCACTGGGCTGGCCTCTCCTGTCACTTCTATGGTGTCCATTATATAATCTGTTTAATCCCTGGCTATCAATTTCCTTTTAGGCAGTTCTCACCATGGTCTCCAAGGGTTTGCTCTGTGGTCTCTCCAATTGTCTTTTTTTCTTAGACTACCTATCCACTGTGATAGTAACCTGCTCTGAACCCAGATAACAGTCCAGCAGTACAGTGCCCATGTATGTGATTGCTTCTAATCAGTCCTACTGTCCCTACATTGGGCTGCTACCCAGAAAGCACCTTCGACTGCAGGGGCACAACTATCCGTATGTCCTAGCCTACTGCAGTGACATAGACACCTGCAAAATCATTCATCTCCTCCTAGCCATTTCTGGCAAAATATTAAAAGTAAGCCTGGTGCTGCACTCACTTACCTGTAGCCAACAGTCCCAGCTAGTACAGTCCAAGGGGCCTTCAACTAATGCACCTTATTGTGCACAGTTTAGTCCCTAAGGTGGCTGAACTTGAGGCCTTTGTAGCAGTCTACAAACCTCCCATGCTAGCCATTTCTGAAACCTGGCTAAGATGAAGCATCAAAATCTCTGACTTTACCATACCTACTTACTCTGCTTATCACAAAGACAGATTAGGTAAAAGGGGTGGGAGAGTCCTGTTCTATGTAAAATCTGACCTGGGTGTTGAGATTCTTCCTCACACACATACTTTCAATGGACTATGAGTGGCTACTGCATACCTCGGGCTGGTGCCAGAGGTCGCTAAGGAGTGACTCAAAGCCCTACTCCTCCCAGCAAAGGGAGAGCTGTCCTCAAATGCTCAATCCTTCCCTCTCCTGCTGACCCCTGGCGGCCTGGCTTGTTCCCGAACCCGGGTTGCTGGCGTGGTGAGGCTTCAATGCCTAACCCCTCAGCTCTACGTGGGCCAGCGGCTCAGCACCTTGGAGGTGAGCCTGATGAAGTGCAGTGGTTCACAAGTTACCTGCAAACAGGCCCCAACTTGTCAAACTAGGCAGGACAACCTCTGATGCTGACACTGCACTGTGGGTGCAGCAGGGATCCATACTGGGCCCCTCCTTTCACGCTATTCATTAATAATCTTCCCAAAATCTGCTTCAAACAACATGAAGTCTTGCTGTATTCTGACAATCTGTAATTAGCTCCAGCCTTTAAACTACCCTGAGAGTATAGGGTTAATTTTCTATGTAGTGCATAGAACGTTGAGCTCGAACTCGCTTGAGGTCTCTGTCTGCAGCCCTTGAAACCCAACCTGCCAGATTCTTTACTCTACTCACTGAACAGTCGCCCGAGATTTTTCCTTCAGCTCGGTTCAAAAGTCGTTAAAGTGTCGGTTTTAGTCGAAATGATCCCACTTTGTCGGTTCAGGCTCTGTCTGCAGTACCTTTTGAGTGAGTACTAGATAGTTTTCTGATTTACTTTGTGGAAATTAGAAGTTTTTCGATCGTTCAGCTTAACCGATCCTTTAGATTTGAATTTCTTACTTTGCTTTAGTGTGTGGTTACCGTCCTTATCAGTTCTAAAAAAACGTGTTTTAAATGTTTTTCTAATACCGTGACACGGTTAGGAACCGATAAGGAGTCTTGCCTGCAGTTGCCAAAAAGGGTAAGTTTGATTAGGTTAGGAACAGAGAGTTTTCTATGCCTTGCACACAGACGCTCATCACGAGCTCGGTTGAAGGCCCTGTCTGCCGCCAGAGTCTTTATCTCCACTGAACAGTCGCTCCAGAGATTTCTCCTACTGCTCGGTTCAAACAGTCAGTGGAAGTGTCGGTTTTCGGTCGGTTTCTACCGAATTGCTGTTCCATTTAGTCGGTTCAAGTCTCTGTCTGTGGTACCATGAGTACTAGATAGGTTTTTGTTCTGTTTCGTGTAGAACTTTAAACTGTGGATCGGTTCGCTGAACCGATCAATTTAGTAAAAAAAAAACATGCGTTACTTTAGAGTGTGGTAACGGTCCATATCAGTTCTAAAAACGGATTTAATTACGTTTTTCAGGACCCGTGAACTGTCAGGAACCGATAAGGGAGTCTTGTCTGGCGGATTGCCAAAAAGAGGTACATTTTTGGTTAGGATAGGCCATGCCTGAGAAACCCAAGAAAAAAAACGGGCCCACTGGGTTTCAACACTGCAGCGAGTGGGGAAGTCTTTGCTAAGGCCAATCCCCACACCACCTGTGTTTATTGTCTGGGGTTTGAACACCTTGATACAGACTGCCAAATTTGTAAAAATGTTCCTAAATCTACCCTGGAAAACAGATTAGGTAGACTTAGGGAAAAGGAGGCCGAGAAGTCCGCTGACCCGGATGGCCAGCCCGGTTTGGTTCCGACCGAACTAGAAGGAGTGCCCTCTGACCAGGCCGATACTTCTTCGGGCAAGAGGAGAGCCGATCCTGAGGCATCGGTTCTACAAAAAGAAAAAGGAAAGACAAATCAGCCGGTTCGGATCCAGAGGTTCATGTTCCGACCACTGATGAGATTGCCCAAGCGATTCGGATTGTTGAATCGCTTTACCCGGTTCTGTCCGATCTGGCTCCATTGGCTAGGGGCTCGGTTTGGTTGGTTCCACCGGTTCAGGAATATGCCCCTGAAGATTTTTATGAACCGGAATTTGAGGAAGAGAGGGATTATGAGGATGATGACTATGATGGAGCAGAAAGTCTGGATGTGCCCATTGAACCGGACATCTCCCCAGACAGACCTTCTGGTGTTTCTCCTCCTAGGCTCTCTGAGTCCCCTCCCCACTACATATTTTACAGGAAAGTGGCTGAAACTCTTCAGCTCCCTATGGAGGAAGCTACAGAGGATCAAGAGGAGCCTGATTTTGTAGAGATGATGGACATCCCAGAGTCCAGGAGACTGTCTATTCCCTTGCACAAATCATTTGGGAAACAGACACAAAAAATGTTAGTCTCCTAATTCTGTACCTCCTGTTGATAGACAAATGGATAAGAGGTACACTTTATCAGGCTCAGACATGGAGTTTTTCTACCAGCAATGCAGCCATGTTGGGGTCGCGCAGGCTGCAGCCTGGGACAGGGCTAATGTTCCCTTGGCTTCACACACCCGCAGATAAAGACTCCAGGAGGATGGATGCCTTGGCAAAGAAGCAATACATGGCATCCTCTTTGGGACTCAGGAAGGCTAATTATATGACCTATACAGTCAGGGTACCAGAAGTCCAGGTGGGACACTGTACTGGCACTGGCTAAACAGGCCTCCCCCCAGCTGGCCAAGGAGCTGGAGGAAGTGGCTGTGGATGGGATTGAGGCATCTAAGGTACAGTTTCATGCTGCTGTGGACTCCAGTGATGTGTCATCAAGAGTCATGGCTACATCTGTGGCTCTTCGGAGAATGGCTTGGCTCAGATGTACTAGCCTCTCACAGGACACCCAGGATAAGGCCATGGATTTTTCTGTGGAAGGTAATTCTCTGTTTGGGGAGCAGACGGAGAATACCATGAGGAAGATGGAGGAATATAGGACCACTTATAGGAGTGCACACGCCAAGGAGAGGCAGGCAACTCCTCAAAGGCAGCATTCTAGGGGCAGGGGCAGGCCTTTCTACCAAGCACAGGCCTCATCTCCCTTTTCACAGAGGGGGTTCTTCAGAGGCAGAGGCAGAAGGGGGATGAACAGGGCTGCATCCACTCCTCAGCCTAAGGCCCTTGCCAAGCAGACACCCTGATGGGTCTGCCCGGGTCAACTCTCCTATCCCTGTAGGGGGCAGGCTGGCTTACTTTGTCCAGGACTGGGTGTCTGTTACTTCAGACAAGTGGGTCCTGGAAGTAGTAAGCCAAGGACTGGTTCTCAGCTTCAAAAAATTTCTGAAGATGAGAGCCAGATCTTTTCCACCTGCAGGTCTCTCTGAAACCCTTGCCCTAGAGGCAGAGGTTTCATCTCTTCTGGCCTTAGAAGCCATAGAGAGAGTTCCTACCCTACACTGGGGAAAGGTCTGTACTCCAGGTACTTCCTTATTCAAAAAAGACAGGGGAGTGGCGACCCATCCTAGATCTAAGATACCTGAACAAACATCTTTTAAAACCAAGGTTCAAGATGGTAACTCTGGGAATGATTCTTCCTCTCTAAGGCCAGGGGACTGTCTAGCCTCCCTGGACCTCAAAGATGCCTACTTTCACATCCCCATCAGGTGCTCCCACAGAAAGTACCTCAGGTTCAAGTTGCCCTCAGGCCATTACCAGTTCAAAGCAATGCTCTTTGGCCTAACATCAGCTCCAAGGGTTTTTACAAAATGCCTGGCAGTAGTAGTGGCCTTTTTAAGAAGGCAAAAGATTTCCATTTTTCCATATCTGGATGACTGGCTCATAGTGGGTCAGTCCCCAGGCCAAGTCAAGTAAGACCTGCAAGTCACCCAGCAAGTGCTCACTTCCCTGGGATTTCTTCTCAACCTTCCCACATCAGTTCTTGAACCAGTGCAGCTTCTTACCTTTATAGGGGCAGAGCTAGACACTGTCAAAGCAAGCTTCTTCCCTGGAAAGGGCAAGAGTTCTTATAGAACTGGCTTCTTCTTTCAGCCTTCAGGTGTCCCAACCAGGAAGGCATTTCCTTCAGCTCTTGGGCCACATGGCAGCTTCTACAGCAGTGGTCCAAGGGGCAAGATTTCAGATGAGGGACATTTAGTTCCATCTGAGGGTCTTTTGGTCCCAAATGAAGGATCCTCTTACCAAACCGATTCCAGTGACTTGGACACTGATCCAAGCTCTTCAATGGTGGCAGGCTCAGGACAATTTAAGGCAAGGGGTCCCATTTGTCACTCAGTCTCATTCAGTGGTTCTTACCAAGGATTCTTCCCTTTGGGGTGAGGGAGCTCATCTGGGGCTCTCACAGCTCAGGGACTGTGGTCCCTCAGAGTCCCTTCTCCATATCAATCTCCTGGAACTCAGGGCAGTTTTCTGGCCCTGCAAGCTTTCTCTCAGTCTATGCAGAACAAGGTGGTACAGGTCAGAACATCAACAAGAAGGGAAGCACTTGGTCTATGGCCTTGTGCATGGAAGCCATGAAATTGTGGTCCCTGTCTTATTCCCTGCAGAGCTCTCTGATAGCAGTCCACCTTCCAGGGAAGGACACTGTGCTAGCAGATGCACTGAGCAGAATCTCCCAGGGCCATCACGAATGGTTCCTGGATCCCCTGGTGTTGAAAGTGATTTTTTCAAGGTGGGGCACTCCAGAGCTAGATCTCTTTGCATCCCCAGACAATCACCAACTTCCTCAGTTTTGTTGCAGACCCCCAGTCTTGGGTTTGGTCCCTCTGGATGCTCTGATTTTGGACTGGGAAGGGAAATTTATGTATGCCTTCCCTCCCTTTCCTCTACTGTTCAAGGTTCTAGTCAAGGTAAGGTCACAACCTTGCAGTCTTGCTCCAGACTGGGCCATACAGCCTTGGTACCCCCTGTTGCTGTCTCTAGCAGTCCATCTTCCCCTATCTCTTCCCAGGAATTACAACCTGTTAACCTCCTCTCAGGGGAGGATTTGGTACCCCAATCTTCAGTCTCTCAATCTCAAGGCATGGCTCTTGAAGAATTAGAGTATGCAGATTTGCATCTGTCTCAGAGGGTTCTGGATATTCTCAAAGCTTCTCGAAAGCCCTCCACCAGAAAGACTTATAACTCCAAATAGAAAAGATTCAGCATTTGGTGTTCCAAGAAGCATATTTCCCAGACACTGCTGAATTGCCTACAGTTCCGAATTATATGGTCCATCTTAATGGCCTAGGCCTCAGACCAGCTACTCTCAAGGTACACTTGTCAGCTGTCTCTGCTTTTCTGTTATTGGGGAAGTCTTCCTCACTATCATCTCATCCTGTGTTCTGTAAATATTTCAAGGGATTGCTTCATACCAATCCTCCCTTTAGGGATTCTGCCCCTGCCTAGGACTTAAATGTTTGCATTGCTCAGCTTATGCAGCCTCCTTTTGAGCCTATATCCTCAGCAGAGCTTAAGTACTTGACTTGGAAAACTGTGTTTTTGGTATCCATTACCTCTGCCAGGTGTATCAGTGAGTTGCAAGCCCTGTCAGTGGAACCTGATTTTATCTCCATCTCCTTGCATAGAGATAAGATGGTCCTTAGAACCAGTAGGATGGTCTTGTCCAAAGTGGTTTCAGACTTCCACTTGAATCAGTCTGTGTCTCTTCCTGTCTTCTTCACTGATCATTCTTCATCGGGAGAGAGGAGGCTACACAATTTAGATGTTAAAAGAGCCCTTAGCTACTACATAGAGCGTACCAAGGGTCACAGGTTTGACTCCCTCCAGTTGTTCCTCCCTTATGGGGAAGTGGGAAAGGGCAAACCTGTCACCAAGAGAACTATTGCCAGGTGGATTGTGTCTTGTATACAATTCTGCTATGAGAAACTGGGAAAGATTCCACCCTCAGGCCTGAGGGCTTACTCTACAAGAGGTAGAGCTGCTTCCCTGGCTGCTGCCATGGATATCCTTCTGTTAGAAATTTGTCAAGCAGCCACCTGGAAAACAGTCCATACCTTTACCAAGCATTACTCTCTGGATATCCAGGCTAGGAGTGATGCTCAGTTTGGCACAGCAGTACTTCAAAGCCTATTCCCAAAGTAGGTTCTGTCCCTCCTCCATGGAGGTACTGCTTGGTAGTCTGCAGATTGTCAGAATACAGCAAGACTTCATGTTGTTTGAAGAAAAAATTATTCACCTTAGTAATTGTGTTTCTTCTAATGGAGTCTTGCTGTATTCTGACCTCCTTCCCTGCCTCCCCTCTCAGAACCTGTTTTTCATTGGACATGGTTATGTTGTTCAATCCACACTTACTGGCAAGTTCCTTGCCGCTTTAAATCTTGCCGGAAGGTCTTGAAGCTGGCTCCTGCCACCCGCCTGGGTGATAAAACTCTCGGTTCCGCCCCATGACGCCAGATCTTCCTTACCGCTTGGAAGCTCAGGTTCCCTCCTTTGCGCTCTGCGTTTTAGGCCTGGATCCAAACTCTTCGGTTAACCCAAAACTAATCTTAAAATTTTCAAGACTTTGGTCTTTATGTTCCCTCGCGGCTGCGATGGACAAATCGACTCCTGGATTTCATCAGTGCCCCTGTGGGCAGAAGATGTCCCGAACCGATCCACACTCCACCTGCGTGTACTGCCTTGGGCTCGAGCATGATTCGCAGGCCTGCAACTTGTGCAAGTCCTTTCCGGCCACAGTCTTAGATTATCGCGCTGCCAGATTGCAACTTGGGCGCCCCGAGAAACGTTATCCTCCGGAAAGTCGAAGGAGGCCCGTTGGGCAGTGTCCACGGCGGCGGGTTCAGCTGAACAGCTCGAACAGATGATCGCCCTCGAGGAGGAAGCGGCCCAGGCCGCATCATCATCTTCTTTGATCACGGCATTTATCCCGCTCTCTTTGGGCTCCTCCTACATGGCTTCCTTCAAGGAGCTTTGTCAGTCCCACTCCGCCAAGGGAGAGGGGCCTTCGGGACATTCTTCTTGGTCCAAGAAGAAGGACTCCAAGGGTAAGTCCCACCGTCGATGTTCGTGGGAGTGGGAGAGGTCCCCTTCCCCGGATAGTCGACTCTCGACTTTGGTTGAAGTTGCGGCTAAGGCCGCTGGCTTCACGGTATCCCCGTCAGGTCAGCCGGCCAAGACACCCGTCGAGATTTTTCTTGACCCGTCGGACGGGCTGTCGACTGGAGAAGCCGACAACCCTTCTTCACCGGTTCCCCCGTTGGAAACCGAGGACTTGCCTGTGCCTCCTGTGCCAGAGTCCCCGGTTAAGGTCCCTGAACTGAGGGAGGAGCAGGTTTCCTCCTCCCCCTCTCAGACCCGCCCTCGGAAACACCGAAGGTCTCGGTCTCGGACCTCTTCCCCGTCCAGCCGATCCCGCCGACATCGGCGGTCTCGGTCTCGGCACCATGGAAAGCGGCGGCACCGCTCATCCTCGTCTTCATCCTCTTCGGAGGATAGGATCCAGCGCAAATTGCATCAGTGCTATGAGGATCTGATGTGGCAGCAGCTCCTTTTGACCGGGAATAAGCCGACTCCGTCGCTTTCCCCGGCCATTAAGTGGCTGTCACCAGAGCAGCCAAAACAACCCCTCGTTGTAATCGAGGAGCCGAAGCCGGCACCGGTTGTTCGGCCGAAACCGGCTATACCACCCATTGAGGTGGAACCCCCACCTCCACAACCTAAAATTGAGGCCCCAACCAAAGATTCTCGGTTGGGTCAGGGCTTGCCCCATCGGTTGTCAGTCACCTTCACTCCTGATCGACCTCGGCAGGTGGAGGGTGGATCAGACCCTCAGCAGCTGTTTGCAGACTCCTCGGAGTCTGACGATGACGCCTCCCTGTTCTCCAGGCCCCTTGACCTGGAGTCCACTGGGGGTCAGTCAGTGGACTAGAGCCCATCCTCGTTTCTTGGAATGCTTCGGCTCATCTCAGAGTCCACTGGGATGAAGCTCGAACCCGCTTCAAAGCAGGCCAAGTATCCCCTCATGGAGATACTGGACCAAGGGGATTCCCCCCCGGAGGCCTTCCCAGTGGCTGAAGCCATTGTTGGTCCGGCCCTGGAGCTATGGCAGCAACCAGCTTCTTGTCTAGCACCGTCGGCTAGGATGGCTCGAAAGTATGCCATTCCCACTGGCTCACTCTCCGGTTTCTCGGAGCACCCCTCCGCGGAGGGGTTAGTGACCAACAGCGTTTTCCGGCATTCTGGAAATGCTCGGGATGTGGACAAGCTACCTGATAAGGAGTCCAAGAAACTGGATTACTCTGGGCGGAAAGTCTATGCTGCTTCCTCCCTAGGCCTTCATCAGGCCAGCTCGGCCATTCTGATGGCACACTTTTCACATGCCCTTTTGGGCTCCCTGGATGAGGTGATCCCTCATCTCCCGGCTGACCTCGAGACAACGGTCAAGCAGGTGCGGGATCAGGGAAGAGCGGTAGCCAAACAGCAACTCCAAACTTCCTTGGACATAGCTGACTCCTGTGCCCGGTCAGTAGCGGCCGCAGTGGGCATGCGCCGCAGAGCTTGGCTGCGGATCTCCACTTTTACAGTGGATACCCAGCACAAGCTGGCAGACGTTCCCTGCTTGGGTACCGACTTGTTCGGTCTCGGGGTGGAGGGTCATCTGCAAAGGATCGAGAAGTCCAATGCCACCTTGGACTCAGTCACGTCTGCCCAGAAGGACAAAGGCCACCAGCAGCAGCATAAGCCCTTTCGGCCTTCAGCCCCTGCGGCACGTCCGGCCCAGCAACACCAGCATCAGGGCCAGCAGGTTCGCAGTTGGTGCCCCAAAGCCAAGCCTGCAGCTTCCTCCAGCAGGAAGCCAGGAGGGAAACGCCCAGGAGGCTCTCGGCCGGCCCTTCCTCCAAGCCTGCCCAGTGACGGGTTGAGGGGTGCCGCCCAACCTCGTCACTCTTCCCTGAGTTCCTCCTGGGGAACAGCTCTGCCACTTCCTTTCCGCCTGGTCCGTCACCATGGACCGCTGGGTGCTGGAAGTGGTAGGAAAGGGTCTGCCTCTGGAATTCGAGCAGTCCCTATCCTATCGAGCCGTAGCCCCACGGGGGGCTATGGGGTCCGCAACCTCTCTGTCGGCTCGGCGAGCCGACATTGCCCTGCTCCTCCAGAAGGAGGTGGCAGATCCTCCACCAGACCCATGGTTTGTGTCCAGGTACTTCCTGGTCCCAAAACAGACAGGGGGCTGGCTCCCCATTCTAGACCTACACAACCTGAACAAGTTTCTAAGGTCTCGGACCTTCTGGATGGTCACTCTAGCTCAGATCATTCCATCCTTGGAACGAGGTGTGTGGTTCTGTTCTCTGGACCTCCAGGACACATTCTTTCATGTCTTAATCCATCCATCTCACCAGCAATTCCTCCACTTCAGGGCAGAGGAGTCCCTTTACGAGTTCTGGGCCATGCCCTTCGGCCTCCCTCCAGCACCCAGGGTCTTCACCAAATGCATGGCAGTGGTGACAGCATTCCTGCGGCACCGAAGGGTTCGGATGTACCCTTACCTGGACGACTGGCTGATTGCAGCCCCCTCCAGGCTGGAGGTGGAGCGGTCCAGGGATCTGGCCCTCTGGGTCTCCTCTCAGATTGGCCTCCTTATCAACGAGACCAAATTGGAACTCATGCCAACGCAGGTGATTCAGTTCATTGGGGCAGAGCTCGACTCTCTTCGAGCCAGAGCATGGCTCCCGGTGGACAGGGCCAAGGTTCTTTCCTCCTTTGCGCAATCATTTCTGGTTGGGCAATTGCGCCCTGCCCGGGACTTTCTGGGCCTCATGGCGGCCTGCACCAGCGTGGTCCATTGGGCCTGCTGGCACATGTGTCCCCTGCAATGGGAGCTGGCCTACCAATGGTCACAGCACTCCAGTCCTGTGGACCAGCCAGTGATAGTGACCCAGGAGTTGGGGAACGCTCTCCAGTGGTGGATCATTCTGGCTGATCTGCAGCAGGGTATCCTGTTTGTCCGCCCAGAGCCGACGGTCACCCCAACGACCGACGCCTCTCTGATGGGTTGGGGTGCCCATCTGGGGGTGCTCACAGCGCATGGCCTCTGGTCCCCTCAGGAGTCTCGATGCCACATCAACCTGCTGGAGCTTCGAGCGGTCCGACTAATTCTCACCACCTTCGCTCTGTTTGTACGGGGTCAAGTGGGCCAGGTCCAGATGGACAACACCACGACCATGTATTACCTAAACCGCCAGGGCGGGATGCACTCCTTGCCTCTGTGCAAGGAAGCTCTCCACACTTAGTCTCTCATGAGCAGACTGCAGGTGGATCTCCTAGCCATCCATGTGGTGGGAGCCTCCAACAATCTGGCTGATGCCCTAAGCCGGATAGGTGCTGCATCTCACGAGTGGTCTCTCCTGCCGGAGGTAGTACACGATCTGTTCTTCTACTGGGGCTCACCTCAGGTGGACCTGTTTGCCTCCAGGGAGAATGTGAAGCTGAGGCTGTTTCATACCCACCCCCCTCAGCAGGGCTCGCTGCAGGGAGATGCCTTCTCGAGGCCGTGGACCCCGGGTCTCTTCTACGCCTTTCCCCCATTTCCCTTCATCCACAAGGTGCTTCTCAAGGTGAGGAGGGACAAGGCGCAGGTGATTCTGGTAGCCCCAGTCAGGCCCCATCAGTTCTGGTATCCAGATCTCCTCAGCCTCAGCTCCAGGCTCCCGAGGCGGCTTCCAGCCCACCCGGACCTGATCTTAGTCAATCATGGGAAGGTACTCCACCCGGACCTTCAATCCCTGCACCTGACGGCCTGGTTCCTGAGTGGCTAGAGTTCCAGGCCTTGGGTCTTTCCGACGAGGTCCTCAATGCATTCAGGCATCCCGTAAGGAGTTGACCAGAAAATGCTATGCCTTCAAATGGAAGAGATTCTCCATTTGGTGTTAGGGCAAGGGGTTGGACCCTTCCTCCTGTTCATTGGCCAGCATTCTGGACTGCCTATGGTCCCTTTCTTAGCTAGTGCTTCAGTCGACAACCCTTAAGGTGCACCTGGCAGCCATCTCTGCTTACTGGGTGTGGGCCAGAAAGCAGTCGGCAGCGCAGGAAAAGGTGGTCGGGTGCTTTTTCAAAGGCCTTGATCACATATCCCCTCCGGTGCAAGAACCTCCACCTCTGTGGGATCTACTGCTGGTATTGGCTAAGCTCATGGGCAAGCCATTCAAACTGATGCACAGGTGTGATATATCTCACCTGTCATGCAAGACCGCCTTCTTGGTGGCTATCACATCAGCCAGAAGGATGGGAGAGCTCCAGACACTTTCCATCAAGTCTCCTTATCTGGTCTTCCACAGGGACAAGGTTGTCCTGCGCCCCCACCCGAAATTCCTTCCGAAGGTGGTGTCCGAGTTTCACCTTAACCAGGTGTTGACTCTGCCGTGTTCTTTCCCAATCACACTGGAGGCTCTAATATAGGATCCATACTTTGACCCTAGAGAGCGCTTCTTATTACAAGGAGCGGATGGCTGAAGTTCGGGAAGAGGTTCGCCAGCTGTTTGTAACCCACGCTGAAGCCGCACTTAGCAGACCTGCAGCCAAGCTGGACAATGGCAGGTGGGTCACCTCCTGCATAGATCTCATAGCTTGGCAGGCATGGAGCCTCCCAGAGGATAAGAGTTCATTTTACCCACCATACCGCTGCATCGGTGGCTGCTTCCAGGGCGTCCCTATCCAGGAAATATGCAGGGCTGCTACCTGGAAGTCGGCACACACCTTCATTACCCTCTACCCACATAGACCTTGAGTCGCGGGATGCTGGTTTGGGACCTCGGTTCTCCAGTACTTATTTCCCAAGTAGGGGTGTGCGCTTGCCTCCTTCCATCCTCCTGGAGAACTGCAAGGAGTCTGCCAGTAAGTGTGGATTGAACAACATATCCATGTCCCTAGAAATAAAGGTTACTCACCTGTAACAGGAGTTCTAGGAATAGTATATGTTGTTCATCCACACAACCCTGACTTCGACCTTGAACCTGGCTTCCAGCGGCTAGATTTGGCGCCATGGGACGGATCCGAGAGTTTTACCACCCGGTGGGTGGGAGGAGCCAGCTTGAAGACCTTCCAGCAAGATTTAAAGCAGCAAGGAACCTGCCAGTAAATGTGGATGAACAACATATACCATTCCTAGAACTCCTATTACAGGTGAGTAACCTGTATTTTGGGTAGTGGGTGGGCAGGTACAGTGTTGCACCCCAGGGGTGTCTTCAGCACACCTTCCAGGTTTCTGGGTGGTTTGTATTATAATCTTTAGTTTAGTTAGGTTTTGGTTTGGGGTTTCCTGACTTGAGTCTTCCTTTGGGAATCCAAAATTTTCTGTTGCCAGTTGGCTAGATAAAAATTTTTACAATTTCCACATAGTATAGTTAGTGAGTTTTGCTCGTAGAATCTGATGGTTGGGTTTCAAAGGGCTGCAGACAGAGACCTCAACCGAACTCGAGCTCAACGTTCTATGCACTGCGTAGAAAATTAACCCTATACTCTCCGGGGCAGATTAAAGGCTGGAGCTAACTGCAGATTGTCAGAATACAGCAAGACTCCATTAGAAGAAACACAATTACTAAGGTGAGTAATTTTTTCTTAACTGCCAAATCCCTGCTTTTAAGCAGATGATACTGTCTACGCACTTGGGAGAAGTATATCCAATATGAGCATTACCCTTGAACAGACCTTCATGCTCTCCAGCACTGGTTCTTAAATGAAAAGCTAGTTCTAAACGTACCCAATACCAAAGCCCTTCTTCTTGTCTTTGCCCCCCCAAAAAAATCAATCCGCACTTACAAGACCTTACCATCTCTACCTTAGATGGCAGTACACTTGAACTAGTAGTGGATTTAAAATACCTGGGGGTAACCCTTAATCCGTGCCTTACATTTGACGTCCATTTAAGCAACACTGTCATGGTAGTACACTAACAGCTGGAGCAGCTCCACCATATCCAGAGGCGTCTCACTGCAGACCATGCAAGGATCATGCAAAGCAGCCTGCTTCCTTTTCTAGACTAGGAGGCCATTGTAACAGACACTGCTCCAGAATGAGTATAGTCAAAGGAAAAACCCTGTATCACAAGGTGGCCAAATCTGCCTCCTCACATGGGCGCAGTTCCCACCACTGCACCACCGTAGAGCACCTTGGTTGGTAGCAGCCAGAGCACAGGATCCAACTTGTGCTGGCTAGTTCTGTATTTCACACTCTTCATGGCAATATGCCTCAGTGCGTGAATGCAATGCTCACTCCTGTTAAAGAGATCCACCAAGATAAATGGATCAGCCACCACATCCAACATTTACATGCCTTACCGCTACAAAAGTCTATCAGTGTGCAAATATCCAAATTTTGTGCCATATTAAAAAAAAATTATTCACTGCGTAAAATTAGTAAAACTGGGCCCAGCAGAATTTCAAGTTATGAGTGCTGCCTCTGCTCCTCACCCACGCTCACTTACGCAATGATGAGATGCCAGTGAGAGCGTGGGGGCGCGCTCCATTATAAGCAATGGGCGGTGGTTTTTGCTTGAAGTTTTTATCTTATCATGGGCACTTGGTCATAAAACATGGGCACCGGTCACCAAAAAAGGCCTTCTTAGTCGACCGTGCCCACGTTATATGACCAAGTGCCCATGCTAAGTTAAACGTTAAGCAACAGCCTCTGCCTATTGCTTATAATGGAGCCTACCGTGTTTCTCACTGGCATCTCATCATCGCTGAGCACTGGGGTAGAGGTGGTACCTATAACCAGGAAGCCTGTGGGACCCGGTTTACTAATTTTAATGGAGCGAATATTTTTTAAGGGAGATGTACAAGACAGTTTTCATCTGGGTGTTTTTCAGTTGTTTTAAGTATGTTGTGGTTATTTTTCTTCCATCAAGAACATACTATTTTAATTACGAAAGTCTGTAACCCGAAGTTCATTAGATGGAGGGTTTCCATTATGAGAGGCAGCACACAACATGCACGCTAATACTTTTTATTGAACCCATGGTGCGCCGCTGCACCTTTACACATAATGGAGCCCCTGTCTGTCCTACTGACTTCCAGGTCGTGGACTTTTGGTAATTAAAATAAAGTATGTCGAGCGGAGAAAACGCCGTAATGATATTTAAAAGGCTTAACCGGAGAGTAAGCCTTGTGGGGGCAGAAGGCTGTCTTGATGGCAGCTTTCCTTTAATACTGCACAAAATGTGAATATTTGCACATTGATGGACTTCTGTGGTGGTAAGGCATGTAAATGTTGGGTGTGGTGCCTTATCTATGTTAATCTCTTTAACCTCCCTCACTCCCATTCCACTGTCAAAAATGCACTCTAGACCCAGGTGGACAGGGGCGGGACAGAAATCCTTCAGCTTTAAGACTGCTTCTCTATGGAACTCCATTGCTGTCCCCATTAGGCAGTCCTCCTCCTACAAATTTTTGCTGCTAAGATGAAGGACTATTTCTTGGATATTGGGACATGCTCCTGTTTCTTGTAGCTAGACCTCCTTCACTAATTATTATTCAGCTCTTTTTCACTATTGTAAACCTGCTGTGCTAGCCATTGTACACATCACTGTGTATCATGCTCTCCTCCATGTAACCTAGTGATCTGTAAATATATATTATTTCAACTTGAGACTGTTTGTAACGTGTACTGTGCTTTTGTTGTTCCTTTCTCTCAATGTACCTTAAAAAGGCAGCAGGTGCCAGTGCACCTACCTGGTCATCAAAGTAGAAATAAATAATATAATGAAAGGAGAAACCTGGTGTAAAAGGTTTGGGTACGGACAGAAGAAATAGGAAGGGTATGTTTCTCATAGTGGATTTCATAGTTCGAGGGATGAAGAGACTGGTATTGAACTCTAATAGGGTGAATATATCCTTTCTGTGTCATTCAAAGACAACTGCAAGCAGGATGATCTCCCAGTTGGAGAAGCTGGCCAGAACAGAGGGTGGGAAACCTCGCGTGATGCATCTAGGTACCAGTGATCTGGCCAGTAACAATGCAGATGAGTTTACAGAGCAGCTGACACCCTTGGGGCAGGCAACTCATGCAAGGAACTGCCTGCTAGAGGAGCTAACCTGGTGTCCCTCGTACCCATCCTGCCTTATGGCACTGGGGAGACATGGTATTTTGTATTTTCTCTCTTGTTCCTGGGACCCAGGTACATGGTCGTACATGGAGGCGTGCATGCATCCCGCAGCTCTGGTGACAGCCCCATCCTCCCTCCCAGCTTAGCACCTAGGTTCCCCCTGGCCTGGCACTGCGACCTAACCTCCACTGGGAGGCAACCAAGATTCGGGGAAGAGAAGAGCTGCCTGATGGCTGCTCCATCCTGGCTCCTTGCCCCCAACCCCTGGTGGCCCAAGATCACTCCCGAACCCAGGTCGCCGGCGTGGCTTGAGGTGTGGCGTCTCGATGCTCTGTGTCACCACGCTGGATCATATACTTTGAATTCTTAATAAACTTTTTTTTTTTAAGTTACTTGGCTTACTAAGTCTGTGATCATGCTTTAGTGAAGTACAAGTATGGACATTCATGTCTGTTTCCTTCTCTGTAAACCAAGTATTAAACTGCATGATTTTGCACTTGTTCACATTGAAACCCACCTGACCACTCCTCGAATTTTCACAGGTCTCTGCGCATTCTTTCCACTACCACCCCAGAGTGCCCACCCTAGTTTGGTGTCATCCACAAAGAGGAACAACCTTCCATTCCAGCTCCTCTGCATTGTCAGTTCTAAAGACATTAAAGAGCTACTGACACCTCGACGAAAACTTAAAAAAAAACCACATAATAATTGGGTACAATTCTGCTTGCATTCCATGTCTGTTTTATATATTTTTCCTTCCCATAATTTATTACTGTGAAATGTGTATGAATATATGGTCTTTATCCTTTCAAATTCCTTTTCAGTTCATCTGTCTCTAGCTTACTTCCCACTTCAAGTCATAATCCTCTGTTGTGACATCACAGTCTGTTGCCATGGGAGTAACCTGTAAGGTCACAAGCAGTGTTCTGTGACTTCAGGTAGGAAAAAAGCAGCAGGAATAGATGAACTCTTCAGTACCAAAGATCTTGTTTTCATGCAAATAACTTGAGTAATAAATAATGGGGAGGAGGAATACAGCACTAATAGGAAATACAAGCTGGACTGTGTTACAGTATGTTTCGCTAACATATTGTTGAATGTGTCACCAGCTCTTTACAGTATTGGTCCCAGTACTGATCCCTGAGGCACCCCACTGGTCTCCCTCCCTTCTCCAGAGTGAACTGCATTTTATCACCACCCTCTGTCACCCATCCCTTAACCAATTTCTTACTTGGTTTACCACCTTTGGACCCACACTGCATAGCTTGTTTTTGAGTCTTCTATGTGGAACGGCATCAAAAGCCTTACTGAAATCTAGGTAGTCTATGTCCATTCCTCCATCCTGATCTAATTCCCTAGTCATGCAGTCAAAGAAAGCTATTAGATTCATTTGACATCCCCCCTCCCCCCCCCGGATGAGTGCATATTGCCTCAGGTCTTGTAATCAGCTAGACTCAAATTTTTCCACAGTCCTTTCCTTCAGCACTGACTCCATTAACTTTCCTACCACTGATGTCAAGATAATTGGCCTATAATTGCTAGCATCCTCCCTGCTACCACTTTTGTAAAGTGGGACTACAACTGCCCTTTCCAGTCCTCTGGAACCACTCCTGTTTCCAGTGAGCTGTTAAATAGGGCTGTCAAAGGTGCAGCCAATACCTCCCTGAGCTCCCTCATTACCCTTGGATGCACCTCACCTGGCCTCATTCCTTGTCCACTTTCAGATTTGTGAGTCCCTTCATGACTGTCTCATTTGAAATTGGACATGTCCACCTCCCTCACTCAGTGTTCCTGTTACTTTTTGTGGACCCTACCCTTCTCCTTGCTCTGTCAACACTAAACAAAAGTCATGTCTCATTCGGGGAGCAAAGAAAACTTTGAAGACAGGACAGCCACCCTTGCGTCGGTGCCCATGCGGCTGTAAGTACTCAGTCACCGACCAGCATGAGCATTGCCTCGCGTGTCTTGGCCCGCTACACAACATGGATTCATGCAATGCCTGCTTCTCCATGGACCGCTGTGTCATCGAGCAACGTGCGTGGAAAGACTTTCGGGGGACAGGCGCGCACTCGTCTGGCCAAGCTGCATTCTCTTGGCCTTTCCTCTGGGTCCCCTCCCGGTTCTATATGGACCAAGAAGGAGGGGGCCTCTGCCTCAAGTAGCCTAGCCATGCCAGAGGTCTCTTCCATGGTGCAGGAGGCCCAGTCTGTCCCCGGGGACAGGTGGGAAACACGCTTGACAGTTGCCCCTTCAGGGGTGAAGGCCCCTCGCTGTCGCACTCCATGGCTCAGAAGGCCTGGGTCAGCACCATGTGTTGGCACTGTGGGCCCTGATGGCGCTGTCATCAGTGCCGGTCCGTCACTCAATGCTGTTGCTGCAGTCGGGACCATTCACAATGCTGATGGTGCTGATGGTGCTAGCGGCACCATGGGAGGCTCTACGGCACCGTCCCTGACTGTCTTTGCCCTGGCGCCGTCCGCGATGCCATGGTTAAGCACGGCACCATGTCCAGTTCTGGAGCCACTCGTGGCTCTGAGCTGGGACACGGCGCCATGAGGGTGTCGGAGCTCAGTGCCATCCACGGCACCAAGAGAACAGTCAGGGCTGTCATTGGTGTCATCTCTGTCTCCGGCACCGCGGGTCGGCACCGTGGGGGTCTGCAGCCTCGGTGCTGTCTCTGGCGCCATGGGCTGAGACGGCACTGTGACAGGCTTCAGCTCTGGGGCTGCTGCCATTGTTGGAGCCGTGTCTTCTTCTGGCACCGTTCACGGTACCGCTGTGACTGTCGACACTGACTCTGGTGCAGTCTCTGGTTCTGGTGCCCTTTTCAGTCGGGATGGTAGCGGGCGTCCATGCACTGTTTGGAACAGAACTTCAATCTCCACCTCTTCGGAGGAGTAATCAGACTCTGAGTCAGACAGGCAGTCTGACTCTTTGGAGTTGGCTGCTCATGTGTACACCTTGGTAGTGTCTCGACAGGTCAGGGCCAGTCCCCTCTGAGGAGTGGACAGTGACCCCAGGGCCAGAGTCAGGGTGCTGACCAGCAGACAGTGGTGCAGGCCACCATTGCTCTGCAGCTTGGTCTCAGAGGGTTCTCTGAACCCTCAGTGGTGAGTACACCCTCGTGCAGTGTGCCTGGATCGCCCAGCTTTAGGGCCAGGTGGAGCATTCACAGAGGAGGGTACTGCTCCCTGGATAGCTCGCTTGGGGCTGACCAGGGCTGCCAGCTGCCCAGGCTAGCTCTCTCAAGGAGGAGGGCACTTTCAGATTCCGAGGGGTCGAAGGGTATGGGGTCTGTGCAGCGGCCTTTTTCCGGGGCCCACCCGGGCTCTGAGAGTAGCCGTAGCGCAGATCTCCACCCTTCCCTTTTGGTTACCTCGAGAGGGCACCATTCTTTGGAGGTAGGAACCATCCTTTTGGACTTTCACGGCCCCAGTCACCTCACAGGGTGGATTCTTCAGGGCGCAGCCTAGACAGTTCCAGTTTGGTTGATCAGCTGTCAGCTGTGGAGTTTTCCGGAGCTCCTTCTTACCTTAGGGCTCCTGGTGTGCTCCTCAGCCCAGGCGGAGTTCAGCCCATTGCTGTTGTCGGCTTTGTCCCCACTCCTTTGTTGCATTCTCCTGCACTCCCAGGTATTCTTGGTCCTAGCAGTCCTCTCTCCTGGGAGCAGTTCAGAGCGGTGGGTACTCAATTTCCCTCTTATGTTGGTCTATGGACAGACAGGTTTTTCAACCTTCCCCTGAGCAGCCAGCTTCTGAACCCTTGAGGTCCTCTAATTCCTCGTCCCCCTCTTCCAGGGGAGAGGAGCCATCTGTCCACATCTCTCCAGCAGCTGATCTCGCAGAGTATCAGTGATTCCTTGTGAGGATGTTGGAGGACCTGCACATCACCCCTCCCACTCAACACAATCCAGAGCACTCGACATGGGCCTTCCTAGGTGATTTGAAAAGGACACCCTTGTGGTGCCCTCCTGGCCTGCTCCCTTCGGGAGGTGTCATCATGCTCCTGGCAGAGGCCCTTTTCTGGAGTCCCAGTCCCTAGGGATCTCTGCCAGTGGTATTGTGCCCTGGAGTCTCCAGGTTCCGTGCCTCATCCTAGCTCAGGAGTGACTCATTTGTATACTCCCAGTGGGCTTCGCGCCTGCACCATGACCGGCCCCCAGATCAAGATTCCTTGATTTTGACTTCTGGGGGAGCAGGACATTTTACTTGGCACAGCTGCTGCTTTCTGTTGCAGCACATCAAGCCCACTATGCATCCTATGACAGGTTCTTGTGGTCCAGGCTAGATCAACTCCTAGCTCTGATGCCTGACACAGAGCAAACCAGACAAGCCATTGCACTCTCTGCACGTGACCTGGAGCTGGCAAGACACCAAGCAAGGGCATCATATGATGCCAATGAGGTAGCTACCAGGGTCGGAGGGACAGCAATCTGCACTCAGACGGACGGTGTGGCTGCATCTCTCCCAGTTGTCACCTTGGCCCGGCATAGGGTGATTAACTCACTCACCAGAGAACCTGTCTTTTCTCCTGTAGGTGAGACGGCCTGTCAGGGCAACTACCTACTCCAGGGGGTCCCCATCCACTGTCCCCACTGTCGGGCCTCTCTCCAGGCCCTTTGAAGTTTCTCCTCTTAGTGTGTCACCCACTGGAGAGCTAAGGACTCAACTCTTAGGTTAAATCTCTTCTAGGGGGCTCAGACATTCACTAGTAGGATGAATGGTGAAGATTGACACAGATGAGATATATAAATTACGTACCTACTGTAATTCTGATCTTTCTGTGTATCTTCACCATTAATCACAATCCTCCATCCCCTTGGGCCTCAGTCTCTGGGTCCTCCTCCTCTCTGTGCCCATCCTTGCCCCCTCCTTTCTGTTAGTCAGTAGTGGGAAAACTGGGGCAATGGGATAAATTTTTAGCAGAGTGGTCCGGGATGTGGGGCACCCTTCTAGCAGCTATTCCACCCCTGTGGGTGGGGGTTGGCAGTTGCCCCTCCTTTCTTTCTTCTCCCTCCTCCTTCAATTCTTTGATTTCCTTGTCATTGACATAACCTCAGTGAATTTAAGAAACTAGGTTTCTTACACCAAAATCTCCTTTGAGAAGGGGAGATATCCCTGTATCCTGTCTTTCTTCCAGAATAGCCGATTCTGCTGTGGGAGTTATTGTCAGTGATTCTGTGCCTTGAATTCTGGCAGTTAGCCTCTTGGCTACTCCTTCGCAGTTCCTATACAAACTGGAGACAGGTCAAGGTTACAGGGTATGTTTCTCCTGTTTTTCCCTCTCACTCTTATCCTTAGTTCTAACAATCCATAACCCACCCTCCTCCCTCCTCCTTTTCTACTTCCAGAGATTAGGGCCCCACCAGTCCCTTTAGTCTTCAAACTTGTTCTGTCCTCTCAGTTGTTTATTTCTCCTTTAGTTTATATATCGCTTCCTTTGTCTGTCCCTTGGACTTCCTTGTCCCACCCTCTCAGCCCTTTTCTCACCTCTACGGTGACTCAGAACTGGTGGGAAGGCGGAGTCGACAACACCTAACGGCCAACCCGTGAGCACCACGCAGTGTGTCGTCCTTGAGGGCTGCACCGATGGTACATTGACTCCGCCCATCCAAAAAAAAAAAGCTGCGGGGTCATGACCTCCGGCCAAGTACCAAAAGGTGATGAATGGTGAAGATGCACAGAAAGATCAGAATTACGGTAGGTACCTAATTTCCATTTTTTGTGCCCGCCCCATATATAGACAACCCATAGTCAATGGTAAACAGTATTGAGCTACTGGTGGCTAGTTTGAGTGCATCCAGTGTCATTGAATGTCTGTAATGATAAAGTACACCAAGTTTTATATTTGCAGGCTTGATAACAGAGTCAATGTGGTTTGAGAAGGTGAGCATGCCATCAAAGGTAATGCCAAGATATTTGAAGTTAGATACTTGGTCTAGGATCTCACCCTTTTGGTTATGAATATGCAGGCAGGTATTTCTTTTGCTTTGGGAGGTGGTGAAGAGCATATTCTTTGTTTTTTTGATGTTTAATAGTAGCTTGATTTCCGTAAACCAAGATTCAAGTTTTTGGAAGCTGCTTTGGAGTTCATTTGTGATGGATTGTTGATCTTTGCCAGTGACTGAGATCACTGCATCATCAGCATAGAGAACTGTGCATGCTGAGTAAGCCACTGGAGCACAGCTGATGAAATGGCTAAAGAGTAGAGGACTGAGGATTGACCCCTGCAGAATCCCGAGGTGCACCTCCTTAGCTGCACATAGGGTATCACCAATTTTGACTCATTGTGATCTTTTAGAGAGGTAGCTGCCAAACCATAGTGCCCGTATCTGGGGATAGACCTGTAGACAGAAGGCACCTTAGGAGGAGGTTGTGATTAACAGAGTTGAAAGCCTTCATAAGGTCAATGAAGATTGATCCAACTGGCTGACCACTATCCAAGGCGTTAAAAGTTGGGATGAATAATCAACTAGAGCAGTGAATGTGGAGTGCTTTTTACAGAAGCCGTGCTGTTGCGGGCAGAGTAGGTTATGGTTATCAGGGTATTCAGTAAAGCTGCTCTGAGACCATTCTTTCAAGTACTTTCGATAGGGGAGGAAGGATGTATATAGGTCTGTAGTTGGATGTTTGGGTTTTATCCCCTGCTTTAAAGACAGGTGTTACATTAGCTGACTTCCATGCATTTGGAAATATTCCTGATTTTAGAGAGGCATTAAACACCATGGTAAAAGGAATAGCAAGTTCATGAAGGAGTAGACCAACCATCTTCATGTCAAGCAGATCCGCCCATCCTGGTCTTGCTAAGCACCCTTTAATATGCTTGATGGCTTTGGTGACATCGCCTAACGGAAAAGGGTGGTACATCTTTCCTTGGGGATCTTGAGGGCAGTTGGGCATTGCTGAACATGCATATCTTTGAAGTAGTCACCGGGAGTATACTTGAAAGGTCAGTGAAAGTGTTGTTGAGCTCATTGGCAGTTTTGATGGGTTCCTGTAGGGCCCCTTGTAGTCAGTAGTAGATCTGGGGGTCTTGAGGGGCTTTGCCCATTAAGGATTTAAGAGAGCACCAAAGTCTCTTCCAGAACCCCAGGTTTTGGTTAGTAGAGCCTTATAGTAGAAGGCTTTAGCCTGTCGGATGAGTCTGGTGCAGGTGTTTCTAGCTGCCTTGTAGGTATTAAAGGCAGCAGGTGTACCAACTGCTTTTGCTATATGCCAAAGATTGTCTCTGTTCTTCATAAGTCCAATAAGGGAGTTGGAGAGCCAGGGATTGGAGTTTCCCTTAATTGTTTTAATTTTGTATGGTGCAAAAATATCACAAGCACGGTTGAAAACCATTATGAAGTAGTTAAGTGCCTCATTGCCATCTATATCCCCAGCCAGCAGGGACCAATCCAGTTGTGTCATGTGCAACTTGAAATGATGAAGTAGTCCAGGCCTTCTCCCTTCCTTGCTCAGCCAGAACCAAATAGGTTTTGTACATAATCATCAACCTCACAGTAATGGCTGTATGATTCTATTGCTTCCAGTTTATGCCAGACAGAGATCTTTACCACTGATCCTGGCTAGCTTTTGATGCAGATAAGGCCTTTGTGCATGTGTCATGACCTTTCCTGTAGAATATCCTGGAGGCCTTTGATTTCCTCAGGCATTTGATACATTACAATCGCTTTATAGCAATCCCTGTGCACTTTTAAAGTGAATAGTCTCTTTCATCATCTTTTGCAGTGGTGTATGGTACCAGGTAGGGCTGCCTCTTGTCCACACTTTTATTTGCATTGAATATTGAACCACTGGCTGCACATTTTTGGTGTTCATCTTGAGTTTGGAAGGGAGGGAGTACAAGATTGCATTATATGCCGATTATATTTTATTTACAGTTACTCACCCTACTGAATCTCTCTTGGCAACTAGTGAGATTGTATCCTCTTTTGAGCAGGTAGCTGGCTTCAGATTAAATGTGCATAAAACTGAGGACTTAGCCTTTAATTATGAGCCCCCACAAATTGATACGGATATACGGTACATTTGTTGGAATAAAAAGTCTTTAAATATTTAGTGGTATATTTGACTAAAATGCCAGATCATTTAGAGGGTTCTGAATTATGAACCCCAGGCTACACCTGTGGTAGCAGTTCTGAACCATTGGTTCTCTCTTGTGTATTCTTTTTAATCAGGTTGCTGCCATTCACCAAAATATATTACTGTGCATCTTATTTTTCTTCAGACTCTTCCTTGTTCACTAATAGTACTAGGGGCTTAGGGAAGGAAAAACATGTACAAGAGGCCACAAATACATGAAAATATTATTCCATGGGTATAAATTCCTATCTACAAATGCCGAGCTTAAATATCTTAAAGAAATCAGAACTTGAAATAATTCTTCAACGTGACACCATTAATGTGGCAACAGTGACAGAAACATGGTGGGATGAAACCAATTCCTGGTCATGAGAAATTACAAATTGCCACACTCTTTTACAATAACAGAAAAAATAGAAGGGGAGGTGGGGTATGCACATATGTTAAATCTGACATGCAATGCATGGAACTCAAACTGTCGGACAATTCACAAGATGAAATAGAAAGTCAGGTGCTACAACTAAGCACTAGTACAGGGAAGAAATTACTGATCGGTAAGTGCTACAGACCCCTAACAAATTCTAAAGAATTCAATGACAATATGTTGAAAGAAATATCTAGACCAGCAGAATTTAAAGACGTAATTATAATGGGTGACTTCAATCTTCAGGGGGTGAACTGGGAGCAGCTAATTGGGGATAACACACTTCAAACAAAGTTTATTAATAACTTATTGCAGTCAGGCCTGGAACATTTGGTCCCAACAAGGGGAGCCAATGTACTTGATTTAATAATAACATACCTGCAAACAGAAATAAGTACTATAACTGTTCGGGAGAGCTTAGGAAACAGTGATCATAATATCCTTTGTTTTACATGGCAAGTACAATGTACACAGGATAATCATACAATATCTGTCTGAAACTACACTAAGGCCCAATATGAGAAGATTAGGGACAGCCTGGAGAGTATTAACTGGGAATTAAGGTTAAAAGACTTAACTGTGCATCAAAGTTGGGATACCATAACAACAGAGTTAAAATCACTAGAAGAAAAATGTGTTCCGGTTAAGCAAAAAATGCAACAACAGAGGTAAGGTACCAGCCTGGTTAACCTCAAGTATAAAAGAAACAGAGAAGGAAGAAAAAGTAGGTACGCTCCAATTTTAAAAAAGAACAGCCCGAACTAAACAAAATTATATATTAGAAAGAACAGAGATTGACCAAATATAAAATCAGGAAAGAAAAGATACAAATTGGAAATGAAGAGCTCCCACACAAAGGATAAATAAAAATCTTTTTTGCATATATAATAGTAGGAGATGGGACAGGTCCATAGGACCTAAGTAACAAATAACGAAACCATTACTAATCCATCCATGATGGCTAATGCCCTCAACAACTATTTTTGTACAGTTCACAATGAGAAATCCAAAGTATAGGTATCCAGGGACCTATATATACATATATATAACACAAAAAGCCCTTTCACCAAGGAACAGGTTATGACCATTCTGAAAAACATAAAATCTGAGGCATCTCCAGGACCTGATGGTATCCAACCCAGGTTTATTATATCCCTGGCATCTTCCCTGAGTTTACCCTTTACAATTTTAGTCAATGAATCCTATCAATCAGGTTCAATCCCTCAAGACTGGAGGGTAGCCTATAACATGCCCATTTATAACAAGCATTTGTCAGTGCTGAATGTTTCCTTGCATGGTATATGTGGCGGGTGTATTGTGTTAGAGGGGGGATGTTGGCCACTACATTGCCGCAAATTGTAAAATAAAAACATGCTGGTCTTTTACTCATGGCCAACTCCTCTAGTGCATCAGCAGTTACAGTTAAGGGTAGGGGTCAGAGACCTGGTCGGGATTCTAGCACAGAAGGCAGAAAAATCGGGAGAGGCAAGCATATGAAACTGAGTGCAAAACTAGCAAAAGCAAAACTGATACTCGAATACTGTAACACCGGTCCAACATTCCAGTCCATGACCCCAATGTTAAGGGACACTGATGAATATTGCAAAATAAAAAAATTAATTAAAAAAATGGCAAACTTTAACTCATAACCTTGGCAGCATCAGCAATTGTCATCAGTAGGGTTGGGGACAGAGATGCCCTTACCTGACTCATTCAAGGACCAGAAAAACACAAACACCAGTTAAAAAACAAGCATTTGTCAACGCCAATGTTTGCTTGCTGGCATTAGCATTGGTAGTGTAGAGTTCGGGCTGCATAATAGGAATGGCAGTGAGTATTGAACTGAAGCCAACCCCACCACCACCTTCAGAGACTGACAGGCATTGGGGTGTGCCTTTGGGTCATCAGGCATAACAGCCAAGCCATTTCACCACACCCTACCCTGCAGACACCGAGAAGTGTCACTGTGTGCCTTGGGGTCTTTGGCCCTTATGCGCACCCCATTCCATCAGGAAATACAGTGAGATGGGAGTGGTATAGGAGAATGGGGTGAACTTTGGGGCCGAAGAGTCCAAGGCTCACCTCGATGACTCTCACTGGCTGCAGGGTGTGAAGAGTCCAAGGCACACCTCGATGCCTCTCACTGGCTGCAGGGTGTGGAATGGTATGAGCACTACAGGCGAGAATCCAAAGTCACACCCCTGATGCCTGTCATTCTCTACAGGGTGGGGCGTTATGGTCGGAAATCCTAACTCCTCAGGCATTCGTTGGTATTTTCACCCAAATTTCCAACATTTTTTTTCTCTTTGTGACTCCCACCTCATGAACAGTGGCACATCAGGAGCAAAAGAAGACCAAGGGAGGGATAGTGAGGCTTAATAAAGGGAAGGGGGTGGGCAGAGGGTGACTGTGAAAAGGCAGAGATACTAAACAAATATTTTTGCTCAGTATTTACAAATGAAGAGGGGGAGGTACCTAAAACAAACAATAGAAACACTCTGGATACAGAAGTTGATGCCAGACCATTTATAGAAGAAAGGGTTCTGAAAGAACTCTTAAAACTGAAGTTGGACAAAGCAATGGGACCTGATGGGATTCATCCCAGAATTCTAAAAGAACTAAGGGTAGAACTAGTGACACCACTGACTACCCTCTTTAACAAATCATGGGAGGATGGATTGGTACCTGAGGACTGGAGGAGGGCAGATGTGATTCCCCTTCACAAAAGTGGGAGCAGGGCAGAAGCAGGAAACTACAGACCTGTTAGTTTAACCTCAGTGATAGGGAAAATGATGGAATCACTTCTAAATGAAAGAATTGTCAAGTATCTAGAGGCCAGAGGGGCACAGGACCCAAGGCAGCATGGATTCACAGCGGGAAGGTCATGCCAGATGAATCAAATAGATTTCTTTGACTGGGTGACCAAAGTAGTAGATCAGGGAGGGGCTGTGGCCATGGCCACCTAGACTTTAGCAAGGCATTTGACACAGTCCCACAAAAGATTAATATACAAGTTAGCCAGACTGGGGTGGTCCCAAGATGATAGCCTGGGTAAAGAATTGGCTGGAGAATAGGATACAGAGGGTAATAGTAAATGGAGTCCACTCTGAAGAAAGGGGGGTTACTAGTGGGGTACCGCAGGGTTCAGTATTAGGACCAGTCCTCTTCAATGTCTTTATAAGCGACATTGCAGAGGGACTAGAAGGAAAGTATGTCTCTTTGCAGATGACACAAAGATCTGCAACAGAGTTGATGCACAAGGTGGGGTGGAAAGGATGAGAAGGGACTTGGCAGGGTTAAAGGAATGGTCAAATGTATGGCAGCTTGGATTCAGTGCTAAGAAGTGCAAGGTAATGCACCTGGGAAACAAAAACCCAGGGGAAGAGTACACAATGGGAGGTGAGATACTAACAACAACAAAAATGGAAAGGGACCTGGGGGTAGTCATATCAGATGACTTAAACGTGTGCAAGCAATGTGAAAGGGCAATGAGGGCTGGGGGATACTGGGATGTATGAGGAGAGGCATCACCAGTAGAAGACAGGAAGTTGTTATCCCTCTGTACAGACAGCTGGTGAGACCCCATCTGGAGTACTGCATGCAGTTCTGGAGACCCAGTCTCCGCAAGGACATAGACAGGATGGAAGCTGTCCAGAGGAGGACAACTAAAATGGTGCAGGGTCTGCACCGGAAGACATATTAAGAGAGACTAAAGGAACTTAATATGTATAGCCTCAAGGAAAGGAGGGAGAGGGGGGACATGATAGAAACTTTCAAGTACCTCAAGGGAATCAACAAAGTCCAAGAGGGTAGCATCTTTCAAAAAAAGAGGTGTGCAAGAACAAGGGGGCACAATTTGAAGATAGAGAGGGCAGCTCAGAGATAATGTAAGGAAGTATTTTTTCACAGAGAGGGTTATGGATGCGTGGAACGGCCTTCTGGAGGAGGTTGTGGAGTCAAAAACAGTGGTTGAATTCAAGCATGCATGGGACAGTCATAAGGCAATTCTAGGGGTTGGGGGTAGAAAGAAGTAGGCTGCTGGTTAACTAGGATCTGCAGCTTATCCATTAGGTAGGGAAATAGGCAGACTGGGTGGATCAAGCGATCCTTATCTGCCGTCAGATTCTATGTTTCTAATATCAGTTTGTTAGCCGAAAGCTGCTTTTGCACAGCGACTATGGCATTTAGCACCCCAGGTGCAAAAACACATTCCGAACAGGATGTGAAAAATGACAGCTGTACTGTTCATGGGGAGGTGTAAAAAATGGCAATGTTGAAATCTGCAGTGAAAATATTTAAAAAACTGGTGAAGTCATGATGTGAAGAAACGTACCAATGCACACCCGTAATATAATTAATTTGGGGATTTTTACAGCAGATTCAGCACCAGGCATTTTGGGACCTCCTGATGTGAACCAGTTTCACTGTGTTTTCTTTATGTCGAACAATGATTTTCCACAGCGACCACGATTTCTGCTCTGAAAGTGTGAAAACACATTTCGGCCATGTTGTGAAAAATGACAGCTGTACTGTTCATAAGGAAGTGTGGAAAAATGTCACTGGTGAAAATCTAGACTAAAAATATTACAAATTCATGAACTTATGAGGGTGCATGGAAACAGCGCAATGCTCACTTGTAATACAGTCATTTTATGGGCTTTTCTTACCAAATTTTTAACATAGCCATTTTAAGACCTCTGCTCATGAACAGTGTCACTGTGATTTTCTTAATATGTCCCAAACATTGTTTTCGCACACTGACTGCACCATTGTGCACTACATGTGTGGAAACACATTTTGGACGAGATATGAAAAAGGTCAGCTGTACTGCTCATAAGGAAGTGTAATAAAATGGCACTGTTGAAAATCTGGTGTGCAAATATTAAAAATTCGCAAACTTGCGAGTGTGCGTAGGAAGTGCGCAATGTGCGCTCCTAAAACAGTCATTTTTGGGAATTTTGTCACCAAATTTTCAACATAGCCATTTTAAGACCTCTGGTCATGAACAGTGTCACTGTGATTTTCTTAGTCCATCCCAAACATTGATTGTTCACACCGACTGCGCCATTGTGCGCTACATGCAGGGAAGCACATTTTGGGCGACATGTGAAAAATGACAACTGTACTGCTCATAAGGAGGTATGGTAAAATAGCAATGTTGAAAATCCGGAGTGCAAATATAAAAAATTTGTGAACTTACTAGCGTGCATAGGAACTGTGCAACGACGCCAGAAAACAGTCATTTTTTTAGAATTTTTTTCAATACCAAATATAGGCTTTTGAGAGCCCACTTTTATGAACACTAGCACTGTCGCTTTGTTAATCAGTCCTGAAAGGTGATTTTATGCGTGACTGAAAAATCACCCTTTGGGCCCATTAACGCCATGACAGTTCCAGAATTCATGAGGAGGGGTCCCAAAACCCATGTTGAAAATTTGTGGCAAAATTCAAAAAAATGCCTGAGATATGCATTAAAGTTGAAACCCCCCTATTTATTCCGTTATACAGCTTACTGGCATTTCCTCAGTTCGCGGTCGGCTTTGAAGAGTGCAAACGTGTTCCCGGTCCACCAAAGGTCACCTCGACGGCCTCCAGAGGTAAGTATTGGTTGAGGGGGTATGGGGAGTTAGGATGCACATAGGATGGGCGCGGGTGGACAGGGAAACCGCTGAGGGAACTTTTTTTGTTTACAGGTTTTGTTTTTTGTAGGAAGATGACGCGGGACGTTTTCCACGCTGGGGTAGGCTCCTCAGCATGGCAGCTGGAAGGCTGTTTGGGGGCTGGAGCCGATAGGGATTGGTACTTCACACATAATAGTTTTTGCCACGCTGGGGTGGGCTCCCAGCGTGGCACCTGGAAAGCTTTTTATTTGGGGGGGGCATGGAGCCGATGGGGGATTGGGCACCCCCGTCAGCCTTACAGTGTGTGCGTGGGGGGGAGAGCGCATGAGCATGCAATATGCTTGCGTGTGTGTGGAGGGTAGGGAGCGCTGCTCACTGAATCGGAGCTCACCCTTTCAGCTGTACGGCACTGCATTTTCAACTGCTGTCATAGACAGCTGCAGCATTCATTGGAGAACTGCGGCCGTGCCTGCAAACACACTGCCTAAATTGGAAGACGGGTGCCACACCCCCGAAAACTTGGATGATGGCACTGTGTTTCTTGCACATGCATGCAAGCAAACATAAAATGAGAAATTACTACAGATTAAAAATAATGAACAAGAAAGAGAGAGAAACCAGAATATAGCACAAATCTCATGCTTAGACAAAAGCTTCTGCATATTTTTGACTGCTTTATTTAAAGCACACCTACCTTCCCCCACGCCATTGCTTAGACTGACAAAACAGAAACCATTACTTTAAAGTAAATAATCAGGGAAAAAATATACAAACAGAACACAAATCTAGCAGCACAAAGCCCTCTAGAACAATTTGTGAAGAATTTGGATTCAGAAAGCTTGGTTTTGAGATGTATTTTAAGTTTTTTTTTCACAGACAAGCACACACAGACTTCTCTCCTACTCTGTCTTCAGAAGGCTGCACTGAAGGCAGCCTTTGCATTGCATAGAGTTTGTTTCATTAACATGTGACCTCCAATCCCATAATACATTGCAAACTTCGCCTCTGTGTGTGGAAGGACCTGTTCGATCTATCCACAGGTCTGCCTGGAGGGTATCCTTTTGTGTCCTAATCTATGTTATTTGTTTGTTTATTTTCTTTTTGTGTATGTTTGCCTTACATGGACTGGCCACCCATGTATCATTTCTGTCATATTTTAAGTTTCAGTTTGTCATCCCCCACCTTGCTTCCAGCAACGTGTTGGTTAGACTGTGTTCAGGGTTGAGGCACCTTTACCATTGTTTTCTCAAGGTGGTAGAAATAATAAAATGGAGGGCATACATTTTAAACAGCAGAACTCCCCAATAGACACATTTCCACCTCCCTAAACAAAGCCTGTCGTCTTATAACTGGCGCCCATCGCCTTACCCACACCTATACACCCAAACTGGCTGGCTACAACTATCTAACCATCTAAAATACCAAACCTGCATCATGGCAAAGAAGATTACCTTGGGCCTTGCCCCCCGGTGTCCAAGCCCTCCTCAGCCCAAGAAGTAACCCCCACCATACCAGGGAATCTGGTTTACAACTCCTGCTGATTCCTTGCTGCCGAACATCCAGGGGTCAGCGTTCATTTACCTACAGGGCCCCAAGCTGGCTGAATAGCCTCAACAGCGAGATCTCCTCCATTCCCAAGCTTGGCCCCTTCAAATGAAGACTCCACCTTGCTCTCTCTGCCTCCAGTACCTGTGACTGCCTCATCTAGCCAGCCCTCCCAGCTATCCTATCAGGGCTGCTTCAACACCCCTTATAGCACTTCACCCCTTTTTCCCTTGTCTTCTCTCCTCCCCTCTCCTTCCCCTCCCTTCCTCACCCTATCCTCCTACCCCCGCTACCTGCACTTCTTTATGTGCTGTGACAATGCCTCTGGCAGCTCATACCGCCTTGTGTCCTACCCATGTCTTGTATTGCTGTTGTACATCCTAAACTGCCCTTGACCGGTCTTCTCCAAAGTGTATACATTTCTCTCTCTAACTGATTGTTAACCTGTTCTACCTGTTTATCCTACCTATAATTCCTTGCCTTGCTGTATTACCATGCAATGTTGTAGATTGTTGTACTGTCCTCAAACTGACATAGAACCTTTGTAAAAGAGCCTTGGCTCAAAGGTACTTGTAATCCAAGATTTAAATAAATAAATAAATATATTAAATAGTAGCTTAGTAAAATAAATACACGGTAACCCTTGCCCTTTGTTAGAGTAAAAGAGAGATTAGCTTATTCTAGCGACTGTTTAGCGTATCCACACTCAGAAGTTTTCCTTGCTTCTGCTGTGCAGCGATACATTCACTGTAAGATAGAGACTGCTGTCTCGCTGCATATTTAAACAATTTAGAAACATGAATAGAGGAAAAGCAAGGTAATAGGGTGTCTAGCTAGGTATATTGCAGGTTTCCTCTGTCCCTTATAAACCTACTTGCTGTTTAAAATAAAAGCAATGTTTGCTTTTCTCCTCGGCGTTAACGGTTTGCCTCTTCTGAACTGAAGAGCTCTGTGAAGCTGCGCAGAGTCAGTGTCTGCAAGGCGATGACTGAAAGCTGAATGAAAACAGTAGTGCTTGCCAGCACAAAACTGTGGCTGCAATGCAGTAGATGAAAGCCTTTAGTGGGCAAGTGTTTTAATGCAATTCTCTGCAAGAGCTTACCTTGCAAGTGTAAGCGAGGTCTTCTGCTCCTTTCTCTCAGCTGCGTCTCTAAGAGCCAGCCGGCCTCATTTTCATTACTTTTATTTGGAGCTCAGCTGAAGGAGGGACTTACAGAATGAACTTACAATAGAAAATTGGATCCAGTGCATAGAATCTCATGATATTGTAATGCACTTCATTACTGTGAGGTTTTGTATTTTTATGAAATGCTTGTAATAAATATAAAAGGGCTGAGTAAGGGAATAAAAATTGTATATTGAAATAAGTAATGACTGACAGCTAGGGCGGACCAATGCTAGAGTCCAGCCCCCTTTATATTCTAGATAGGTAGAGAGTCAAGTCAGAATTGAGTAGGATGTTGAAGGAGAAGCACCCTTCAGCCTAGTCCCTCCTAGTGCTGTATGTTATTTTGTTCTTTGCTGAAGTTAAGCTGTTATTTCTCTTCCTTCATTTATTTATTTGACGTTGCAAGTCCATTTTATGTTTGCTCTATAATTAATAAAACAGGAAACCTTGAGATCTACATTGGTGCATGTGTCCATCTGTTATTCCACAGCCTCTCTACACTGTGCCAACTCGCCAGTGAGTCGCCAACTTCACATTTCACAGATCTTACTTCAAGATACAGCTCTTGCAGCAGGTTACACCATTAGGACTGAAGCCGCAGGCACCAGGACCCCATGGAAATTTTCTAGCTAGCAGTCTTCAGAGGGGTTAGGGTTAGCCCTAACCCTTACCCTATGTCGCTCCGGCCCCCGATGTCGGGCGTAGTACATAAGGAGGCAGTCCCCCCATAATCCTCAGTTCTTTTCCCGCCATCGACTCGCCAGTATCAGCACTTCAGTCTCTCTTTCTAGCGCGCGACGACCAGTAGAACTACGACGAATTTAGTCTATTTTTCGACTTTGGATCAACTGATGTCCTCTCCAGCCACTTCTTTAGAGGGTCACCATACGAAGTTCACCTGTGGCAAACAGATCCCCTTCAAGGATCCACATTCAGCCTGCGTGCGCTGCCTCGGCCCGGACCACAACACCAAGGCCTGCTCCTTCTGCCAGGGCTTCAACAGTCGCATCAGGATCTGCCACCAGAAGGCACTTCAAGCATTTCTCCTGGAGGAGAAACTTAAATCATGGAAAGGAACCTTCCTCCCGTGGACAGCCTTCAGGCAAAACCCAAAACACCAGGACAAGCATCGGAGAAGGAAAGATCCAGGTCTCCTGCGAGGGCCTCGACTCCAAGCTCCGCTCAAAATCGGACTGCTGTGCTCCAGGGCTCGGTCGCACCTCCCCGGTCCAGGTCAGGTCATCTAGCTGCCTCTTCTCTTCAGCCTCTGAAGACTTCCAGGCCGTCAGCCTCTTCTACTCCTTCTAAGGCCTCGTCAAAGTCTGAGGAGCACCATAAATCTTCCTCCCGCCGACGGGACACTGACGCCAGGTCAGTTTCCCAGCCTCCCCGTGGTTCGGATCTGGTTCCCCACAAAACCAAGGACCTGATATCCTGAACGGACGTCCGACCCGACGCCACAAACACCACCAGCATTCCCAGAGCCGACGGCTCCGAGACACCGGCCGCCGCCAGGCGTCGCCGCAGATGTCGGCCAGGGGACCGACGTCAGCTACTCCTGAGAAGAGGACACATCACCATCGCTGGCGGACACTGGTCAGAAGGAATCATCTGAGGAGGACGCCACTCAGCCCACCGGAGACATCGGGTCCCCACGAAACCTTCCCGAGCAGGAGACCCAGACCCGACGCCCGACCCTGGCGACAGGCCACTTGTGCCAGGCCCATCGTCGGGTATGAATTTGGCAGAGGTAAAAGAACTTTTTACCTTCTGGTGGGACACCATCAAAAAAGATGTGGTCACCACACGTCCTCCTCCTCCTCCTACTCCTACTGCACTCCTCCCACTCCTTCACCGCCTACGCCCCCTCCTCCACTTAGGGGGCCCATAGGACAACCGCCAACCCCCAAGGAGCAGACGCCACCTCCTAGGGGCAGATCTTCGGAAAGGAGAAGGCCTCCCTCCAAATACCCCTCAGGATCACCCAGCCCCAAGAGACCCAGACAACGCCGTACACTCCATCGGGAGGATTCCAGATCTGACACTTTGGAGTGTTCCAGATCACCTTCTCCTCTCAGCATTCCCTCCCCTGACCCACATGACCACTCACCCAGGTCTCCCTCGGATGATCCTCCCTTCGCAGAGAGATCATGAGGCACATCCAGGAGAACATGGGTGGGGGATGCTGAGGAGCTTGACCCCGAGAGATAACGCCTTGCCTGCTACCTTCAGCAAAAGACTCCAAAGCCTGTGGTAGTGCCCTTGATGGATACCTTTGCAGACGTCACCAAGGCTGCCTGGAAACATCGATTCCTCCCACGGTGCCAAAGAAGGCTGACACACTACAGGCCCCTAGGGAGGACCAGTATATGAACATACAAATATGCCAGCAGATAAAGGCCTAGAGGTCTATCGTTCGTTTGAATGTGCAGCTAGCACCCTTATCTCTGCAGCTGCCCTCCTTCCACCCTTCCCCTTCATTAACCTCCCCTTGTCCTGTCCCATCCTCATTTGAAGCAGTCCACTGTTCTACTGCATACCACTTCAGCAGGTAACACATTCCACCCAGCCACCACCTCTCTGTAAAAAGTGTCTCCTCATCTCCCTCCTGAACCTTCCTCGCTCCAGTCTCATATCATGGCCCCTAGTGGCCCTCCCCTCCCTTACTTTGAACAGCCCCTCTCTACCCATCTTGTTTATTCCTTTCATGTATTTAAAGGTTTCAATCATGTCACCCCTGTCTCTTCTCTCCTCCAGTGAATATATGTTCAGCTCCTTCAACCTCCTCTCGTATAAGTCCCCCAGCCCCTTGATCATCTTTGTTGCTCTGTGCTGCACCCCCTCCAGTAACTTAATGTCCCTCTTCAGATATGGACTCCAGTACTGCACGCAGTACTGCAGGTGTGGTCTAACTAATGACCTATACAGTGGCAGAATCACCTCCTCCCTCCTCGAGGATATACCACTTGCAATACAACCCAACATTTTGTTGGCCTTTGCAGCTGCCTTCCTACATTGTGCCGAGTTGTTCATTGACCCTGTAATGAGCACACCCAGATCCTTCTCCTCCTCTGTCTGGGCTAGCTGCACTCCCCTAGCTGGTAACTCCTCCTTGGTTTCTTCATCCCAAAATGCAGCACCTTGCACTTTTGGCATTAAAGCCAGTTGCCAGGTGTCTGACCAGGTTTCAAGCTTTGCCAGATCATCCTGCAACCCTGCCATCCCCTAGGTCATCCACCACCACGCCTACCTTGGTATCATCAGCAAACAGACTGATCTTGCTCTTGATGTCCCATGATATGTCTGCAATGAATATCCCAAACAACACTGGTCCCAACACCGAGCCCTGTGGAACACCGCTCATCACTGCCCTTGGGTATGAGAGCTCCCCACCCACCACCACCCTCTGTTGCCTTCCCTGCAGACAGTTTCCTACCCATCTCACCAGCTTTTCACCCGCCCCTGTGCCTACTAACTTCCTTCCCAGCCTTCCATGTGGCACTGAGTCGAATGCCTTACTGAAGTCCAGATACAGGACATCCACTGCATGGCCCCTGTCCAGTTGCCTCAGTTACCCAGTCATAGAACTTGACCAGGTTGGTCTGGCAGGATCACCACGTAAGTTCATGCTGTCTGCTGTCCTGTAGTCCTTTGGCCTCTAGGAGGGGCACCAGCCTCCTTCCAGGATAGTCTCCATTAGCTTACCCATGATGGATGTGAGGCTCACTGGTCCGTAGTTTCCCAGTTCATCCTTGGGCCACTTGTGGAGGGGCACCACATGAGCCATCCTCCAGTCCTGAGGTACACACCCCGAATGTAGTGAGGTGTTAAATAGGTCTGCCAAAGGTCCTGCAAGGACCTCTGCCAGCTCCTTCAGTACCCTGGGGTGGATGCCATCTGGGCCTGGTGCCTTGTCCACCCTCAGTGCCTTCAAACCCTCTCGAACTCTGCTCTCCATGATTTCCCCATCTGTCACCACTTCCCACCCTGCTTCTGCCATTTCTCCCACCTTGGGTGTCACCCCCCTCATCTCTTTAGTAAATACTGAGCAGACGTACTCATTTAGTGCTTCCGCCTTAATCGCACCCTGCTTCCACCCAACCCCACTCCTTCCTAATCCTTACTATGTGGTCCTTACAGCTCCTCTTCTCCCTGATGTACTTAAAGAAGTCCTTCTCCCCCTTCTTAATGCCTTGTGCCAGCCTGAGTTCCGTAGATGTTTTGGCTCCCTTACTGCTCTTGTCACCTCCTTTGATTCTGTCAAGTACTCCTCCCTGTCCTCCCGCCTCCCTGTTTTCTTGTACTTCCAAAGGCAGCCTGTTTCCTCCTTACCTTTTACATGACCTCCTTGCTCAACCAGATCGGTTTCTTAGCCCTAGCCTTCTTGATCTGGGCTTTGCAGCAGGTTTTGGTTGCCTCCACTATCCCCAGCTTTATGAGCTCCCACCTCTGGTTAGTGTCCATACTAGATTGAATTCTGGCCAAGTACCCTTTTACCACTTCCCCCATCCTCCCAAAGTCGGCCCTCCTGAAGTCCAGCATTATTGTGCCAGATTCCAATCCTTCCTCCCATATCCAATGTGAGCCATACTGAGTGGTGGTCACTCCCTGACAGCGGTTCCTCCACTGTCAGTTCTCTCACAAAGTCCCCATTTGCCAGCACAAGGTCAAGGGTATTCCCTAACCTGGTTGGTTCACTGACCATTTGCAGCAGGAAGCTGTCCTGGAAGGCATCCAGCAGTACCTACTCCTTCTGTTCCTGGTTGTTGGGTGCTCCAGTCCACTCTGGCATGTTGAAGTCCCCACAATCACCACACTGCCCTTCTCGAGGTCCTCCTGATCTGTCCTGCTAGTTCCCTGTCTAACTCCTCCGTCTGAGATGGTGGTCTGTACACCACTCCCATTCTAAGAATCCTATTCTTGGAATCCTGGATTTGCATCCAAAGTGACTCCGTACTACCCTCCTCCCCTTCCTCCCTTACACACTTCAGTCCTTCCTTCACATATAGTGCCACCCCCCCTCCTTTCCCAATCACTCTGTCCCCACGAAATAACCTGTACCCTGGCACAGACAGGTCCCAGTCATTGTATTGGGTGGCCCATGTTTCCGTGATGGCTGCAATGTCCACCTCTCCCTCTGCCATGAGAACCTGTAACTCTGCAGTTTTCCTCCCAAGGCTCCTAGCATTAAGGGTAACCAACTTCAACCCTAACCCCCCATCCTGCCCTCCTTTCCTAGCATCACCAACAGTACTTGCCATTTGTCCTTTGTCACTGTTATGGGGGGTAAGCTCATATGGTTTCCCAACCTGTGGTGTCTGCATATCTCTTCCCCAACTGCCACCCCCCACTCCTAGTTTAAATTCCCAACTTCCTCTATGTACTCCTCCATCCTCTGTTTCAACACTTTCTTTCCCTCCTCACTCAAGTGTAGTCTGTCCTTGGCATAGAGACTACTGTCCTCCCAGGTCCCTCCCACCCCCAACAGCCCATACCCTTTGAGCACAACACCAGGTTCTTAGACATCTGTTAAATTCTCTATTCTCAGCTTCTTGTTGTGCTTGCCTTTGGCACCGAAATATCTCTGAAAAAGTTACTGATCTTCCTGCCCCTCACATAATTGTGCTAGTTCCTCAAACCTTCTCTGGACTGTATCTACTGTCTTGTCAGCCAGGTCGTTTGTCCCAAGATGTATAATTAAATGAGGCTTGTCCCTACCCCTTCTAGCATATTTCAGAACAGACTGTCCCACCCTTTCCACTGTCATTCTTGGCATGGCCTCCACCCAAATGCGACTATGCCTCTCCCCCTTGCTACCCCACCTAACTCCTCTTAGTATTGAGTCCCCCAGCACTAAGATCCCACCCCTCTTACTCCCTGCTTGCTTCCATTCATCTCCCTCTCTCATTTCCAGCTCCTCTTCTTCCTCCTGCACATTATTTCCCCCTTTTACCCCTGTTGCAATTCTCCCAGCAGAACTTCCCCCACTCCAGTTTGGTCCAGGCATTTGTCAATTACTCCTCTAATTTCATCATTTCCCTCCTCCACCTTCTTCCTCTCTAGCAGTGCACAGCTGTTTTCTGAAGGCCCTTCACAAATGCCCGCTCCCTCTCTCTGCATAGTAACCTGTTCTCTCCTTTCCACTCCATGACTTTTGCCACTTCTTCACCTCCCCTCACAAGTACCTATCTCCACCTTCCATTTGTCTTTTGTCTCCTGACCTGGTTTCCCTGGCAATTGTTCTTCCTGGCCTGGGCCCCTTTGTCTCTGCTTCCCTTCTTCTGACCCTCTCCTCACCACTGTTGGCTTAAATCGCCCTCCCTCATCTCCCCTTCTTTCTCCCTCCAGTATTGGGCTAAACCCACCCCCAATCTGCCTTGCCTGTCTTAGTTCCTCCTGCAGACCATCGATCTCCTTTCTAAGTGGTTGCACACTAAACATCCTCCCACCTCAGGCAATTTTTAGAAAGATTGGCACCATGTTGTTGCAGCCACCACCTACTCCATTGCTGTCGTTGCCCACCAGCAACCCCCACCCTTCCAGATGCAGGATACCAAACACTCCCAAGTCTCCTTCTCCTCCTCTATCAGTGCAAAACATTTTCTTTATTTCCTTACATCCTTTGTTGCACAGCTTAGATATATTGAGCAACTGCTTTTTATATTCCTATCCTTCCTATCCACACTCAAAAACAGACTTTAAGTAGCCATTGCACAACCTTCATCAAACTCCTACTCCTCCTTTCCCCAGTGCAATATCAATGTGAAGAAGTAATAATGTAAGCTCCTAGATTTGCATTTACTTCCCTTCTACTGAGAGAGCAGTCACCTCTTCACTTGCTGCTGTTCTGTTGCTTGTATCTGGCGAACCATCCTCTGGCTGACTCCCTGGTCATCACTGCTTCACATGACCAGTCTCAGAGACCTCAGCATTTGAGCAGACAGCCACCGGACCAGGAATCCAAACAATTGGATGTGCTGGGAAGGCGCATGTACGCGGCCGTGACTTGCGCCATCAGGTCACTGAACTACCTCAACCACATGGTTCAGTTCCAGAATGCACTGTGGGAACAGGGTCAGGACCTGGTCAAGAAAGAAGATGCCCAATGGTGACCACAAGGAGAAGCTCTTGAACCTCCTCCACATGGGTTCAGTTGTGGGGACCCAAGTGCTCAGAGCCACATACGATTCTGCGGACTCTTTGGCCAGAGCTGCAGCTTCAGGCATGTGTCTCCAGAGACACTCTTGGCATCATGTCTCCGGATTTACCCCAGACATCCAGAAGAACATCTTAGATGTCCCTTATAACGGCGAGGTCCTATTTGGTGAAGCCTCTGAGAGAGTAATCACCAAACTCCAGGACGCAGGGAAGGCAGTCCGATCTGTACAAGCTATGTACAGATCTCGGCCTAGTCCCTTTTGTAGGAACCAGAGCCATTTTCGCGGCCAGCAACAAAGGCAACAGCAATGTTCCGGTCAGCAGCAGAAGGGCACTTTCACTCGCAAGGCCCAGCCTAAGTCATCCCCAGGCAGAGGCCAACAATTTTCAAAGTCGGCCCAGCCTGCCAGATCAAACGCTGCCACAGCATGTCTCCTTCCCGGCCCTACCCAGGATCAACGGGAAAAGAAAGCCGGGGGTGGCATCGCACGCCACTTCCCAGGGTGGCAATCGATCACCACTGACAGGTGGGTTCTGCAGCTGCTCGAAAAAGGCCATTATATAGAATTTGTAGGCAGCTCACCTACAAGACCGCCCCTGCTCTCCTGATGTTCGGGTCAGCATGCCTTGCTCATACAGCAGGAAGTGCCCGCGCTTCTGGAAAAGGAAGCCTTAGAGCATGTCCCAGAGAACCAGAGAGGACTAGGGTACTATTCTCACTTTTTCCTGGTTCCAAAGAAAACAGGGGACCTCCGTCCAATTTTGGACCTCAACCTTTCGGTCGTTTACAAGCGCTTCCACATGGTGACCCTTCCGGGCCTAATCCCCATGCTGAAGCTGGATGCCTTTCTGATGTCTTTGGACATGCAGGATGCCTACCTGCACATTCCGTTTGCTCAAGCGCACCGGCGGTTCCTGCGCTTCGAGTTTCAGAGCCGCCATTATCAGTTCCAAGCTCTTCCCTTTGGGCTGTCATCGGCACCTCTCGTATTCATGAAGTGCATGGCAGTCGTAGCGGTGTCTCTGAGGAGACAGGGCCACTACATGTTCCCCTATCTGGACAGCTGGCTTCTCATGGCACCCTCCAGGGAGGCCTTGATGATGGCTATTCACTGCAACCAGTCTCTTTTTCAATCACTGGGTATTCGCATCAACTACTAGAAGTCACTCCTGGTTCCGTCTCAGAAACTGCAGTTTATAGGAGCAGTTCTGGACACCGTCAGAGGGAAAGCCTTTCTTCCCTTGGACAGAGCAGAACACATAAGATCCCTCATCAGGGATTTGTCAGCGAAGAAGACCGTCCCAGCCAGATTGGTCCTTTACCTGCTTGGACACATGGCTGTGGCCATTGCAACAGTCCCCCTAGCCCGTCTCCACATGCGGGTAACCCAGTGGACACTACGGGTGCAATGGGACCAAAGGCAAGACCATCTGCAGCATCCAATCTGGACCATGAAAGCCGTAATTCGAGATTGGCAATGGTGGCTAAATCTAGGGAACCTCTCTGCAGGGGTTCCCTTCACAATGCCGTCCCCAACTGTGACCCTCTCCACAGATGCCTTGGGGCTCGGATGGGGAGCACACCTAGATGGTGTTCGATCTCAGGGCCTGTGGACAGCCCAGGAATCTCATCTCCACATCAACATTTTGGAAATGAGGGCAGTCCTTTACACTCTGCAAGCCTTCCAGTCGGAGATCCCACCGGGTACACTCCTGTTACAAACAGACAATACCGCAGTGATGTATTACCTCAACAAACAAGGACGCACTCACTCCTACCTGCTTTGCAGGGAGGCCATGAGAGTGTGGGAGTGGGTATTGCAACAAGGCACAAACCTAATTGCAGTACACGTCCCAGGAGTGGAGAACACCATCGCAGATAGCCTGAGCCACTCTCAGGCCAGAATCCTCGAATGGGAACTTCTACAAGAGGTGGCAGAGGATCTGTTTCACAGATGGGGCACTCCAGAGTTAGACCTTTTCGCGTCCCCATCCAAAGCAAAACTGCCCAATTTTTGCTCGCTAGATCCAGAGCCTGGTGTTTTCTGGCAAGACGCATTGTCCCTCTCCTGGGCGGCCAGATTCCTCTATGCTTTTCCTCCTTTCCTGTTGATCCAGAAAGTTCTCTTAAAACTTCGCAGGGAGCATGCGATGCTCATTCTGATCGCACCCTTCTGGCCCAGACAGATTTGGTTCCCTCTATTATGCCAGCTATCCCGGAAACCTCCAGTTCCTTTGCCAATCAGCTCCCATCTACTGTCTCAGGAGGCGGGTTCATTGGTCCATCCAGACCTTCGCTCATTGAACCTGGATGCTTGGCTGCTAGAGACATAGCCATGATGCGATACGGGGTCTCGCAAGAAGTGGCAGAGGTACTCTCTGCTGCCAGAAAACTGGCTACCCACGCAACTTACACCATGAAATGGCTTAGATTCTGTTTGTGGGCTCAAAGGTGCGTCTTTCCGCTGTTAGATTGTCCAGAAAAGCTGGTTCTGGACTACCTGCTTTCCCTCCTCCACTCCGGACTGGCTTACTCCTCGATTAAAGTGCACCTTTATGCCGTTTCGGCTTACTATGCCCCTGTAGGCCATCGGACGGTGGCCCAGCTGGACACTACTCCTGCCTTTCTGAGGGGCATCCTCCACCTTAGGCCTCCCATTAAAGATCCAATCCCTCCTTGAGACTTGCCTTTTGTCCCGGAGCAGCTCACGCTGCCATCTTTTGAACTAGCCGTGGATTGCGAGCTACGTTTTCTCTCTTGGAAAACGTTATTTTTAGTTGCAGTTACTTCTGCCAGAAGGATTTCGGAATTGCATGCTCTTATGTGCAAAGAGCCTTATTTGGTTTTCCACCAGGACAGGGTATCCCTAAGGACAAATCCAAAGTTTTTGCCTAAGGTGGTCTCAGCTCTCACCCTCAATCAGGATATTGATCTTCCAGTGTATTTTCCAAGGTACTCTAGTCGAGGAGAAGCCCTTCTGCACACCCTAGATCTGCACATGTGCCTCAGATACTACCTGACCAGAACCAAACAGCTCCAAAAGTTGGACCAACTTTTCATCTCCTTTGCTCACAGGATGAAAGGGGCTCCTGTCTCCAAACAGTCACTCTCCAGGTGGCTCATCCAGTGCATTACTTTCTGTTACGAGAAGTGCAATAAACCCTTACTGGGCGCGGTCAAGAGTCATTCCACAAGAGGGGTGGCTACTTCCTTTGTGGCGTTAAAGAACGTCTCCACTTCAGCGATTTGCGCTGCAGCTACTTGGAGCTCTGTGCATACTTTTATCAGGCATTACAGTCTGTACATTGTATCGAGGCGAAGAGCGGGGTTCGGTCTAGCCGTCCTTCAGGGACTTCTGTCCTAGGCTCGAGTTTTCTTGAGGTCTCTACCTTTCCTCCTCCCAATGGTGTATGATTGCCACTACTGCTTGGAAATCAGTCCTAATGGTGTAACTTGCTGCAAGAGCTGTATCTCGAAGTAAGATAGTACAGTTACGTAAGAACTTACCGTAACAGTAGATCTTCGAGAACAGCTGTTGCAGCAGGTACCTTCCCTCCCACCATCCCCGCTGGAGGTAGGTCGGAGTCAAGCGCCCATCTCATTTGATGGGTCATTCCTTTTACTTGTTTTGCCATCTGGTGGTGGATCCTCGGTTTCCCCTTCTGATGTCATCTAATGGCCAGGAGTCTTTGGTGGGAGAACTGAGGATTATGGGGGGACTGCCTCCTTATGTAGTACGCCCGACATCGGGGGTGGGACCAACGTCAGAGGCAGTATCTGCTGAAGACTGCTAGCTAGAAAATTTCCGTGGGGTCCCGGCACCTGCTGGCTTCAGTCCTAATGGTGTAACCTGCTGCAAGAGCTGTTCTCGAAGATCTACTGTTACGGTAAGTTCTTACGTAACTGTACTTTATTAGTTTTCTGCAAAGTTGGAATTCAGAGAGCTGTGGGTTCAGTTCCCACATCTGGCACTTGGGTTAATATCCCAGTACTGACACTGTAGTGCAGCATGAGAGGGGTGCTGCACTTCTGAGGTGCCGCCTTTCGGATGAGACATTAAACCGAGGTCCCATCTGCCTGGACTGGTGGTAGTTCAGGTGGATGTTAAAGATCCCATGGCACTTATCGAAAAAAGAGTAGCAGAATTTCCCTGGTGCCCTGGCCAAATTTCCCTCATTCACTAAAAATACCACCAACAGCTTAATCTTGTTCAAGGTCAGTCGGCATTCATCTGTATCCCCCTTCCCTGGGTCATGCCTGAAAATAGGCAGGATTTGTCTAGTGCACATACCCGGTCAACAGAAACTAAAATAAAAAAAAATAAATAAGGTGGATTAACTTCGCAAAATTGGAGCTGGGCTGGTGGTGCTAAGGGTTGTGGCACTGAATGCCAAACCTCATGCCTCGCCAGTGAAACATAGAAACATAGAAAACATAAAAACATAGAATTTGACGGCAGAGAAGGACCACTTGGCCCACCCAGTCTGCCCATTTCCCTACCTACTGGATAAGCTGCAGATCCTAGTTAACCAGCAGCCTACTTCTTCCTACCCCCACCCCCTAGAATTGCCTTATGTGACCTGAGTTCGGGAACAAGCTTGGGCTGCCAGGAGTTAGCGGGGGGGAGCCAGGATTGAGCAACTGCTAGGCAGCTCTTCTCTCCGGGGAGGGTCATGAGGTTTCCCCGACTCTTGACTGCCACCTGGTGGAGACTAGGTGGCAGTGCCAGGCCGGGGGGGGACCTAGGCACTAGGCCAGGAGGGCAGATGGGACCATCACTGGAGCTGCGGGGCACTTGCACACCTCTACACACATGTGCCGCCACGTTCTGGGGTCCCAGGAATAACAGGGAGAAAATACAAATACCATGTCACCCCCATTGCCGTAAGGCAGGAGAGGTAATGGGTGAGCACCAGACTAGGTAAAAAAAAAAAAAACTTTGCAAAATGATGCAAATTTGTGAATTAATCCACAAAGCGAAGTTTTCCAGCATCGCATATCACTAATTGTATTGCACTGTACTGTACTGTATTGTATTGCATTGTACTGTACTGTACTGTATTGCATTGTAGTGTGTATTGTACTGTACTGCGTTCTACTGTATTGTATTGTACTGTTCTATACTGTATTATATTGTTTTGTATTGCATTGTTTTGAACTGTACGGTAGTGTATTGCATTTCACTGTACTGCATTGTAGTGTAGTGTAGTTTATTGCATTGCATTGTACTGTACTGTAGTGTATTGTATTGCATTACATTGTATTGTACTGTACTGTATTGTATTGCATTGTATTGTACTAGATTGTATTGTATTGTACTGTACTATGTTGTATTATAGTATAGTGTATTGCATTGTACTGTACTAAATTAAATTGATTGCATTGTATTGTACTGTATTGTATTGTACTAGATTGTATTGTATTGTACCGTACTATGCTGTATTGTAGTATATTGTATTGCATTGTACTGTACTGTACTAAATTGTAGTGATTGCATTGTAGTGTATTGTACTGTACTATGTTGTATTATGTTATATTGTATTGTATTTTATTATGTTATACTGTACTGTATTGCAATGTATTGTATTATATTGCATTGCACTGTACTGTATTGTATTCCACTGTACTGTATCATATTGTGTTGTATTCTATTGTATTGTATTGTACTGTACCATTTTGTAGTGTAGTGTAGTGTATTGCATGGGGTTGTACTGGATTTTATTGTGCTGCATTGTATTGTAGTGTATTGGCTTGTAATGTATTGTATGTAATGGACGTCACCCAACAACTAACACACCAACATCTGGTCAATGGAAAATCATGTACACAGATGCTTGCAGTCTGGGAAACAAGATCCCAGACCTGCAGGCAACAATGTCAGAGGCTAAACTGGACATAGTAGCCATTAGCGAGACATGGTTCACCAGTAACCACACTTGAGAGACTTCAGTACCCTGCTATGTGCTGTTCAGAAGAGACCAAGGTGCAAAAGGGGGGGTGAAGTGGCTCTTTATGTCAATGAAAATATCAAAGCTACAGAAATTCAGAATACACATAAGTAGCCAGAAGAACTGTGGGTCACCCTGGAAACAGGAAATGGGACAGCCATATGAACTGGGGTTGTCTACAGGCCTCCAGACCAGGGGGTGGACATAAACACATTACTGTTAGAAGACAGACAAAACATGACAGCCAAAGGGGAGGTTCTGATAATGGGAGACTTCAATATGCCAGATACAGATTGGTCAGTACCACCAGGAACATCTGCCAGAATTAGACACATAGTGGATTCCCTGCCGGGGGAGGGCCTCAAACAACTGGTACAACAACCCACAAGAGACAGGGCTATCCTAGATCTAGTACTGACTAATGGGGAAAGGATCACAGATCTTCAGGTAGAAGGTCACCTGGGGGCCAGTGACCATCACATGGTATGGTTCAGTTGGGCCACTAGAACCAAATCATCCCATTCCAAGGCACAAATATGGGACTTCAGAGGAGCTGACTTTGATAAGATGGCCAACAGAGTTAAACTAGCCCTGGCAAGATGAAATACAGGTGAGGGGGTACAGGCCAAGTGGGCAAGCATAAAGGATGCTTGAAGCAACATCCCATTGTGTTAGAGAGAAAAGCAAAAGAAGAAGGAAACCACTTTGGTTCTCAAGAACAGTAGCAGAAAAGGTCAGAGCCAAAAGGCTGGCCTTCAGGAAATATAAGGGAACGCAACGGTGGCGAAGATAGGGAGGCATACCAAACTTCCCCAAGAGAAGCAGGGAAGGCAGTAAGGCAGGCAAAGGCCCAAACCGAGGAAACACTAGCACGAACAGTAAAAGAAGGTGACAAGACTTTCTATAGATACATTAGTGAAAGGAGAAAGTCCAGTGGAAGTATTGCTAAGATCAAAGGGGATAAGGGGGAGTGTGAGGAGGAGGACCAAGGAAAAGCAGCTATCCTAAATAGATACTTCTGCTCAGTATTTACTGAGGAAAAGGTAGGGCAGGGCCCATAGCTCAGTACCATGGACACGGAGGGGGGGAGGGAGGTGTGCACTAGTCCCTTCACAAAAGAAGGGGTCCTACAAGAGCTCACTGAGCTTAGGGTGGACAAGGAAATGGGACCTGATGGCATACATCCCAGGGTACTAAAGGAGCTAAGGGTGGAACTAGCAGAGCCATTATCAAAACTGTTTAGTGAGTCTCTGAGCAAAGGAGAGGTCCCAGAAGTCTGGAGAAGGGCTCATGTGATCCTGCTGCACAAGAATGATAGCAGGGAGGAGGCAGGGAACTACAGACCAATCAGTCTTACCTCAGTAGTGGGCAAGATTATGGAGGCACTCCTTAATGAAAGGATAGTGCAACACCTGGAATCCATAGGAGCACAGGATCCAAGACGGCATGGGTTTACAGCAGGAAGGTCCTGTCAGACTTATCTCATAGATTTCTTTGACTGGGAAACCAGAGTGGTGGACCAAGGGGGAGCAGCTGATGTCACCTACCTTGACTTCAACAAAGCTTTTGATATTGTTCCACGTAGAAGATTGATTAATAAGCTGGGTAGCTTGGGCTGGGTCAGAGGTTGGTCAGCTGGGTGGTAAACTGGTTGTGGACAGAAAACAGAGAATGGTGGTAAATGGTATACAGTCAGAAGAGATGCAAGTCACAAGTGGGGTACCGCAGGGATCAGTCCTGGGACCATTCCTCTTCAATATCTTCATCAGTGACATTACAGATGGACTGGAGGGTAAGGTTTGTCTATTTGCAGATGACACCAAGATCTGCAACAGAGTAGATGATCCAGATGGGGTGGGCAGAATGAGAAGAGATCTGGATAAACTGGCAAAATGGTCGGAAGAGTGGCAAATGGGGTTTAACACAAAGAAATGCAAGATCATACACATAGGAAAGAGAAACCCTGAAACCACCTATAGCTTGGGAGGGGAGTTGCTGGCAATCACAAGGGAAGAAAGAGACTTGGGCATCATCATCACAGATGATCTGAAATCATCCAAGCAGACCACTAAAGCAGTAGGTAAGGCTAGAGGGATGTTGGGGATGTAATAATAGGGGTATCACAAGTCGTAAGAGGGAGGTAATGATCCTTCTTTACAAGACACTGGCTAGGCCCCATCTGGAGTACTGCGTGCAGTACAGGAGGCTGCACCTGCACAAGGACATTAACAAAGAGGAGGCAATCCAGAGAAGGGCAACCAAAATGGTGCAGGGACTGCATCAGAAAACATATGAGGACAGATTAATGGAGCTCAATATGTATACCCTAGAACAAAGGAGGGAGAGAAGTGATATGATCGAAACATTCAAACACCTTAAGGGCATTAACAAGGTGAAAGAGTCTAATATGTTTCAACATAAGAAAAATAGCAGGACAAGAGGACACAGCATGAGATTAGACGGAGGCCGATTAAGGGGTAATGTGAGGAAGCTCTTTTTCACAGAAAGGGTAGTGGATGCGTGGAACGGCCTACCTCAGGAAGTGGTGGATATGAATACAGTGAAGGGCTTCAAACAGGCATGGGATAGGCATAAGGGAGCAGTACAGATGAGTATGAATAGATAGACCATTGACAGAGCAAAGGCCAGTGGCACATTCATAAGGTAGAAAAATTGGGTAGACCAGATGGGCCTTGCAGTCCTCATCTACTGTCAACTTCTATGTTTCTATGTATTGTATCCATACTCAAGTTGGGTTTAGCCACTGCTGTGCTGTATACTGGGTGGAGAAACTGTATCCTAAGTCCCTCATGTTATCAAAATATTGTGTTAAAGAGCAGCTCTGTACTTCGGTATGTACTTTCATAAAGCTGATGTGTCAGCTATTATGGTGTACGAGAGAATACTTTATATTCATTTTTAATGTTCCTTTTCAAGGTGTAAATCACATCTTTGCAGTCTATCCAAAAAGTCTGCATAAAAGCATTTGTAACATGGCAAATAATGTATGCTGTGAATCCGGCATAACGATAGGTGGAAACACACCCGGTGGTACATAATGAACCGGTCATTAATTCCCTAGATATGCACGGTCAGACAATGCTGCTGTCGCCCACCAGCGGGAAGTATTACAGGAAAATGTAGGATCTAACTTCTCACCAGCCAAGCAGTGCACAGGGGAGCGCTCAATACTCATAGTTTCAGCGAGCAAAGAAAAATGGCTGGACTTACGAAGCATCTTGTGGATGTGTGCAACTCCCATAGCCCAGCATACATATTTGAAGTGAGCAGAGTCCTGTAAAGACAAATGGGAGCAGAATTGGGAGTGCGACATAACAGATGTGCCTCACATCATGGGAGCGTTGCAGTCGATGTACTGGAATCCGTACGACAGCGAGAGGCATAAAAAATGCGCAAGAAAGAAACGGTCAAACGATACAAAACAACAGGAGGTCTGCAAAAACAGTAATAAAAGGAAATGAGTGGAGCTAAAGTCAATGCCTAACAAATGTTGTGTCCATAAACACCGTGACACTGTATGTAAATAACCAATGTATCCTGTGATGCACAACAAAGGTGTAAAACTTCAAAACGAACGATTTAACAACGGATACACTGCGTAAAAATCAATGTAAAATATTGAAATAGGTTCCAAAGAGTGTAATAATTCAAGGCAGCATTTGTCAAAAAAAGAAAAATAGTAGTCATAACTATATAAAGAAGTGTAGCTCCAAAAACGCATGGCATAGTTGTAAAAGACATAAATCAATCTGGCATTTCTGTTTAACAAAACAGTATCTAAACAATACCTAGCTTGCACATGCCAGGTTACATATAGGATAAAGTATGGGTCGGGGTGTGTAACGAGAAGTTTACACACACCCGAGGGGTTTATGACTAGTATCTAACCCCGAGGGTGTGTGTAAACTTCGAATTTACACATCCTGACCCATATTTTATTTATATAATTGCTGGGTTTCCCTTTTTCGCCTCAGCAATTATGTAAAGTAAAGAGCTTCCAGTGTGTCCTCGGTTTGGTTTAGTTTTAGCCCAGTGCTGAGATTTGTCTTATTTTAAACTTGTTTTTCTTCCTTTGAACAGGTCTTTGTGTTTACAGTGTATGTGGGGGAAAAAAGAAAAGAAAATAACTTACCGCCGAGTTCTTCTGGCAGTTCTGTTTGGGGCGAGACAGAAGCGTTGAGCGGTCTGGACTGGTCGTGCTGCTGCCTGAGCATGCACACAGCAAGGGAAATCGTACGCGTGTTTGCCGTTATAAACACTCCTTTATAATGACAAATTACGCTTGCGGTTTCCCTATGGGAAAAGGAAGCTAGTTATTATAAGTGCATTAATCCCCTCAACAGGAGGTAATTTCCCAGGAATTAATGCATGGTTGGGTGGTGGAAGCACTTGGCCACACCCGCCCTCCCAGCCATGCATTAATTCCTACCGACCTCCTGTCTCGGTGATTAATGCTTATTTGCCACCCCCCCACCCAGTTAACCTCACAATGCTTTTGGTTATAACTTCATAGTGTTCACCAAGACAGCAACTGTGAAGTCACAAACAGCAATTGTGAGGTCAACAGCGGAGGGACAAATACATTTTGAAAGACTCCGTGAAATACATACTGCGTTATCTACAATATTTAGTAGACTGACATCAGGAAAAAGTAAAAATAAGTAAATAAAAACTTGAAAACACTAACGTTAAAATATACTTGCTGTAAATCCAGTGGTTTTAAGTTTTTATTATGACAGAGTTGCCCTTTAATATGTTACTGTAAAAATATCTGAAAATAGCATCTTGATATGGCTTATAAAGTTTGCAGAATGATAATTTAATTTAACCCTTTTATGCATGATCTGATTTGGGTAGTTTAATGGACATGGGCTTTGTTTGAAGGGACAGGTAACTGCTACAGTGAATGCCCCAGGTTTTTCGTAAAACAAATGTTTTTGGATTGGGAGAAGAAGGAGTGTGTGCCGATCTTCACTTGACATTTTTGAGTTCCAAAGCAAAAATGCACTGATGGAACCTAAAACTTCTCCCTGCCCTTTTCACTAGAATGAATTCACACTAGCGAAAGATATTTCATTTTCCATTCTGCTATCTTATATGACAGTGATGTGCTAAATGAAAATTGAAAACTCCCCCTACCTTATTCCCTAGAATGAATTCACAGTAACAAAATATATTTCATTTTCCATTCTGCTATCTTGACAGTGATGTGCTGAATGAAAATTAAAACCTCCCCCTACCTTATTCCCTAGAATGAATTCACAGTAACGAAATACAGTATATTTCATTTTCCATTCTGCTATCTTGACAGTGATGTGCTGAATGAAAACTGAAACATCCCCCTACCTTATTCCCTAGAATGAATTCACAGTAACGAAAGATATTCCATTTTCCATTCTGCTATCTTGACAGTGATGTGCTGAATGAAAATTGAAACCTCCCCCTACCTTATTCCCTAGAATGAATTCACGGTAACGAAAGATGTTTCATTTTTTCCATTCTGTTATCTCATATAATCGTGTTGAGACAGCTGGCATGCACGTATACAGTGAATGCAGCACTTTCAAACAACATGAAGTCTTGCTGTATTCTGACATATGCAGTTAGGTCCTGCCTTTCAACTGCCCCGGAGAACAGAGAGTTAACTTTTCTATGCCTTGCATAGAACGTTCATCACGAGCTCGGTTGAAGCCCCTGTTTGCCGTCAGAGTCTTTACTCCACCTCACTGAACAGTCGCTCCAGAGATTTCTCCTGCTGCTCGGTTCAAAAAGTCGGTGGAAGTGTCGGTTTTCGGTCAGTTTCTACCGAATTGCTGTTTCCATTTAGTCGGTTCAAGTCTCTGTCTGTGGTACCGTGAGTACTAGATAGGTTTTTGTTCTGTTTCTGTGTAGAACTTGTAAACTGTGGATCAGTTCAGCTGAACCGATCAATTTGAGGTAAAAAACTTGTGCGTTACTTTTGTGAGTGGTAATCGTCCAGACGGTTCTAAAAAAAAACGGATTTAATTAATGCTTCAAGACCAAGGACACGTCAGGAACCGATAGGGGAGTCTTGCCTACAGATTGCCAAAAAGGGTACATTTTTGGTTAGGATTGGCCATGTCTGAGAAACTCAAGAAAAAAAACAGGTCCACTGGGTTTCAACACTGCAGTGTGTGTGGGAAGGTCTTTGCCTAGGCTGATCCCCACACAACCTGTGTTTATTGTCTGGAGTTTGACCACCTCGATTCAGACTGCCAAATTTGCAAGAATTTTCCCAAATCTGCCCTGGAAAAGAGATTAGGTAGACTGAGGGAAAGGGAGGCCGAGACGTCTGTTGACCCAGATGGCCAGCCCGGTTTGGTTACGACCGAACCAGAAGGAGTGCCCTCTGACCAGGGCGATACTTCTTCAGGCAAAAGGAGAGCCGATTCCGAGGAATCGGTTCCAACAAAAAGAAAAAGAAAAGACAAATCGACCTGTTCGGACTCAGAATTTCATACTCCGACCACCGATGAGATAGCCAAGACGATAAGGATTGTGCAATCCCTTAGTTCGGTTCCAACTGAACCGACACCATCTGGCAGGGGCTCTGTTCGGTTGGTTCCCCTGTTCCAGATTATACTTTGGAAGAATTTTATGAACTGGAGGAGGAGGAGGGAGAGTATGAGGATGATTATGGTGATGGTGAAAGTCTGGATGTGCCTATTGACCCGGACATCTCCCCAGACAGACCTTCAGGTGTTTCTCCTCCTAGGCTTCCTGAGTCCCCTTCTCACTACATGTTCTACAAAAAAGTGGCTGATACCCTCCAGCTTCCTGTGGAGGAAGCAGTAGAGGATCAGGAAGAGCCTGATTATGTTGAGATGATGGACATCCCAGAGTCCAGGAGACTGCCTATTCCCCTCCTCAAATCCGTTGGGAAACAGACACAAAAAATTCTTAAGTCTTCTAATTCTATACCTCCTGTGGACAGACGAATGGACAAGAGGTACACTCTCTCAGGCTCAGACACGGAGTTCCTTTTTCAGCAATGCAGCCATGTTGGGGTTGTGCAGGCTGCTCCCTGTGATAAAGCAAACATTCCCTTGGCATCACACCCCCCAGACAAGGACTCCAGGAAGATTGATGCCATGGCAAAGAAACAATACATGGCAGCATCTTTGGGACTCAGGCAGGCTAACTGTATGGCCTATACAGCCAGGTACCAGAAGTCCAAGTGGGACACTGTGCTGGCTCTGGCTAAACAGGCCCCCGACCAGCTTGCCAAGGAGCTGGAGCAGGTGGCTGCAGATGGTATTGAAGCATCGAAAGTACAGTTTCATGCTGCTGTAGACTCCAATGATGTATCATCAAGAGTCATGGCTACATCTCTGGCTTTTCGGAGGATGGCTTGGCTCAGATGTACTAGCCTCTCACAGGATACCCAGGCTAAGGCCATGGATTTGCCTGTAATTGGTAATTTTCTGTTTGGGGAGCAGACAGAGAATTACATGAAGAAGATGGACGAGTACAGGACCACTTACAGGAGTGCTCAGGCCAAAGAAAGGCAAGCAGCTCCTCAAATGCAGCAGTCCAGGGGCAGGGGCAGACCTTTCCAAAGGCCTTTTTACCAAGCTCCGGCTTCCTCTTCTTCCTTTTTGCAGAGGGGGTTCTTTAGAGGGAGAGGCAGAAGGGGGATGAGCAGGCCTGCATCCACCCCTCAGCCTAAAGCCGCTGCCAAGCAGACACCCTGATGGGTCTGCCCAGGTCGATTCTCCCATACCAGCAGGGGGCAGGCTGGCTTACTTTGTCCAGGACTGGATGTCTCTTACATCAGACAAGTGGGTCCTGGAAGTAGTAAGCCAGGGACTGGTTCTCAGCTTCAAAAAATTTCCCAAGATGAGAGCCAGATCTTTTCCACCTGCAAATCTCTCAGAGACCCTTGCCCTAGAGGCAGAGGTTTCTTCTCTCCTAGCTCTCATAGCTATAGAGAGAGAGAGAGTTCCCACCCTACACAGAGGCAAAGGATTGTACTCCAGGTACTTCCTAACCCCCAAAAAGACAGGAGAATGGTGGCCCATCCTGGACCTGAGATATCCGAACAAACATCTTTTAAAGCCAAAGTTCAAAATGGTAACTCTGGGAATTATCCTTCCCTCTCTAAGGCCAGGGGACTGGCTAGCCTCCCTAGACCTTAAAGATGCCTACTTTCACATTCCCATCAGGTGCTCCCACAGAAAGTACCTCAGGTTCGAGTTGCCCTCAAGCCACTATCAATTCAGAGCAGTGCCCTTTGGCCTAACTTCAGCCCCAAGGGTTTTCACAAAGTGCCTGGCAGTAGTTGTTGCCTTCCTAAGAAGACAAAAGATCTCCATCTTCCCATACTTGGACGACTGGCTCATAGTTGGTCAGTCTCCAGACCAAGTCAAGTCACATCTGCAAGTGACCCAGCAAGTGCTCACTTCCTTAGGATTCCTTCTCAACCTACCAAAGTCAGTTCTCGAACCAGTGCAGCTCCTCACCTTCATAGGTGCAGAAAAGACAAGAGCCTTCCTTCCCCTAGAAAGAGCAAGGACCCTTATGGAACTGGCCTCTTCATTCACCCTTCAGGTGTCTCGACCAGCAAGGCATTTCCTTCAGCTACTGGGCCACATGGCAGCTTCCACTGTAGTGGTCCAGGGAGCAAGATTCCAAATGAGGGACATTCAGTTCCATTTAAGAGCCTTCTGGTCCCAAAGAAAGGATTCCCTTACCAAACTAATCCCAGTGACTCGAACCCTGATCCAAGCCTTGCAATGGTGGCAGGATCAGGACAGTTTGAGACAAGGGGTTCCATTTGTCACTCAGTTTCATTCAGTGAAACTCACCACAGATGCTTCCCTGCTGGGCTGGGGAGCCCATTTGAGGAATCTTACCACCCAGGGACTGTGGTCACCTCAGGAATCTCTGCTTCACATCAATCTCTTGGAACTCAGAGAGTGTTTCAAACAACATGAAGTCTTGCTATATTATGACATATGCAGTATAACCCCAGGTTAGAACTGCTCTGGAGGTGAAAGAGTTAACTTTCCATGCAGGGCATGGGATCTTGAGCGTGAGCTCAGTTGAACACTCTGTCTGTGGTAGCTCAAACTTAAACTGTCAGATTCTTTACTCTGCCTCACTGAACAGTCGCTCCGGAGATTTCTCCTGCTGCTCGGTTCGTTTGTCGATTTAAAAGTGTAATTCTCGGTTTATTTTACCGAAATTAAACCGCAATCATCGGTTCAAGCTCTGTCTGTGGTACTGTAAATAATAGATAGACTTTTATTTAATTCTTCTGTGTGGAACTTGTAAACGCCTTTTCGGTTCAGTTTGAACCGATCAGTTTGGGTTTAAATTTACTTTCTAGTCCTTTAGAGTGTGGTTCCTGGTTCTTATCGGTTCTAAAAAAAACGGATTTTATTACGGCTTTTTCCACGACCCGTGACATGGTTGGGAACCGATAAGAGAGTCTTGCTTGGCGGATTGCCATTAACGGGCAAGTTTTGGATAGGCTGGCACTATGTCTGAGAAACCCAAAAGAAAAACCGGACCCACTGGGTTTCAGCATTGTGGCCTCTGTGGGGAAGCCTTTGCTAAGGCTGACCCACACACCACTTGTGTATATTGTCTGGGGTTTGACCACCTCAATGTAGACTGCCAGATTTGTAAGAATTTTCCTGCTGCCATTGTGGAAAAGAGAGTTGGTAGGCTCAGGGAAAGGGAGGCCAAAAAGTCCGCTGACCTGGATGGCCAGCCTGGTTCGGTTCCAACTGAACCTGAGGAAGTGCCCTCTGACCAGGTGATACTTCCTCGGGCAAACGGAGAGCCAGCTCTGAGGAGCCGGTTCCAACTAAAAGGACTAGAAAGTCAGCTAGTGTGGAGCCAAAGTTTTTCTCCAACCACTGAGGAAATAGCCAAAGCTATTCAAATTGTCCAGTTCTTTTCTCGTTCCCGTCCGAACCGACACCATTAAGGAAGCGCCGTCTGGACGGTTCCACCGGTTCAAGATTATGATTTTGAGGATTTTTATGAACTGGAGGAAGGGAGGAGGGTATGAGGAGAGTGAATGTGATTTGAAAGTCTGGATGTGCCCATTGAACCGGACATCTCTCCAGACAGACCTTCAGGGTTTCCCTCCCAGGCTATCTGAGTCCCCTTCTCATTTTTTGTTTTACAAGAAAGTTGCTGAGACTCTGCAACTCCCTGTTGAGGAAGCTGTTGATGATCAAGAAGAGCCTGATTATGTGGAAATGATGGATATTCCAGAGTCTAGGAGACTGTCTATTCCCTTGCATAAATATTTTAGGAAACAGACTAAAAATTTTAAAAACTCCTCATTCTATCCTCCCTGTGGATAAAAGGATGGACAAGAGGTATGCTTTATCAGGCTCTGATACGGAGTTCCTCTCTCAGCAATGCAGCCATGTGGGGGTAGTATAGGCTGCAGCCTGTGACAAGGCTAATATTCCTCTAGCCTCTCACCCTCCTGAAAAGGATTCCAGGAGGATGGATGCCATGGCAAAGAAACAGTACATGGCAGCATCTTTGGGACTCAGGCAGGCAAATTATATGGCTTATGCAGCTAGGTACCAGAAATCCAGATGGGATACTGTCCTGGCCCTTGCAAAACAGGCCCCTGAACAGCTTGCCAGGGAGCTGGAGCAGGTGGCTGCGGATGGTATCGAGGCATCCAAGGTGCAATTTCATGCTGCAGTAGACTCTAATGATGTTTCATCAAGAGTCATGGCTGCATCTGTGTCTCTTCGCAGAATGTCCTGGCTCAGATGTACTGCCCTGTCACAGGATACTCAGTCTAAGGCTATGGATTTTCCTGTTGTGGGCAATTCTCTGTTTGGGGAGCAGACAGAGAATTATATGAAGAAAATGGATTAGTATAGGACCACCTATAGGAGTGCACAGGCCAAAGAAAGGCAAGCCACTCCTCAGAGGCAGCATGTCAGGGGCAGGGGCAGGCCTTTTCATAGGCCTTTTTACCAAGCCCAGGCCTCCTCTTCTGCTTATGCCCAGAGGGGGTTCTTTAGAGGAAGGGGCAGAAGGGGTTCTAGTAAGCCTGCTTCTACCCCTCAACCCAAAGCCCCTGCAAAACAGGCTCCCTGATGGGGTGCCCAGGGCCGATTCTCCACTACCGGTAGGGGGCAGGCTGGCTTACTTTGTCCAGGACTGGAAGTCTTTAACATCAGACAAGTGGGTCCTGGAAGTAGTAAGCCAGGGACTGGTTCTCAGCTTCAAAAAATTTCCGAAGATGAGAGCCAGGTTTTCCACCTGCAAACCCATCAGAGGCACTTGCCCTGGAAGCAGAAGTTTCTTCCCTCCTGGCTCTCAGAGCTGTGGAAAGGGTTCCACCCATATACCAGGGCAAAGGGTTGTACTCCAGGTACTTCCTTACCCCAAAAAAGACAGGAGAATGGTGGCCCATCCTGGATCTCAGGTATCTAAACAAGCACCTTTTAAAGCCAAAGTTCAAAATGGTGACTCTGGGAATTATTTTACCCTCTCTAAGGCCAGGGGACTGGCTAGCCTCCCTGGACCTCAAGGATGCCTACTTCCATGTTCTCATCAGAAGCTCCCATCGAAAATACCTCAGATTCGAACTGCCCTCAAGCCATTACCAGTTCAGAGCAATGCCCTTCGGCCTCACCTCGGCCCCAAGGGTGTTCACAAAATACCTGGCAGTAGCGGTTGCTCATTTAAGAAGGCAAAAGATTGCCATCTTTCCTTATCTGGACGACTGGCTCATTGTAGGCCAGTCTCCAGACAAGTAACCCAGCAACTGCTTACATCTCTAGGTTTCCTTCTCAATCTTCCAAAGTCAGTTCTGGAGCCTGTCCAGCTTCTCACCTTCATAGGCGCAGAACTGAACACAAAAGAAGCCAGAGCCTTCCTCCTCTGGAAAGAGCAAGGACCTTGGTCTCTCTGGCCTCTTCTTTCACCCTGCAGGTCTCTCGACCAGCAAGGCATTTTCTACAGCTCCTGGGGCACATGGCTGCTTCTATAGCAGTAGTGCAGGGGGCAAGATTTCAGATGAGGGACATCCAGTTCCATTTGAGAGCCTTTTGGTCTCAAAGGACTGATCCTCTAACCAAGTTGATCCCAGTGACTCGAACCCTGATCCAGGCCCTTCAGTGGTGGCAGGATCAGAGCAATCTGAGACAGGGGGTTCCCTTCAATCCCCAGTCTCATTCCTTGACCCTTACTACAGATGCATCCCTCTTGGGGTGGGGAGCTCACATGGGCGATCTTTCCACCCAAGGGCTGTGGTCCCCTCAGGAATCTCTGCTCCACATCAATTTGCTGGAACTCAGAGCAGTTTTTCTAGCACTCCAGGTTTTTTCCACATCTGTTCAGAACAAGGTTGTTCAGATCAGAACAGACAATACCACTACAATGTGGTACATCAACAAGCAAGGGGGCACTCGGTCTACGGCCTTGTGCACCGAAGCAATGAAGTTGTGGTCTCTGGCTTATTCTCTGAATGCCTCCCTTACGGCAGTTCACCTCCCAGGCAAGGACAATGTCCTAGTGGATGCTCTCAGCAGGATTTCCCAGGGCCATCACGAATGGGCACTGGATCCCCTAGTACTGGAGGTAGTATTTGCCAGATGGGGCACCCTGCAGATAGATCTCTTTGCAGCCCCAGACAATCACCAACTTCCCCTTTTTTGCAGCAGGCCCCCAGTGTTGGTTTCAGTCCCTCTGGATGCCTTCCTACTCAGTTGGGAAGGGAAGTTTCTCTATGCTTTTCCCTTCCCCCTTCTTTTCAAGGTGCTAGTCAGAATCAGATCTCAACCCTGCAAGATGATCCTGATTGCTCCAGATTGGGCCAGGCAACCCTGGTACCCACTCCTCATGTCCTTAGCAGTCCACCTTCCCCTGTGTCTTCCCAGGAATCACAACCTGTTAACCTGTGCCCAGGGGAGAGTTTGGTATCCGAACCTCAAATCTCTCAATCTCAAGGCATAGTTCTTGAAGAGTTAGAGTTTGCTGACCTACACCTTTCCCAAGGTGTATTGGATATATTGAAGGCCTCTAGGAAGCCTTTCACCAGGGCTACTTATAATTCAAAATGGAAAAGATTTTCCATATGGTGTGCTGGTAAGCATATTTCTCCAGAATCTGCTGGTGTGCCCACGATCCTGGATTGTTTGGTGCATTTGAATTCCTTATGGCTGAGACCAGCTACCCTAAAAGTGCACTTGGCAGCTGTGTCTGTCTTCTTATCAGCAGGTAAGCCCTCTTCTTTTTCAGCTCACCCTGTGTTCTCCAAGTTTTTTAAAGGATTGTTTCACACCAACCCTCCGTTCAGGGACCCTGCCCCTGCTTAGGATCTTAATATTTGCATTGCTCAGCTTATGCAACCCCCTTTTGAGCCATTGTCTTCAGCAGAGCTTAAGTACTTGACTTGGAAAACTGTGTTTCTGGTAGCCATCACCTCTGCCAGGTGCATAAGTGAGCTACAAGCATTGTCAGTGGAGCCTGATTTTATCTACTTTCATAGAGATAAGATGGTCCTCAGGACTAACAGGAAGTTTTTGCCTAAGGTGGTTTCAGACTTCCACTTTAATCAATCCATGTCTCTTCCTGTGTACTTCACTGACCATTCCTCCTCTGGTGAGAGGAGAATGCACAGTTTAGATGTCAAAAGAGCCCTTAGTTACTATATAGAACGTACCAAGGGTCACAGGTTTGAATCCCTCCAATTGTTCCTCACTTATGGTGAGGTTGGTAAAGGAAACCTGCCACTAAAAGATCCATTGCCAGGTGGATTGTCTCTTGTATCCAATTTTGCTATGAAAAACTGGGTAAGGTTCCTCCCTCAGGCCTGAGGGCTCACTCTACCAGAGGTACAGCTGTGCTCTGGCTGCTGCCAGGACATCCCTATCTTAGAGATATGTCAAGCAGCTACCTGGAAAACAGTTCACACTTTACTAAGCATTACTCCCTGGATATCCAGGCTAGGAGTGATGCTCGATTTGGCACAGCTGTGTTTCAGAGCCTATTTCCCAAGTAGGTTCTGTCCCTCCTCCATGGAGGTACTGCTGTGTAATCTGCATATGTCATAATATAGCAAGACTTCATGTTGTTTGAAGAAAAATTACTCACCTTAGTAATGTTGTTTCTTCTAATGGAGTCTTGTATATTATGAACCTCCCCCAGCCTGCCCTCTCAGAACCTCTTATTTTGGGATGTGGGTGGGCAGTGCAATGTTGGCACTTCATGGATGCCCACTTTATTTTCACCCTCTTAGGGTACTTAGGTGTTATGCTTATCTTTTCTTTCTTGAATCCCTGACTTGAGTCTTTGTTTTGGGATCAAGAACAAAAATGTGTTTTTGTAGTTAGTAGCCAGTGGGCTAGTGTGGGTTCTGACTTCCACACAGAACCTTAGTGAGTTTTTGCTGCATTAGCGATCTGACAGTTTAAGTTTGAGCTACAACAGACAGAGTGTTCAACCGAGCTCGTGCTCAAGATTCCGTGCCCTGCATGGAAAGTTAACTCTTTCACCTCCGGAGCAGTTCTAACCTGGGGTTATACTGCATATGTCATAATATAGCAAGACTCCATTAGAAGAAACAACATTACTAAGGTGAGTAATTTTTTCTTCTGGCACTGCAAGCTTTTGCAAATCTGTACAGATCTCTCCTGGAGAAAAGGAGAGAGGGATATGATAGAGACACATACAAGTATCTTACAGGGAGGAACAGGGTAGGAATACACTATTTTAAGTGAAAAAGATGTTCCAGGACTAGAGGGCATGGGATGAAGTTGGAGGGAGGATGATTCAGAGGAAACATGAGGAAGAATTTCTTCACAGAACGGGTGATGGACAAGTGGAACACCCTGCCAGAGGAAGTGGTGGGGGCTGAAACAATCATGGGATTTAAGAATGCATGGGATAGACATAAAGGAATTCTGGAGGTCAGGAGTAAGGTGCAACAGACTTCTTGGAAAACATAAACTGAACTTACAAGCTCAAATGGGCAGACTGGGTGGGCCATAGGCCCTTATCTGCCGACACTGTCTATGTATCTTATGTAGAACAAAGTGGTTCAGGTCAGAACAGACAACATCACCACCATGTGGTACATCAACAAGCAAGGAGGCACTCGGTCTATGGCCTTGTGCACAGAAGCAATGAAGTTGTGGTCCCTGGTCTATTTCCTGCAAACCTCTCTGATAGCAGTTCACCTCCCAGGGAAGGGCAATGTCCTAGCAGATGCACTGAGCAGAATATCCCAGGGCCATCACGAATGGGCCCTGGATCCTCTAGTTTTGAAAGTGATTTTCTAGAAATGGGGCACTCCAGAGATAGATCTTTTTGCAGCCCCAGACAATCACCAACTTCCTCTCTTTTGTTGCAGACCCCAGTCTTGTGCTCAGTCCCCCTGGATGCTCTAATTCTGAACTGGGAAGGGAAATTTATGTATGCTTTTCCTCCCTTCCCTCTCCTGTTCAGGGTGCTAGTCAGGAGAAGGTCACAACCATGCAAGGTGATTCTGATTGCTCCAGACTGGGCCAGACAGCCATGGTATCCCTTGTTGCTGTCCCTAACAGTTCACCTTCCCCTGTCTCTTCCCAGGAATTACAACCTGTTAACATCCTCTCAGGGGAGGATTTGGTACCCGAATCTTCAGTCTCTCAATCTCAAGGCTTGGCTCTTGAAGAGTTAGAGTTTGCAGATCTGCATCTTTCCCAAGGGGTTCTGGATATCCTTAAGGCATCTCAAAAGCCTTCCACCAGGAAGACTTACAACTCCAAATGGAAAAGATTCAGCATTTGGTGTTCTCAGAAGAATATTTCTCCAGACTCTGCTGAATTGCCTACGGTTCTGGATTATATGGTCCATCTTAATGGCCTAGGCCTCAGACCAGCTACCCTCAAAGTACACTTGGCAGCTGTTTCTGCTTTCCTGTCAGTAGGCAAGTCTTCCTCTCTGTCATCCCATCCTGTATTCTGTAAGTTTTTCAAGGGATTGCTTCACACCAATCCCCCCTTTAGGGAGCCTGCTCCTGCTTGGGATCTTAACGTTTGCATTGCTCAGCTTATGCAACCCCTTTGAGCCTTTGTCCTCAGTAGAGCTTAAGTACTTGACTTGAAAACTGTGTACTTGACTCCTCAGGGCTAGAGACTGGGGGGACAGGACAATTCTTGTTCTCCTCGATCTCTCTTCAGCATTTGATACTGTGGACCATTGCATGTTGCTTCTCCGCCTGAGGGAGTTATGTGGACTCACCAGTATTGTCATCAAGTGGTTTGAGTCCTTTCTCACCAATAGGAGGCAACGGGTTGTGATGGGAAATTTCTCATCTACACCCTGCCTCCTTTTGTGCGTGGAGTCCCTCAGGGTTCGGTATTGGCCCCAATGTTGTTCTCAGTATATATGCTGCCCCTGAGGGGGATCATTAGGAAGTATGGTCTGAGTTTTCATTGCTATGCTGATGACACTCAGCTATACTTATCCTTTGCCCCAGGAACATCAAACGCAGTGGATGTGCTAAACATCTGTCTGGCTGAGATTAACGACTGGATGGCCTCCAGCTGGCTACAACTGAACCCTGACAAGACTGAGGTACTGGTAGTGGAGTCGGAACAGAGTTCGTGATGGGATGGCCTCTGACTCTGGGACTGGCCTTGTGCTAGGAGCTGCGTCATTGATGGCCTCCCCTTGGGTGCGAAATCTTGGTGTAATTTTTGACAGAAACCTGTCCATGGAGGTTCATATATCCTCCGTGGTTCATTCCTGTTTTTTCCATCTTAGAAACATTGCCAGGATTAAGCCCCTTGTTCCGGCTCTGGACCTCCCTACCTTGATACATGCCTTAGTCACTTCTAGGCTTGATTACTGTAATGCCTCTATCTCGGGGTCTCTGGGGTTCTCTGTAGACTAACAGCTACTGCAAATGCTGCTGCCCGCTTTTCTCTGGGCAAAGCAAATTTTGTCATATTATCCCTATACTGTGCGGTGCACTGGCTGCCTGTCAGATGGAGAGTACTCTTCAGGTGGGTTTTCTCACCTATAAGGCCCTACGGGCAGGGCCCTGGTTACCTGTCTGATCTCCTGGTATTTTCCACCACTGTCCGTAATCTCAGCTCCTCTAGTGGTGGCCTCCTAACTGTCTCCAAGAGCGAGACTAAAGTCTCGGGGGACCGAGCTTTTAGTGTCGCCGCCCCGCTTTTTGGAACTCTTTGCCAACTGTAGTTAGGGAGGCCCCCACTATAACTGCCTTTAACGTTCGCCTGAAGACCTTCCTATTTTTGCAAGCTTTTGGGCAGTAATTTTGATTATATGTATGTAGTAATTTTAATTTATAATTTATACGGTATGAAATGCTGTAAAGTTTTTGTGCGGTGCCCAGAGCCTCTGGGATTGGTCGTCTTTTTAAATAAATTTGACTTGACTTGTTTTTGGTAGCCATTACTTCTGCCAGACGTATCAGTGAATTGCAAGCCTTGTCAGTGGAATCTGATTTCATCTCTTTTCACAGAGACAAAGTGGTCCTTAGAACTAACAGAAAGTTCTTACCTAAAGTGGTTTCAGATTTCCACCTCAACCAGTCTATATCTCTCCCTGTTTTCTTCACTGACCATTCCTCCTCGGGGGAGAGGAGGCTACACAGCTTGGACATTAAAAGAGCCCTTAGCTACTACATAGAGCATACTAAGGGTCACATGTTTGAATCCCTCCAGTTGTTTCTTATTTATGGAGAAGTTGGTAACGCAAACCTGCCACTAAGAGATCTGTTGCCAGGTGGATTGTTTCTTGTATACAATTCTGCTATGAAAAATTGGGTAGAACTCCACCCTCAGGCCTAAGGGCTTATTCCACAAGAGGTACAGCTACTTCCCTGGCTGCTGCCAGGGATATTCCTCTTAGAAATTTGTCAAGCAGTCACCTGGAAAATAGTCCATACTTTCACCAAGCATTACTCTCTGGATATCCAGGCTAGGAGTGATGCTTGGTTTAGCACAGCAGTACTTCAGAGCCTATTCCCAAAATAGGTTTTGTCCCTCCTCCATGGAGGTACTGCTTGGTAGTCTGCATATGTCAGAATACAGCAAGACTTCATGTTGTTTGAAGAAAAAATTACTCACCTTAGTAATGTTGTTTCTTCTAATGGAGTCTTGCTGAATTCTGACCTCCCCCCCGCCTCCCCTCTCAGAACCTAGTTTTTGGGATGTGGGTGGGCAGGAGCAGTGTTGGCACCCTAGCAGTGTCCTTTTTACACCCTCTTTTTTGTTTGGGTGAGAGGTTGTGTTTTGGCCATGTTTTTGTTTTTGGGTTTCCTGACTTGAGTCTTCCTTTGAAACCAAAAAAAACATTTTATATATTTGCCAGTTGGCTAGTAAGAATTTTACAGTTTCCACACAGAACACCTAGTGAGTCTTTGCCCGTATAGATCTGACGGTTGCAGTTTAAACAACAGAAGACAGGGGCTTCAACCGAGCTTGTGATGAACATTCTATGCAAGACATAGAAAAGTTAGCTCTCTGTTCTCCAGGGCAGTTGAAAGGCAGGACCTAACTGCATATGTCAGAATACAGCAAGACTCCATTAGAAGAAACAACATTACTAAGGTAATTTTTTCTTATGTAACCACACTGAGGTTGCATCATTTCAACTTGAAAAAGGATTAATTCACATCTTGCATCAGAATTCTTATTAAAATACCTTGGTTGCTTTCATATTATTTGAATTTATTTTGCATTGATTTGTTTTACTATAAGGGGCTCCACTGAGCAGTGCTCATTTGCAAATAGCACAGTACAAATGGCATCTCATCTTCCTTGCTCGCCTCAGTGCTCCTGTGCTGAGGATCTTTGTCTTTTAGATTACGGAATTTTTAGTAATGTGTTACAAGATTTGACTTAGAAACATAGAAACAAAGACTTTGACAGCAGATAAGGACTGCTTGGCCCACCCAATCTGCCCATTTCCCTACCTATTGGATAAGCTGCAGATCCTAGTTAACCAACAGCCTACTTCTTCCTAACCCCCACCAGAATTGCCTTATGTCTGCCCCATGCATTCTTGAATTCCCCACTGTTTTTGACCTCATGACCTCCTCAGGAAGGCTATTCCACACATCCACCACTCACTCTGTTAAAAAATACTTCCTCACTTTGCCCCTGAGACATCCACCCTCTATCTTCAAATTGTGCTTCCTTGTTCTTGCACATCTGTTTTTCTGAAATATGCTACCCTCTTGGACTTCATTGATTCCCTTGAGGTATTTGAAAGTTTCTATCATGTCACCCCTCTCCCTCCTTTCCTCAAAGGTATACATATTAAGCTCCTTTAGTCTCTCTTCGTATGTCTCCTGTTGCAGTCCTTGCACCATTGTAGTTGCCCTCTTCTGGACTGCCTCCATACTGTATATGTCCTTGCAGAGATAGGGTCTCCAGAACTGCACGCAGTACTCCAGATGGGGTCTCACCAACTGTCTGTACAGAGGGATAACTACCTCCTGTTTTCTACTGGTGATGTCTCTTCCCTATGCATCCGAGTATTCCCCCCAGCCCTCCTTACTGCCTTCTCACATTGCTGGTGTAACCCTCCTACAAATGGGGGTTCCCAAAAGGCTTCCAAGAGCTTGCCTTAATGCTCACCGCCTGGTAGATGTTTGGCGTTTAAGCCACTTAGATGTTGCCAGTGAGCGGTTTTAAAACCTCCATGTACTGTCTCTTTAAGTGCTGCCTGCTTGCAGTCATAATTAATCACTGTGGGGGGACTGTGTGTTTACATGCCCGAATCCTGCCCGGGCTGCTGAATGTTCACTCCGTTTCTGCCGTTGATGTGGCGCAGGGGGAGTCCTGTTAAAGGATGTAACTAATTGCTGATAAACATTTAGAGTGATAGAGATATAGTGTTTGTTCTAACCTGCCTTCTTTGCAGCAAGGACTTTTTGGTTTAGCTCCACCATTTGGTCTCTGCCAGGCGAGGCAGCACCTCCAGCCAGCTTAGCTCCACAGAGCCGAGAGACCCTCCAGGAAAGAGGAGGACCCTTGCTGAGCGCCCCCCGCATCGAGCGCCGAGGCCAGTCTCCGCCAGTGGGCGGGCGGCACCTCCAGCCAGCGCCTAGCTCCACAGAGCTGGAGAGACCATCCAGGAAAGAGGAGGACCCTTGCTGAGTGCCCCCCGCACTGAGCACCGAGGCCAGTCTCCGCCAGCGGGCGTGGCACCTCCAGTTGGCACCTAGCTCCACAGAGCCGGAGAGACCCTCCAGGAAAGAGGAGGACCCTTGCTGAGCGCCCCTGCACCGAGCGCCGAGGCCAGTCTCCGCCAGCGGGCAGGCGGCACCTCCAGCCGGTGCCTAGCTCCACAGAGCCGGAGAGACCCTCCAGGAAGAGGAGGACCCTTGCTGGCGCCCCCCCAGCACGGCGCGAGGGCCAGTCTCTGCCAGCGGGCGGTGGCACCTCCAGCGGCCTAGCTCCACAGAGCCGGAGGACCCTCCAGGAAAGAAGAGGACCCTTGCTGGCGCCTCCCGCACTCAGCGCGAGGCCAGTCTCTGCCAGCGGGTGGGCGGCACCTCAGCTGGCGCCTAGCTCCACAGGGCAGACCCTCCAGGAAGAGGAGGACCCTTGCTGAACCCCCCCGCGCGCGCCGAGGCCAGTCTCCGCCAGCGGGCGGCGGCACCTCCAGTCGGTGCCTAGCTCCACAGAGCCGGAGAGACCCTCCAGAAAAGGTACGGCAAAGCCGCAACCAATTGGAAAGCGAGCGCCTTCCACGGCTTCGCCTCTGATTGGTCCCCGCTGCTCCTGGTTTCTTCCTTGTTAGATTTGCTTTTTATCTTCAGGAAAAGTTCGCTAAGGGTATTGTGTGTACAGATTTCCACAAAAAGAGCTTAACACTGTAATTGTGGGGAGGGGGAAACTGTGATAGGTGTTGCTTTGTAAAAAAAAAAAGTAACTACAGCCTTCCTGTGTTTGTGTGCATAGCCAGACGCTTTGGCACCTCTACCCCCATCCCCTAGCCTTTCTAATGCTAATTCTTGGCCCCCCTACTGCTCTGCCTGTGCCTGAGCTGTAAAATACTTAAATTCAACCTGCTCTCTCTTGTCTCCCCAGAGGAGGACCCTTGCTGAGCGCCCCCCGCACCGAGCGCCGAGGCCAGTCTCCGCCAGCGGGCGGGCAGCACCTCCAGCAGCGCCTAGCTCCACAGAGCCGGAAAGACCCTCCAGGAAAGGTATGGCAAAGCCGCAACTTTTATGCCCACCCTTCCCTCTTCTAGACTTTCTTAAGTAGATGCTTTCCGCCAACGTTATTAAAACCACGCCCGCTGCGTCCTGCTGACCTATAGTCTGCCTTATATTCCTCATTGATACTAAACAGTCGATTACCATAATACTCCCTACGCTGTCTATTCTGATGACACAACTAGACTGGGTTACCACCTAACATCAGAAAAGGCACACTACCCTAGCCATCTTATACTTCGCCTTTATTCGATTCCATAAAAATCTCGTATCTCACTGCTTACCAAACCTCTTATCTCATTGCTAGACTAGACACCCTCCTCTAGTAACTGAGTAGGCACCCATTACGAGCTAAGTATACCACTTTCACAGTCAACGATACAGGCAATTACTGTGAGCAAATCATAAGATATTACCTATAAAAACTCTGGTCACCTTCATAATGGGGAACTTTCTTTGGAGCCTCCTTATACTACTACTATTACCTGAACTAAGTAAAAGATGCAGACATCCACAGGATGCCACGCAGAATGCAGATGCCACGTTCTCGTCCTGCTGCAATTCTACAACAGCCCCAAGAGATTGGATATGTACCTATGACCTCCCATTGATACGATGTTACCCATTCAATACTTACTACGGAGGGACACAGTCGGCCTTGCATTTGATTGGTGCCTGTCTCCAACTGCATACAGAAAAAAATTCCACGATTATCTCTGTTAAATATTAATCCTTTCTCTTACAAGAGGACAAAGAACTGAATCTGGATGGCAAATAAGAATTCTACAGAATAAAAAAAATAAAAGACATCTATAAGAACTTATACCCTATCTCTGGCGGCAACTATGAAATTACTGCTCCTGCTACTAATATGCTCAGGGAATGTGGAACTTAACCCTGGGCCACCAGGGACTATCACTGCACCTTCAGAACTAGCAAAGATTAAAGAACTAAGCCTTCTACTTATTAATGCCTGTAGCCTATTAAAAAAAATCACATTGCTCCAAGCCTGAGTTAGCCACTCACTACCTGACATTCTGGTAGTGTCTGAGACATGGCTTAGGCCTGATACAGCTGACAGAGACATAAACTTACATTTAACTACCAAACATCTAGAGCTGATAGACAGACAAGAGGAGGGGGTAGCAATATATGTAAAGGCCAACCTATCTGCAATTTGTCTTGCCTCTTATTCTATGGCAAAAGAATCTGAGTGCCTATCCTCAAAATAACTCTTTCCAATAATACCTCGCTGCAGCTGATCGGCTGTTACAGACCTCCCTCAGCTGGCCTCAAGATACTATCCCACTTGGGTGACTTGATTAAACAGGGGAATGAAGAAACCATAATTATAGGCGATTTAGACCTAAACTGGCTTTCTAAGGCAGCTACACCATTAATATCATTCTGCGACATGCATGGGCTTACACAGCTCATAAATGAACCTACTAGAATAAACAAAAGAACCCAAAAATAGCACACTTTTGATGTACTATTAGTGTGTAAACCTCACCTCTTCTCACACACTGGAGTACTGTTCAACGACATTAGTGATCATTGTTCTATTGCGGCAATTAGGTCAGCATGTAAGATTTCATCCCCCACAAAATTCTTGTTGAGGAGATCGAAAAAGAACTTCAACATTGATGCATACCTGGATGATATTAAACACTCCACAAGATGGCAAGAATTCTATCTAGCGAACACAATGGAGATTGCATATGGTGTTCTAAATGACATTATCACAGATGCTCTAAACATTCATGCACCAGTCTCTAAACTCACGATAAAAATAAAACCTGTCGATGTTCAATTCTGACCTTAAATCCACCCTCCTTGAAAGGGACAAGCTTTGGAAAAGAGCCCAAAACTAAATTAGCCACTGACTGGGAGCAATTCAGAAAAGCCAGGAATCTCTGTACCAAGAAAGTGCGTGACACAAAAGCTGCATATTACATGGCTGAATTAGATTCCTCATACTACAACCCTGCCAAGTTTTGGAACACTATAAAAGATATAATTGGCCATGTCCCAAGTAACTCACTCCCAGCAAAACTACAATGTGGAAACAGAACCATCAATGATAAAATAGAAGTATTGGAAGCCTTCAATAATCATTTTACAACTGCTGGGCTAGCATTCAACTCCTCTCCAGCCAACCAAATGAGAGTACATCTAGGGATTAAGAACACTGATGCAAGGGTGACTGACTCCACTTTCTCCTTCACTCCAGCCACGCTGAAGCAAGTCGAAGAACTAATCTTACAGTTGGACATAAAAAAGAGTGCAGGCGCAGACTCCCTTGACCCATACTTTTTAAAAATTGCCATACACGTATTTGCAATACCAGTAACACATCTGTTTAACCTTTCTCTACAGTCTGGAGTCATCCCATCAATCTGGAAAACTGCTCAAGTGATTCCATTACTGAAAGCCGGGGATCCCACAGACCTTAATAACTGCAGACCAATTTCCATTCTTACTGTGCTGTCTAAACTACTCGAAAAATTGTGAGCACCCAGCTAAGAGAATACCTAGAAGCCAACAATCTTCTAAACCCAGCACAATCTGGTTTCAGAGCAAACCACAGTACCATAACAGCTCTTGCAAAAGTCACCAATGACTGGCAACTTGAATTGGATAAAAAAAAATAGTGTATGTGCGGTCTTCTTAGACTTAAGTAAGGCCTTTGACACGGTTGTCCACGACCTGCTCCTCTCCTCACTGAGGTCAATTGGACTTGACACCAATTCCATTAGATGGTTTAACAACTATCTTACAGGAAGAACCCAGCAGGTAAAGGCCGAAGGAGATATATCCCCACTCAGACCTCTACAAAGAGGAGTACCACAAGGATCTATTCTTGGCCCTATCCTCTTTGCCATATATATCAATAGCATTGACACAAATCTTACCAAAGCCACTGTACACCTGTTTGCTGATGATACAGTACTGTATGTCAGTCACCCTTCTCCTACAACAGTCTGCAAAGAACTACAAGCAGAATTCGACCTACTGCAACTCGAGCTGCTGGAAAAAAAACTATTGAATGCAAAAAAACTAAGGTAATGTTTTTTCCCCCACAGGTGCAGGCAAGATACTCAATCCCAGTCGATCTCCCTAAATTATCCATGGCACTTGGTGAAAATCTCAAATATGTCACAAAATTCAAATACTTGGAGGTATGGCTAGATAGTAGACTAGACTATCTAGAACATCTGGAAGAGCTGCTAAAAAGCTTAGACAAAGACTTGACTTTACTATAGAATAAGGCACTTCCTTTCAAGTGATTCAAAAAAGAAGATGGTCCAGGCCACATTCCTCTCAGTACTAGACTACGCTGACTTCCTATATAGTCGCTGCCCTACGGTATGCTTGAACAAATTAGATACACTATACCACAGAGCTTTGAGGTTTATCACAGACTTACCATACAGTACTCACCACTGCTTGCTATACTCTGCAGTTGGTTGGACCTCACTTCAGTATAGAAGGGATAGGAATGCATTACTATGGACTTACAGAGCAATATCACAGCAGCTTCCAAAATATATCTCAGACTGTTTTCTACAAGCCACATCAAGTAATTATGCATTAAGAAGCCTGAACTTCATTACTCTTAAAGTGCCTAAGTTCCACTCTCGACATGGCAGACATGCTGTTAGTTATGTGTTATCTACCCTATGGAACACGATGCAGAAGACACTGAAAGTGAACAAGCTCATATCTATCACAGCCTTCAAATATCTATACAACAAGATATTCAAAGAAAAATGTAACTGCTTCCGCCAACATTAGACTAACCCTCCATCTTTCTCACCAGTTGGACTACCATTCAAGGTAGCTCCTCAGCACCCTACGAGCAGTTACTTCACATTTCATAAACCTTTACTACAATCCTTCCTTCTTATGCATTGTATACTTAGTCTCCTTATACTTTCAGCTTTTACTTCCCAGTCCGACCCCCTCCCTCCCCTCTTGACCCACTATTGATCCCTCTTTGGCACAGCTTTTTCCACTCCCCCCTCCATCCTTTTCTACCCCTGGCCACAACATTCTGTATACACTCCATTCATCCCCCTTGTCACTACTTCAGCCGGTACTTGCCACTTACAAATCACTCCCTGTAGATATATCTTCCAGCTGTCCATACAGCTCATCACCCGAGTTTAAAAATTATCTAGTAATTCCCTTGACACATTTAACCTTTTACCAAAAGTGCTAGTTTCTAAAGTGTCTTCCACTAACAAGCTGGCTATTTTATGAATCATGTATATATGTAATATATTTTTTTGTTATTTTCTTTTCAATGTACTCTGTCTTGGAGTTGATGTTTTTGTATTCATTTGCTATCCTCTCAAAGTTGTGTATTCTCTGCATGTTATATTTCATATAAATTGTATCTTGACCCTACCAGGTCCATCTTGCAAATGAGCATTGCTCAATGATGTTCGCCTGGATAAATAAAGATTTGATTGATTGATTGGTCCCGAACTGCCAAATTGGACCAGTCAGTACTGGGGGACTCTATAATGGAGCCTGCTGGAATGGGACTGTATGGACTACCAGTTGGGATTTGTAGTTTTAGACTGTTGGCACCTTTTTGCAACAGAAGGGGGAGCTCTTGCTGTGATTGACAGTGGGACCAGCCAATTGGACCTTTTTGGATCAAGGGGAAATGGCACGAGCTGTCTGCTGGCAAGCCAGATTCAAGTGGGAAGTTGAGAGAGAAGGAGCTTGTCTAGTTCGAGCGGTCGTGTTGCGCAGGAGAACCGTGGAAGGCCCGAAACTCGGCCCGTTGCCGTTTTACTGAGAGAGAGAAAGAGAGAGGAAAATAGTCGGACAGTGATCCGCTCGGTATGCTGTGAAGTAAGCTGTTGGATGAATACCAGGCTCACCTGAAGAAGACCAAAGATTTTGCAAAAAACAATCGGCCTGTCAGGAACTTTAGCTACCATTGTGCTGCCGGGTTTTAGCAGTGATTTTGCGATCGGGACCGAGAAGCCGCATGCCTGGTACAGTAAACTTTCTTTACATATAAATGTGCTGCGAACTAAAGGGGGTTCGCAACCTGTTTTCCTCCCCCCAAACTGAGCTGTGTGTTGAAGGCTAGAAGCTGTACCCAGCTGCATTGGACTGAATCCGCCTGCTATCAAATGCAGTTGTGCCCTGCCACGAGGGTCTCGTCTCCCTACCCTGCTTCTTCTGGCAATCCAGAACAACCACCATCCATCCTGTTCTCAGTATTGGGTATCGTGAGTAGTAAACAGGGTAGCTCCCTGCAGCATTTCTCTTTTTTTTTTTTTTTATGCTCCCTTCCAGCTCTGGGCCGGCCTCTCCTTCGGGCCACCTATGTCCTCCGAGCTGCACCGCCTTGGATCAGCCACCTCTTCACTCCCCATATAGCAGCCCCCCCGGTGACCCCCGTACGTAACCCTTTGCTGAGTGGGTCCCCCGCGAGGGGGACGGCGCGGGTGGGGGTGACCAGCACCAAACCTGCTCCGGGTGCTGCTGGGGATGGTGCATGCACTGTCCTCGGACTCATGGCTACGAACTAGCGACCATCATCCGGTCAGCTATGGGGCTCTTTTCCATTGCTCCCCAGAGAGTGGTGTGCCCTGGCGTAAGGCTGGCCTTCAACGCTCACCACGCCTACTTAGGAGTGGGACCACGACATTGCCATGTCCTCAGCCTCCACTAGGGGTCAGCAAGCGCTGGGTCATGTCCCTGCCCTTCCCCCAAGAGAAGGCGAGCTGACGCTCAAGCCCTCTCTTCCCGGCCAGCCATCCAGCACCCGAGTCCATTCCCGAACCCGGGTCGCTGACATCGCAAGCCAAAATCCAACTGCTGTGCCGATGGGCTGGCTTGCAACATTTTTTAAATCAAAAGCGTATCATCTGATTCTTGTGTTCTTTTTCCACTAACTGAGCCCTCCGGCTTCGGATTACAAATTGTGTGTGCATGTTGTTTTTCCTTCACAGGGCCCCAACCAGCTTCATTGCTGGCCTACCCTGGACAACGGTCCTGCGTAGCCTTTCCCTCCATCCTGGGTACCCAGAGAGTGTGACTGAATGGGACTCTGAATGCATGCACAGTAGTGCGATTCTTAGTGTGTCTTAGCCAATTAACCTGATTGCCCACCCATCCTTGTTACAGTCCCCTGAATAAATCAGATCTTCCTTTCTTTGAAATCTACATTGACTGTGGTGTCATTATATGCTGAAAGTATTGCATTGTAGCTGTGTGCCTTGCATAACCTTATTTTACAGGGGGTCCCCAGAGCCACGCTGAAGGAACCAGTCCTGGGGGTAAGTGCCAGGTTTATGTGTATGTGTTTTGCATATCTGGGGTATTGGGAGGGTTACCATTGTGTATTGAAAGGGCTGCTAGCAGAAGTCGAGGGAGGGTCACAGTGTCCCAGAGGGCTGTTACTTGGTTAGGCTGACCACAACCAACCCTGACCTTTGGGTGGAGGCACCTATCATCGAACCTAGGCCCCTTAACCTGCTGCAAGCCACGCAGGCAGGGGTAGTAGCCCTTAGGATAGCGCTACTTAGGGGTTACATCTTGGAGGCACTGCTGGGATTAGCATCCTCCAGTGGCCACATAAGGAAATTACCCCAATATGTTCAGTTTTGGAGAGAAAATGGAAGAGCTTACTGCCTAGGCAATCCACCCTAGACCTCAGATATCTAAACAAACATCTCTTAAAACCAAAGTTCAAGATGGTAGCTCTGGGAATAATCCTTCCTCTCTAAGGCCAGGAGACTGGTTAGCCTCCTTGACCTCAAAGATGCCTACTTACATTCCATCAGGTGCTCCCACAGAAAGTACCTCAGGTTCGAGTTGCCCTCGGGCCACTCTCAGTTCAGAGCAGTGCCCTGTGGCCCAACCTCAGCTCCAAGGGTTTTCACAAGTGCCTGGCAGTAGTAGTTGCCTTCTAAGAAAGCAAAAGATTTCCATTTTTCCATATCTGGACAATTGGGTAATAGTGGATCAGTCTCCAGACCAAGTCAAGTCTCACCTGCAAGTGACCCAGCAAGTGCTCACTTCTCTAAGATTTCTTCTCAACCTTCCCAAGTCAGTGTTCTAGAACCAGTCCAGCTTCTTACCTTTATAGGGCAGAGCTGGATACTGTCAAAGCAAGAGCCTTTTTCCCTGGAAAGGGCAAGAGTTCTTATAGAACTGGCTTCTTCCTTCAGCCTTCAGGTGTCTCGACCAGCAAAGCATTTCCTCCAGCTCTTGGGCCATATGGCAGCTTCAACAGCAGTGGTCCAAGGGGCAAGATTCCAGATGAGGGATATTCAGTTCCACCTGAGAACTTTTTGGTCTCAGAGGAAGGATTCCCTTACCAAACTGATCCCAGTGACTCTGACTTGATCCAAGCCCTCCAATGCTGGCAGGATCTGGACAATTTAAGACAAGGTGTTCCTTTTGTTTCTCAGCCTTGTTCAGTGGTCCTTACCATGGATGCTTCTCTTCTGTGCTGGGGAACCCATCTGGGGTCCCTCACTGCCCAGGGGCTGTGGTCCCCCCAAGAATCCCTTCTCCACATCAATTTCCTAGAGCTCAGAGCAGTTTTTCTGGCCCTAAAAGCTTTCTCTCAGTCAGTACAGAACAAGGTGGTTCAAGTCAGAACAGACAACACCACCACCATGTGGTACATCAACAAGCAGGGAGGCACTCGGTCCATGGCCTTGTGCACAGAAGCCATGAAGTTGTGGTCCCTGGCTTATTCCCTGCAAACCTCTCTTGTAGCAGTTCACCTTCCAGGCAAGGACAATGTGCTAGCAGATGCACTAAGCAGGATCTCTCAGGGCCATCATGAATGGTCCTCGACCCTCAGGTGTTGAAAGTGATTTTTCAAGGTGGGGCACTCCAGAGATAGATCTGTTTGCAGCCCCAGACAATCACCAACTCCTCTCTTTTGTTGCAGACCTCCAGTCTTGGGCTCAGTCCTCTGACGCCTGATTCTGAATTGGGAAGGGAAGTTTCTGTACATCTTCCCTCCCCTTCCCACTCCTGTTCAAAGTTTTGGTCAAAATAAGGTCTCAACCTTGCAAGATGATTCTGATTGCTCCAGAATGGGTCAGACAGCCCTGGTTCCCCCTGTTGCTGTCCCTAGCAGTCCATCTTCCCCTGTCTCTTCCCAGGAATTACAACCTGTTAACATCCTCTCAGGGAAGGATTTGGTACCCCAGTCTTCAGTCTCTCAATCTCAAGGCATGGCTCTTGAAGAGTTAGAGTTTGCAGATCTGCATCTTTCCCAAGGGGTTCTGGATATCTTCAAGGCTTCTAAAACCCTCCTGCCAGAAAGACTTTTAACTCCAAATGGAAGAGATTCAGCATTTGGTGTTCTAAGAAGCATATTTCTCCAAACAGTGCTGGATTGCCTACGGTTCTGGATTATATGGTCCACCTTAATGGCTTCAGGCCTCAGACCAGCTACTCAAGGTACACTTGTCAGCTGTTTCTGCATTTTGATGGGGGGAAGTCTTCCTCACTATATTCCCATCCTGTGTTCTGTACATTTTTTAAAGGATTGCTTCACACCAATCCTTTCAGAGACCCTGCCCCTGCCTGGGATTTGAATGTTTGCATTGCTCAACTTAGACAACCCCCCTTTGAGCCTATGTCTTCAGCAGAGCTTAACTTGGAAAACTGTGTTCCTGGTAGCCATTACCTCTGCCAGGCATATCAGTGAATTGCAAGCCCTGTCAGTGGAACCTGATTTTATCTCATTTCACAGGGATAAAGTGGTCCTTAGAACCAATGGAAGGTTCTTGCCCAAAGTGCTTTCAGACTTCCATTTAAACCAGTCTATGGCTCTTCCTGTTTTCTTCACTGATCATTCTACCTCAGGAGAGAGGAGGCTACACAGTTTAGATGTTAAAAGAGCCCTTAGTTACCATAGACAGAGTACCAAGGGTCACAGGTTTGACTCACTCCTGTTGTTCTCTACTTATGGAGAAGTGGTAAGGGCAAACCTGCCACCAAGAGATCTATTGCCAGGTGAATTGTGTCTTGTATACAATTCTGCTATGAAAAACTGGGAAGAACTCCACCCTCAGGCCTGAGGGCTCATTCCACAGAGGTACAGCTGCTTCCTGGCTGCTGCCAGGGATGTCCCTCTTAGAAATTTGTCAAGCAGCCACCTGAAAACAGTCCATACCTTTACCAAGCATTGCTCTCTGGATATCCAGGCTAGGAGTGATGCTCGGTTTGGCACAGCAAGTACTTAGAGCCTATTCCCAAAATAGGTTCTGTCCTCCTCCTTGGAGGTACTGCTTGGTAATCTGTATTGAACAGAATACAGCAAGACTTATGTTGTTTGAAGAAAAATTACTCACCTTAGTAATTATGTTTCTTCTAATGGAGTCTTGCTGTATTCTGACCTCCTCCTCCTACCTCCTCTCAGAACCTGTTTTTGGGAAGTGGGTGGGCAGGTGCAGTGTTGCACCCCAGTGGTGTTTTTTGCTTGCACCCTCCTCCTTTTTGTTTGGGTGCTGATTTATTATTGTTATTTGTAGTAGATTGGTTTTTGGTTTTGGGTTTCCTGACTTGAGTCTTCCCTGGGAATCCAAAACTTTTTTCAGCCAGTTGGCTAGTAGGAATTTTTACAATTTCCACATAGAATATTTAGTTAGGTGGGCTCATAAGAATCTGACGGTTTAAGTTCGAAACACTCCAGACAGAGACTTCAACCGAGCTCGAGCTCAGCATTCTATGCCCTGCATAGAAAGTTAACTCTTTGTTTTCCTGGGCAGTTCAAAGGTTGGGAATCACTGCAATTGTCAGAATACAGCAAGACTCCATTAGAAGAAACATAATTACTAAGGTGAGTAATTTTTTCATACTGCAGAAGGGAACTGGGATTGGGAAGGGTTCCACTGCACAGCAGGGAAGGGATTTAAAGTTTTGCTCAGTTGGGGGCCACTGGACTAACTGGGATGGCTGTTAAGGGGCAGGATAATTAAAAAGTCTCTTCAGCCCACAAATAAGTGGTAAGGTTCATGGTTGGGATTTAAGAGAATGGCTAAGGTGGCAGCGCCTCTTGCCATACACACTTGGGCTTGGCATTATGATATGCAACTGGCCCAATGACGTGTCCAAATGTATCTGGGTGCTACTGTTTCAGTGTTTGTGGTCACGAACATCTGGCAGCCCACATTTGTACTGCAACTTAGTCATTGGGGAAGATTTCTCCCCCCAACAGCTAAGTAAGGCCACTGACACAGCATTTTCTTGGGGGGGGGTAGTATAGAACACTTTGTTCACCCCTAAGTCAGCCACCTTGACTGCCACTGTGTATTGACCCCAGAAATCAGTCGCAGAGGGTTTGGGTGCTATTCATCGGTGAATCACTTGATCTTTACAAGCATGCTTCCATTAGAAAAAAATAAGAGCTAACTGCATAAAAGGTACATTATTTATGAATATGACACATTAAGGCTTGATTCATAATTTATTCTTCTGTGTGTGTTTGGTGTAAAATATAACAACCTGTCGTACTATAGTGGTTTTGTTATATAGACCATTATGGTTTTGTGCTGAAGAGCAAGATATCATCAATGCAGATCAGAAGTGTGAAAATGAAGCCCTGGACCAACACCCAGCCACTTGTAATGGACATTTACATATGCTGTCCGTTATCATGACACCTTCATACATTATTAGAATCCTGTCGAAAGGTATCAGGATGATGCAATTTCTTGTACATATTTCTTGGGAATAGAGACCAGGATGAACACTGCTACCGATAAATGCACTGCTGTGAACATGTTGCAAATTCATGGTTCCTGACCATGTCTGAATTAAACAGTCAGTTCTCACATAACATTTCTTTAGACCAGACATTCATTCTTTAACAAAAAAGCTTACTGCCATTTTGAAAGTGAATGAGAAACACTGCAGCATTCACATAATATACTTGCTTGCCCCCTTTCTCTTTCTATACGTGTCTCTCTTTTTTTCCTTTAGCTCCAACAGGTGAAGTCAAATCCACAGGTCAGATCCAATGATCTAACCAATGGCTTCAAAGAGACTAGTATGCCAGTTGGAGCCACTGGATCCATGGATGTGATCCAAGGTTGTCAAATCCATTTTTGGATGTCATTGCTGTTTGACCGCAGTTCAAAAATTGACATTATGACAATTATCGAATAGTATCCAGCTTGGTTGGATAATATCCAAAGACCAGTAGTCCAGTTGGGTGTAATTTGTCATTTGCCACATAAGAGTAAACTGCGGAATTGAAGATTTAGTCAAAGAAACTAAAAGAGTATAAAAAATCAACTCTTCCATATTTACATCAGTATGGACTGAAGACGTCCTTAAAGAGTTTCTCCTTTAATGCTCTGAAGCACACAAAGCACTTGCTCAGAGAAATTCATAATGTAACAACCATGATGTCAAAAAATTAGGCCAAAGGGTACTGTAAACCCCAGGGAATGCATAGTTATTTTATACAGAAAGTGCCCCACTCATTATCTATGAGCACTTTCAGGCCTTGTCTTTAAGCTGCAGTGAGTGGTATTGACAGATTCCAAGCTGAGATTCAAAGTGTGCAGCTAACTGTATTGCCTGACGGCCTCTCCTTTATGAAGGGCACAGGGATTATTGTTCACAGAGCAGGCAGTTTACAGTATGTTTACTTTTTAAGTGCAAGTACTGATTTTAATAGTAAACCGAGAGCAACTTTTATAAAAAATAAATTAAAAATATATTATTAATGAACTTCCAAGGTCCACTGCTTCTACTCCTGGAATCCCTAACTGATCCTAAAAACAAGCCAAGAGATTAACAAGCATTTGTCAATGCGAATGTTTGCTTGCTGGCATTGGCATCAGTAGTGTAGGAGTTAGAGAGCTGCATAATAGGAATGGCAATGAAGTATTGAACTGAAGCCAACCCCGCCACCACCCTGCAGAGACTGACAGGCATTGGGGTGTGCCTTTGGGTCATCAGGCATAACTGCCACACCATTTCACCACATCCTACCCTGCAGACACCGACAAGTGTCACGGTGTGCCTTGGGGTCTTTGGCCCTTATGCTCACCCCATTCCATCAGGAAATATGGTGAGATGGGTGCTGTATAGGAGAATGGGGTGAACTTTGGGCCGAAGAGTCCAAGGCACACCTCGATGCCTCTCACTGGCTGCAGGGTGTGGAATGGTATGAGCATTACAGGTGAGAATCCCAAGTCATACCCCTGATGCCTGTCAATCTCTACAGGGTGGGGCGTTATGGTCGGAAACCCTAATGTCTCAGGCGTTCGTTGCCATTTTCACTCCAAATTTTCAACATGGGTTTTTTGTGACCCCCTCCTTATGAACAGTGGTAGTTATCAGTTCTAGGAGCGTGGATATGTTGTTCATCCACACTCTCTGGCATGTCCCTTTCCCCTTTAAATTCACCAAAAAGTCTTCAAGCTGGCTACTCCCACCCACCTGGGTGGTAAATACCTCGGCTCCACCCCATGATGCCAGATCTTCCTTTCTGCTGGAAGATTCAGGTTCCCTCGTGCTACTTCTGCAGTTCGTAGGCTCTGAATTCTCAGTGATGGTTTTCACTACAATTGCTTTCTTTAAAACTCATCAGAGTTTACGATATCGATCCAAGCGCATCAGACATGGAGGACAAGTCATCCCCCGGATTTTGCCGTGTCCCATGGACAGAAAATGTTGCGCCCGATCCCACCTCTCATGTGTCTACTGCTTGGGTGTCGTGCATGACACTACTTCTGCACCATCTGTCTGACCTTCCTTCCCAACATCCTGGATGATCGCAAGGCACGCCTAAAACTGGGGAGACTGGAGCCTACAACCCACTCGTGAAATCGAAGGGAGGCCAGGTGGGCAGTTTCCATGGTCAGGATCTGCCGAGCAGCTCGACCAGATGGCGGCTTTCAAAGAGGAAGCTGCTCAAGTCAGCCAGCTGAAGTTTTTCATGCTGCTTAACCTGGGTTCCCACCTTCACTGGGTCATTTCTTGAGCTGTGCCAGTCTCTCCCACCAGGGTGGAGGCGCCTCAGGCTCGCACTCTCCCGGCCCTAGGAAAAGGGATAAGGACCCAAATCTTCTTCTGCCCGAAGAAGACGCTGCTGGGACCGAGAGCAGTCAGATTCTGGACCTTGCAGTCTGACTTCCGGTTGAGATTGCTTCTCAGCCACCGGCTCTACCCTCAGTCAGCTGCACTGAGGTCGAGGACACGGCTCAACCTGATGAGATTTCCTCATCTACTACTGAGCCATTGTCACTCAACTCTTGAAAGGACCTCTTCCTTTCCGTCCCCCCTACGAGGAGACCCAGCCCTCAGGTATCCTGGATCAAGGGTAAGTGTGCCGGAACCTGGTTCTCCCCGACTCCGGCCTCCCGATCAAACCAGCTAACCCCATTGGTCTCGATTATGACCAGGACCCTTCGCGTTGAAAACTGAAGAAAGGTCACAAGCACTGAGGGAGAGGTGGCACTGTGCCTCATCCTCCTCAGATGAGAGAGACTTTGACGGAAGCTCCATCAACATTATGAGGATCTCATATGGCAACAGTTGATTCTGACCGGTCAGAAGCTGGCTCTGCCGGCAACACTGGCCATTACTTAGCCTCAGCCTCTTAGGCTGACACTGACCCTTCCACAACCGAAGCTCCCAGTTCCTCCACCCATAGGGCTGGTACGCATTCCAGCTCAGCCTGTTTCAGTCTCCCCACCGATTTTGGTGGAACCACTGCCTAAGCAGCCTCAGGGAAGGGCTCCCTTGAAAGAGGATAGGACAGACACCGGCCTCCACCATCATCTATCCATTACGGTGGTCCCTGATCGCCCTTGGTGTATCGAGGGAGACATAGGTGGGAGACCTTTATATCCCGATTCTTCAGACTCGGATGCCACTGGTCTGCACTCGCATCTGGGGGATGACGAGTCATCAATGGCTGGCTTGGAAGAAGGTCCTTCCTCCTTTCAGGGCATCCTCTGCCTCACTTCAGAATCGACCGGAATGCCCTTGGAGCCTATCCAAAAGAAGGCGGAGTACCCCCTCACGGATATCCTTAAGAGGGGAGATACCCCGATGGAGGCCTTTCCAGTGGCCGAAGCCATTGTTGGCCTGGCCCTTGAGCTATGGCAATGCCCTGCCTCCTGCCCAGCTCCATCTGCCCCATGGCCCACAAGTATACGGTACCATGGGGTCCCGGCGGGTTTCACAGCACACTCTCGGCTGAGAGCCTTGAGACTACTTCTGTGTTTAGACGCACAGGTAGCTCAGCTGACACTGACTGCCCTCCGGACAAGGAGTCCAAGTATATGGACCATTCTGCCCAGAAGGTTTATGCGGCCTCATCTTTGGCTTCGTCAGGCCAGCTCAGCTGTGATCATGGCACACTTCTCTCATGTCCTTCTGGGGTCACTAGATGAAGTCCTCCCTCATCTCCCAGTGGACATGCAGACCACTGTAAAGCAGGTCCATGACCAGGGCCATGCTGCTGCCAAACAGCAACTCCAGACGGCCCTGAACATTGGAGATTCCTTTGCCCGCTCCTTAGCAGCTGCAGTGGCCACTCACTGCAGGGCCTGGCTGAGGTTATCCTCCTTTCCGGCGGATACTCAGCACAAGTTAGCCGACATACCCTTCCTCTGCACCGACCTCTTCGGTTCAGGTGTGGCAGGTCACCTCCAGCGTATAGAGCAGTCCAATGCCACCTTGGATGCTACCTCTGTGAAGGGTTCTTTGGGCAAGAACCAGCAGAAGCACAAGAAGAAGCCCTTTTGGCACTCTTCCCCTGTGGTTAGACAGCCCTCCTATCAAGGAGGTCAGCAGCAACAGCAGCAGCAGGCTCAAGCTTGGCACCCCAGGCCCAAGCAGGGTCCTCAACAGCCCTGTAAAGGAGGCGGCCGAGGTGCCAGTTCAGGAGCCTCCTCCTCCTCCTCTTAGCCTGCTCAGTGACGGGTCAGGGGTTGCCACCCCTACACCCATCACACCAGCTCTGGGTCCTCCCATGGGGGGCTGGCTCTGCCACTTTCTTTCTGCCTGGGCCGGTATCACTTCGGACAGTTGGGTTACTTTACTTGGTATTACTTGGTATGAAGTAACAGAAGAAGGCCAGAGCCCATCGAGACTGTTTCCACACTATGTGTGACATTATTTATCTATTATCCTCAACCAAACAGCTAATTTGTTTTTAAAGACAGTGGCACTAGTTGCCTCTCCCAATTCTTGTGGCAAGGTGTTCCATACAATGGATGCTCTTATTGGAAAAAGTTTCCTCTTTGCTGGTTTTATAAGTTTTACTTCAAGCTGTTTATTATGCAGTCTCAGAACATGTCTCCTTTTGGAGAGTGTTAGACCGCATTTTTCTATTAGATCTGGTGAATTTATTAAATTAAAACCATAAGCATATCACCTCTTAATCTTCTAATTTGAAGAGAGAGAGACCTGTAGCTTTTAATCTGTTCTGATAATCCAAGTTTGTTAATCTTGGAATCATTCTAGTTACTCTCCTTTGAACCTGTTCAAGAATTGCTATTTTTTTTTTTGGCTTGGATTTCAGAAGGGGAGCCATAGTCCGATATCGGTCTAATGTATGCCCTATACAATGGAAGAAGGCATTGTTTAGTGCGATTAACAAAAGTGCATTTTATTTGCCCTATAAGTCTGTTGGTCATGCAAGCAGTTCTAACACAGTGATCATTTGATGTTAAGTTTATTATTAACATATATCCCTAAATCTTTTTCACAATTTGATGAGTGAAGTGGTAATCCGTTTATATGATATATCGCTTTTGGATTACTTACACCGAAATGCACTACTAAACATTTGTCTTGATTAAACTGCATATGATTTTCATTTGCCCAAAGTGTTAATTTTTCCAAATCCTTCTTTAATGCAGAAATATTTTCTTGATTATTAACCTTGCCCCTCAATTTAGTATTGTCTGCAAATTTAACTATGAAGTTATTTGACCCTGTTTGTAAATCACTGATAAAGAGGTTAAACAACGTTGGTCCCAAGACCGACCCTCGTAGAACCACTTGTCACACTACCAATCAGACAAGATATCATTAATTCTGACTCTCTGAGAATGATTTGTCAACCAGTTTAAAGTCCAGTTGACAATATCAGGTGACAGACCTAGATTGTGCATTTTAATAATGAGTTTTTCATGTGAGACTTTATCAAGGCTCTACTAAAGTCCAAAAGAATTACATCAGTAGGGATACCCACATCTAGTACAGTACTTACATTATTGTAAAAGATATTAGTTTGGTGGTGCAGGAATACTTGGGAGTAAACCCATGCTGATTTGAATCATAAATTCCAAATTTTTACAATCTTGATCTATTAGAGACTTCATTACTCATTCCATTAATTTACCAGCCACTGAAGTCAGGCTAATTGGATGATAATTTTGCACAGAACCTCTATTGCCTTTTTAACTATGAGAGTAACTATTGCTGAACGCCAATCATTTGGTACAATGCTTTCTTGTAAGGATTTATTGAAAATAATTGACAAAGGTATAGAAATATTTATAGAGGTTTCGATCAGAAACCATGGATGAACACCGCCTGGGCCCAGACTAGTATTTGTTTTAGTTTTTGATAGCATGTATAATGTCAGTTGGATAGAACCTATGATAATCTATGTGGTGAACTTTAAATGTACTAATAGCTGATTTTGAGAGAAGACAGAACATAGAGGATTGTGTATGAGCAAGCATACACAACAAGGCAGTTATGATCGAGAGGTTTCCGTGGTAACCAGAGACCTCGAGGCGTAGCTCGGATGTCCGTTACCACGGAAACCTCAAGATCTCACAACTCGCCTTGTTTGTGTATGGTTGCTCATACACAATCTTTATAGTGTATGGGCAACCATAAGCAGTACTCGTGAACACAGAACAAGTATATGTAAAAAAGCTTACTTCTGTGTCTGCAGCTGCATGTTTCTTCCGCGTTGCCGTGCGCCGATCAATTGCGTATGCACGAATGTGTTCGATCTTGTTGTGCTGCACTGGTAACGTACTCGGTGCAGCACAACAATATCATGACGCACCGAGTGCAGGACAACAATGCTGTTCCAGGCATGGATTTCCATGTGGAACAACGTTCCACCATACACTATAAAAGTACTTATTAAAGAGATTTGAGGTTTCTATATCAGATAGAGAAAAGCCATTGGTTATAATGTGACCAATGGTCCTTGATACACCTTTTTTTACTATTTATATAGGAGAAAAGCGATTTGTGACAGTCTTTTGTGTGAGCTAGTTTAAATTCTAGCTTATTTTTTGCCAATTTAATAGAATTTTAAATTTTCACAGATAGTCTGTATTTATGTAATAGAGTAATTTTAAATGGAGCAGAACTATTCCTAAGTTTCCTAAAAGTTAAATTTTTATTTTAATCTGATTTTTAATTGTCTTGTTGAACCAAGGGGGAATTTTTCCTTTGTTGTTAAATTTCCTCTTAGATGGAATAAAGGTATTTTCCAAATAATGTACAATGTTTTTAAAAAAGTCCCAAGCTTGTTGTGTTATACAATTAAGAAGATTAGATTCCCAGTTTATGTTTTGTAAGTATTCATTGATTTTAGAAAAATTTGCTTTGTTATAATTTTTTTGTATAGTATAACTTCCTTTGTGTAGTTTTAAAGTGTTGAATTTTAAAAAGAATAGATGAATGATCACTGGTCCCAAGTGGATCCAAAATTTGTAAATTGCTAATTTGTTGCTCTATGTTAGTAAATAATAGATCCAAAATAGTAGGACCTCGAGTGGGTTCAGTAACAAGTTGTTGTAATCCAGTACTAGCTACCACATCTATTAGTCCTTTCTTGGCATAGGAATGTCCTGAGAATGAGTCCCAGTTAATATGAGGGAGGTTAAAGTCACCAAATATTACAGTATCTTGAGATTCTGAAAAATGTGTAATTTCTTTAAACATATCAGTTGTGTAATCTGAATTTGCAGATGGAGGTCGATAGATGTTACCAGTAGTTATATAGGACTGCTCCTTCAATAAGATTTTAACCCATATACTTTCCAAAGGAAAGGGAGAACACACTTCAAAAGAAGGAATATAATTTCATATGTACATACAAACTCCACCGCCTTGCTTGTCTAATCTGTTTTTATGTTATAATTTATAACCTGGAATTTCTCTTGGACCAAATTGAGGATGCGTCCCACCAGGTTTCAGTTACTCCCACCACACCTATATTTAAAGTTTTACATTTGGCTTCGAGTTCTGCTAATTTGAGTTGTTTTAAAGATCTTGCATTCAAAGCTAGGAATTTACATTTAGTTGTAATAATGTTTTGGTAAGTATTCAGAGACTTGGGAATAGACCCATTCTCCCCCATTGTTTTTAGTTTAAACAATGATTTGTGATTTCAGTGATACTTTTCCCCATAAGAGTACTACCCTACGACTGAGATGTAAACCGTCCAGCAAAACAAGGAAGAACGATCTGAAAATGATTCCCAGTGGGTAATACAGGGTATATCCTGCTTAAAACACCACTTCTCAGCTATTCATTTAGGGCTTTGATTTACTCGTCATGGTAGATGTTGCTCTTGGGACAGGTAGAATTTCAGATATACATACACAGCATCCCTATCAAGTAACAGGTTACATACGCCACATACTCCTGTTGTAACTGATTAAATGGGGTGTTGTTTATATCATTAACACTGGCATGTATGATAACCAGTGGATTTTCCCTGCATTTTGTAAAATTTTAGGCATCATGGAGGTAATTTTAGATACCCTGGCCCCAAGCTAGAACAAGTCTTGTTGCTCTTATCACTATTGCATACCGCCCTGTCAATGTGCTTAATGGTTGAATCTCCCAGGACTAACACTTGTTTTGAGACAGTAGTGGTACAATAATCAGAAACAGGTGATTGTTTAACACACTCTGGAGCGATTAACTTAATAGGTATTGATTTGGTAGCTTGAGACTACTAGACAAGTTCATGGGCATTAACCCTTGATTGAAAAGTGTTGAACCATTATTATCAACAGAGGTGATGCATGATAACTGTACTTATTTTGACAGATTCCAAACTTGAGTTAGTCTATTGTGTATTTGATTTTAGAGAATAGTCCAGTCATCATCAATAAGAGGGCATAATCATCCATAGAAACATAGAAGTTGACGGCAGATAAGGACCACATGGCCATTCCAGTCTGCCCATTTCTTTTCTACCTTATAAATGTGCCATCGGCCTTTGCTCTGTCAGCCTATCTATTCATACTCATTTGTATTGCTCCCTTATGCCTATCTCATGCCTGTTTGAAGCCCTGCACTATATTCATAGCCACCACTTCTTGAGGTAGGCCATTCCATGCATCCACCACCCTTTCTGTGAAAAAGAATTTCCTCACATTCCCCCTTAATCGGCCCCCCTCTAATCTCAAGCTGTGTCCTCTTGTCCTGCTATTTTTCTTATATTTAAACATGTTAGACTCTTTCACCTTGTTAATGCCCTTTGGTGTTTGAATGCCTCGATCATATCACCTCTCTCCCTCCTTTGCTCAAGGGTATACATATTGAGCTCTGTTAATCTGTCCTCATATGTCTTCTGATGCAGTCCCTGTACCATTTTGGTTGCCTTCTCTGGACTGCCTCAATTTGGTTAATGTCCTTGTGAAGGTGTGGCCTCCAATACTGCATGCAGTACTCCAGATGGGGCCTAACCAGTGTCTTGTAAAGAGGATTATTCTCCTCTTATGACTTGTGATACCCCTACTAATACACCCTAACACCCTCAGCCTTACCTACTGCTTTAGAGATCTGCTTGGATGATTTCAGGTCATCAGTGATGATGATGCCCAAGTCTCTTTCTTCCTTTGTGACTGCTAGCAACTCCCTCCAGCCTATAGGTGGCTTCAGGGTTTCTTCCCTATGTGCATGATCTTGCACTTCTTTGCATTAAATCCCAGTTGCCACTCTTCTGACCATTTTGCTAGTTTATCCAGATCTCTTCTCATTCTGCTCACCCCATCTGGATTATCTACTCTGTTGCAGATCTTGGTGTCATCTGCAAACAGACAAGCCTTACCCTCTAGTCCATCTGCAAGGTCACTAATGAAGATGTTGAGAGGACTGGCCCCAGGGTGATCCCTGAGGTACCCCACTTGTGACTTGCATCTCTTCTGACTGTATACCATTTACCACCACTCTCTGTTTTCTGCCTGTCAACCAGTTTGCCACCCAGTTGACCAACTTCTGACCCACCCCGATCCTACCCAGCTTATTTATCAATCTTCTATGTGGAACAGTGTCAAAAGCTTTGCTGAAGTCAAGGTAGGCGACATCAACTGCTCCCCCTTGGTCCACCACTCTGGTTACCCAGTCAAAGAAATCTATGAGATTAGTTTGTCCATCTTATAAGAGGGGGCAGAGGCAGCAGGTATACTAGTACTAGTCGTTACAATTGTCTCCTCATCAGGAGGCATAGAAATGCTACCTAAATGTGAAGGAAATTGTTCATTAGAATGAAGCTGTTCATCCGTAAGATCAATGTAACTTTCCAGTTCCCTAATATCAGTAGAAACTGGTTTAATATTAAGCAGAAACTCTATCTCTGCTTCAAGAGTAGTAATCAGATGGCAATTAGCACATACATACTCGCTCCCATACTTTCCCTCACTATACATCAAACATTGCACACACTTGCTAAGTTCTTTTTCCAATATTAAAGATGTATATTTACTAAGTAAAGGATATGCTAAAATGATCTTATCCAAGTTTGTCTAATGCCAGCAGTTTCAGTGTGCACAGCGGACACAGCAGACACGTGTAAACGCAAATGTAGCTTCTTTTAGTTAGCTGCTTTCTGATCTACAAGCAAGACAAGCAACAGGAAGTTGTAATTTGAGTCACCTGCTTTTATAGTGTCTAAGCCACACCCCCAATTTAGCTCTCTCCTCCTACTGGTTTAGCAAAGTAAGTTGATACAGTACCCTTCACAGCACAGAACACACACTGACTTTCTTTCTTTTCTTTAACCCTAAATAAGACCCCTTCTACTTCTAATAAAAGTATTTGACTTGCTTAATCTCAACATACACTGACTCCTGCTGAGATATAAGTGTTAAATTAATAAGAAAATTTAGCTTACTTTAGTTAGCTGCTTTCTGCTCTACAAGCAAGTCTAGCAACCTAGTCAGGGTTCTGGAAGTGGTCTGCCAGGGACTGTCTCTAGAATTTGAGCATTACCCTCCCAGCCGAGCACGCGGCCCTCGGGAGGAAAGGAGCTCAGCTCACACTCAGTCGGCCCTTCGGGACAACAAATCTCAGCTCCTCCACAAGGAGGCGGTAGCTCAGTGCCAGATCCTCCTACATACCCAGGCTTCGTGTCCAGGTACTTCCTGGTGCCCAAGCGGACGGGGGGGTTGGCGCCCCATCCTAGATCTCCATGACCTGAATCAATATCTCAGGTCTCGCACCTTCTGGATGGTAAATCTGAACCAGATCATACCACCCCGGAGCGAAACATGTGGTTCTGTTCACTGGATCTACAGGACGCGTTCTTTCATGTCCCAGTCAGTCCGTCCCACCAGTGGTTCCTCCGCTTCAGGGTCGAAGGGACACTGTACGAGTTCTGAGCCATGCCGTTCGACCTGTCATCAGCCCCTCGGGTCTTCACCAAGTGCATTGCAGTGGTGGCAGCCCATCTTCGCCGTCGAGGAGTACGAATATACCCCTATCTTGATGATTGGCTCCTGGCTGGTTCCTCCCTTCAGGAGGTGGAGAGGTCCAGGGATCTGGCCCTCTGAACCTGCTCCCATCTAGGCCTCCTGATCAACGAGGCCAAATCAGAACTCGTGCCCTTTCAGGTAATGGGCTTTATCGGGCAGAGCTTGACTCTCATCAAGCCAGAGCCCAGCTCCCAGCGGACAGGGCAGAGGTCTCTCCTCCTTTACCCAATCATTTCTGGTTGGGCACTTGCACCCTGCCCGAGACTTTCTGCGCCTTCTGAGTTACATGGCGGCATGCACCTCGGTGGTCCGTTGGGCCAGGTGGCACATGCACCCCCTCCAATGGGAGCTGGCCGCCCAGTGGACTCAGCAATATGGTCACTTTGACCAGCTGATCACTGTAACCCAGAAGATGTGGGACGCTTGCCAATGGTGGACCGTTCTGGACCAGTTGCAGGAAGGAATCCCATTTGTCCGCCTCGAGCCAACGGTTGTCCTGACGACTGATGCCTCTCTCATGGGCTGGGGAGCCCACATGGGGGACCACAGCGCCCACGGGTTCTGGATCCCGAGGAGTCCTGATGCCGCATCAACCTGTTGGAGCTCAGAGCAGTCAGACTGGTGCTGTCAGCTTTTGCCCCTCAGCTCCGGGGTCAAGTGGTTCAAGTCCAGATGGACAATACCACAACCATGTACTACCTCAACAAACAGGGTGGCACGCACTCCGTCTGCTGTGCAAGGAAGTGCTCGGATCTGGACCCTCGTCAACTGGTTGGAGACAGAACTCCCTGCCATCCATGTGGCAGGAGTCTTGAACCAGCTGGCGGATGCTCTCAGCCGCTTAGGCCAGACATCCCACGAATGGTCTCTCCATCCAGAGGTAGCTTACAATCTGTTCTCCCATTGGGACAAACCATTGGTGGGCCTGATTGCCTCCAAGGAGAACACCAAGCTAAGACTATACTGTGCTCACCCCCCTCAGCAGGGCTCGCTGCAGGGGGATGCCTTCTCAAGGCCGTGGACCCCAGGCCTCCTCTACACCTTCCTTCCATTTCCTTTGATCCACAAGGTGCTACTCAAGGTGAGGATGGGCAATGCGAAGGTGATTCTGGTAGCCCCAGACTGGCCCCGCCAGTTCTGGTATCCAGATCTCCTCAGCCTCAGGTGCAGGGCCCCAGAGAGGCTTTGTACACACCCGGACCTGATATCATTGAACTAGGGGAAGGTATTCCATCCAGACCTTCAATCCCTGCGCCTCACAGCCTGGTACCTGAGCAGCTAGAGTTCCAGGCTCTGGGTCTTTTCGAGGATGTCTCCACTGTTGTGGAGGCTTCTCGTAAGGAATTGACCAGGAAATGTTATGCCTTCAAATGGAAAAGGTTTTCCATTTGGTGTCAGGGTAAGAGTCTGGACCCCTTATCTTGCTCTGTGGCTAACATTCTAGACTACCTTTGGTCTCTCTCCGAAGGGGGCCTATGGTCATCAACCCTTCGGGTGCACCTGGCAGCCATTTTTGCTTACCGGGTGTGGGTTGGTCAGCCGACATTGGCACAGGAGACAGTAATCAGGCACTTTTTCAAAGGACTGGATCACATATCCCCTCCAGTGCATGAACCTCCACCTCCGTGGGATCTCTTGCTAGTTTTGGCAAAGCTCATGGGCAAGCCATTCAAACCCATGCACAAGTGTGAGCTTTCACACTTGTCATGGAAGACAGCCTTCCTGGTGGCTATCACATCAGTCAGAAGGACAGGGGAGCTCCAGGCACTTTCGGTGGACTTCCCTTATCTGGCCTTTCACAGGGACAAAGGTGTCCTGCGCCCCACTCGAAATTCCTTCCAAGGTGGTGTCAGAGTTTCACCTTAACCAGGTGTTGACTCTGCTGTATACTACCCTAACTACATCTCGGACGCCGAGTACAGGCTCCATACTCTGGACCTCAGACGTGTCTTCCTATTATAAGGAGAGAATGGTGGAAATTTGGGGAGAGGTTTGCCAGCTGTTTGTCACCTACGCTGAAGCTGCTTCTGGCAGACCTGCAGTGAAGTGGACTGTTGCTAGATGGATTACATCATGCATAGGTCTGTGCTATGAGTTGGTGGGCAAGGAGCCTCCCAGAGGGCTAAGAGCTTATTCTACACACCATACGGCTGCATCAGTGGCTGCTTCCAGGGACATCCCTATCAAGGAGATCTGTTGGGCTGCTACCTGGAAGTCAGCAAACACCTTCATTACCCACTACCACATCAACCTTGAGTCATGCTGGGATGCTGGTTTTGGGGCCTAGGTTCTCCAATCTCTGTTTCCTAAATAGGGTGTGTGTGCCTTGCCTCCCTCCTCCCGGAGAATTGCTTGGAGTCTGCCAGAGAGTGTGGATGAACAACATATCCATGCTGCTAGAAGAACAGGTTACTCAACTGTATCAGTAGTTCTAGGAGTGGTATATGTTCATCCACATGCACCCACCCGACCTCCCCGGCTTTAGTCGCACCACCTTGCTTCCAGCGGGCTAAGATCGGCGTCATGGGGCGGAGCCAAGGTATTTACCACCTGGGTGGGTGGAGGAGCCAGCTTGAAGATTTTCCGTGAATTTAAAGGGAAGGGGACATGCTAGAGAGTGTGATGAACAACATATACCACTCCTAGAACTACTGTTACAGGTGAGTAACCTGTTCTTCATTAGCCGAAGCTGATTTTGCACAGTGACTACGCATTTGGCACCACAGTTGCGAAACACATTTCGAACAGGATGTGAAAAATGACAGTTGTACTGTTCATGGGGAGGTGGAAAAAATGGCAATGTTGAAAATCTGCAGTGAAAATATAAAAAAAAAAAATGAAGTCACGAGCGTGTAGAAACTGCGCAATGCACACCCATAATGCAATTAGTTTGGAGATTTTTTACAGCGGATTGTCAACACAGGCATTTTGGAACCTCCGCTCATGAACAGTGTCACTGTGATTTTCTTAATCTGTCCCGAACAGTGATTTCCCCTCAGCGACCACGCATTTCTGTGCTGGAAGTGCGAAAACACATTTTGGCCATGGTGTGAAAAATGACAGCTGTACTGTTCATAAGGATGTGTGGAAAAATGCCAGTGGTGAAAATCTGGACTGAGAATATTAGAAATCCATGAACTTACGAGGGTGCGTGGAAACTGCGCAATGGTCGCTTGTAACACAGTCATTTTATGAACTTTTTTCACCAGATTTTTAACTTAGCCATTGTAACACCTCTGCTCATGAACAGTGTCACTGTGATTTTCTTAATCTGTCCTGAACATTGATTTCACACACCGACTGCGCCATTGTGCACTATATGCACGGAAACACATTTTGAGGGAGATGTGAAAAATGACAGCTGTACTGCTCATAAGGAGGTGTGGTAAAATGGCAGTGTTGAAAATCTGGAGTGAAAATAGTGGAAATTCATGAACGATGAGTGCTGTAGGAACAGCACAACGATGCTCGTAGAACAGTCATTTTGGGGAATTTTTCACCAAATTTTAGCATTGCCATTTTAACACTTCGCCTCTGAACAGTGTCACTGTGATTTTCTTAATCTGTCCCAAACTTTGATTCTGCACACTGACTGCGCCATTGTGCACTACATGCGCGGAAACACATTTTAGGTGAAATGTGAAAAATGACAGCTGTACTGCTCATAAGGAGGTGTGGTAAAATGGCAGTGTTGAAAATCTAGAGTGAAAATATTGAAAATTTGCGAATTTACGACTCGTGAGGAACAGAGCAACGCATGCTTGTAAGTATTTTGGGAGTTTTTTCACCACTCAATGTAGGGTTTGAGACCTACCTCATGAATTGTAGACACTGTCATTTCAGAATGTCCCAAAAGGTGGTTCCACGAGTAAATCGCAAAATCACCTTTCGGGCTGATTAACAAAATGACAGTGACAGAATTCATGAGGTGGGGTCCCAATAACTTATGTTGAAAATTTGGTGAACAAATTCCCAAAATGCCTGAGATATGCATCAAAGTTGAAAAACCCTATTTATTACATTTTACAGCTTACTGGCATTTCCTCAGTTTGCGGTCGGCTTTGACGAGTGCAGACGTGTTCCCGGTCCATCAAGATCGTAGTGCTGGACTCAGAGGTAAGTATGGCGTGAGGAGGTGTGGGGAGGCAGGGTGCGCAGAGGGGGGTGGGTGGGGGAGCAGGGACAGGACAGTCAGCGAGGGAAGGTTTTCTCTTTCAGGTTTCTTTTATTTTTCTTGGACAACACGGGACTTGTGCCATGCTGGGGTGGGCTCCCAGCATGACAGCTGGAAGGCTGTTTGGAGTGGGGGGCAGTGGAGCCAACAGGGGATTGGGCACCCCCATTGGCCATATGGACTGTTGCCACGCTGGTGTGGGCTCCCAGTATGGCATCTGGTTGTCTGTTGGGGGGTACATTTGAGTTGAAGTGGGATTGGGCACCCCCGTCAGCCATACAGTGTGTGGGGGGAGCGCATTAGCATGCCATCTGCGTGCTTGCATATGTGGGGGGGAGCGCATGCGCAGGCAGTAGCTTCTCACTGCTCACTGAAGTGGAGCTCTGTCTTTCAACTGTACGGCACTGCGTTTTCAACTGCTGTCATAGACAACAGCAGCATTCATTGGCAAACTGTGACTGCGCCTGGAAACACAGTGACTGCATTGGAAGATGGGTGCCACACCTACGAAAACTCGGATGATGGCATTATGTTTCTTGCACATGCGTGCAAGCAAACATAATAATTAGGAGTATTAGTGCAGCAAAGTTAAGGACATTCTTTGGTGTTTCTGCATCCCTTGCCAGATGCTTATTTTTTTCCCAGTACACAGTGGTTAAAGGAAAACACTGGAAAAGACCCAGCTTTCCTCAAACACTACAGAAACTCTCAGTTAGTGCTGTCAGACAGTAACAACTTTTTACATTTGCTTGCGAGCATGCGCAAGAAACATGGTGTGGCAGCTTAGGAGAGAAGCGGGTTGTGGAGGTGCGGCACTGTTTTGGCCAATGCCACTAAAGCTTTTGGGGGCTTGGCTGTGTGTCACCAATGCAAGCGCATGCTGGTGGTGACACTAGTTTGCAAGCGTGCCACCAACTTGAAATGATTTGGCCATGGCAATCAGGGTGCACCTCATCGTTGCAGTGTCAGCCTCTTGTTCCACCCTGAATAGTTTGCATGCAGATGAGAAGCTGACACTGCGAGGCCGGGCAGTCCCTGATTGTTGCAGTATTTTGCACCATGTTATTCTTCCCTCATGCAAAGGCTTCTGGATTCACTTTCAGCAACCAGTGGATGAATGGGTCCGGCGCTGTGCTGCCCTCACTGTGGCACCGTGGGCAGAGGGCTGCCTCCTAGACACAGCCTTGCCAGCACTGACCCTCAGAAACTCTGCAGTTGACAGTGCTTTGCAGTGCAGCCTTGCTTGCCCTTCCCCCTGACTGAAGTTGTGGCGGGACTCGGGGGCACAAGCCGGGACATCAGTCCGGCTAATCTGCTGGGGGCCCGGCTCCGATCCCCTCAAGAATTGCTGAAGCCTGACACACACAGGCTGAGAACGACAGGGACACTTTAGTGTCGAGGATGCTGCTGCTGAGCCCCTCCCTTCGGAGCCCAGCCTTCACAATCTCCAGTTCCTGGGCCACAGCATGACCCATCACAACACCCACCGGCTCCTTAAGACTGCTTGCTAGGCAGGCAGCAGTCCTCTCTGCCTGGCTGTGCTGCCCCTCTCCACTTGTACTTCCAAGTTCCGTCTTCTCCCTCCCTGATTGGACAAATTTGCCAGGGATCAGATCAGCAGCGAAGGTCACTTCGGGGGGACTGAGGTCAGTCAGGTAATCGGGCTACATGCTAGGTGATGTCACAGGTTGAGTACGCAGCTGCTACTCGATCATTTGAGAGTGAGTCAGCTAGAGAGACATCCAAGAAAGACCGCCGACATCGAGTGGACTCACTCCTTCTCACTTCGGCTGTTCGGCATTCAGCTTTTAAAGTCAGTCACTCATAGACTGACACTGGGACTTTACCTCTAATCGATCGGACCGAGTGACCAGTCCGAGTCTCCCTAAAACATGGAATGCAAGTGTTATGAACTGGAAGAGGAGGACAAAGTTGGATGGAATCTGGAGGTAGCTGGAGAAGGATTCCTCTAGACAGCAGCTGCAGGGCTAGGGCAATGGTGGGTGTACTCTACTTATGTAAATTGAGCAACAACTGTGTTTTACCGAACTGCAGTCATCCTGAGTAGTGTGTAGTGTAGACAGCAATTGTTTGTTTTTTGAGCTGCTGTTCATCGTCTTTTAAAAATCACCACCAGTTCTTAAGGTACAAAGTAAGTGTCCTCCTGACCTGGCTTGCGTGCAGAATGTTTGTGTGGGGTGGGGAGGGATGTAGTAGGGTAGCACTGCACTGCAGCCATGGTCACCCATGTTAATTTAAGGGACTAGCAAGCCCAGAGCAGGAGTGCCTGTTGAGCCAGTAGGAAGCACATCGCCCATTCCCTTTCATGCCAGTGACTGGTGAGTGACCCAGGTTCTTGAGCAGGCTTGGGGAACATCATGGGATAGGTGGGATTGGAAACAATGCTGTTGTGGGCTGCGCTTCACAGCTAGGCAGAAAATCTCTCTACAGTAAACGTTACTCCATAGTGAGTGACCCCTGTGTTAGGCCAGTGGGGGGGACCTAGAGTAACTCCCAGCCCGAGCCATGGTGGAGCAAGCGAAGCCGAGCAATTTGATTGTCCGGTGGTTGGAATTTTAAAAAAAGAAGTCCGGGTCACCTGCCCACAACACTCTCTCACCCCCGCTGCATGAAGACCATCAGATGGAGTCTTAAGCATCGCTAGACTCGATACGACCTTTGACTGCAGGAGGCACAGACTGAGACATGACAGATCTCCCGATGACAGATCCATCTCTAACTGTTTGCAGCAGGTGACGGGACTGGGATCATGGGGTGTGTCTTGATCTTGCCATGGGCATGATGCAACTGAGCTGTGCTGGCTGGGACGCTGGGTAGTGCACTTTGGGGAGGTCTTTTCTGCCATTACCCAGGTCAGAGGTTAGCTAAGGTAAGGGCTTGGGGGGTAAGGCTGCCAAACTTACTCTACCAACCAAATGTTGTTTTGGGGAAACTGATGTTTTAGGGAGTTCTAGGGGTTTATTTCAATCAACATCTCATCTGACCACCCCCGTGCAATATTCCTCAGCTACTTTGTGACTATGTACCTGCAGTAGCACTTCAACATTTTTGTTCAAAATCACATAGTAACACTTGAGCTCTGCTGCTCCAATGCCCCCCTGTGCTTGGAAACATCCCTAAGAAGGCTATCCTGGAATGCACAAATCCTTAATAAAATTCTAGAAATAAATCATGTTAGAATTTCCTTTATGACAAATATCAAAAGTAATCCGTGTGCACAGCTATAGTAAATGGCAGTGGCTGAGCTGCTGAGGCTCACTTTAGAGCTATGAGGGCTGAGCCCTGCCAGAAGTGCTCCCCTATGTATAACCCCAAAAATGCCAATAGCTAAACCCCCCAAACAAGTCAGCACCTGTCTGTGCTTCCACCAGCCGGCCTTTAGCATCAAGAAGCAGCAGCTCACACCCAACCAGGCAGCCACCCCATATTTGCCACCACTGTGAGCCCTGGCGTTGGCATGCTGATGACATATATCCATCTCTTTGCTACAGGACACTGCTCCCTTCACACTGTACATTGTCACATGATGAAGGAGGACAGTCCCAGACACGCGGAGGGCGGTGGGTGCAGTGTATGGAATCGCCATCTCCATGGCAGCAGCAGGTGGCTATAATATCAGCATGCCCTTGGGTTGTCAGAGCAGTGACGGGCCAATCAAGGGAGGAGCTAGGCTAGCTACTGGCATCAGCAGGACTCACTCTCACGATGGGAAAGTAATGGTTGCTGCATGTGTTATCACCCCACACTACCAGTGCCTTAGATTAGGCAACCTGGGCAGAGGCGCCCACCTACCCAGAAATGTGTTCCCTGAACTGGAAACCCTTTGTTTATGGAGGACTGGCATCCCTCATTGCTGAATTTGGTACATCAGAACTGGAAATTATAAATGGGTACAGCTTCTGAGTCTGGGTTCTGAGTAGTCTTCTCAGCCTGCCGGGTGCCCATATGTGGGACGTAGACATAACTGCATTTCTGAATCGCAGTCTGGAGAAAAGGGCAAATATTGAGATGTGCTAACTCTGAAAATGGGAAAATCAGTCATCTCTGATGGTGGGGGGACAGCTGTAGCACACTGGCAACCTGGGTTTGCACCCCAAGCTTGGGAACTTGGTAAAACCCAGACCTCTGGAACTGGACAGGACCAGATTAGTAAAAACTGCACCAGGCACAAGTGGCACAAATTTTGCCAGTTAGGCCAGTCCAGCTTTACCAGTCTGTTCCAGTTTCAACTATCTGTTTTTGTTTCTTTTAGCAAGTCCCAGGTATGGCTAGAAGCTGGACTGCTGGGCTGGACGTCAGCGCAGTGATAGTGCTACCACTTGTGATGCCAATTACCTGGATTCAGGAACGAGCCTGGGTCATGGGGGGGCTGGCTGGGGTAAAGAGGACTGAGTGTCCCAGAGGATGCTCTCCTTCGGGGGGGGTTGCTATCCTCACGGCAATACCACCACCTGAGTGAACATAAGTGGCAGTGCAGTCAGAGGTTCAGTGTCAGGGATGGACACAGCCCAGGAATCCGGGCACAGCAGCACACATGGCATGCAAATGCACCTGGGACCTCCCTAGTGTACCTGCTTCGGAGGAGGTAGGAGAAATGAAAATATCCCCTCTGCTCGAAGGACAACCCCGGTAGACTGAAGAAGACTGGTTCTGGACTCCACAGCTTGCTGCCTGATGAGAACAATGCAGTCTGAGGGGTACATCCCCTGTACCCCGTCAGGGGTGGCATAACCGATGCATTATAAACAGCTTAATCTGGTTCAAGGTTAGTCGGCATTCATCAGTATCCCCCTCACCCGGGGTCGTGCCTGAAAATAGGCAGGATTTGTCTAGTGCACTTACCTGGTCAACAAAAAACTAAATAAATAAATAAAATTAAAAATTATACTATGGAGGTAGGCAGGGACTTGGTCCAGTGGAGCCTGGCATCCAGGGATTCCAGAGGGAGTACAGGCATTGGAGTGCATGGTGAATAAACACAACGCGTCTAGGCCAGATTGTTAAACGGTGGATTGAATGGTGCACCCAAACTGTTCAGTCCATCAAAATTCAAGCAATTTGCCTTTGGTCTGGGTGCTCTGACTTTTAACGATCTGGTCTGATCCAGTTCTGGTAGTCCAGTTTTCTTCTGTACCCCGAGCATGGGAAGTCAGAAGTGGAAGACAAGTGAGAGGACAATAAGAGACCCGCACCTGACCAGATGGCACCCCCATCCCATGAAGAAGGCATCCTCTAGTACTAGGATTCATTATGGAACCCTGGGCTCAAGGTGGATAAAAGTGGCAGTGAGAGAGGAGTTCAGCGGGCACTGGGGCATGCCAGGTGTCTGAGGAATGGGAATAGAACACGCTGCCTCTAGAGGGTGGTTCACATTGCCCCTCATAGGATGGCTGTGAATTTGTCAACCTGCTGCAAACTAGGAGGCATCCGGTCAGTTTTGACTCTGTGGATCAGCACTGCAGTCATGAACCCAGCTGCCTATCATCTGCAATCCTTTGTTGGTCCAAATCTTTTATAGTCTTCATGACTGGAAAAGAATTGCCTGGAGTAGATTAGTAGATTACTCATGGCTATTTTGCTGCACAGATTAATTGGAGAAGAGATGTTTGGAAGTACACTACTGTAAAAGCAAGCATTTGTCAATGCCGAATGTTTGCTTGCTGGCATTGGCATTGGTAGTGTAGAAGTTACAGACTGCATAATAGGAATGGCAGCGAACATTTAACTGAAACCAACCCCACCACCATCCTGCAGAGAGTGACAGGCATTGGGGTGTGCCTTTGGGTCGTCAGGCATAACGACCATGCCTTTCACCACACCCTACCCTGCAGACACTGACAAGTGTCACGGTGTGCTTTGGGGTCTTGGCCTTATCGCACCCATTCCATCAGGAATACGGTGAGATGGGTGCAGATAGGAGAATGGGGTGAAGTTTGGGTCCGAAGAGTCCAAGGCACACCTTGATGCCTCTCACTGGCTGAAGGGTGTGGTGGGGTGAATGGTATGAACATTACAGGCAAGAATCCCAAGTCACACCCCTGATGCCTGTCATTCTCTACAGGGTGGGGCGTTATGGTCGGAAACCGTAATTCCTCAGGCATTCGTTGGTATTTTCACTCCAAATTTTCTACATGGTTTTTTTGTGACCCCCACCTCATGAACAGTGGCAATGTCAGTCTGTTAGCCGAAAACTGCTTTTGCACAGCGACTACGGCATTTGGCACCACAGGTGCAAAAACACATTCTGAACAGGATGTGAAAAATGACAGCGGTACTGTTCATGGGGAGGTGTAAAAAATGGCAATGTTGAAAATCTGCAGTGAAAATCTTAAAAAAACTGGTGAAGTCACAAGCGTGCATAGAAACTGCAACGCACACCCGTAATGTAACTAGTTTGGGGATTTTTTTTTACAGCAGATTAACACAGGCATTTTGGGACCTCCGATCATGAACATTGTCAGTGTGATTTTCTTTATGTGTCCCGAACAATGATTTCCCACAGCGACTACGCATTTCTGCACTGAAAGTGTGAAAACACATTTCGGCCATGTTGTGGAAAATGACAGCTGTACTGTTCATAAAGAGGTGTGGAAAATGCCAGTGGTGAAAATCTGGACTGAAAATATTACAAATTCATGAACTTACGAAGGTGCGTGGAAACTGCGCCAATGCTCACTAAGTAACACAGTCATTTTATGAGTTTGTCACCAAATTTTTCAACATAGCCATTTAAGAGCTCTGCTCATGACCAGTGTCACTGTGATTTTCTTAATCTGTCCCAAACATTGTTTCGCACACCAACTGTACCATTGTGCTCTACGTCGCGGAAACACATTTTGAGCGAGATGTGAAAAATGGTAGCTGTACTGCTCATAAGGAAGTGCGGTAAAATGGCATTGTTTAAAATCTGGTGTGCAAATATTACAAATTCGCAAACTTGCCAGCGTGCGTTGGAACTGCGCAACATGAGCTCCTAAAACAGTCATTTTTGGGAATTTTTTCACCAAATTTTCAACATAGCCATTTTAAGAGCTCTGCTCATGACCAGTGTCACTGTGATTTTCTTAATGTGTCCCATACATTGATTTCGCACACCAGCTGCGCCATTGTGCACTACATGGGCAGAAACATGTTGTGGTCGAGATGTGAAAAATGACAGCTGTACTGCTTATAAGGAGGTGTGGTAAAATGGCAATGTTGAAAATCTGGAGTGAAAATATTGAAAATTTGCGAACTTACGAGCGTGCATAGGAACTGCGCAACGCGCGCTCGTAAAACAGTCATTTTTAGGAATTTTTCCACCAAATTTTCAAAATAGGCTTTTAGAGCCCACCTTATGAACACTGGCAGTGTCGTTTCGTTAATCGAGTCCCGAAGGTGATTTCATGCAATGAATGCGAAATCACCCTTCGGGCCCGATTAACGCCATGACAGTGACAGCATTCATGAGAAGGGGTCCCAAAAACCCCATGTTGAAAATGGTGCAGAATTCCCAAAATGCCCGGATATGCAACAAACTTGAAAAACCCTATTTATTACATTATACAGCTTACCGGCATTTCCTCAGTTCGCAGTCGGCTTTGAAGAGTGCAGACATGTTCCCGGTCCACCGAAGATCATCGCGCCGGACTCCGGAGGTAAGTATGGGGTGAGGGGGGGTGTGGGGAGGCAGGGTGCGAGTGGGTGGGTGCGGTGGCGGCAGGAGACTGAGGGACCGTTTTTAATTACAGTTTTTTATTATTAAGACAGCAGCGGACATTTGCCACGCTGGGGTGGGCTCCCAGCATGGCAGCTGTGGAAGCTGTTTGGGGGGCTGGAGCCGGCGAGTTGGGCACCCCCGTCAGCCACTCACGGACGTGTGCCACGCTGGGGTGGGCTCCCAGCGTGGCACCAAGCTTTTGGGGGAGGCGTGGAGCCGGCGGGGCATTGGGCACCCCGTCAGCTATACAATATGTGCATGGGGGGGAGTGCGTCAGCACGCAGTATGCGTGCGTGCGTGTTGAGGGGGGAGATCTGCTCACTGAAGCGGTGCTTTCCCTTTCAACTGTATGCCACTGCATTTTTAACTGCTGTCATAGACAGCTGGAGCAGTGATTGGCGCACTGCGACCACACCTGCAAACACACTGACTGAATTGGAAGAGGCTGACACACCTCTGGAAAACTCGGATGATGCACTGTGTTTCTTGCACATGCGTGCAAGCAAACATAAAAACTGTGCAAAAGCCACTCCTTACAGTAGGGAAGTGAATGTTTACCAGATGTTGGCCAGAGAGAGGAGAGAGAGAGAGTGATGCTCCGGCAGCCTCCAAGGGTATAGCTGTTGTGAGGAGCTATAGAGCAGATAAAGGATACCTTCCTGGTGCCAGGGCCCCAAAGACTGAATGTTTTGAAAAGAACTTCACCCCAGGTTTCCTTGCCTGGCAGGCCTACCCCAGGACATAGGCAAGGGACAGTCTGGGCCATCCTGGGCAATGGTTGCAAGTAGAAGGAGCAAGGGGTATGACCAACAGGAGGCTGGTAGTGCCAGGATGCTTTCCTGCTTGCTTGATGGGTGGGCACAGGCTAATGACCCCCCAGCCCCCATCATGCCTTACTGAAGTATGGAGAGGTGAGGATAAGTCTTCGGTGTGGGTAGCATCTGGCTACAGTGAGTCGGCCAGGGGCACAGGGGGAATCAAGATAGAAGGCTTCCACCATTCAAGGCAGGAGCTGAGTGCCAGCCGCTTTCAGGGCCCTGAGAGTGGAGGAGGTCCTGGACACCTCATGGCTATGAGGGCATTAGGATACAGTGAGTGGGACCATGGTGACTACCAGGGAAGAACCTCGGGCAACTGGAACAGATCCCGAGGAACTGGGGTTTGTGGAGTGTGTGTTGCTGATCTTGCCCATTGAGAAAAGTTAGTAGCTCCACCAGGAGAGAGTGTGGGAACTTGGGGGTATCCCCTCAAGGAGACCTCCTGATGACTTTTGCATCTGTGATGGATTCCCTTGAAGGTCACTAAGGGACATCCTGATAGGTGGAGTCCCAGAAGACTGGCCTGTGCTGAAACATCAAGCACCCAAGGCAGTAGATGAGAGCTGGTACTGAAACTAATGACAGAAGCATACAGTAGGAGACTGAGCTCCAGGCTGAAGAGAGGAGGGAATCTGCTTCAGTGGGCATTCGTGTCTATCAGGCATATAGGAGGGTCGAAGGGTCCAGGCAAGGGAATTGCCACCCCTGCTAGTGCCCTCTGAGAAAGCAACTTACACTAAGTAAAAAGGTGTCCTGTTGGTGTGCTGACCAGGAAAAGAATGGATTGTGGAGCAAAGCCATGCTTCAGTTAAAGCAACAAAAGTTAGGTAAGTCAGGAATCAGAGCAGAGAGGGATAGGAAACCCATGGGCAGAGCCTTTCTCTAGAAGTACGGAGAGGCCACCATCATAGGCACCCTGCATGTCTCTGAAAATGGACAGAGAATGTCAGGAACTGCTGGAAGAAGAAAGAGTAACATTCATTTCAGCAGGAGCCTGAGAAATGGCTGGCATGATGTGATAGCAAGGGGTTGGGAGATTATCTGAGGAAACCCAATGACTGTAAAACTTGGGGTCCCTGGACCTGAAACAGTTGTGATAAAAATGAACTTTGGCCAAATCCCACACTAAAAGTTGAGTGTTTGGATCCTTGGAGTCTGTGATTTGATACCATCCAGCAAATACTTAAGGTGCCCAGTATCCTTTCAGTCCAGCAGATGGCAAGCTTAGTCTGAGACACTGAGTGTAAAGGGCTCCTGTTAAAAATACTCCAAGACATGGGAGTACCCTTGACCATGCCCACCCCCATTCCAGGGCAGTGATGCAGAACAAGCCACTATCTCACTGAGGAGAAATGGGGAGCACGATAAGTGAACAGAAAACTGTCAAAAGTGGTTGCAAGGGATTTATTGTGAAGCTTAAAAAATGAGCAGACATACAACAATACCCAGGCATGTTGGATCAATGGATCCTTCCTTGGTACAGTGATGCCGGCCATTGTTTGCTTGGCCTGAAGGGGGACATGAGGTTGCATAACAGAGGCAGATGAGATTATAGTAGGTGTTTTGTGACCTGATTTTTCAGAGCGCAGGGACTGATTGTGGTATGGAGTCTGAATAAGTACTGAATGTAACTAATTGCTTCAGTCCTCCTGTTCAAGTAGCAGGGTACATCACAATGTTTCAAAGCAGGGTAGAGTGTTGGTCCAATAAAAGGTATCAAATGTTCCAGAGCTCCTGTTTTCCAAGGACCAATATGGCTAAAATCTCTTTTACTAAAGCGGGTAGAGACACAGTAAAGATTGTGTGAGTTTATTCAATTTAACCTGCAAAATTGCCAGCAGAAGGCTATTACGATCTATTGTGTCTGCCCGATTTCCTCTTTCTTAAGTACCTGGTAACATATTTACTTTTAAATTGTTTTGAGTATTCCTGGCTGCTACCAAGTCACGGGTGTGTGACATTATGGAGCGCAGGAGGCTAAAAAAAGCCCTAAGGGCCTAGCATGCCAGTGATAGTTGAGGGTTGGGTGTCTTAGGGTGCTGTAGTAATTTGGGATCTTCTTTGAGATACAGCTCTTGCAGCAGGTTACACCATTAGAACTGAAGCCGTCAGGACCCCACGGAAATCTTCTAGCTATCAGTCTTCAGCGGGGACCGCCTCCGACGTCGGTCCCGCCCCCGACATCAGGCGTAGTACATAAGGAGGCAGTCCCGACAGAATCCACAGATCTTATCTGTGTCAATCTTCACCATTCATCACAGATGGGTACTGGCGGAGATCAGGACCCAGCGGGTACTTTTTAAAAAAGATAGGTGGAGCCGATGCAGCATCGGCGCCATCCCTCGAACCCGGCGATACTTCGTGGCTCGAGGATTAGCCATTAGGCTGCATTGACTCCGCTTGCCTACCAGTTCTTCATCTCCCGGTCCGAGGTCACCTCGGGAAGCCTGAAGAAGCTCTTATTCAAAATTTTAGGCCTTGAAGCCTGCGTCTTTAGTCGTCGGTCTACTAGTTCTGTGTTTGCCTCACTCGACGTCGCCGGTAAGATCTTTCCTTTTTATTACATTAAAGCGACATCGAGTCTGTTTTTTGGTGTTTTTTTCTCTGTAGGTCATGTATCACGGTCGGAGGGCAAAAATCGCCCGAAGGCAGGCGGCCCCCTATGCGTCGGTGCCCGATGCGGCCGCCGAAGTCCGTCACCGACCAACATGACGGTGCCTTCGTGCCTTGGCCCGCTTCCACAACATGGATTCGTGCGGCGCCTGCTTCCGATGGACTGCGCGTTTTGGAACAGCGTTTAAAGATCAGGCGAGCTCCGCCGACTTTGAGGGTAGGCGGCGCACTTTCGTCGGGCCAAACGCGTTCTCGGCCCCTCCTCCGGTCCCCTCGGTTCTGCCACAGACCACGGAGGAGGGAGCCTCGGCTCTTCTAGCCTAGCCGTGGCGAGGCTCCTTCCATGGCGCGGAGGCCCATCCCGCTTCCCCGGGGAGGCGGGCGGGAAGCGCCGCTCCGGCAATCACTCCCGGGGTGAAGGCTTCCCGGTGTGCTCTCCCGCGTCCGCAAGGCCCACGTCGCGCCGCCGTTCGGGCCGTCAGGCTTCAGTGCCGTTCGTGGTGCCGAGGATCCTGTCGGTGTCGGCGCCGACCCAACTGTCGGCGTCGTGGGGCTTGCCGCGCTGATATTGCGCTCGCGGTGCCGTGAAACCGCCTTCGACGTCGTCCGCCGCCATGTCTCACCTGGCGCCGAGGTTGAGCACGGCGCCCGTGCGACGCCGGTGTCATCCGTCCGGTGCCCGGCGTAGGCGCCGTTGGGACTCGATGCCGCTCGCGGCGCCGAAGCGATCTCCGGCGCCATGGTCGAGCCGGAATCCTTGAGGTCGTCGATGCCGCCTTGGTCCTCGCTGCTGCACGCTGCGTCGAGCGGCCTGGCGGTGGCGTCGACTCCGAGACTGGGGTTGCTGACGGCGCCGTCTCCGTCCCGGGTACCTCCCCTGGCACCAGTGGACCTGATGGTGCCGCAGCTGGCCCTGGCCTAGGACTTCTGGCCCAAGCTGCCCTGCCACCTTCTCCTGGCACCACTCGCGGTGCTGTGGACCGGGTGGGGATTGCCTTGGCTCCTGGGCCCCTTGGGAAGGTGTCCCTTCCTCGACCCCCTACTGTTTGGCTTAGGGCCTCGAACTCTTCCTCTTCGGGGTCGGAGTCCAGCTCGGAGTCGAATGGGCAGTCACACCCTTCGGGGTTGTCTGCAAGGGAGGACGAGCTGGTGGTTTCCTCTTTGGGTCGCGGCCAGTCCCCCTCCAAGGTGAGTCGGGTTTCCTCTAGGGCTAGGGTCAGTGGTGCTGACCAGCGGGCTGTGGTGCGTGCCACCATCGCCTTGCAGCCTAGCCTTGGGGGTTCCTTGACCCCTCTGTGGTGGCACCCCCTACTGTGACATCTCTCGGTCGCCCAACTTTGGGGCCTATCGAGAGGGCCACGGAGGGAAGGTGCTCCTTCCGGATTGCCCTTCAGGAGGCGGCCCTGGATGCGGAGCTGCCTAGACTGGCCACTTGAGGGCTGGACCTTCCGGACTCCGAGGGTCGGGGTATAGGTTCGTACGCGGCCTTCTCTGGGACCTACCGGGTCCTGGATGGAGCCGAAGTGTGGACTTCCGCCCTTCCCCTTCGGGTTCCTTGAGAGGGTCCCATTCTTTGAGGCAGGGGACCATCCTTCTGGACCTTCACGGCCCCGATCGCCTCACTTGGGGGATTCTTTTGGGTGCAGTCTAGGCAGTACCGAAGCGGTTGTGCAGCTGTCGACTGCGGAGTCTTCCAGGACTCCCCTGCGAGGAGTCCGTGGTCTGCTCCTTAGCCCTGGCAGAGGTCAGCCGACTTCTTCTCTCGGCTCTGTCCACTCCCCTCTGCCACCTTCTCCTGCATTCCCAGGTATCTTTGGTCCTAGCGGGCCTCTCACCTGGGAACAGTTCAGAGCGGTGGCTGCTCGGTTCCCTGCTTACGTTAGGGCTTTGGACAGCCAGGTTTTTCAACCTCCCCCCGAGCAGCCACCCTCTGAGCCTATGGTGACCTCCAGCTCCTCATCCCCCTCTTCTGGGAGAGGAACCTCTGTCCACATCTCTCTGCTGCTGATCTCTCTGAGTATCAAGCGTTTCCTTAGTGAGGATGATGGAGGACCTTCACCTTTCTCCTTCTTCTGTGAGCAATCCGGAGCATGCGGCACACGCCTTTCTAGGCAATTTTGGGACAGCCACCCTCGTGGTGCTGCCTTGGCCCTCTCCCTTTCGGGAGGCATCCATGCGTTTCTGGCAGAGGCCCTTCTCCGGAGTTTCTGCCCCTAGGGACCTCTGCCAGAGGTATTGCACTCCCCCGAAGTCTCCAGGCTCCTTGCCTCATCCGCAGTCCGGATTGATGCACCTGGACACTCCTGATGGGCTTCACGCCCTCCACCATGACCGGCCCCCAGATCAGGACTCCTCGGATTTTGATTTCTGGGGGAGGAGGACTTTCTACTCGGCACGGCTGCTTCTCTCCATTTCTGCGCATCAGGCCCACTACGCTGCCTATAACAGGTACTTGTGGTCAGCGCTAGGTCAGTTCCTAGCCGCTCTGCCTGACTCGGAGCAAACCAGGCAAGTCATTGCTCTCTTTGTACGTGGCCTGGAGCTAGCAAAGCACCAAGCAAGGGCATCTTACGACGCCAGTGAGGTAGCTACCAGGGTCGTAGGGACAGCGATCTGCACCAGAAGATCGGCATGGCTTCGCCTTTCCCGGTTGTCACCCTTGGCCCGGCGTAGGGTGATTTTCTCCGCTCACCAGGGAACCTACCTCTTTTCCCGTAGGGCGAGACGGCGTTTGTCAGGGCAAATTCCTTCCCCCTCTGGGGAACCCCATCTCACTCTCCCCTCTCTAGGGCCTCCTCAGGCCCAGAAGGTTCCCCTCTTAGTGTGTCACCCACTGAGGGCTAAGGGACACTGTCCCTTAGGGTGAAATCAGTCAACCCCTTCGAGGGCTTGTACTCACCCATCTCTGATGAATGGTGAAGATTGACACAGATAAGATATTCAAATTACGTACTTACTGTAATTATGATCTTTCTGTGTATCTTCACCATTCATCATAATCCCTCCCACCATCCCCCTTGGGGCTTCAGTCTCTGGAATCCTCCTCCCTCTGTGCCTTCCCTATCTTCACTGCATAGGTGCCGGAACCTCTGGGGCGAAAGGGGCGGTAGCCCCTTCACTTGTTGTTCCTGTATGGTTAAAACCAGTATAGGGAAGTGCCCTTTCTTCCTTAGCCCCCCTCAACTGTTGCCATCTTCCGGCACCCTTGCTTGAGTGAGATTAGTTGAGACACACAGAGGGGGACAGTCTTCCCTAAGGGGTATAGCTTGAGTGGCACTCCTCTCTTCTACATATCTTCTCCCCTACGGGGTAGGAGCTGGTGGTTGCCCTCCTTCTGTTATCCATCTAATCAAAAAAAAAAAACATGTTCCTTTGTCTTTTTTCACCAAATATCTCTTTAGAGAGTACTGAGTCCTGTACCCTGTCCTTCTCCAGAATAGCCTACTCTGCTTTGGGGTATTGCCAGTCATTCTGTGCCTTGAATTCTGGCAAAGAGCTTTGCTAACTCCTTGCAGTTCCTATACAGTCTGGTGATGGACAAGGGTCCTGGATCCCTGTTACCTCTCACTCTCTCTCCTGAAATTCTCTCCCCTTCCCTCCCTTCTTCCGTTTCCAGAGATTGGGGCCCCTTCCCAATCCCCTTAGTCTTACTTCTTATATGCTGTCCTCTCAGTCGTTATTTCTCCTTTTAGTTCAGTTTTCTCTCCTTTTTCTGTCCCTTGGACTCTCTTGTCCCACCCTCCATCCCTTCCTCTTACCTCTTCGGCGACTCAGAACTGGTAGGCAAGCGGAGTCGATGCAGCCTAACGGCTAATCCTCGAGCGCCACGTAGTATGTCGGCCTCGAGGACGGCGCCGATGCTGCATCGGCTCCGCCTATCTTTAAAAAAAAAAGGCTCCCACGGGGTCCTGATCTCCGGCCAGTACCCATCTGTGATGAATGGTGAAGATACACAGAAAGATCATAATTACGGTAAGTACGTAATTTGAATTTCTTTCCCACCATCGACCTGCATGTCTCGACCCTCTGGTCAGTACCTAGCGTGCGACGTTTGGAAAAGTTCTTTTTCCGTTTCTTCGTCAAGAAACTTCTTCTTCTTCTTCGATTGTCTGCCATCTGATGTCCTCACCAACATCCGCGGAGGGCCATCCGTCTAAGTGTGCCTGTGGGAAGCAAATCCCCTTCAAAGATCCACACTCAGCCTGCGTGCGGTGCCTAGGCCCGGATCATGACACCCAAGCCTGCTCCTTTTGTCAAGGCTTCAACAGTCGGACCCGGATCCGTCGTCAGAAGGCCCTCCAAGCTTACCTTCTGGAAGAAAGATTGAAGGCCATAGAACCTGCCTCCAAGGGGGAATCTTCCGAAAAAGCCCACAGGCACCTCGAAAAACATAGGGAGAGGGTGAGAACTAGATCCCCTTCTAGGGCCTCAGACTCCCGCAGCTCCAGCTCCCGGTCCAACCGCTCTCCATCCCGGGCCCGCTCTCAGCCTCCCAGTTCACGGTCAAGTCTTCTACCGGTTCCTCCACTCTGCAACCTGTTAAGACCCCCAGGCCTTCTTCTTCTTCGTCTAAGGCCTCACCGAAGTCAGGGACCACCATTACCACAAGTCCGCCTCCGCCACTTGGTCCCGAAGTCCGGTCAGTCTCCTGCCTCCCCCAATGGAAAACCAAGGAGCTGACTTCGCTTAAACGGGACGTTGGACCTGGCGTTGGCCCACCTGATGTCGACCAAGCACCACCGGTCCGGGACCCGGCGACAGCTAGCGCCCGATCGCTGGTCAGGCCCTCACCGCGGACACGGCCGGGGACCGGCGTCCATTCCAGCAGATGGAGGAACCCCAACGCCCGCCACTGACGTCGGTCAGGAGGCGCTTACGGAGGAGGAGGAGGAGTCTACCCAGCCCAAAGACCAGGTGGGTGACACTGGTCCTGTTGAGCCCCCGAGGGAACCCTCTCCTGAACCAGAGACCCCCGGGGTGCCGATGCCAGGACCCGACGACCGGCCACTGGCGCCCGTCATCGGGCCTGAATATTGCTGAGGTGAAGGAGTTATTCACTTTCTGGTGGGACACCATTAAAAAGGATGTGGTCCCCACACCCTCTCTTCTTCCTCCTCCTCCTCCTCCACCCGTGACTCCACCAGCCCCAGCGCCCCCCACTCCATCTGGGGCAGCAGGCCGAGTACCTCCCCCCCAAGATCCTGCTGAATCTCATAGGGGCAGACCACTGGACAAGAGGAGACCTCCGTCCAGATCTTCTTCAGGGTCGCCCAGCCCCAAGAGACCCAGAAGACCCTGCTACTGCCGTCAACAGAGGACATCTCTGATAGATCCAGATCCCCTTCTCCCGTCGACCCCTCTCAGACCCACATGAACTCCCAAGATCTCCTCGGATAACCCATCATTCTCAAGATTATGAGGCATATCCAGGAGAACATGGGCTGGGACACAGAAGACCTTGACCCCGAGAGGCTACGCCTTGCGCGTTATCTTCGGCAAAAAGACCCAAAGCCTGTGATAGTACCACCCTTGGTGGACATCTTCATGGATGTCACCAAGGCTGCATGGAAACATCCACACTCGCTCCCGGCGATGCTGAAGAAGGCTGACCACCTGTACAAGGCCCCTAGGGAGGACCAGTACTTGGCATCTCATCCTCTGGCCGATTCCCTGGTCATCACAGCCTCACATGACTGGTCCCAGAGGCTGCAACATCTGAGCACCCAGCCACCAGATCCGGAGTCCAAGCAGTTGGGCACAATGGGTAGGCGCACGTACGCAGCTGCAACCTGCGCCATTAGGTCCCTCAATTATCTTACCCACATGGTCCAGTTTCAGAACGCCCTGTGGGAGCAGGGACAAGAGATGGCAGAAAAGCTGCCAGAAGGTGAGCAGAAGGAGGACTACTCAGCTCCTCCATGGGGATTCAGACATGGGAACCCAGTTGCTTGAGCAGCATGACTCTGTGGACTCCTCGGCCAGGCGGCAGCCTCAGGCGTATGCCTCGGAGACACTCATGGCCCCGTGTCTCCGGATTCACCCGGACGTCAGAAGAACATATTGGATGTCCCCTTTCACGGCGAAGTTCTCTTTGGTGAGTCCTCGGAGAAGGTCACCACCAAGCTTCAGGAGGCTGGGAAGGCCATGAGATCTGTCCAGGCCATGTACAGATTCAGGCCCGGTTCCTTTCGTATGACCAGAGCTGTTTTCGCGGCAGGAACCACAGGCAACAGTCTCGTTCCGACCTGCAACAGAGGGGCTCCTTCCCTTGGAAAGCCCAGGGCAAGTCATCCTCAGGCAGAGGCCAACATCCCACCAAGTCGGCCCAACCTGCAGGACCCACAGCTGCCACAGCATGACTCCTTCCCGGCCCCCGCCCCTCAGGATCAATGGGATACCAAGGTCGGGGGTCGCATTGCAGACCACCTGCCAAGGTGGCAGTCGATCACCACCGACAGGTGGGTACTCCAATTGGTCAAAAAAGGCCACTTTATAGAGTTCACAGACAAGCCACCACAAGGCCTCCCCTGCTGTCCCGCTTATTCGGTCAGCACAGCTTGCTCATCAGGCAAGAAGTACCTATGCTTCTGCAAAGAAGCTGTGGAGTACATCCTAGGGAACCAGAGAGGAACAGGCTATTCCTACTTCTTCCTGGTTCCAAAGAAAACAGGGACCTCCATCCAATCTTGGACCTCAGTGACCTCAACATGTGGTCGCTTACAAATGGTTCATGGTGACCCTCCAGGGCCTTATACCCATGCTGAAGAAGGACACATTTCTGGCATCCCTGGACATGCAGGACGCTTACCTGCATATCCCCATAGCTCAAGCGCACAGGAGGTTCCTGCACTTCGAGTTTCTTGGCCACCACTACCAGTTCCGAGCGCTTCCTTTCAGGCTGTCATCGGCCCCCAGGGTCTTAACCAAGTGCATGGCAGTCGTGGCAGCATCTCTAAGGAGACAGGGCCACTACGTGTTCCGGTACCTGGACGACTGACTCATGGCTGCCTCCTGGGAGGCGCTGTTGATGGCTATCCAGCACACCCAGGCTGTTTTCAGTCGCTGGGCATACTTATCAACTCAGTCTCTCCTGGTACCGTCCCAAACTTACAATTCATAGGCACAGTTCTGGACACCGTCAAGGAAAGCCTTTCTTCCCGAGGACAGAGCGGATCGCATCAGGTCCCTCATCAGGGACCTTTCCGCAAAGAAGACCATCCCAGCCAGACTGGTCCTTCGCCTGCTCGGACATATGGCTGCGGCTATTCCAACCGTCCCGATGGCAAGGCTCCACATGCGGGTAACCCAGTGGATGCTCAGAGTGCAATGGGACCAGAAGCAAGACCATATGCAGCAGCCAGTCAGAATCACAAGGGCCGTGATTCGGGATTGGCAATGGTGGTTAGACCCGGGGACCCTCTCTGTGGGGGTCCCATTCATAGCGCCATCCCCGGAGGTAATCCTCTCCACAGATGCCTCAGGGCTGGGGTGGGGCACACCTGAATGGGGTGAGGTCTCAGGAATGTGGACCCCAAGAAGCCCACCTCCACATCAATATTCTGGAGATGAGGCAGTCCTGTATGCCCTGCAAGCCTTCCAGTCAGACATTCCACCGAGTACTCTTTTGCTTCAAACAGACAATCACGGTGATGTATTACCTCAACAAACAAGGAGGCACACACTCTTACCCCCTCTGCAGGGAGGCCATGAGAGTGTGGGAATGGGTAATTCGACACGGCGCAAACCTGATCGCAGTTCACGTTCCCGGAGTGGACAACACGGTCACAGACAGCCTGAGTCGCTCCCAGGCCAGGGTCCACAAATGGGAACTTCTACCGGAGGTGGCAGAAGATCTCTTTCATCGATGGTGCACTCCAGAATTGGACTTGTTCGCTTCCCCATCCAACGCAAAACTGACCAATTTTTTGTTCGCTAGATCCAGGGCCTGGTGTTTTCTGGCAAGATGCGTTGTCCCTCTCCTGGGCGGGCAGATTCCTCTACGCTTTTCCTCCCTCCCTTCCCGTTGATCCAGAAAATCCTTCTCAAACTTCGCAGGGAGCATGCAACGATGATCTTGGTAGTGCCTTTCTGGCCCAGACAGATTTAGTTCCCGCTCTTGACTCAATTGTCCCGGGAACCTCCACTCCCTTTGCCAATCAGCTTCCATCTGCTGTCTCAAGAGGAGGGTTTGCTAGTCCACCCGGACTTGCGCTCACTGAACCTGCATGCCTGGCTCCTCGAGACATAGCCATTCTGCGACACGGGGTCTCGCAAGAGGTGGCAGAAGTCCTTTCTGCTGCCAGAAAACCGGCAACGCATGCTACATACGCCATGAAATGGCGTAGGTTTTGCTTATGGTCTCAGGCACGCGGTCTCTCCCCTTTAGACTGCCCAGAAAAATTAGTTCTGGAATACCTGCTTTCCCCTCTTTCATTCAGGTCTGGCCTACTCCACAATTAAGGTTCACCTCTGTGTGATTTCAGCCTACCATTCCCCTATAGGCCAACGCACAGTGGCACAACCCGACACTTCTCCTGACTTTTTGAGTGGGGTGCTCCACCTTAGACCATCCATTAAGGATCCTGTCCCTCCTTGGAACCTGCTTTTTGTCCTGGAGCAGCTTACGCTGCCACCCTTTGAACCTGCCACAGATTGCGAGCTACGTTTTCTGTCATGGAAGACGTTATTTTTGGTTGCTGTTACTTCGGCGAGGTGAATCTCCGAGCTACATGCTCTTATGTGTAAGGAACCATATTTGATTTTTCACCAGGACAGGGTGTCCCTGAGGACGAATCCAAAATTCCTGCCTAAGGTGGTCTCAGCCCTTACCCTTAATCAGAACATTGATCTGCCGGTGTACTTCCCTAAGTACACCAATAGAGGAGAGGCACTGCTTCACACCCTGGATGTTCACCGCTCTTTAAGATACTACTTGACCAGGACCAAACAGCATTGCAAATCCGAGCAGCTGTTTATTTCTTTCACTGAGAGGATGTTGGGCCAACCAGTCTCAAAGCAAACTCTTTCTCTCTGGCTTGTTCAGTGCATTTCCTTTGCTACAACAACAGACGAAGCCCTTCCTGGTACTGTTAGGGGCCACTAGACCAGAGAAGTGGCCACTTCCTTTGCAGCAACACTGAAAACGTCTCCATTTCGGCCATCTGTGCTGCAGCCACCTGGAGTTCAGTGCACACTTCATTAGGCACTACAGCCTGACATCGCTCACCGCAGAGAGCTGGTTTCGCCTCGCCATTCTGCAGGGCCTCCTGTCCTAGAATCAGGATTTCCCAGGATCTCCATTTTCTGCCTCCTTCCTAGGGCGTTTCTAGGCACCATTGCTTGGAATCAGTCTAATGGTGCAACCTGCTGCAAGAGCTGTATCTCAAAGAAGATAATTTGAGTTACGTAAAGAACTACAGTAACAGTAGATCTTCGAGAACAGCTCTTGCAGCAGGTACCTTCCTGTCCCACCATTCCCCTTGAGGAGGTGAAGTCCCAGTCTATGCTTCCGGCAGATTGTCCTCAACCTTGAACTTCTGATGGCGGGTCCTCGGTCTCCTCTTCTGATGTCATCCAGCGGCCATAAGTCTCCGGCGGGAGAACTGGGGATTCTGGCGGGACCGCCTCCTTATGTACTATGCCTGACGTTGGGGGTGGGACTGATGTCGGAGGTGGTCCCCGCTGAAGACTGCTAGCTAGAAGATTTCCGTGGGGTCCTGACGCCTGCTGGCTTCAGTTCTAATGGTGTAACCTGCTGCAAGAGCTGTTCTCGAAGATCTACTGTTACGGTAAGTTCTTACGTAACTGTTTCAACAGAGTGATAGGAGACCTAAAACAGAAAGAGGGCAGTTAGCACTTCCTGCAGCTGACAAAAGGAGATTATTTAAGCTAACTCTTTGTGAGCAGAGTAAGATATGCCAGTTGACTAAATAAGTGCCTGGACTTGAGGGACTTAGGATAAATAGGGTCAGAGGTAGAAGACTCAGTTTTTCACAGGTATTGAGTACCTATATTACATCATGGATGCACAGGCATTGTGCTGGGGAGGGTAACTGGTTAGTTGCAGGGGATTTGAATCAACTATATTCCAGAGGGGGTTCTGGAGAGGTAGGGGGATGCCCAGTTTGTAGGAAATTCATGGTACTATGTGCAAAGTTGGCTTCTCTCAGGGCCGAAGTACAGCATCTAAGATGCAGCTCGGCATGAGGAACACAAAGGGCAGCAAGCCCACTACTGCAGAGAACACCATGAGTCAGCACTGGAGAGTGGACTGTGAGGGAGGGAGAAGGAGAAGTCAGACGTGAGTCCACAGGATTGGCAAACTAAAATTGCTTCATAATATTGGCAGAAGCAGTTTGGAAAGACTGCACTAGTAAGCTAACCACAACCAGTAACCCAGAGGGGAAGGCTTCATTTGACAAGTATTGTAATAGTGTTAATATCATGGCAGGGTCTGCTACTCTCTAACTGAGGTCCACTGATAACTGTCTCTCCTGGCACTTAATTTTTTTCTATATACATTTTATGCCCACGGTGGCCCTTGGCGCAGCCCCTTCTATCCAGTCCCCCCAGCTCTGTCACCTGGCTTGTCCATGACTTACTGAGGTCTCAGCTTCTGGACTGTGGCAGGGTGCTTGGTTGCACATGTGGGGCCTGTGAGGGACCAGACTCTATCCTGATGCCAAGAGGGAGGCAACTTGGTTTGTAGGTTTTTTGACTGTGAAATGCATCTGGCAGGTGAGCTCCACCTCCACAGAGACATCCTAACATGTGTAGCCTTGGCCCTACTTCCTGACATGCCCAGACCTGCACTGCCACCCAGACATCTCCAAGTGGCACTGTTACAGCAGATCACGGTGACCCTCCCCTCCCCCAAGGGAGGAGAGCTGTCTTTTAGACGTCCAATCTTCCCTCCCTCGGGCCGACCCCTGAGCGACCTGTGTCCATTCCCGAACACTGGTCGCCAATGTTGCAAGAGGTAAGGCGCCAGCACCTCAGCCCTCCATGCCACTGGGCTGGCCTCTCCTGTCACTTCTATGGTGTCCATTATATAATCTGTTTAATCCCTGGCTATCAATTTCCTTTTAGGCAGTTCTCACCATGGTCTCCAAGGGTTTGCTCTGTGGTCTCTCCAATTGTCTTTTTTTCTTAGACTACCTATCCACTGTGATAGTAACCTGCTCTGAACCCAGATAACAGTCCAGCAGTACAGTGCCCATGTATGTGATTGCTTCTAATCAGTCCTACTGTCCCTACATTGGGCTGCTACCCAGAAAGCACCTTCGACTGCAGGGGCACAACTATCCGTATGTCCTAGCCTACTGCAGTGACATAGACACCTGCAAAATCATTCATCTCCTCCTAGCCATTTCTGGCAAAATATTAAAAGTAAGCCTGGTGCTGCACTCACTTACCTGTAGCCAACAGTCCCAGCTAGTACAGTCCAAGGGGCCTTCAACTAATGCACCTTATTGTGCACAGTTTAGTCCCTAAGGTGGCTGAACTTGAGGCCTTTGTAGCAGTCTACAAACCTCCCATGCTAGCCATTTCTGAAACCTGGCTAAGATGAAGCATCAAAATCTCTGACTTTACCATACCTACTTACTCTGCTTATCACAAAGACAGATTAGGTAAAAGGGGTGGGAGAGTCCTGTTCTATGTAAAATCTGACCTGGGTGTTGAGATTCTTTCCCTCACACACATACTTTCAATGGACTATGAGTGGCTACTCGCATACCTCGGGCTGGTGCCAGAGGTCGCTAAGGAGTGACTCAAAGCCCTACTCCCTCCCAGCAAAGGGAGAGCTGTCCTCCAAATGCTCAATCCCTTCCCTCTCCTGCTGACCCCTGGCGGCCCTGGCTTGTTCCCGAACCCGGGTTGCTGGCGTGGTGAGGCTTCTAATGCCTTAACCCTCAGCTCTACGGGGCCAGCGGCTCAGCACTCTTGAGGTGAGCCTGACTGAAGTGCAGTGGTTCACAAGTTACCTGCAAAACAGGCCCCAACTTGTCAAACTAGGCAGGACAACCTCTGATGCTGACACCGTCACTCGTGGTGTGCAGCAGGGATCCATACTGGGCCCCCTCCTTTTCACGCTATTCATTAATAATCTTCCCAAAATCTGCTTCAAACAACATGAAGTCTTGCTGTATTCTGACAATCTGTAATTAGCTCCAGCCTTTAAACTACCCTGGAGAGTATAGGGTTAATTTTCTATGTAGTGCATAGAACGTTGAGCTCGAACTCGGTTGAGGTCTCTGTCTGCAGCCCTTTGAAACCCAACCGTCAGATTCTTTACTCCGCCTCACTGAACAGTCGCTCCGGAGATTTTTCCTTCAGCTCGGTTCAAAAGTCGGTTAAAGTGTCGGTTTTAAGCCGAAATGATCCCACTTTGTCGGTTCAGGCTCTGTCTGCAGTACCTTTTGAGTGAGTACTAGATAGTTTTCTGATTTACTTTGTGGAAATTGTAAGTTTTTCGATCGGTTCAGCTTAACCGATCCTTTAGATTTGAATTTCTTACTTTGCTTTAGTGTGTGGTTACCGGTCCTTATCAGTTCTAAAAAAAAACGTGTTTTAAATGTTTTTTCTAATACCGTGACACGGTTAGGAACCGATAAGGGAGTCTTGCCTGCAGTTGCCGAAAAAAGGGTAAGTTTGATTAGGTTAGGGAACAGAGAGTTAACTTTTCTATGCCTTGCACAGGACGTTCATCACGAGCTCGGTTGAAGGCCCTGTCTGCCGTCAGAGTCTTTACTCCGCCTCACTGAACAGTCGCTCCAGAGATTTCTCCTACTGCTCGGTTCAAACAGTCAGTGGAAGTGTCGGTTTTCGGTCGGTTTCTACCGAATTGCTGTTCCATTTAGTCGGTTCAAGTCTCTGTCTGTGGTACCATGAGTACTAGATAGGTTTTTGTTCTGTTTCTGTGTAGAACTTGTAAACTGTGGATCGGTTCGGCTGAACCGATCAATTTGAAGTAAAAAAAACTTGTGCGTTACTTTAGAGTGTGGTAACCGGTCCATATCAGTTCTAAAAAAAAACGGATTTAATTACGTTTTTTTCCAGGACCCGTGACACGGTCAGGAACCGATAGGGGAGTCTTGTCTGGCGGATTGCCAAAAAAAGGGTACATTTTTGGTTAGGATAGGCCATGCCTGAGAAACCCAAGAAAAAAAACGGGCCCACTGGGTTTCAACACTGCAGCGAGTGTGGGGAAGTCTTTGCTAAGGCCAATCCCCACACCACCTGTGTTTATTGTCTGGGGTTTGAACACCTTGATACAGACTGCCAAATTTGTAAAAATGTTCCTAAATCTACCCTGGAAAACAGATTAGGTAGACTTAGGGAAAAGGAGGCCGAGAAGTCCGCTGACCCGGATGGCCAGCCCGGTTTGGTTCCGACCGAACTAGAAGGAGTGCCCTCTGACCAGGGCGATACTTCTTCGGGCAAGAGGAGAGCCGATCCTGAGGCATCGGTTCTACAAAAAGAAAAAGGAAAGACAAATCAGCCGGTTCGGATCCAGAGGTTCATGTTCCGACCACTGATGAGATTGCCCAAGCGATTCGGATTGTTGAATCGCTTTCCCGGTTCTGTCCGATCTGGCTCCATTGGCTAGGGGCTCGGTTTGGTTGGTTCCACCGGTTCAGGAATATGCCCCTGAAGATTTTTATGAACCGGAATTTGAGGAAGAGAGGGATTATGAGGATGATGACTATGATGGAGCAGAAAGTCTGGATGTGCCCATTGAACCGGACATCTCCCCAGACAGACCTTCTGGTGTTTCTCCTCCTAGGCTCTCTGAGTCCCCTTCCCACTACATATTTTACAGGAAAGTGGCTGAAACTCTTCAGCTCCCTATGGAGGAAGCTACAGAGGATCAAGAGGAGCCTGATTTTGTAGAGATGATGGACATCCCAGAGTCCAGGAGACTGTCTATTCCCTTGCACAAATCATTTGGGAAACAGACACAAAAAATGTTAGTCTCCTAATTCTGTACCTCCTGTTGATAGACAAATGGATAAGAGGTACACTTTATCAGGCTCAGACATGGAGTTTTTCTACCAGCAATGCAGCCATGTTGGGGTCGCGCAGGCTGCAGCCTGGGACAGGGCTAATGTTCCCTTGGCTTCACACACCCGCAGATAAAGACTCCAGGAGGATGGATGCCTTGGCAAAGAAGCAATACATGGCATCCTCTTTGGGACTCAGGAAGGCTAATTATATGACCTATACAGTCAGGTACCAGAAGTCCAGGTGGGACACTGTACTGGCACTGGCTAAACAGGCCTCCCCCCAGCTGGCCAAGGAGCTGGAGGAAGTGGCTGTGGATGGGATTGAGGCATCTAAGGTACAGTTTCATGCTGCTGTGGACTCCAGTGATGTGTCATCAAGAGTCATGGCTACATCTGTGGCTCTTCGGAGAATGGCTTGGCTCAGATGTACTAGCCTCTCACAGGACACCCAGGATAAGGCCATGGATTTTTCTGTGGAAGGTAATTCTCTGTTTGGGGAGCAGACGGAGAATACCATGAGGAAGATGGAGGAATATAGGACCACTTATAGGAGTGCACACGCCAAGGAGAGGCAGGCAACTCCTCAAAGGCAGCATTCTAGGGGCAGGGGCAGGCCTTTCTACCAAGCACAGGCCTCATCTCCCTTTTCACAGGGGTTCTTCAGAGGCAGAGGCAGAAGGGGGATGAACAGGGCTGCATCCACTCCTCAGCCTAAGGCCCTTGCCAAGCAGACACCCTGATGGGTCTGCCCGGGTCAACTCTCCTATCCCTGTAGGGGGCAGGCTGGCTTACTTTGTCCAGGACTGGGTGTCTGTTACTTCAGACAAGTGGGTCCTGGAAGTAGTAAGCCAAGGACTGGTTCTCAGCTTCAAAAAATTTCTGAAGATGAGAGCCAGATCTTTTCCACCTGCAGGTCTCTCTGAAACCCTTGCCCTAGAGGCAGAGGTTTCATCTCTTCTGGCCTTAGAAGCCATAGAGAGAGTTCCTACCCTACACTGGGGGAAAGGTCTGTACTCCAGGTACTTCCTTATTCAAAAAAGACAGGGGAGTGGCGACCCATCCTAGATCTAAGATACCTGAACAAACATCTTTTAAAACCAAGGTTCAAGATGGTAACTCTGGGAATGATTCTTCCCTCTCTAAGGCCAGGGGACTGTCTAGCCTCCCTGGACCTCAAAGATGCCTACTTTCACATCCCCATCAGGTGCTCCCACAGAAAGTACCTCAGGTTCAAGTGCCCTCAGGCCATTACCAGTTCAAAGCAATGCTCTTGGCCTAACATCAGCTCAAGGGTTTTACAAATGCCTGGCAGTAGTAGTGGCCTTTTAAGAGGCAAAGATTTCCATTTTCCATATCTGGATGACTGGCTCATAGTGGGTCAGTCCCCAGGCCAAGTCAAGTAAGACCTGCAAGTCACCCAGCAAGTGCTCACTTCCCTGGGATTTCTTCTCAACCTTCCCACATCAGTTCTTGAACCAGTGCAGCTTCTTACCTTTATAGGGGCAGAGCTAGACACTGTCAAAGCAAGAGCCTTTCTTCCCCTGGAAAGGGCAAGAGTTCTTATAGAACTGGCTTCTTCTTTCAGCCTTCAGGTGTCCCAACCAGGAAGGCATTTCCTTCAGCTCTTGGGCCACATGGCAGCTTCTACAGCAGTGGTCCAAGGGGCAAGATTTCAGATGAGGGACATTTAGTTCCATCTGAGGGTCTTTTGGTCCCAAATGAAGGATCCTCTTACCAAACCGATTCCAGTGACTTGGACACTGATCCAAGCTCTTCAATGGTGGCAGGCTCAGGACAATTTAAGGCAAGGGGTCCCATTTGTCACTCAGTCTCATTCAGTGGTTCTTACCAAGGATTCTTCCCTTTTGGGGTGAGGAGCTCATCTGGGGGCTCTCACAGCTCAGGGACTGTGGTCCCCTCAGGAGTCCCTTCTCCATATCAATCTCCTGGAACTCAGGGCAGTTTTTCTGGCCCTGCAAGCTTTCTCTCAGTCTATGCAGAACAAGGTGGTACAGGTCAGAACATCAACAAGAAGGGAAGCACTTGGTCTATGGCCTTGTGCATGGAAGCCATGAAATTGTGGTCCCTGTCTTATTCCCTGCAGAGCTCTCTGATAGCAGTCCACCTTCCAGGGAAGGACACTGTGCTAGCAGATGCACTGAGCAGAATCTCCCAGGGCCATCACGAATGGTTCCTGGATCCCCTGGTGTTGAAAGTGATTTTTTCAAGGTGGGGCACTCCAGAGCTAGATCTCTTTGCATCCCCAGACAATCACCAACTTCCTCAGTTTTGTTGCAGACCCCCAGTCTTGGGTTTGGTCCCTCTGGATGCTCTGATTTTGGACTGGGAAGGGAAATTTATGTATGCCTTCCCTCCCTTTCCTCTACTGTTCAAGGTTCTAGTCAAGGTAAGGTCACAACCTTGCAGTCTTGCTCCAGACTGGGCCATACAGCCTTGGTACCCCCTGTTGCTGTCTCTAGCAGTCCATCTTCCCCTATCTCTTCCCAGGAATTACAACCTGTTAACCTCCTCTCAGGGGAGGATTTGGTACCCCAATCTTCAGTCTCTCAATCTCAAGGCATGGCTCTTGAAGAATTAGAGTATGCAGATTTGCATCTGTCTCAGAGGGTTCTGGATATTCTCAAAGCTTCTCGAAAGCCCTCCACCAGAAAGACTTATAACTCCAAATAGAAAAGATTCAGCATTTGGTGTTCCAAGAAGCATATTTCCCCAGACACTGCTGAATTGCCTACAGTTCCGAATTATATGGTCCATCTTAATGGCCTAGGCCTCAGACCAGCTACTCTCAAGGTACACTTGTCAGCTGTCTCTGCTTTTCTGTTATTGGGGAAGTCTTCCTCACTATCATCTCATCCTGTGTTCTGTAAATATTTCAAGGGATTGCTTCATACCAATCCTCCCTTTAGGGATTCTGCCCCTGCCTAGGACTTAAATGTTTGCATTGCTCAGCTTATGCAGCCTCCTTTTGAGCCTATATCCTCAGCAGAGCTTAAGTACTTGACTTGGAAAACTGTGTTTTTGGTATCCATTACCTCTGCCAGGTGTATCAGTGAGTTGCAAGCCCTGTCAGTGGAACCTGATTTTATCTCCATCTCCTTGCATAGAGATAGATGGTCCTTAGAACCAGTAGGATGGTCTTGTCCAAAGTGGTTTCAGACTTCCACTTGAATCAGTCTGTGTCTCTTCCTGTCTTCTTCACTGATCATTCTTCATCGGGGAGAGAGGCTACACAATTTAGATGTTAAAAGAGCCCTAGCTACTACATAGAGCGTACCAAGGGTCACAGGTTTGACTCCCTCCAGTTGTTCCTCACTTATGGAGAAGTGGGAAAGGGCAAACCTGCCACCAAGAGAACTATTGCCAGGTGGATTGTGTCTTGTATACAATTCTGCTATGAGAAACTGGGAAAGATTCCACCCTCAGGCCTGAGGGCTTACTCTACAAGAGGTACAGCTGCTTCCCTGGCTGCTGCCATGGATATCCCTCTGTTAGAAATTTGTCAAGCAGCCACCTGGAAAACAGTCCATACCTTTACCAAGCATTACTCTCTGGATATCCAGGCTAGGAGTGATGCTCAGTTTACACAACAGTACTTCAAAGCCTATTCCCAAAGTAGGTTCTGTCCCTCCTCCATGGAGGTACTGCTTGTAGTCTGCAGATTGTCAGAATACAGCAAGACTTCATGTTGTTTGAAGAAAAATTATTCACCTTAGTAATTGTGTTTCTTCTAATGGAGTCTTGCTGTATTCTGACCTCCCTCCTCCCCTCTCAGAACCTGTTTTCATTGGACATGGTTATGTTGTTCAATCCACACTTACTGGCAAGTTCCTTGCCGCTTTAAATCTTGCCGAAGGTCTTGAAGCTGGCTCCTGCCACCCGCCTGGAGTGATAAACTCTCGGTTCCGCCCCATGGCGCAGATCTTCCTTACGCTTGGAAGCTCAGGTTCTCCTTTTGCGCTCTGCGTTTAGGCCTGGATCCAAACTCTTGGTTAACCCAAAACTAATCTTAAAATTTTCAAGACTTTGGTCTTTATGTTCCCTCGCGCTGCGATGGACAAATCGACTCCTGGATTTCATCAGTGCCCTGTGGCAGAAGATGTCGAACCGATCCACACTCACCTGCGTGTACTGCCTTGGCTCGAGCATGATTCGCAGGCCTGCAACACTATGCAAGTCCTTGACCACAGTCTTAGATTATCGCTGCCAGATTGCAACTTGGGCGCCGAGAAACGCTATCCTCCGAGAAGAGTTGAAGGGGCCCGCTGGGCAGTGTCCGCGGCGGCGGGTTCAGCTGAACAGCTCGAACAGATGATCGCCCTCGAGGAGAAGCGGCCCAGGCGCATCATCATCTTCTTTGATCACGGCATTTATCCCGCCTCTTTGGGCTCCTCCCATGGCTTCCTTCAGGAGCTTTGTCAGTCCCTCCCGCCAAGGGAGAGGGCTTGCGGACATTCTTCTTGGTCCAAGAAGAAGGACTCCAAGGGTAAGTCCCACCGTCGATGTTCGTGGGAGTGGGAGAGGTCCCCTTCCCCGGATAGTCGACTCTCGACTTTGGTTGAAGTTGCGGCTAAGGCCGCTGGCTTCACGGTATCCCCGTCAGGTCAGCCGGCCAAGACACCCGTCGAGATTTTTCTTGACCCGTCGGACGGGCTGTCGACTGGAGAAGCCGACAACCCTTCTTCACCGGTTCCCCCGTTGGAAACCGAGGACTTGCCTGTGCCTCCTGTGCCAGAGTCCCCGGTTAAGGTCCCTGAACTGAGGGAGGAGCAGGTTTCCTCCTCCCCCTCTCAGACCCGCCCTCGGAAACACCGAAGGTCTCGGTCTCGGACCTCTTCCCCGTCCAGCCGATCCCGCCGACATCGGCGGTCTCGGTCTCGGCACCATGGAAAGCGGCGGCACCGCTCATCCTCGTCTTCATCCTCTTCGGAGGATAGGATCCAGCGCAAATTGCATCAGTGCTATGAGGATCTGATGTGGCAGCAGCTCCTTTTGACCGGGAATAAGCCGACTCCGTCGCCTTCCCCGGCCATTAAGTAGCTGTCACCAGAGCAGCAAAACAACCTCGTTGTAATCGAGGCCAAGCCGGCACCGTTGTTCGGCCGAAACCGGCTATACCACCCATTGAGGTGGAACCCCCACCTCCACAACCTAAAATTGAGGCCCCAACCAAAGATTCTCGGTTGGGTCAGGGCTTGCCCCATCGGTTGTCAGTCACCTTCACTCCTGATCGACCTCGGCAGGTGGAGGGTGGATCAGACCCTCAGCAGCTGTTTGCAGACTCCTCGGAGTCTGACGATGACGCCTCCCTGTTCTCCAGGCCCCTTGACCTGGAGTCCACTGGGGGTCAGTCAGTGGACTAGAGCCCATCCTCGTTTCTTGGAATGCTTCGGCTCATCTCAGAGTCCACTGGGATGAAGCTCGAACCCGCTTCAAAGCAGGCCAAGTATCCCCTCATGGAGATACTGGACCAAGGGATTCCCCGGAGGCCTTCCCAGTGGCTGAAGCCATTGTTGGTCCGGCCCTGGAGCTATGGCAGCAACCAGCTCTTGTCTAGCACCGTCGGCTGGGATGGCTCGAAGTATGCCATTCCCACTGGCTCACTCTCCGGTTTCTCGGAGCACCCCTCCGCGGAGGGGTTAGTGACCAACAGCGTTTTCCGGCATTCTGGAAATGCTCGGGATGTGGACAAGCTACCTGATAAGGAGTCCAAGAAACTGGATTACTCTGGGCGGAAAGTCTATGCTGCTTCCTCCCTAGGCCTTCATCAGGCCAGCTCGGCCATTCTGATGGCACACTTTTCACATGCCCTTTTGGGCTCCCTGGATGAGGTGATCCCTCATCTCCCGGCTGACCTCGAGACAACAGTCAAGCAGGTGCGGGATCAGGGAAGAGCGGTAGCCAAACAGCAACTCCAAACTTCCTTGGACATAGCTGACTCCTGTGCCCGGTCAGTAGCGGCCGCAGTGGGCATGCGCCGCAGAGCTTGGCTGCGGATCTCCACTTTTACAGTGGATACCCAGCACAAGCTGGCAGACGTTCCCTGCTTGGGTACCGACTTGTTCGGTCTCGGGTGGAGGGTCATCTGCAAGGATCAGAAGTCCAATGCCACCTTGGACCAGTCACGCCTGCCCAGAAGGACAAAGGCCACCAGCAGGCATAAGCCCTTTCGCCCAGCCCCCGCGTGCACGTCCGCCCAGCAACACCAGCATCAGGGCCAGCAGGTTCGCAGTTGGTGCCCCAAAGCCAAGCCTGCAGCTTCCTCCAGCAGGAAGCCAGGAGGGAAACGCCCAGGAGGCTCTCGGCCGGCCCTTCCTCCAAGCCTGCCCAGTGACGGGTTGAGGGGTGTCGCCCCCAACCTCGTCACTCTTCCCTGAGTTCCCTCCGTGGGGGAACAGCTCTGCCACTTCCTTTCCGCCTGGTCCGGCATCACCATGGACCGCTGGGTGCTGGAAGTGGTAGGAAAGGGTCTGCCTCTGGAATTCGAGCAGTCCCTATCCTATCGAGCCGTAGCCCCACGGGGGGCTATGGGGTCCGCAACCTCTCTGTCGGCTCGGCGAGCCGACATTGCCCTGCTCCTCCAGAAGGAGGTGGCAGATCCTCCACCAGACCCATGGTTTGTGTCCAGGTACTTCCTGGTCCCAAAACAGACAGGGGCTGGCTCCCCATTCTAGACCCACACAACCTGAACAAGTTTCTAAGGTCTCGGACCTTCTGGATGGTCACTCTAGCTCAGATCATTCCATCCTTGGAACGAGGTGTGTGGTTCTGTTCTCTGGACCTCCAGGACACATTCTTTCATGTCCTAATCCATCCATCTCACCAGCAATTCCTCCACTTCAGGGCAGAGGAGTCCCTTTACGAGTTCTGGGCCATGCCCTTCGGCCTCCCTCCAGCACCCAGGGTCTTCACCAAATGCATGGCAGTGGTGACAGCATTCCTGCGGCACCGAAGGGTTCGGATGTACCCTTACCTGGACGACTGGCTGATTGCAGCCCCCTCCAGGCTGGAGGTGGAGCGGTCCAGGGATCTGGCCCTCTGGGTCTCCTCTCAGATTGGCCTCCTTATCAACGAGACCAAATTGGAACTCATGCCAACGCAGGTGATTCAGTTCATTGGGCAGAGCTCGACTCTCTTCGAGCCAGAGCATGGCTCCCGGTGGACAGGGCCAAGGTTCTTTCCTCCTTTGCCCAATCATTTCTGGTTGGGCAATTGCCCCTGCCCGGGACTTCCTGGGCCTCATGGCGGCCTGCACCAGCGTGGTCCATTGGGCCTGCTGGCACATGTGTCCCTGCAATGGGAGCTGGCCTACCAATGGTCACAGCACTCCAGTCCTGTGGACCAGCCAGTGATAGTGACCCAGGAGTTGGGAGCAGCTCTCCAGTGGTGGATCATTCTGGCTGATCTGCAGCAGGGTATCCTGTTTGTCCGCCCAGAGCCGACGGTCACCCCAACGACCGACGCCTCTCTGATGGGTTGGGGTGCCCATCTGGGGTGCTCACAGCCATGGCCTCTGGTCCCCTCAGGAGTCTCGATGCCACATCAACCTGCTGGAGCTTGAGCGGTCCGACTAATCTCACCACCTTCGCTCTGTTTTATGCAGGGTCAAGTGGGCCAGGTCCAGATGGACAACACCACGACCATGTATTACCTAAACCGCCAGGGCGGGATGCACTCCTTGCCTCTGTGCAAGGAAGCTCTCCACACTTAGTCTCTCATGAGCAGACTGCAGGTGGATCTCCTAGCCATCCATGTGGTGGGAGCCTCCAACAATCTGGCTGATGCCCTAAGCCGGATAGGTGCTGCATCTCACGAGTGGTCTCTCCTGCCGGAGGTAGTACACGATCTGTTCTTCTACTGGGGCTCACCTCAGGTGGACCTGTTTGCCTCCAGGGAGAATGTGAAGCTGAGGCTGTGTTTCATCCCACCCCTCAGCAGGGCTCGCTGCAGGAGATGCCTTCTCGAGGCCGTGGACCCCGGGTCTCTTCTCGCCTTTCCCCATTTCCCTTCATACAAGGTGCTTCTCAAGGTGAGGAGGGACAAGGCGCAGGTGATTCTGGTAGCCCCAGTCAGGCCCCATCAGTTCTGGTATCCAGATCTCCTCAGCCTCAGCTCCAGGCTCCAGGCGGCTTCCAGCCCACCCGGACCTGATCTTAGTCAATCATGGGAAGGTACTCCACCCGGACCTTCAATCCCTGCACCTGACGGCCTGGTTCCTGAGTGGCTAGAGTTCCAGGCCTTGGGTCTTTCCGACGAGGTCCTCAATGCATTCAGGCATCCCCGTAAGGAGTTGACCAGAAAATGCTATGCCTTCAAATGGAAGAGATTCTCCATTTGGTGTTAGGGCAAGGGGTTGGACCCTTCCTCCTGTTCATTGGCCAGCATTCTGGACTGCCTATGGTCCCTTTCTTAGCTAGTGCTTCAGTCGACAACCCTTAAGGTGCACCTGGCAGCCATCTCTGCTTACTGGGTGTGGGCCAGAAAGCAGTCGGCAGCGCAGGAAAAGGTGGTCGGGTGCTTTTTCAAAGGCCTTGATCACATATCCCCCTCCGGTGCAAGAACCTCCACCTCTGTGGGATCTACTGCTGGTATTGGCTAAGCTCATGGGCAAGCCATTCAAACTGATGCACAGGTGTGATATATCTCACCTGTCATGCAAGACCGCCTTCTTGGTGGCTATCACGTCAGCCAGAAGGATGGGAGAGCTCCAGACACTTTCCATCAAGTCTCCTTATCTGGTCTTCCACAGGGACAAGGTTGTCCTGCGCCCCCACCCGAAATTCCTTCCGAAGGTGGTGTCCGAGTTTCACCTTAACCAGGTGTTGACTCTGCCGGTGTTCTTCCCCAATCACACCTCGGAGGCCGAATATAGGATCCATACTTTGGACCCTAGAAGAGCGCTCTCTTATTACAAGGAGCGGATGGCTGAAGTTCGGGAAGAGGTTCGCCAGCTGTTTGTAACCTACGCTGAAGCCGTACCTAGCAGACCTGCAGCCAAGCGGACAATAGGCAGGTGGGTCACCTCCTGCATAGATCTCTGCTATAGCTTGGCAGGCATGGAGCCTCCCAGAGGGATAAGAGTTCATTTTACCCACCATACCGCTGCATCGGTGGCTGCTTCCAGGGACGTCCCTATCCAGGAAATATGCAGGGCTGCTACCTGGAAGTCGGCACACACCTTCATTACCCTCTACCACATAGACCTTGAGTCACGCCGGGATGCTGGTTTTGGGACCTCGGTTCTCCAGTACTTATTTCCCAAGTAGGGGGTGTGCGCCTTGCCTCCTTCCATCCTCCTGGAGAACTGCAAGGAGTCTGCCAGTAAGTGTGGATTGAACAACATATCCATGTCCCTAGAAATAAAGGTTACTCACCTGTAACAGGAGTTCTAGGAATAGTATATGTTGTTCATCCACACAACCCACCCGGCTTCGACGCGCAACCTGGCTTCCAGCGGGCTAGATTTGGCGTCATGGGACGGATCCGAGAGTTTTACCACCCGGGTGGGTGGGAGGAGCCAGCTTGAAGACCTTCCAGCAAGATTTAAAGCAGCAAGGAACCTGCCAGTAAATGTGGATGAACAACATATACCATTCCTAGAACTCCTATTACAGGTGAGTAACCTGTATTTTGGAGTAGTGGGTGGGCAGGTACAGTGTTGCACCCAGGGGTGTCTTCAGCACACCTTCCAGGTTTCTGGGTGGTTTGTATTATAATCTTTAGTTTAGTTAGGTTTTGGTTTGGGGTTTCCTGACTTGAGTCTTCCTTTGGGAATCCAAAATTTTCTGTTGCCAGTTGGCTAGATAAAAATTTTTACAATTTCCACATAGTATAGTTAGTGAGTTTTTGCTCGTAAGAATCTGATGGTTGGGTTTCAAAGGGCTGCAGACAGAGACCTCAACCGAACTCGAGCTCAACGTTCTATGCACTGCGTAGAAAATTAACCCTATACTCTCCGGGGCAGATTAAAGGCTGGAGCTAACTGCAGATTGTCAGAATACAGCAAGACTCCATTAGAAGAAACACAATTACTAAGGTGAGTAATTTTTTCTTAACTGCCAAATCCCTGCTTTTAAGCAGATGATACTGTCTACGCACTTGGGAGAAGTATATCCAATATGAGCATTACCCTTGAACAGACCTTCATGCTCTCAGCACTGGTTCTTAAATGAAAAGCTAGTTCTAAGCATTACCCAATACCAAAGCCCTTCTTCTTGTCTTTGCCCCAAAAAATCAATCCGCACTTACAAGACCTTACCATCTCTACCTTAGATGGCAGTACACTTGAACTAGTAGTGGATTTAAAATACCTGGGGGTAACCCTTAATCCGTGCCTTACATTTGACGTCCATTTAAGCAACACTGTCATGGTAGTACACTAACAGCTGGAGCAGCTCCACCATATCCAGAGGCGTCTCACTGCAGACCATGCAAGGATCATGCAAAGCAGCCTGCTTCCTTTTCTAGACTAGGAGGCCATTGTAACAGACACTGCTCCAGAATGAGTATAGTCAAAGGAAAACCCTGTATCACAAGGTGGCCAAATCTGCCTCCTCACATGGGCGCAGTTCCCACCACTGCACCACCGTAGAGCACCTTGGTTGGTAGCAGCCAGAGCACAGGATCCAACTTGTGCTGGCTAGTTCTGTATTTCACACTCTTCATGGCAATATGCCTCAGTCGTGAATAGCAATGCTCACTCCTGTTAAAGAGATCCACCAAGATAAATGGATCAGCCACCACATCCAACATTTACATGCCTTACCGCTACAAAGTCTATCAGTGTGCAAATATCAAATTTTGTGCCATATTAAAAAATTATTCACTGCGTAAAATTAGTAAAACTGGGCCCCAAATTTCAAGTTATGAACAACACCTCTGCTCCTCCTCACGCTCACCATGGCTGATGAGATGCCAGTGAGGCGTGAGGGGCGCGCTCCATTATAAGCAATGGGCGGTGGTTTTGGCGAGTTTTTTATCTTATCATGGGCGCCTTGGTCATAAAACATGGGCGCAGTCGACTAAAAGGCCTGCCAGTGGCCGGTGCCCACGGTCTGTGACCAAGTACGTAGCTAATAAAACGATAAAGCAGCAACCTCTGCCATTGCTTATGAAGGCCCAGTCTCACTGGCATCTCATCATCGCAATGACACTGGTAAGGGGCGAGGTGGCACTCATAACAAAGGCCTATGGGGGACCCGGTTCTTAATTTTCTGGAAGCAATATTTTAAAGAAACTGTCATCAAGACAGCCTCCCACCCCACAAGGCTTACCCTCCAGTTAAGCCTTTTAAGTATGTTGTGGCATTTTTCTCCCACGCAACATACTTTATTTTAATCTGAAAAGTCTGCAACCGGAAGTCTGTAGGATGGCTGGGGGCTCCATTATGTGTAAAGGTGCAGCGACTGACATACGCGTTAATACTTGTGGACAGAACCCAGGTGCGTCGCTGCGCCTTACACATAATGACCCCTGTGCTGTCCTACTGACTTCCAGGTCGTGGACTTTGGTAATTAAAATAAAGTATGTCGCAGCGGAGAAAACGTCATACATACTCTAAAAGGCTTAACCGGAAAGTAAGCCTTGTGGAGCAGAAGGCTGTCTTGATGGCAGCTTTCCTTTAATACTGCACAAAATGTGAATATTTGCACATTGATGGACTTCTGTGGTGGTAAGGCATGTAAATGTTGGGTGTGGTGCCTTATCTATGTTAATCTCTTTAACCTCCCTCACTCCCATTCCACTGTCAAAAATGCACTCTAGACCCAGGTGGACAGGGGCGGGACAGAAATCCTTCAGCTTTAAGACTGCTTCTCTATGGAACTCCATTGCTGTCCCCATTAGGCAGTCCTCCTCCTACAAATTTTTGCTGCTAAGATGAAGGACTATTTCTTGGATATTGGGACATGCTCCTGTTTCTTGTAGCTAGACCTCCTTCACTAATTATTATTCAGCTCTTTTTCACTATTGTAAACCTGCTGTGCTAGCCATTGTACACATCACTGTGTATCATGCTCTCCTCCATGTAACCTAGTGATCTATAAATATATATTATTTCAACTTGAGACTGTTTGTAACGTGTACTGTGCTTTTGTTGTTCCTTTCTCTCAATGTACCTTAAAAAGGCAGCAGGTGCCAGTGCACCTACCTGGTCATCAAAGTAGAAATAAATAATATAATGAAAGGAGAAACCTGGTGTAAAAGGTTTGGGTACGGACAGAAGAAATAGGAAGGGTATGTTTCTCATAGTGGATTTCATAGTTCGAGGGATGAAGAGACTGGTATTGAACTCTAATAGGGTGAATATATCCTTTCTGTGTCATTCAAAGACAACTGCAAGCAGGATGATCTCCCAGTTGGAGAAGCTGGCCAGAACAGAGGTGGGAAACCTCGCGTGATGCATCTAGGTACCAGTGATCTGGCCAGTAACAATGCAGATGAGTTTACAGAGCAGCTGACACCCTTGGGGCAGGCAACTCATGCAAGGAACTGCCTGCTAGAGGAGCTAACCTGGTGCTCCCTCGGTACCCATCCTGCCTTATGGCACTGGGGGAGACATGGTATTTTGTATTTTTCTCTCTTGTTCCTGGGACCCAGGTACATGGTCGTACATGGAGGCGTGCATGCATCCCGCAGCTCTGGTGACAGCCCCATCCTCCCTCCCAGCTTAGCACCTAGGTTCCCCCTGGCCTGGCACTGCGACCTAACCTCCACTGGGAGGCAACCAAGATTCGGGGAAGAGAAGAGCTGCCTGATGGCTGCTCCATCCTGGCTCCTTGCCCCCAACCCCTGGTGGCCCAAGATCACCTCCGAACCCAGGTCGCCAAGGCGTGCTTGAGGTGTGGCGTCTCGATGCTCTGTGTCACCACGCTGGATCATATACTTTGAATTCTTAATAAACTTTTTTTTTTTAAGTTACTTGGCTTACTAAGTCTGTGATCATGCTTTAGTGAAGTACAAGTATGGACATTCATGTCTGTTTCCTTCTCTGTAAACCAAGTATTAAACTGCATGATTTTGCACTTGTTCACATTGAAACCCACCTGACCACTCCTCGAATTTTCACAGGTCTCTGCGCATTCTTTCCACTACCACCCCAGAGTGCCCACCCTAGTTTGGTGTCATCCACAAAGAGGAACAACCTTCCATTCCAGCTCCTCTGCATTGTCAGTTCTAAAGACATTAAAGAGCTACTGACACCTCGACGAAAACTTAAAAAAAAAAACCACATAATAATTGGGTACAATTCTGCTTGCATTCCATGTCTGTTTTATATATTTTTCCTTCCCATAATTTATTACTGTGAAATGTGTATGAATATATGGTCTTTATCCTTTCAAATTCCTTTTCAGTTCATCTGTCTCTAGCTTACTTCCCACTTCAAGTCATAATCCTCTGTTGTGACATCACAGTCTGTTGCCATGGGAGTAACCTGTAAGGTCACAAGCAGTGTTCTGTGACTTCAGGTAGGAAAAAAGCAGCAGGAATAGATGAACTCTTCAGTACCAAAGATCTTGTTTTCATGCAAATAACTTGAGTAATAAATAATGGGGAGGAGATACAGCACTAATAGGAAATACAAGCTGGACTGTGTTACAGTATGTTTAGCTAACATATTGTTGAATGTGTCACCAGCTCTTTACAGTATTGGTCCCAGTACTGATCCCTAGAGGCACCCACTGGTCTCCCTCCCTTCTCCAGAGTGAACTGCATTTATCACCACCTCTGTCACCCATCCCTTAACCAATTTCTTACTTGGTTTACCACCTTTGGACCCACACTGCATAGCTTGTTTTGAGTCTTCTATGGAGCGCATCAAAAGCCTTACTGAAATCTAGGTAGTCTATGTCCATTCCTCCATCCTGATCTAATTCCCTAGTCATGCAGTCAAAGAAAGCTATTAGATTCATTTGACCCCCCTCCCCGGATGAGTGCATATTGCCTCAGGTCTTGTAATCAGCTAGACTCAAATTTTTTCCACAGTCCTTTCCTTCAGCACTGACTCCATTAACTTTCCTACCACTGATGTCAAGATAATTGGCCTATAATTGCTAGCATCCTCCCTGCTACCACTTTTGTAAAGTGGGACTACAACTGCCCTTTCCAGTCCTCTGGAACCACTCCTGTTTCCAGTGAGCTGTTAAATAGGGCTGTCAAAGGTGCAGCCAATACCTCCCTGAGCTCCCTCATTACCCTTGGATGCACCTCACCTGGCCTCATTGCCTTGTCCACTTTCAGATTTGTGAGTCCCTTCATGACTGTCTCATTTGAAATTGGACATGTGTCCACCTCCCTCACTCCAGTGTTCCTGTTACTTTTTTTGTGGACCCCTACCCTTCTCCTTGCTCTGTCAACACTAAACAAAAGTCATGTCTCGATCGGGGAGCAAGAAAACTTTGAAGACAGGACAGCCACCCATGCGTCGGTGCCCATGCGGCTGTAAGTACTCAGTCACCGACCAGCATGAGCATTGCCTCGCGTGTCTTGGCCCGCTACACAACATGGATTCATGCAATGCCTGCTTCTCCATGGACCACTGTGTCATCGAGCAACGTGCGTGGAAAGACTTTCGGGGGACAGGCGCGCACTCGTCTGGCCAAGCTGCATTCTCTTGGCCTTTCCTCTGGGTCCCCTTCCGGTTCTATATGGACCAAGAAGGAGGGGGCCTCTGCCTCAAGTAGCCTAGCCATGCCAGAGGTCTCTTCCATGGTGCAGGAGGCCCAGTCTGTCCCCCCGGGGGACAGGTGGGAGGCACCGCTTTGACAGTTGCCCCTTCAGGGGTGAAGGCCCCCTGCTGTCGTACCCATGGCTCAGAAGGCCTGGGTCAGCACCATGTGTTGGCACTGTGGGCCCTGATGGCGCTGTCATCAGTGCCGGTCCGTCACTCAATGCTGTTGCTGCAGTCGGGACCATTCACAATGCTGATGGTGCTGATGGTGCTAGCGGCACCATGGGAGGCTCTATGGCACCGTCCCTGACTGTCTTTGCCCTGGCGCCGTCCGCGATGCCATGGTTAAGCACGGCACCATGTCCAGTTCTGGAGCCACTCGTGGCTCTGAGCTGGACACGGCGCCAGAGGTGTCGGAGCTCCAGTGCCATCCACGGCACCAAGAGAACAGTCAGGGCTGTCATTGGTGTCATCTCTGTCTCTCCGCGCATGGTCGGCACGTGGGGTCTGCAGCTCTCGGTGCTGTCTCTGGCGCCATGCGGCTGAGGACGGCACTGTGACAGGCTTCGGCTCTGGGGCTGCTGCCATTGTTGGAGCCGTGTCTTCTTCTGGCACCGTTCGCGGTACCGCTGTGACTGTCGACACTGACTCTGGTGCAGTCTCTGGTTCTGGTGCCCTTTTCAGTCGGGATGGTAGCGGGCGTCCATGCACTGTTTGGAACAGAACTTCAATCTCCACCTCTTCGGAGGAGTAATCAGACTCTGAGTCAGACAGGCAGTCTGACTCTTTGGAGTTGGCTGCTCATGTGTACACCTTGGTAGTGTCCTCGACAGGTCAGGGCCAGTCCCCCTCTGAGGAGTGGACAGTGACTCCCAGGGCCAGAGTCAGGGGTGCTGACCAGCAGACAGTGGTGCAGGCCACCATTGCTCTGCAGCTTGGTCTCAGAGGGTTCTCTGAACCCTCAGTGGTGGTACACCCTCATGTAGTGTGCCTGGATCGCCCAACTTTAGGGCCAATTGGAGCATTCACAGGAGGGGAGGGTACTGCTCCCTGGATAGCTCCTTCGGGGGCTGACCAGGGCTGCCAGCTGCCTAGGCTAGCTCTCTCAAGGAGGAGGGCACTTTCAGATTCCGAGGGGTCGAAGGGTATGGGGTCTGTGCAGCGGCCTTTTTCCGGGGCCCACCCGGGCTCTGAGAGTAGCCGTAGCGCAGATCTCCACCCTTCCCTTTTGGTTACCTCGAGAGGGCACCATTCTTTGGAGGTAGGAACCATCCTTTTGGACTTTCACGGCCCCAGTCACCTCACAGGGTGGATTCTTCAGGGCGCAGCCTAGACAGTTCCAGTTTGGTTGATCAGCTGTCAGCTGTGGAGTTTTCCGGAGCTCCTTCTTACCTTAGGGCTCCTGGTGTGCTCCCTAGCCCAGGCAGAGTTCAGCCCATTGCTGTTGTCGGCTCTGTCCCCACTCCTTTGTTGCATTCTCCTGCACTCCCAGGTATTCTTGGTCCTAGCAGTCCTCTCTCCTGGGAGCAGTTCAGAGCGGTGGGTACTCAATTTCCCTCTTATGTTGGTCTATGGACAGACAGGTTTTTCAACCTTCCCCTGAGCAGCCAGCTTCTGAACCCTTGAGGTCCTCTAATTCCTCGTCCCCCTCTTCCAGGGGAGAGGAGCCATCTGTCCACATCTCTCCAGCAGCTGATCTCGCAGAGTATCAGTGATTCCTTGTGAGGATGTTGGAGGACCTGCACATCACCCCTCCCACTCAACACAATCCAGAGCACTCGACACGTGCCTTCCTAGGTGATTTCAGTGCGGACACCCTTGTGGTGCCCTCCTGGCCTGCTCCCTTTCGGGAGGTGTCATTGCGTTCCTGGCAGAGGCCCTTTTCTGGAGTCCCAGTCCCTAGGGATCTCTGCCAGTGGTATTGTGCCCCCTGGAGTCTCCAGGTTCCGTGCCTCATCCTAGCTCAGGAGTGACTCATTTGTATACTCCCGGTGGGCTTCGCGCCCTGCACCATGACCGGCCCCCAGATCAAGATTCCTTGGATTTTGACTTCTGGGGGAGCAGGACATTTTACTTGGCACAGCTGCTGCTTTCTGTTGCAGCACATCAAGCCCACTATGCATCCTATGACAGGTTCTTGTGGTCCAGGCTAGATCAACTCCTAGCTCTGATGCCTGACACAGAGCAAACCAGACAAGCCATTGCACTCTCTGCACGTGACCTGGAGCTGGCAAGACACCAAGCAAGGGCATCATATGATGCCAATGAGGTAGCTACCAGGGTCGTAGGGACAGCAATCTGCACTAGACGGACGGTGTGGCTGCATCTCTCCCAGTTGTCACCCTTGGCCCGGCATAGGGTGATTAACTTCACTCACCAGAGAACCTGTCTTTTCTCCTGTAGGGTGAGACGGCGTCTGTCAGGGCAACTACCTACCCCCTCCAGGGGGGGTCCCCATCCACTGTCCCCACTGTCGGGCCTCTCCAGGCCCTCTGAAGTTTCTCCTCTTGGTGTGTCACCCACTGGAGAGCTAAGGACTCAATCCTTAGGTTAAAATCCTCTCGAGGGGGGCTCAGCACTCACCCAAAGGTGATGAATGGTGAAGATTGACACAGATGAGATATATAAATTACGTACCTACTGTAATTCTGATCTTTCTGTGTATCTTCACCATTAATCACAATCCTCCATCCCCCCTTGGGCCTCAGTCTCTGGGTCCTCCTCCCTCTCTGTGCCCATCCTTGCCCCCTCCTTTCTGTTAGTCAGTAGTGGGGTAAACTGGGGCACATGGGATAATTTTCTTTAGGGGCAGAGTGGTCCGGATGTGGGGCACTCCTTCTTCAGTGTTTGGCTCCACCCCTGTGGGGTGGGGGTTGGCAGTTGCCCTCCTTTCTTTTCTTCTCCCCCTCCTCCCCTTCAATTCTTTGATTTCCTTGTCATTGGACATAACCTCAGTGAATTTAAGAAACTAGGTTTCTTACACCAAAATCTCCTTTTGAGAAGGGGGAGATATCCCTGTATCCTGTCTTTTCTTCCAGAATAGCCGATTCTGCTTGTGGGAGTTATTTGTCAGTGATTCTGTGCCTTGAATTCTGGCAGTTAGCCTCTTGGCTACTCCTTCGCAGTTCCTATACAAACTGGAGACAGGTCAAGGTTACAGGGTATGTTTCTCCTGTTTTTCCCCTCTCTCACTCTTATCCTTAGTTCTAACAATCCATAACCCACCCTCCTCCCTCCTCCTTTTCTACTTCCAGAGATTAGGGCCCCTACCCAGTCCCTTTAGTCTTCAAACTTGTTCTGTCCTCTCAGTTGTTTATTTCTCCTTTTAGTTTATATATCGTTTCCTTTGTCTGTCCCTTGGACTTCCTTGTCCCACCCTCTCAGCCCTTTTCTCACCTCTACGGGTGACTCAGAACTGAGTGGGAAGGCGGGTCGACAACACCTAACGCCAACCCGTGGCGCCACGCAGTGTAATAAATCGCCAGAGGGCTTGCACCGATGGTACATTGACTCGCCATCACAAAAAAAAAGCTCCCGTGGGGTCATGACCTCCGCCAAGTACCAAAAGGTGATGAATGGTGAAGATGCAGAAAGATCAGAATTACGGTAGGTACCTAATTTCCATTTTTTGTGCCCGGCCCATATATAGACAACCCATAGTCAATGGTAAACAGTATTGAGCTACTGGTGGCTAGTTTGAGTGCATCCAGTGTCATTGAATGTCTGTAATGATAAAGTACACCAAGTTTTATATTTGCAGGCTTGATAACAGAGTCAATGTGGTTTGAGAAGGTGAGCATGCCATCAAAGGTAATGCCAAGATATTTGAAGTTAGATACTTGGTCTAGGATCTCACCCTTTTGGTTATGAATATGCAGGGGCAGGTATTTCTTTTTGCTTTGGGAGGTGGTGAAGAGCATATTCTTTGTTTTTTTGATGTTTAATAGTAGCTTGATTTCCGTAAACCAAGATTCAAGTTTTTGGAAGCTGCTTTGGAGTTCATTTGTGATGGATTGTTGATCTTTGCCAGTGACTGAGATCACTGCATCATCAGCATAGAGAACTGTGCATGCTGAGTAAGCCACTGGAGCACAGCTGATGAAATGGCTAAAGAGTAGGAGGACTGAGGATTGACCCTAGCAGAATCGAGGTGCACCTCCTTAGCTGCACACATAGGGTATCACCAATTTTGACTCCATTGTGATCTTTTAGAGAGGTAGCTGCCAAACCATAGTGCCGCATCTGGGATAGACCTGTAGACAGAAGGCACCTTAGGAGGAGGTTGTGATTAACAGAGTTGAAAGCCTTCATAAGTCAATGAAGATTGATCCAACTGGCTGACCACTATCAAAGGCGTTAAAAGTTGGGATGAATAATCAACTAGAGCAGTGAATGTGGGTGCTCTTTAGAAACCCGTTAGCACTGGCGGGCAGAGTAGGTGTATGGTTATCAGGGTATTCAGTAAGCTGCTCTGAGACCATTCTTTCAAGTACTTTCGATAGGGGAGGAAGGATGTATATAGGTCTGTAGTTGGATGTTTGGGTTTTATCCCCTGCTTTAAAGACAGGTGTTACATTAGCTGACTTCCATGCATTTGGAAATATTCCTGATTTTAGAGAGGCATTAAACACCATGGTAAAAGGAATAGCAAGTTCATGAAGGAGTAGACCAACCATCTTCATGTCAAGCAGATCCGCCCCATCCTGGTCTTGCCAAGCACCCTTTTAATATGCTTGATGGCTTTGGTGACACGTCTAACGGAAAAGGGTGGTACATCTTTCCTTGGGGGATCTTGAGGGGCAGTTGGGCATTGCTGAACATGCATATCTTTGAAGTAGTCACCCGGGAGTATACTTGAAAGGTCAGTGAAAGTGTTGTTGAGCTCATTGGCAGTTTTGATGGGTTCCTGTAGGGGCCCCTTTGTAGTCAGTAGTAGATCTGGGGGGGTCTTGAGGGGCTTTGCCCATTAAGGATTTAAGAGAGCACCAAAAGTCTCTTCCAGAACCCCAGGTTTTGGTTAGTAGAGCCTTATAGTAGAAGGCTTTAGCCTGTCGGATGAGTCTGGTGCAGGTGTTTCTAGCTGCCTTGTAGGTATTAAAGGCAGCAGGTGTACCAACTGCTTTTGCTATATGCCAAAGATTGTCTCTGTTCTTCATAAGTCCAATAAGGAGTTGGAGAGCCAGGATTGGAGTTTCCTTAATTGTTTTAATTTTGTATGGTGCAAAAATATCACAAGCACGGTTGAAAACCATTATGAAGTAGTTAAGTGCCTCATTGCCATCTATATCCCCAGCCAGCAGGGACCAATCCAGTTGTGTCATGTGCAACTTGAAATGATGAAGTAGTCCAGGCCTTCTCCCTTCCTTGCTCAGCCAGAACCAAATAGGTTTTGTACATAATCATCAACCTCACAGTAATGGCTGTATGATTCTATTGCTTCCAGTTTATGCCAGACAGAGATCTTTACCACTGATCCTGGCTAGCTTTGATGCAGATAAGGCCTTTGTGCATGTGTCATGACCTTTCCTGTAGAATATCCTGGAGGCCTTTGATTTCCCTCAGGCATTTGATACATTACAATCGCTTTATAGCAATCCCTGTGCACTTTTTAAAGTGAATAGGTCTCTTTCATCATCTTTTGCAGTGGTGTATGGTACCAGGTAGGGCTGCCTCTTGTCCACACTTTTATTTGCATTGAATATTGAACCACTGGCTGCACATTTTTGGTGTTCATCTTGAGTTTGGAAGGAGGGAGTACAAGATTGCATTATATGCCGATTATATTTTATTTACAGTTACTCACCCTACTGAATCTCTCTTGGCAACTAGTGAGATTGTATCCTCTTTTGAGCAGGTAGCTGGCTTCAGATTAAATGTGCATAAAACTGAGGACTTAGCCTTTAATTATGAGCCCCCACAAATTGATACGGATATACGGTACATTTGTTGGAATAAAAAGTCTTTAAATATTTAGTGGTATATTTGACTAAAATGCCAGATCATTTAGAGGTTCTGAATTATGAACCCCAGGCTACACCTGTGGTAGCAGTTCTGAACCATTGGTTCTCTCTTGGTGTATTCTTTTTAAATCAGGTTGCTGCCATTCACCAAAATATATTACTGTGCATCTTATTTTTTCTTCAGACTCTTCCTTGTTCACTAATAGTACTAGGGGCTTAGGGAAGGGAAAAACATGTACAAGAGGCCACAAAATACATGAAAATATTATTCCATGGGTATAAATTCCTATCTACAAATGCCCGAAGCTTAAATATCTTAAAGAAATCAGAACTTGAAATAATTCTTCAACGTGACACCATTAATGTGGCAACAGTGACAGAAACATGGTGGGATGAAACCAATTCCTGGTCATGAGAAATTACAAATTGCCACACTCTTTTACAATAACAGAAAAAATAGAAGGGGAGGTGGGGTATGCACATATGTTAAATCTGACATGCAATGCATGGAACTCAAACTGTCGGACAATTCACAAGATGAAATAGAAAGTCAGGTGCTACAACTAAGCACTAGTACAGGGAAGAAATTACTGATCGGTAAGTGCTACAGACCCCTAACAAATTCTAAAGAATTCAATGACAATATGTTGAAAGAAATATCTAGACCAGCAGAATTTAAAAGGCGTAATTATAATGGGTGACTTCAATCTTCAGGGGGTGAACTGGGAGCAGCTAATTGGGGATAACACACTTCAAACAAAGTTTATTAATAACTTATTGCAGTCAGGCCTGGAACATTTGGTCCCAACAAGGGGAGCCAATGTACTTGATTTAATAATAACATACCTGCAAACAGAAATAAGTACTATAACTGTTCGGGAGAGCTTAGGAAACAGTGATCATAATATCCTTTGTTTTACATGGCAAGTACAATGTACACAGGATAATCATACAATATCTGTCTGAAACTACACTAAGGCCCAATATGAGAAGATTAGGACAGCCTGAGAGTATTAACTGGGAATTAAGGTTAAAAGACTTAACTGTGCATCAAAGTTGGGATACCATAACAACAGAGTTAAAATCACTAGAAGAAAAATGTGTTCCGGTTAAGCAAAAAATGCAACAACAGAGGTAAGGTACCAGCCTGGTTAACCTCAAGTATAAAAGAAACAGAGAAGGAAGAAAAAGTAGGTACGCTCCAATTTTAAAAAGAACAGCCCGAACTAAACAAAATTATATATTAGAAAGAACAGAGATTGACCAAATATAAAATCAGGAAAGAAAGATACAAATTGGAAATGAAGAGCTCCCACACAAAGGATAAATAAAAATCTTTTTTTGCATATATAATAGTAGGAGATGGGACAGGTCCATAGGACCTTAAGTAACAAATAACGAAACCATTACCAATCCATCCATGATGGCTAATGCCCTCAACAACTATTTTTGTACAGTTCACAATGAGAAATCCAAAGTATAGGTATCCAGGGACCTATATATACATATATATAACACAAAAAGCCCTTTCACCAAGGAACAGGTTATGACCATTCTGAAAAACATAAAATCTGAGGCATCTCCAGGACCTGATGGTATCCAACCCAGGTTTATTATATCCCTGGCATCTTCCCTGAGTTTACCCTTTACAATTTTAGTCAATGAATCCTATCAATCAGGTTCAATCCCTCAAGACTGGAGGGTAGCCTATAACATGCCCATTTATAACAAGCATTTGTCAGTGCTGAATGTTTCCTTGCATGGTATATGTGGCGGGTGTATTGTGTTAGAGGGGGGATGTTGGCCACTACATTGCCGCAAATTGTAAAATAAAAACATGCTGGTCTTTTACTCATGGCCAACTCCTCTAGTGCATCAGCAGTTACAGTTAAGGGTAGGGGTCAGAGACCTGGTCGGGATTCCTGGCACAAGAAGGCAGAAAATCGGGAGGGGGCGAAGCATATGAAACTGTAGTGCAAACTAGCAAAGCAAAAACTGATACCCGACCACTGCAACACCGGTCCAACATTCCAGTCCATGACCCCAATGTTAAGGACACTGATGAATATTGCAAAATAAAAAAAATTAATTAAAAAAAATGGCAAACTTTAACTCATAACCTTGGCAGCATCAGCAATTGTCATCAGTAGGGGTTGGGGACAGAGATGCCCTTACCTGACTCATTCAAGGACCAGAAAAACACAAACACCAGTTAAAAAAACAAGCATTTGTCAACGCCGAATGTTTGCTTGCTGGCATTGGCATTGGTAGTGTAGGAGTTACGGGGCTGCATAATAGGAATGGCAGTGGAGTATTGAACTGAAGCCAACCCCACCACCACCCTTCAGAGACTGACAGGCATTGGGGTGTGCCTTTGGGTCATCAGGCATAACAGCCAAGCCATTTCACCACACCCTACCCTACAGACACCGAGAAGTGTCACTGTGTGCCTTAGGGTCTTTGGCCTTATACGCACCCCATTCCATCAGGAAATACAGTGAGATGGGAGTGGTATAGGAGAATGGGGTGAACTTTGGGGCCGAAGAGTCCAAGGCTCACCTCGATGACTCTCACTGGCTGCAGGGTGTGAAGAGTCCAAGGCACACCTCGATGCCTCTCACTGGCTGCAGGGTGTGGAATGGTATGAGCATCACAGGCGAGAATCCAAAGTCACACCCCTGATGCCTGTCATTCTCTACAGGGTGGGGCGTTATGGTCGGAAATCCTAACTCCTCAGGCATTCGTTGGTATTTTCACTCCAAATTTCCAACATTTTTTTTTTCTTTTGTGACTCCCACCTCATGAACAGTGGCACATCAGGGAGCAAAGGAAGACCAAGGGAGGGATAGTGAGGCTTAATAAAGGGGAAGGGGTGGGCAGAGGGTGACTGTGAAAGGCAGAGATACTAAACAAATATTTTTGCTCAGTATTTACAAATGAAGAGGGGAACCTAAAACAAACAATAGAAACACTCTGGATACAGAAGTTGATGCCAGACCATTTATAGAAGAAAGGGTTCTGAAAAGAACTCTTAAAACTGAAGTTGGACAAAGCAATGGGACCTGATGGGATTCATCCCAGAATTCTAAAAGAACTAAGGGTAGAACTAGTGACACCACTGACTACCCTCTTTAACAAATCATGGGAGGATGGATTGGTACCTGAGGACTGGAGGAGGGCAGATGTGATTCCCCTTCACAAAAGTGGGAGCAGGGCAGAAGCAGGAAACTACAGACCTGTTAGTTTAACCTCAGTGATAGGGAAAATGATGGAATCACTTCTAAATGAAAGAATTGTCAAGTATCTAGAGGCCAGAGAGGGCACAGGACCCAAGGCAGCATGGATTCAGCGGGAAGTCATGCCAGATGAATCAAATAGATTTCTTTGACTGGGTGACAAAGTAGTAGATCAGGGAGGGCTGTGGCCATGGCCACCTAGACTTTAGCAAGGCATTTGACACAGTCCCCACAAAGATTAATATACAAGTTAGCCAGACTGGGAGTGGGTCCCAAGATGATAGCCTGGGTAAGAATTGGCTGGAGAATAGGATACAGAGGGTACTAGTAAATGGAGTCCACTCTGAAGAAAGGGGTTACTAGTGAGGTGCCGCGGGGTTCAGTATTAGGACCAGTCCTCTTCAATGTCTTATAAGCGACATTGCAGAGGGACTAGAAGAAAGTATGTCTCTTTGCAGATGACACAAAGATCTGCAACAGAGTTGATGCACAAGGTGGGGTGGAAAGGATGAGAAGGGACTTGGCAGGGTTAAAGGAATGGTCAAATGTATGGCAGCTTGGATTCAGTGCTAAGAAGTGCAAGGTAATGCACCTGGGAAACAAAAACCCAGGGGAAGAGTACACAATGGGAGGTGAGATACTAACAACAACAAAAATGGAAAGGGACCTGGGGGTAGTCATATCAGATGACTTAAACGTGTGCAAGCAATGTGAAAGGGCAGTAAGGGCTGGGGGGATACTGGGATGTATAGGGAGAGGCATCACCAGTAGAAGACAGGAAGTTGTTATCCCTCTGTACAGACAGCTGGTGAGACCCCATCTGGAGTACTGCATGCAGTTCTGGAGACCCAGTCTCCGCAAGGACATAGACAGGATGGAAGCTGTCCAGAGGAGGACAACTAAAATGGTGCAGGGTCTGCACCGAAGACATATTAAGAGAGACTAAAGGAACTTAATATGTATAGCCTCAAGGAAAGGAGAGAGGGGGACATGATAGAAACTTCAAGTACCTCAAGGGAATCAACAAAGTCCAAGAGGGTAGCATCTTTCAAAAAAAGAGGTGTGCAAGAACAAGGGGGCACAATTTGAAGATAGAGAGGGGCAGCTCAGAGATAATGTAAGGAAGTATTTTTTCACAGAGAGGGTTATGGATGCGTGGAACGCCTTCTGGAGGAGGTTGTGGAGTCAAAAACAGTGGTTGAATTCAAGCATGCATGGGACAGTCATAAGGCAATTCTAGGGGTGGGGTAGAAAAAGTAGGCTGCTGGTTAACTAGGATCTGCAGCTTATCCATTAGGTAGGGAAATAGGCAGACTAGGTGGAACAAGCGATCTTATCTGCCGTCAGATTCTATGTTTCTAATATCAGTTTGTTGGCGAAAGCTGCTTTTGCAGTGACTATGGCATTTAACAGGTGCAAACACATTCGAACAGGATGTGAAAAATGACAGCTGTACTGTTCATGGGAGGTGTAAAAATGGCAATGTTGAAATCTGCAGTGAAAATATTTAAAAAACTGGTGAAGTCATGATGTGAAGAAACGTACCAATGCACACCCGTAATATAATTAATTTGGGGATTTTTACAGCAGATTCAGCACCAGGCATTTTGGGACCTCCTGATGTGAACCAGTTTCACTGTGATTTTCTTATATGTCCGAACAATGATTTTCCACAGCGACCACGCATTTCTGCCCTGAAAGTGTGAAAACACATTTCGGCCATGTTGTGAAAAATGACAGCTGTACTGTTCATAAGGAAGTGTGGAAAAATGTCACTGGTGAAAATCTAGACTAAAAATATTACAAATTCATGAACTTATGAGGGTGCATGGAAACAGCGCAATGCTCACTTGTAATACAGTCATTTTATGGGCTTTTCTTACCAAATTTTTAACATAGCCATTTTAAGACCTCTGCTCATGAACAGTGTCACTGTGATTTTCTTAATATGTCCCAAACATTGTTTTAAGACACTGACTGCACCATTGTGCACTACATGTGTGGAAACACATTTAGACGAGATATGAAAAAGGTCAGCTGTACTGGCTCATAAGGAAGTGTAATAAAATGGCACTTGTTGAAAATCTGTGTGCAAATATTAAAATTAAAACTTCAGTGTGTGAGGGAAGTGCGCAATGCGCTCCTAAAACAGTCATTTTGGGAATTTTGTCACCAAATTTCAACATAGCCATTTTAAGACCTCTGGTCATGAACAGTGTCACTGTGATTTTCTTAGTCCATCCAAACATTGATTGTTCACACCGACTGCGCCATTGTGCGCTACATGCAGGGAAGCACATTAGGCGACATGTGAAAAATGACAACTGTACTGCTCATAAGGAGGATATGGTAAAATAGCAATGTTGAAATCCGGATGCCAAATAAAAAAATTTGTGAACTTACTAAGCGTGCATAGGAACTGTGCAACGACGCCAGAAAACAGTCATTTTTTTAGAATTTTTTTCAATACCAGAATATAGGCTTTTTGAGAGCCCAATTTTATGAACACTAGCACTGTCGCTTTTGTTAATCAGTCCTGAAAGGTGATTTTATGAGTGATCAAAAAATCACCTTTGGGCCCGATTAACGCCATGACAGTTCCAGAATTCATGAGGAGGGGTCCCAAAACCCCATGTTGAAAATTTGCGGCAAAATTCAAAAAAATGCCTGAGATATGCATTAAAGTTGAAACCCCCCTATTTATTCCGTTATACAGCTTACTGGCATTTCCTCAGTTCGCGGTCGGCTTTGAAGAGTGCAAACGTGTTCCCGGTCCACCAAAGGTCACCTCAACGGCCTCCAGAGGTAAGTATTGGTTGAGGGGGTATGGGGAGTTAGGATGCACATAGGATGGGCGCGGGTGGACAGGGAAACCGCTGAGGGAACTTTTTTTGTTTACAGGTTTTGTTTTTTGTAGGAAGATGGCCTGGGACGTTTCCACGCTGGGGTAGGCTCCTCAGCATGGCAGCTGGAAGGCTGTTTGGGGGCCTGGAGCCGATAGGGATTGGGTACCTCATAATAATAGTTTTTGCCACGCTGGGGTGGGCTCTCAGCGTGGCACCTGAAAGCTTTTTATTTGGGGGGGCATGGAGCCGATGGGGGATTGGGCACCCCGCCAGCCTTACAGTGTGTGCGTGGGGGAGAGCGCATGAGCATGCAATATGCTTATGCGGTGTGTGGAGGGTAGGGAGCGCTGCTCACTGAATCGGAGCTCACCCTTTCAGCTGTATGGCGCTCATTTTCAACTGCTGTCATAGACAGCTGCAGCATTCATTGGAGAACTGCGGCCGTGCCTGCAAACACACTGCCTAAATTGGAAGACGGGTGCCACACCTCCGAAAACTTGGATGATGGCACTGTGTTTCTTGCACATGCATGCAAGCAAACATAAAAATGAGAAATTACTACAGATTAAAAATAATGAACAAGAAAGAGCGAGAAAACCAGAATATAGCACAAATCTCATGCTTAGACAAAAAAGCTCTGCATATTTTTGACTGCTTTATTTAAAGCACACCTACCCTTCCCCACGCCATTGCTTAGACTGACAAAACAGAAACCATTACTTTAAAGTAAATAATCAGGGAAAAAATATACAAACAGAACACAAATCTAGCAGCACAAAGCCCTCTAGAACAATTTGTGAAGAATTTGATTCAGAAAAGCTTGGTTTTGAGATGTATTTTAAGTTTTTTTTCACAGACAAGCACACACAGACTTCTCTCCTACTCTGTCTTCAGAAGGCTGCACTGAAGGCAGCCTTTGCATTGCATAGAGTTTGTTTCATTAACATGTGACCTCCAATCCCATAATACATTGCAAACTTCGCCTCTGTGTGTGGAAGGACCTGTTCGATCTATCCACAGGTCTGCCTGGAGGGTATCCTTTTGTGTCCTAATCTATGTTATTTGTTTTGTTTTTTTTTTCCTTTTGTGTATGTTTGCCTTACATGGACTGGCCACCCATGTATCATTTATGTCATATTTTAGGTTTTATTTTGTTCTCGTTTCTCATCCCCCCGCCCCCGCTTCCAGCAACCTGTTGGTTAGACTGTATTCAGGGTTGAGGTACCTTTACCATTGTTTTCTCAAGGTGGTAGAAATAATAAAATGGAGGGCATACATTTTAAACAGCAGAACTCCCCAATAGACACATTTCACCTCCTAAACAAAGCCTGTCGTCTTATAACTGTGGCCATCGCCTTACCCACACCTATACACCCAAACTGGCTGGCTACAACTATCTAACCATCTAAAATACCAAACCTGCATCATGGCAAAGAAGATTACCTTGGGCCTTGCCCCCCGGTGTCCAAGCCCTCCTCAGCCCAAGAAGTAACCCCCACCATACCAGGGAATCTGGTTTACAACTCCTGCTGATTCCTTGCTGCCGAACATCCAGGGGTCAGCGTTCATTTACCTACAGGGCCCCAAGCTGGCTGAATAGCCTCAACAGCGAGATCTCCTCCATTCCCAAGCTTGGCCCTTCAAATCAAGACTCTGCTTCGCTCTCTGCCTCATCTAGCCAGCCCTCCCAGTTATCCTATCAGTGCACATAACACCCTTATAGCACTTCACCCCTTTTCCTTGTCTTCTCTCCTCCCTCTCCTTCCCTCCTTCCTCACCCTATCCTCCTACCCCGCTACCTGCACTTCTTTATGTGCTGTGACAATGCTTCTGGCAGCTCATACCACCCTGTCCTACCCATGTCTTGTATTGCTGTTGTATACCCTAAACTGCCCTTGACGGTCTTCTCCAAAGTGTATACATTTCTCTCTGTAACATTGTTAACCTGTTCTACCTGTTTATCCTACCTATAATTCCTTGCCTTGCTGTATTACCATGCAATGTTGTAGATTGTTGTACTGTCCTCAAACTGACATAGAACCTTTGTAAAAGAGCCTTGGCTCAAAGGTACTTGTAATCCAAGATTTAAATAAATAAATAAATATATTAAATAGTAGCTTAGTAAAATAAATACACGGTAACCCTTGCCCTTTGTTAGAGTAAAAGAGAGATTAGCTTATTCTAGCGACTGTTTAGCGTATCCACACTCAGAAGTTTTCCTTGCTTCTGCTGTGCAGCGATACATTCACTGTAAGATAGAGACTGCTGTCTCGCTGCATATTTAAACAATTTAGAAACATGAATAGAGGAAAAGCAAGGTAATAGGGTGTCTAGCTAGGTATATTGCAGGTTTCCTCTGTCCCTCTTATAAACCTACTTGCTCTTTAAAATAAAAGCAATGTTTGTTTTTCTCTTCGACAGTGCGATTTGCCTCTTCTGAACTGAAGAGCTCTGCGAAGCCGCACAGAGTGGCAGCGTCTACAACTCGCTACTCAAAGCTGGATGAAAACAGTAGCGCTTGCGAGCACAAAACTGCGGCTGCAATGCAGTAGTGAAAGCCTTTTAGTGGGCAAGTGTTTTAATGCAATTCCCCTTGCAAGAGCTTACCTTGCAAGTGTAAAAGCGAGGTCTTCTGCTCCTTTCTCTCAGCCGTTCTCTCTAAGAGCCGGCTGGCCTCATTTTCATACTTTTATTTGGAGCTCAGCTGAAGGAGAGACTTACAGAATGAACCTACAATAGAAAAATGGATCCAGTGCATCGAATCTCATGATATTGTAATGTACACTTTACTGTGAGGTTTTGTATTTTTATGAAATGCTTGTAATAAATATAAAAGGGCTGAGTAAGGGAATAAAAATTGTATATTGAAATAAGTAATGACTGACAGCTAGGGCGGACCAATGCTAGAGTCCAGCCCCCTTTATATTCTAGATAGGTAGAGAGTCAAGTCAGAATTGAGTAGGATGTTGAAGGAGAAGCACCCTTCAGCCTAGTCCCTCCTAGTGCTGTATGTTATTTTGTTCTTTGCTGAAGTTAAGCTGTTATTTCTCTTCCTTCATTTATTTATTTGACGTTGCAAGTCCATTTTATGTTTGCTCTATAATTAATAAAACAGGAAACCTTGAGATCTACATTGGTGCATGTGTCCATCTGTTATTCCACAGCCTCTCACACTGTGCCAAACTTCGCCAGCGAAGTCGCCAACTTCACATTTCACAGATCTTACTTCAAGATACAGCTCTTGCAGCAGGTTACACCATTAGGACTGAAGCCGGCAGGCACCAGGACCCCATGGAAATTTTCTAGCTAGCAGTCTTCAGAGGGGTTAGGGTTAGCCCTAACCCTTACCCTAGTGTCGCTCCCGGCCCCGATGTCGGGCGTAGTACATAAGGAGGCGGTCCCCCCATAATCCTCAGTTCTTTTCCGCCATCGACTCGCCAGTATCAGCACTTCAGTCTCTCTTCTAGCTGCACCACCAGTAGAACTACCTACTTAATTTAGTCTATTTTTCGACTTTGGATCAACTGATGTCCTCTCCAGCCACTTCTTTAGAGGGTCACCATACGAAGTTCACCTGTGGCAAACAGATCCCCTTCAAGGATCCACATTCAGCCTGCGTGCGCTGCCTCGGCCCGGACCACAACACCAAGGCCTGCTCCTTCTGCCAGGGCTTCAACAGTCGCATCAGGATCTGCCACCAGAAGGCACTTCAAGCATTTCTCCTGGAGGAGAAACTTAAAACTATGGATAAGGAACCTTCCTCCCGTGGACAGCCTTCAGGCAAAACCCACAAACACCAGGACAAGCATCGGGAGAAGGAAAGATCCAGGTCTCCTGCGAGGGCCTCGGACTCCCGAAGCTCCGGCTCAAAATCGGACCGCTGTGCCTCCAGGGCTCGGTCGCAACCTCCCCCGGTCCAGGTCAGGTCATCTAGCGGCTCCTCTTCTCTTCAGCCTCTGAAGACTTCCAGGCCGTCAGCCTCTTCTACTCCTTCTAAGGCCTCGTCAAAGTCTGAGGAGCACCATAAATCTTCCTCCCGTCGACGGGACACTGACGCCAGGTCAGTTTCCCAGCCTCCCCGTGGTTCGGATCTGGTTCCCCACAAAACCAAGGACCTGATATCCCTGAAACGGACGTCCGACCCGACGTTGGCCAAACACCACCAGCATTCCCAAGAGCCGACGGCTCCGAGACACCCGTCGCCGGCCAGGCGTTAGCCTTCGCAGATGTCGGCCAGGGGACCGACGTCAGCTACTCCTGAGAAGAGGACCACATCACCATCGCTGGCGGACACTGGTCAGAAGGAATCATCTGAGGAGGACGCCACTCAGCCCACCGGAGACATCGGGCTCCCACGGAAACCTTCCCCGGAGCAGGAGACCCCCGAGGACCCGACGCCCGACCCTGGCGACAGGCCACTTGTGCCAGGCCCATCGTCGGGTATGAATTTGGCAGAGGTAAAAGAACTTTTTACCTTCTGGTGGGACACCATCAAAAAAGATGTGGTCACCACACGTCCTCCTCCTCCTCCTACTCCTACTGCACTCCTCCCACTCCTTCACCGCCTACGCCCCCCCCTCCTCCACTTAGGGGGCCCATAGGACAACCGCCAACCCCCAAGGAGCAGACGCCACCTCCTAGGGGCAGATCTTCGGAAAGGAGAAGGCCTCCCTCCAAATACCCCTCAGGATCACCCAGCCCCAAGAGACCCAGACAACGCCGGTACACTCCATCGGGGGAGGATTCCAGATCTGACACTTTGGAGTGTTCCAGATCACCTTCTCCTCTCAGCATTCCCTCCCCTGACCCACATGACCTACCCAGGTCTCCTCCGGATGATCCCTCCTTCGCAGAGATCATGAGGCACATCCAGGAGAACATGGGGTGGGGGATGCTGAGGAGCTTGACCCCGAGAGATAACGTCTTGCCTGCTACCTTCAGCAAAAAGATCCAAAGCCTGTGGTAGTGCCGCCCTTGATGGATACCTTTGCAGACGTCACCAAGGCTGCCTGGAAACATCCGCATTCCACTCCCACGGTGCCAAAGAAGGCTGACCGCCTATACAAGGCCCCTAGGGAGGACCAGTATATGAACATACAAAATTTGCCAGCAGATAAAGGCCTAGAGGTCTATCAAGTCTGCTCGAATGTGCAGCTAGCACCCCTTATTCTGCAGCTGCCCCTCCCTTCCACCCTTCCCCTTCATTAACCCTTCCCCTTGTCCTGTCCCATCCTCATTTGAAGCAGTCCACTGTTCTACTGCATACCACTTCAGCAGGTAACACATTCCACCCAGCCACCACCCTCTCTGTAAAAAAGTGTCTCCTCATCTCCCTCCTGAACCTTCCCTCGCTCCAGTCTCATATCATGGCCCCAGTGGCCCTCCCCCCCTACTTTGAACAGCCCCTCTACCCATCTTGTTTATTCCTTTCATGTATTTAAAGGTTTCAATCATGTCACCCCTGTCTCTTCTCCTCCAGTGAATATATGTTCAGCTCCTTCAACCTCCTCTCAGATAAGTCCCCAGCCCCTTGATCATCTTTGTTGCTCTGTGCCACCCCTCGAGTAACTTAATGTCCCTCTTCAGATATGGACTCCAGTACTGCACGCATACTGCAGGTGTGTGGTCTAACTAATGACCTATACAGTGGCAGAATCACCTCCCTCCTCGAGGATATATACCACTTGCAATACAACCCAACATTTTGTTGGCCTTTGCAGCTGCCTTCCCACATTGTGCCGAGTTGTTCATTGACCCTGTAATGAGCACACCCATCCTTCCTCCTCTGTCTGGGCTAGCTGCACCCCTCAGCTGGTAACTCCTCCTTGGTTTCTTCATCCCAAAATGCAGCACCTGCACTTTTTGGCATTAAAGCTCAGTTGCAGGTGTCTGACCAGGTTTCAAGCTTTGCCAGATCATCCTGCAACCCCTCAGCCATCCCCTAGGTCATCCACCACCACGCCTACCTTGGTATCATCAGCAAACAGACTGATCTTGCTCTTGATGTCCCATGATATGTCTGCAATGAATATCCCAAACAACACTGGTCCCAACACCGAGCCCTGTGGAACACCGCTCATCACTGCCCTTGGGTATGAGAGCTCCCCACCCACCACCACCCTCTGTTGCCTTCCCTGCAGACAGTTTCCTACCCATCTCACCAGCTTTTCACCCGCCCCTGTGCCTACTAACTTCCTTCCCAGCCTTCCATGTGGCACTGAGTCAAATGCCTTACTGAAGTCCAGATACAGGACATCCACTGCATGGCCCCTGTCCAGTTGCCTAGTTACCCAGTCATAGAACTTGACCAGGTTGGTTTTGGCAGGATCACCACGTATGAAGCCATGCTGTCTGCTGTCCTGTAGTCCTTTGGCCTCTAGGAGGGCCACCAGCCCTCTCCAGGATAGTCTCCATTAGCTTACCCATGATGGATGTGAGGCTCACTGGTCCGTAGTTTCCCAGATTCATCCTTGAGCTACTCTTGTGGAGGGGCACCATGAGCCATCCTCCAGTCCTGAGGTACACACCCAATGTAGTGAGGTGTTAAATAGGTCAGCCAAAGGTCCTGCAAGGACCTCTGCCAGCTCCTTCAGTACCCTGGGGTGGATGCCATCTGGGCCTGGTGCCTTGTCCACCCTCAGTGCCTTCAAACCCTCTCGAACTCTGCTCTCCACTGATTTCCCCATCTGTCACCACTCCCACCTGCTTCTGCCATTTCTCCCACCTTGGGTGTCACCCCCCCTCATCTCTTTAGTAAATATGAGCAGACGTACTCATTTAGTGCTTCCGCTTATCGCCTCCCTGCTTCCACCCAACCTCCTTCCTAATCCTTACTATGTGGTCCTTACAGCTCCTCTTCTCCTGATGTACTTAAAGTCCTTCTCCCCTTCTTAATGCCTTGTGCCAGCCTGAGTTCCGTAGATGTTTTGGCTCCCCTTACTGCTCTTGTCACCTCCTTTGATTCTGTCAAGTACTCCTCCCTGTCCTCCCGCCTCCCTGTTTTCTTGTACTTCCTAAAGGCAGCTCGTTTCCTCCTTACCTTTTACATGACCTCCTTGCTCAACCAGATCGGTTTCTTAGCCCTAGCCTTCTTGATCTGGGCTTTGCAGCAGGTTTTGGTTGCCTCCACTATCCCCAGCTTTATGAGCTCCCACCTCTGGTTAGTGTCCATACTAGATTGAATTCCGGCCAAGTACCCTTACCACTTCCCCATCCTCCCAAAGTCGGCCTACGAAGTCCAGCATTATTGTGCCAGATTCCAACCTTCCTCCCATATCCAATGTGAGCCATACTGAGTGGTGGTCACTCCCTGACAGCAGTTCCTCCACTGTCAGTTCTCTCACAAAGTCCCCATTTGCCAGCACAAGGTCAAGGTATTCCCTAACCTGGTTGGTTCACTGACCATTGCAGCAGGAAGCTGTCCTGGAAGGCATCCAGCAGTACCTACTCCTTCTGTTCCTGGTTGTTGGAGTGCTCCAGTCCACTCCTGGCATGTTGAAGTCCCCACAATCACCACACTCGCCTTCCAGAGGTCCCTGATCTGTCCTGCTAGTTCCTGTCTAACTCCTCCGTCTGAGATGGTGGTCTGTACACCACTCCCATTCTAAGAATCTATTCTTGGGATCCTGGATTTGCATCCAAAGTGACTCCATACTACCCTCCTCCCCTTCCTCCCTTACACACTTAGTCCTTCCTTCACATATAGTGCCACCCCTCCTTTCCCAATCACTCTGTCCCCACGAAATAACCTGTACCTGGCACAGACAGGTCCCAGTCATTGTATTGGGTGGCCCATGTTTCCTTGGATGGCTGCAATGTCCACCTCTCCTCTGCCATGAGAACCTGTAACTCTGCAGTTTTCCTCCCAAGGCTCCTAGCATTAAGGGTAACCAACTTCAACCCTCCCCCCATCCTGCCCTCCTTTCCTAGCATCACCAACAGTACTTTGCCATTTGTCCTTTGTCACTGTTATGGGGGTAAGCTCATATGGTTTCCAACCTGTGGTCTGCATATCTCTTCCCAACTGCCACCCCCCACTCCTAGTTTAAATTCCCAACCTCTCTATGTACTCCTCCATCCTCTGTTTCAACACTTTCTTTCCTCCTCACTCAAGTGTAGTCTGTCCTTGGCATAGAGACTACTGTCCTCCCAGGTCCCTCCACACCCCCAACAGCCCATACCCTTTTAGCACAACACCAGGTTCTTAGACATCTGTTAAATTCTCTATTCTCAGCTTTGTTGTGCTTGCCTTTGGCACCGAAATATCTCTGAAAAAGTTACTGATCTTCCTGCCCTCACATAATTGTGCTAGTTCCTCAAACCTTCTCTGGACTGTATCTACTGTCTTGTCAGCCAGGTCGTTTGTCCCAAGATGTATAATTAAATGAGGCTTGTCCTACCCTTCTAGCATATTTCAGAACAGACTGTCCCACCTTTCCACTGTCATTCTTGGCATGGCCTCCACCCAAATGCGACTATGCCTCTCCCCTTGCTACCCCACCTAACTCCTCTTAGTATTGAGTCCCCCAGCACTAAGATCCCACCCTCTTACTCCCTGCTTGCTTCCATTCATCTCCTCTCATTTCCATCCTCTTCTTCCTCCTGCACATTATTTCCCTTTACCCCTGTTGCAATTCTCCCAGCAGAACTTCCCCCACTCCAGTTTGGTCCAGGCATTTGTCAATTATCCTCTAATTTCATCATTTCCTCCTCCACCTTCTTCCTCTCTAGCAGTGCACAGCTGTTTTCTGAAGGCCCTTCACAAATGCCGCTCCCTCTCTCTGCATAGTAACCTGTTCTCTCCTTTCCACTCCATGACTTTGCCACTTCTTCACCTCCCTCACAAGTACCTATCTCCACCTTCCATTTGTCTTTTGTCTCCTGACCTGGTTTCCTGGCAATTGTTCTTCCTGGCCTGGGCATTGTGGTAAACAAGACAGTCGGTGCCAGTTAATCCCTTTTGTAATGCACTGTGCAGATCTGTTTCAGTAAACAAGGCAGCGTCGGTGCGGTTAATCCCCTTTTGTCATGCACTATGTCACAGACTACGGTAAACAAAGGCAATGTCAGGGTGAATTAATCCTATTATGCATGCACTGTATGCAGACTACTGCAGTAACAGGGCACGTCCGTGACAGCGGCCTTGGTCAGGCACTGTGGTAGACTGCTGCAGTAAACCAGGCAGCATCGGTGCCGATAATCCTTGTCATTTATGTCACGGATACTGCAGTAAACAAGGCAACATTAGTGGCAGTTAATCCGTTTGACTTGCACTGTGTGCAGACTACTGCAGTAAACAAGATAACGCGAACTTTAGTTAATCCTTTTGTCATGCATTATGTCATTGAGCCCTCTAGTAAACAAGGGCGTCGGTACCAGTTAATCCTTTGTCATGTACTGTGTCAATGACTACAGAACAATGTAACGTCAGTTCAGTTAATCCTTGTCATGCACTGTGTCTAGGCTCCTGCAGTAAACAAGGTAGCATCAATGCTCAACTCCTGCAGTTTGAAACTACTCAGTAAACATGTCAGCCTCAATGAGAGGTAATCCCTTTTGTCATGTACTGTGTCACAGACTACTGCGGTAATCATGGTTGCATCAGTGACATTTATCCCTTTTGTATCATTGTGTGACAGAGCTAATGCAGTATACAAGGCAACATCATGCCAGTTAATCCCTTTGTCATGCGCTATATCAGAGCTATGGCAGGCCAGGTAATGTCTGTGCCAGTTAATCACTTTTGTCGTGCACTGTCACAGAGCACCCAGTAATCGAGGCGCGTCAGTGCCGGTTAATCTTTTTTCGTACACGTGCCGAGCTACTGCAGAAGAAGACATTGTCGTTGCCAGTTAATTCCTTTTGTCATGCACTATGTCACAGACTATTACTAGTAAACAAGACAACGTCAATGCCAGTTAATCCTTTTTGTCATACACTGTGTGCGAGGTTACTGCAGGAAGCGGCAATGTCAATGCCGTCCTTTTGTCATCACTGGTCTGAATACTGCAGTAAACAAGGTAACGCCGTGCCAGTTAATCAATTTGTTGTACGCTGTACGATCACTGGTAAATAATGCAGTGAGAAGTGCCAGTTAATCCTTTGTCATGCATCATGTGCGAGCTACTGCAGGAAGCAAGGCAATGTCAATGCCATTAATTTTTGTCATCCACTGTCACAGAATACTCAGTAAACAAGGCAACGTCAGTGCCAGTTAATCGACTTTGTTATACGCTGTGTCACAGACTACTGCAGTGCGCTGCAGCGAAGTGCCAGTTAATCCTTTGTCATGCACTGTGTCAGAGCTATGGCAGTAAACAAGGCAGTCAGTGCCAGTTAATTTTGTGATGCATGTGGAAGACTACTACAGTAAACAAGGTAATGTCAGTGAGTTAATCCTGTGCCTTGCACTGTCACAGGTTAATGAAGTAAATACAACGCCAGTGCTAGTTAATCCTTTGTCATGGACTGTGTCACAGACCACTGAATAAGCAGCAACATCTGCCCAGTTAATCCCTTTTGCCATATCGGTCTCAGAGTTACTGCGGTAAACAATTATTACGGTGCCAAATCCTTTTGTTGTCGGCTGTACCACAGGCTGGAATAGTAAGCAAGCAACGTCGGTGCTTAATCTCTTTTGTGTGCACCTTATCACAGAGCTATGGTAGTAAGAAGGTAGTGGTTCTTCTTAATCCTTTTATCATGGATTGTGTCACAGACCGCTGCAGTAAATGGGGCAATGTCGGTGCCAGCGTCCTTTTTGTTATGCACAGTCACAGGCTAATGTGTTTCACAAGGCGTGTCAGTGCTAGTTAATCTTTTCGTTCATTGTGTCAGATACCGCAGTAAACAGGGCACTGTCAGTGCCAATTAATTCCTTTGTCATGCACTGCGTGCAGACTACTGCAGTAAACAAGGCACGTCGGTGCCAGTTAATTCCTTTTGTCGTACTGTGTCACAGACTGCTGCAGTAACAAGCAATGTCGGTGCCAGTTAATTTTATTGTCATGTGGGTGTCACAGACTGCGGTAAACAAGGCAGTCGGTGTATGTCATCCTTTGTCGTGATCTGTGACAGACTACTGCAGTAAACAGGACGTGTGTGCCAGTTGATACCTTTTGTCATGCACTGTGTCAGACTACTGCAGTAAACAAGGTATTGGTGTAATTAATCCTTTGTGGATCTGTGTCACAGGTACTGCAGTAAACAGAACGTCGTATCAGTTAATTCCTTTGTGTTGCACTGTGTCACAACTACTGCAGTAAACAGGGCGACGCCGGTGCCAGTTAATCTTTGTCATCATTGTGTCACTGACTAGTGAAACAAGGCAATGTCAGTGCCGGTTAATCCCTTTTGTCATGCACTGTATCAGACTACTCAGTAAGCAAGGCAAGATTAGGGCCAGTTCATCTCTTTTCTTCACTCTGTCACAGGTTACTGCAATAAAGAGGTAACATCAGTGCCAGTTAATCCCTTTGTCGCCTTCTTCACAGACTACTACCATAAACATGGCAGCGTCAGTGATTTATCCCTTTTTGATGCATTGTCACAGAGCTAAGAAGTAAGAGGCAATGTTGCCATTTGCCTTTTGTCGTGTGGCGTGTCTCAGATACTGCAGAACAAGGCAGCGTGATGCGATTAATCCCTTTGTCACACTGTGCAGACTACTGCTTAAATACAACTCTGTGCCAGTTATTCCTTTTGTCATGCACTGTGTCAAAGACTACTGCAGTAAACAAGGCAATGCGGTGTGAACCTTTTGTCGCATTGTCACAGACTACTGCAGTAAACAAGGCAACATCGGTGACAGTTAATCTTTTGTCAAACAGTTGTCTGGAGCTACTGCGGAAAACAGTTAATGTCAGTGCAAGTAAATCCATTTGTCATGCTGTGTTAAGTACAGGTGTAACAAGGCAACATCGGTGATAGTTAATCCCTTTGTCGTTACGGTGTCATAGAGCTACTGCAGCAACAAGGCAATGTCAGTGCCTGTTAATCCATTTGTGTACTGTCACATACTACTGCAGTAAACAGCAATTTCGGTGTCGATTAATCCTTTTGTCATGATCTGTGTCACAGACTACTGCATTAAACAGGACAGCGTTGGTGCCAGTTAATCTTTTGTCATGCACTGTGTCACAGACTACTGCAGTAACAGCAATGTTGTGCCGGTTAATCTTTTGTCATGCACTGTGTCGTTGTGACGCAGTCAGTGGGCAACGTCAGTGCCAGTTAATTCCTTTGTCATGCATTGTCACTGACTAGTGTGGTAAATACGGCAACGTCAGTGCCAGTTAAACCTTTGGTCGTGCCCTGTGTCGCTGATCACTGCAGTAAATAGGACAACGTCCGTGCTAGTTAACTTTTGTCATTGCACTGTGTCACAGACTACTGCAGTAAACATGGCAACGTCAGTGCCAATTAATCCCTTTTGACATGCACTGTCACAGAGCTAACATAGAAACATAGACTTTGACGGCAGATAAGGACCGCTAGGCCCATCTAGTCTGGCCCATTTCCCCTACTCTGCAGGATAGGCACTTGGATCCTAGTTAACAATAGCCTATTTCTTCCTATTCCTCTACAAGAATTGCCTTATGTTCGTCCCATGCATTCTTGAATTCTCCACAGTTTTAGACCCCATAACCTCCTCAGGAAGGCTGTTCCATGCATCCACTACCTCTGTGAAATAATACTTCTCACATTGCCCCAGAACCGCCCTCCTTTATCTTTTAAATGGTGTCCTTGTTCTTGCAAGTCTCTTTTCTGAAAAATGCTACCCTCTTGGACTTTGTTGGTTCCACTGAGGAGGTACTTAAAAAGTTCTATCGTGTCCCCCTCTCCTTCTTTCCTCAAGGGGTATACATATTAAGCTCCTTTAGTCTCTCCTTGTGCGGCTTCTCTTGCAGATTCTGCAACATTTTAGTGCCCTCTTCTGGACTGCCTCTATCCTGTCCTATGTCCTTGCGGAGATGGACTACTCCAGAACTGGACACAATTGCTCCAGATGGGGTCTCACCAACTGTCTGTACAGAGGATAACAACTTCCTGTTTTCTGCTGCTGGATGCCTCCCTATACATCCCAGTATATCCTCGAGGCCCTCCTACTGCCTCTCACGTTGCTTGCTAACCTTAAGGTCATCTGATATGATTATCCCCAGGTCCTTTCCTTTTTTGTTGTTACTACCTCCCCACCCATTGTGTATTCTTCCTCTGAGGTTCTTGTTTCCCAGGTGCATTATTTGCACTTTTGCATTGAATCCTAGCTGCCATACTTCTGACCATTCCGCCAACCTTGCTAGGCACCTTTTCATCCTTTCCGCGCTCCTTGTGTGATCAACCTGTTGCAGATTTTTGTGTCATCTGCAAAAGGCACATTTTTCTTCCAGTCCCTCTGCAATGTCACTGTATGAAGACATTAAGAGGACTGGACTCACTACTGAACCTCCGCGGTACCCCACTAGTAACCCCTTCTTAGAATGGACTCCATTTACAATTACCTTCTGTGTCCTGTTGTCCAGCCAATGTCTTTACTCAGGCTACCACCCTGGGTCCCACTCTCAGGCTGGGTTAATTTGACTATTAATCTCTGTGTGGACTGTGTCAAATGCCTTGCTAAAGTCTAGGTAGGCCATGTCCACAGCCCTCCCTGGTCTACTATTTTGGTCACCCAGTCAAAGAAATCTATTAGATTCATCTGACATGACCTTCCTGGCCAGAACCCATGCTGCCTTGGGTCCCAGTTCACTGGCCTCTAGGTACTCGACTATTCTTTCCTTCAGAAGTGACTCCTTCACTTTCCATACCACAGAGGTCAGACTGACAGGTCTGTAGTTCTGCCTCTGTCTTGGACCCACTTTTGTGAAGGGGAATCATCATCTGTCCTCCAGTCCTCGGGTGCCACATGATCCTCCATATGATTTATTAAAAGAGTAGCCAGTGGTTTCACTAGTTCCTCCTTAATTTTTAGAATTCTGGGTGAATTCCATCAGGACCCATTGCTTTGTCCACCTTCAGTTTTAGGGTTCTTGCAGAACCTTTCTTCTGAAAGGACTGGGATCGACCCCTATCAAGAGTGCTTCTGTTAATTGGATTAGGCACTTCCCCTCCTCTTTAGAATACTGGCAGAAATATTTGTTCAGTATTCCTGCTTTTCACTGTCCCCTCTGCCCACCCACTGTTCATTCTATTCAGCCTCCCTATCCCTCCCTTTGTCTTTCTACGTCACTGATGTACCTATAAAAGGTTTTATCCCTTCTAACTGAGTTGGCATATCTTTTCCTCAGTTTGGGCCTTTGCTATTCTGACTTCCCTCCCTGCTTTCTGCATTAACTGGTTCCAGCTCTCTGTCCTGCTCTTTCTGTGTTTCCTTATACTTCCGAATGCTATCTTTTTCTTCCTGACTTTCCACAGCCACCTCTTTTGAGAACCATAGTGGCTTTTTCTTTTGTTTTGATTTGTTCATTTGCTTCACACAAAGACTTGTTGCCTCTGTGATGTCAGTTTTGATAATTCCCTCATTGTTGCTCCACACCTCCTTCTAGCCTGTTTGCTGTTAGTGCTTTTCTGAGGCACTCTCCCATCTTGCCAGTCAGCCCCTAAAGTCCAGTACCCTCACTTTGTATGGCTTGACCTGCAGCTGAGTTTAACATGAACCACACTGTTTGATGGTCACTTGTCCCTAGATGGCAGCCCACTTCTAGATCTGAGATCCTCTCACTGCCCCTGTTTGAGAGTACGAGGTCTAGGATTGCTCTCTCACAAATGGGTTCCAAAACTAGCTGTTCATGCCTGCCACCATGTAGGGCATCAAGAATGGCCCTGCTCTTGGATGTGGCTGCAGCAAATGTGCTCAGTTAACATCTGGCATATTCAGGTCTCCCATCAACAGTATCTCCCTTTCTAAGAATGCCTTCCATCATATCCTTGTCCATTCCTTCCTGACATGGGGTCTGTACACAACCCCTGTGGATTGTGGTGCCCTTTCCAGTCTCCAAGGTGACCCTACAGTGCCTCCTCTCCTCCCTGTTTACTCTTTTGTTCAGTTGCTTTTATCCTTCCTTTACATGAGAGAGCTACTCCCCTCTTCTCCCCTGCCTGTCTCTCCTGTAGGTTATGTACCCTGGTATGTTAACATCCCAGTCATGTTCTCTGTGTACCATGTTTCTAGTGACTGCTACGATATCCAAGCATCCCTCTTCATTAAGGCCATCAGCTCAGGGAGCTTGTTGCCCCAGACCTACGGGCATTGGTACTCATTACCCTCCATTTCCGATGGCTTACTCCTTTTGCCCCATCCTGTCCTTCTTGCCTTTGTCACTTTCTCCATTTACCCCTGCCCTTCTCCCTATTGACACCTCTATGTTGGGGTGTTTGCCCCACTTATTACCGTGATTATTTGGGGGAGTCTAGGATTTTCCTGCCCTTTCCAGTGCTCTCCCTTGGCTAGTTTTAAAAGCTTGCCAATGAAGCATTTGAACCCATCACCTAGGATCCTGGTTCCTCCTGGACAGAGATGCAGCCCATCATGCCAGTATAGGCTTGCATCACCCAGGTGGACCCCAGTCCCCAATGAAGGTCAATCCCTGAGCTCTCACCAGTTTTTCAACCACTGATTGAATCCCATGGTGCGGAACACCCTAGCCTCCTATGCCATAGATGGGTAGCACCTCCGAGAAGGTGCCATCAGCATACTTGACTAAGGCCCTCCCCAATTCCACAAACTCTTCCTGCACTTCTCTAATCCCTTTCTTAGCCAGGTCATTTGTCCCTAGGTGGACAATGACATCCAGCTCCCTCCTGTGCAGCTGCTCCGGCAATCCTGAGGATTCGCTTCCTGTCCCTGCAAGCCATGGCACCAGGCAGGCATCTTACCTCCCTCCCCTTCACTCCCCAGTTCTACCTTCCTAACAATGGAGTCCCCACCAGGAGTTGTTTCCTTCCCTGCAGGGTCCCCTGCCACCCTCATGTGGGTCTCCTTTGTGGAGGACCCCAGCATTCTCCTTGGTCTCCACTCTGGGTGCCTCCATAGAGGAACCACACTTTGCCAGAATGGCATCGGAATTGTGGAGAGCTACTGCAGTAAACAAGGCAACATATGTGCCAGTTAATTCCTTTTGTCATGCACTGTGTCACAGACTACTGCAGTAAACAGGGCAATGTCAGTGCCAGTTAATTCCTTTTGTCATGCACTGTGTCACAGACTACTGCAGTAAACAGGGCAACGTCAGTGCCAGTTAATTCCTTTTGTCATGCACTGTGTCACTGACTAGTGTGGTAAACAAGGCAATGTCAGTGCCAGTTAAACCCTTTGGTCGTGCCCTGTGTCACGGACTACTGCAGTAAACAGGACAACGTCCGTGCCAGTTAATTCCTTTTGTCATGCACTGTGTCACAGACTACTGCAGTAAACATGGCAACGTCAGTGCCAATTAATCCCTTTTGACATGCACTGTCACAGAGCTAACATAGAAACATAGACTTTGACGGCAGATAAGGACCGCTAGGCCCATCTAGTCTGCCCATTTCCCTACCTGCAGGATAGGCCGCAGATCCTAGTTAACCAATAGCCTATTTTTCCCACCTCACAAGAATTGCCTTATGTCTGTCCCATGCATTCTTGAATTCCCACAGTTTTAGACCCCACAACCTCCTCAGGAAGGTGTTCCATGCATCCACTACCCTTCTCTGAAATAATACTTCCTCACATTGCCCCAGAACCGCCCCTCCTTCTATCTTTAAATGGTGTCCCTTGTTCTTGCAAGTCTCTTTTCTGAAAAATGCTACCCTCTTGGACTTTGTTGGTTCCACTGAGGTACTTAAAGTTTCTATCATGTCCCCCTCTCCCTTCTTTTCCTCAAGGGTATACATATTAAGCTCCTTTAGTCTCTCCTTATACGGCTTCTCTTGCAGACCCTGCAACATTTTAGCTGTCTCTTCTGGACTGCCTCTATCCTGTCTATGTCCTTGCGGAGATGGGTTCTCCAGAACTGGACACAGTACTCCAGATGGGGTCTCACCAACTGTCTGTACAGAGGGATAACAACTTCCTGTTTTCTGCTGCTGATGCCTCTCCCTATACATCCCAGTATATCCCCAGCCCTCCCTACTGCCTTCTCACGTTGCTTGCTAACCTTAAGGTCATCTGATATGATTATCCCCAGGTCCCTTTCCTTTTTTGTTGTTGTTACTACCTCCCAACCATTGTGTATTCTTCCTCTGAGTTCTTGTTTCCCAGGTGCATTATTTTGCACTTCTTTGCATTGAATCCTAGCTGCCATACTTCTGACCATTCCGCCAACCTGCTAGCACCTTTTCATCCTTTCCACGCCTCCTGTGTATCAACCCCTGTTGCAGATTTTGTGTCATCTGCAAAAGGCATACTTTTCCTTCCAGTCCTCTGCAATGTCACTGATGAAGACATTAAGAAGGACTGGACCCATACTGAACCCTCGCGGTACCCCACTAGTAACCCCCTTCTTCAGAATGGACTCCATTTACAATTACCTTCTGTGTCCTGTTGTCCAGCCAATGTTTTACCTAGGCTACCACCCTGGGTCCCACTCCCAGGCTGGTTAATTTGACTATTAATCTTTGTGTGGGACTGTGTCAAATGCCTTGCTAAAGTCTAGGTAGGCCATGTCCACAGCCCCTCCCTGGTCTACTACTTTGGTCACCCAGTCAAAGAAATCTATTAGATTCATCTGACATGACCTTCCCGCTGTGAACCCATGCTGCCTTGGGTCCTGTGCTCCACTGGCCTCTAGGTACTCGACTATTCTTTCCTTCAGAAGTGACTCCTTCACTTTCCATACCACAGAGGTCAGACTGACAGGTCTGTAGTTTTCTGCCTCTGTCTTGGACCCACTTTTGTGAAGGGGAATCACATCTGCCTTCCTCCAGTCCTCGGGTACCACACCATCCTCCCATGATTTATTAAAAAGAGTAGCCAGTGGTTTCACTAGTTCCTCCTTAATTCTTTTAGAATTTGGGTGAATTCCATCAGGACCCATTGCTTTGTCCACCTTCAGTTTTAGGAGTTCTGCAGAACCCTTTCTTCTCTGAAAGGACTGGGATCGACCCCCTATCAAGAGTGCTTCTGTTAATTGGATTAGGCACTTCCCCCTCCTCTTTTGTGAATACTGAGCAGAAATATTTGTTCAGTATTCCTGCTTTTTCACTGTCCCCCTCTGCCCACCCACTGTTCATTCTATTCAGCCTCCCTATCCCTCCCTTTGTCTTTCTACGCTCACTGATGTACCTATAAAAGGTTTTATCCCCCTTCTTAACTGAGTTGGCTATCTTTTCCTCAGTTTGGGCCTTTGCTATTCTGACTTCCCTCCCTGCTTCCTTCTGCATTAACTGGTACAGCTCTCTGTCCTGCTCTTTCTGTGTTTCCTTATACTTCCGGAATGCTATCTTTTTCTTCCTGACTTTCACAGCCACCTCTTTTGAGAACCATAGTGGCTTTTTCTTTTGTTTTGATTTGTTCATTTGCTTCACACAAAGACTTGTTGCCTCTGTGATGTCAGTTTTGATAATTCCCCATTGTTGCTCCACACCTCCTTCTAGCCTGTTTGCTAGTGCTTTTCTGAGGCACCTCCCATCTTGCCAAAGTCAGCCCTCCTAAAGTCCAGTACCTCACTTTTGTATGCTTTGACTCTGCAGCTGAGTTTAACATGAACCACACTGTTTGATGGTCACTTGTCCCTAGATGGCAACCCACTTCTAGATCTGAGATCCTCTCACTGCCCCGCTTTGAGAGTACGAGGTCTAAGATGCTCCCTCACAAATGGGTTCCAAAACTAGCTGTCTAATGCCTGCCACCTGTAGGGCATCAAGAATGGCCCTTTCTGATGTGGCTGCAGCAAATGTGCTCCAGTTAACATCTGCATATTCAGGTCTCCCATCAACAGTATCTCCCTTCTAAGAATGCCTTCCATCATATCCTTGTCCATTCCTTCCCCTGACATGGGGGTCTGTACACAACCCTGTGCGGATTGTGGTGCCTTTCCAGTCTCAAGGTGACCCACAGTGCCTCCTCTCCTCCCTGTTTACTCTTTTGTTCAGTTGCTTTTATCCCTTCCTTTACATGAGAGCTACTCCTCCCCTCTTCTCCCTGCCTGTCTCTCCCTGTAGGTTATGTACCCTGGTATGTTAACATCCCAGTCATGGTTCTCTGTGTACCATGTTTCTGTGACTGCTACGATATCAAGCATCCCTCTTCCATTAAGGCCATCAGCTCAGGGAGCTTGTTGCCCAGACTACGGGCATTGGTACTCATTACCCTCCATTTCCTGATGGCCTTACTCCCTTTTGCCCCATCCCTGTCCTTCTTGCCTTTGTCACTTTCTCCATTTACCCCTGCCCTTCTCCCTATTGACACCTCTATGTTGGTGTTTGCCCCACTTACTACCGTGATTATTTGGGGGAGTCTAGGATTTTCCTGCTCCTTTCCAGTGCCTCCCCCCTTGGCTAGTTTAAAAGCTTGCCAATGAAGCATTTAAACCTATCACCTAGGATCCTGGTTCCCCTCCTGGACAGATGCAGCCCATCATGCCAGTATAGGCTTGCATCACCCAGGTGGACCCCAGTCCCAATGAAGCCAATCCCTGAGCTCCACACCAGTTTTTCAACCACTGATTGAATCCCATGGTGCGGAACACCCTAGCCTCTCCTATGCCATAGATGGGTAGCACCTCCGAGAAGGTTACCGTGCGTGCTACTTGACTAAGGCCCCTCCCCAATTCCATAAACTCTTCCTGCACTTCTCTAATCCCTTTCTTAGCCAGGTCATTTGTCCCTAGGTGGACAATGACATCCAGCTCCCTCCCCTGTGCAGCTGCTCTGGCAATCCTGAGGATTCGCTTCCTGTCCCTGCAAGCCATGGCACCAGGCAGGCACCTTACCTCCCTCTCCCCTTCCTCCCCCAGTTCTACCTTCCTAACAATGGAGTCCCCCACCAGGAGTTGTTTCTTCCCCTGCAGGGTCCCTGCCACCCTCATGTGGGTCTCCTTTGTGGAGGACCCCAGCATTCTCCTGGTCTCCACTGTGGTGCCTCCATAGAGGAACCACACTTGCCAGAATGGCATCGGAATTGTGGAGAGCTACTGCAGTAAACAAGGCAACATATGTGCCAGTTAACCTTTTGTCATGAACTGTGTCACAGACTACTGCAGTAAACAAGGCAATGTCAGTGCCAGTTAATCCCTTCGTCATGCACCATGTCACGCAGCTACTGCAGTAAACAAGGCGACGTCCGTGACAGTTAATCCCTTTGTTATGCACTATGTCACAGACTACTGCAGTAAACATTGCAACGTCAGTGTCAATTGATCCCTTTGTCATGCACTGTGTCACACAGCTACTGCAGTAAACAAGGCGATGTCGGTGCCAGTTCATCCCTTTTATCATGCACTGTAACAGACTATTTCAGTAAGCATGGCAAGATCAGGGCCAGTTCATCTCTTTTGTCATGCACTGTGTCACAGTGGTACTTCAGTAAATAAGGCAATATCAGTTCCAGTTGATCCTTTTTGTCATGCGCTATATCACAGAGCTGTGGCAGTAAACAAGTCAATGTCAGTGCCAGTTAATCCGTTTTGTCATGCACTATATCACAGAGCTATGGCAGTAAACAAGGCAACGTCAGTGCCTCTTAAACCCTTTTGTCATGCATTATGTCACAGACTAGTGCAGGAAACAGGGCAACGCCAGTGCCAGTTAATCCCTTTTTTCATGCACTGTGTCACAGAGCTATGGCAGTAAACATGGCATTGTCAGTGCCAGTTAATCCCTTTTGTCATGGACTGTGTCACAGACTACTGCTGTAAACAAGGCAACCTCAGTGCCAGTAAATCCCTTTTGTTATGCACTGTCACAGGCTAATGCATTTAACAAGGCAACGTCAGTGCCAGTTAATCCCTTTTGTCATGCACTGTGTCACGGACTACTGCAGTAAACAGGACAACGTCAGTGCCAGTTAATTCTTTTGTCATGCACTGTGCAACAGACTACTGCAGTAAACAGGGCGACGTCAGTGCCAATTAATCCCTTTTGCCATGCACTGTCACAGACCTACTGCAGTAAACAAGGCGACGTTAGTGCCAGTTAATCCCTTTTGTCATGAACTGTGTCACAGACTACTGCAGTAAACAAGGCAATGTCAGTGCCAGTTAATCCCTTTTGTCATGCTCTGTCACAGAGCTAATGAAGGAAACAAGGCAACGTCAGTGCCAGTTAAATTCCTTTTGTCATGCACTCTGTGACAGACTACTGCTGTAAAGAAGGCAACATCAGTGACAGTTTATCCCTCTTGTCGTACACGGTGTCACAGAGGAACTGCAATAAACAATGCAATGTCAGTGCCAGTTAATCCATTTTGTCATCCAGTGTCACAGACCACTGTAGTAAACATGGCAACACCTGTGCCAATTAATCCCTTTTGTCATGCACTGCGTCACAAACTACTGCAGTAAACAAGGTAACGTCAGTGCCAGTTAATCCCTTTTGTCATGTACTGTGTCACAGACTACTGCAGTAAACAAGGCGTCGGTGCCAGTTAATTCCAATTGTCATGCACTGTATCACAGACTGCTGAAGTAAACAAGGCAATGTCAGTTAATCCTTTGTCGTGATCTGTGTCACAGACTAGTGTGTAAACAAGGCAACGCCATTTAGTTAATCCCTTTGTCATGCACTGTGTCACGGAGTACAGCAGTAAACAGGACAACATCAAAGCCAGTTAATTCCTTTGTGATGCAGTGTGTCAGACTACTGCAGTAAACAGGGCTACGTCAGTGCCAGTTAATCTTTTTGTCATGCACTGTGTCACAGACTACTGCTGTAAATAAGGCAACGTCCAGTGTCAATCCCTTTGTCATGCACTGTATCACAGACTACTGCAGTAAACAAGGCAACATCAGTGACAGTTAATCTCTTTTGTCATACACGGTGTCATAGAGCTACTGCAGCAAACAAGGCCAAGTCAGTGCCTGTTAATCCGTTTTGTCATGCAGTGTATCACGTACTACTGCAGTAAACAAGGCAATGTTAGTGCCAGTTAATTCCTATTGTCATGCACTGTGTACAGACTACTGTAGTAAACAAGGCAATTTCAGTGAAAATTAACCTTTGTCGTGATCTGTGTCACAGACTACTGCAATAAACAAGACAACGCCAGTGCCAGTTAATCTTTTGTCATGCACTGTGTCACAAACTACTGCAGTAAACAGGGCAATGTCAGTGCCAATTAATCCCTTTGTCATGCACTGTCACAGAGCTACTGCAGTAAACAAGGCAACATATGTGCCAGTTAATACCTTTTGTCATGAACTGTGTCACAGACTACTGCAGTAAACATTGCAACATCAGTGTCAATTAATCCCTTTTGTCATGCACTGTGTCATAGAGCTACTGCAGTAAACAAGGCGACATCAGTGCCAGTTCATCCCTTTTATCATGCACTGTTTCAGACTACTTCAGTAAGCAAGGCAAGATCAGGGCCAGTTCATCTCTTTTGTCATGCACTGTGTCACAGTGCTACTTCAGTAAACAAGGCAACATCAGTGCCATTTAATCCCTTTTGTCGTGCGCTATATCACAGATCTGTGGCAGTAAACAAGTCAATGTCAGTGCCAGTTAATCCCTTTTATCGTGCACTATATCTCAGAGCTATGGCAGTAAACAAGGCAACGTCAGTGCCTCTTAAACCCTTTTGTCATGCATTGTGTCACAGACTACTGCAGTAAACAGGGCAACATCAGTGCCAGTTAATCCCTTTTTTCATGCACTGTGTCACTGTCTACTGCAGTAAACGAGGCATTGTCAATGCCAGTTAATCCTTTTGTCATGCAGTGTGTCACAGACTACTGCAGTAAACAAGGCAAAGTCAGTGCCAGTAAATCCCTTTTGTTATGCACTGTCACAGGCTAAAGTTTTAACAAGGCAAGCGTCAGTGCCAGTTACTCCCTTTGTCATATATTGTGTCACAGAGTACTGCAGTAAACAAGGCAACGTAGTGCCAGTTAATTCCTTTTGTCATGCACTGTGTCACAAACTAGTGCAGTAAATAAGGCAATGTCAGTGCCAGTTAAACCCTTTTGTTATGCACTGAGTCACGGACTACTGCAGTAAACAGGACACGTCAGTGCCAGTTAATTCCTTTTGTCATGCACTGTGTCACAGACTACTACAGTAAACAGGGCAACGCCAGTGCTAATTAATCCCTTTGTCTTGCACTGTCATAGAGCTACTGCAGTAAACAAGGCAACGTCAGTGCCAGTTAATCCCTTTTGTCATGCATTGTGTCTCAGATTACTGCAGTAAACATTGCATCGCCAGTGTCATTTAATCCCTTTGTCATGCACTGTGTCATAGAGCTACTGCAGTAAATAAGGCAGTGTCAGTGCCACTAAATCCCTTTGTTATAAACTGTCACAAGCTAATGCATTTAACAAGGCAACATCAGTGCCAGTTAATCCCTTGAGTCATACATTGTGTCACAGAACACAGCAGTAAACAAATGGCGACGAGATTGCCAGTTAATCCCTTTGTCATACAATGTCACAGGCTATTGTATTTAACAAGGCAACGTCCGAGGCCAGCTAATCCCTTTTTTATGCACTATGTCACAGACTTCTGCAGTAAACTAGCAATGTCAGTGCCAGTTAATCTGTTTTGCCATGCACTGTGTCACAGACTACTGCAACAAACAAGGGAACATCAGTGCCAGTTAATCCCTTTTGGCATGCACTCTGTCACAGACTACTACAATAAACAAGGCAACTTCAGTGCCAGTTAATCCCTTTTCTCGTGTGCTATATCACAGAGCTGTAGCAGGAAACAAGTCAACGTCAGTGCCTGTTAATCCCTTTTCTCTTGTGCTATATCACAGAGCTATAGCAGTAAACAAGGCAACGTCAGTGCCTCTTAATCCCTTTTGTCATGCATTGTGTCACAGACTACTGCAGTAAACAGGGCAACATCAGTGACAGTTAATCCTTTTTGTCATGCAGTGGTCACAGGCTAATGCATTTAACAAAGCAACGTCAGTACCAGTTAATCCCTTTTGTCATACATTGTGCCAGAGAACCCTGCAGTTAACAGGGCAACATCAGTGACAGTTAATCCTTTTGTCATGCACTGTCACAGGTTAATGCATTTAACAAGGCAGCAGTCAGGGACTGTTAGTCCCTTTTTCATACACTCTGTCACAGACTACTGCAATGCGAGGCAATGTCAGTGAGTTACTCCCTTATGTCATGGACTGTCGCAGAGCTAATGAACTTAACAAGGCAATGTCAGCGCCAGTTAATCCCTTTTGTCATACATTGTGTCACAGACTACTGCAATAAACAGGGCAACGTCAGTGCCAGTTCATTCCATTTCTCATGCACTGTGTCACAGACTACTGCAGTAAACAAGGCAACGTCAGTTCCAGTTAATCCCTTTTGTCATGCATTGTGTGACAGACTACTGCTGTAAAGAAGGCAACATCAGTGACAGTTTATCCCTTTTGTTATACACGGTGTCACATAGGTACTGCAATAAACAAGGCAATGTCAGTGCCAGTTAATCCATTTTATCATCCAGTGTCACAGACCACTGTAGTAAACAAGGCAACATCCGTGCCAGTTAATCCCGTTTGTCATGCACTGTGTCACAGACTATTGCAGTAAACAAGGCTTCAGTGCCAGTTAATTCCTATTGTCATGCACTTTGCCACAGACTGCTGAATTGAACAAGGCAATGTCAGTTAATCCCATTTGTCGTGATCTGTGTCACAGACTAGTGCGGTAAACAAGGCAAAGTCATTTAGTTAATCCCTTTTGTCATGCACTGTGTCACGGACTACAGCAGTAAACAGGACAACATCAGTGCCAGATTAATTCCCTTTGTGATGCAGTGCGTCAGACTACTGCAGTAAACAGGACAACATCAGTGCCAGTTAATTCCCTTTGTGATGCAGTGCGTCAGACTACTGCAGTAAACAGGGCTACGCCAGTACCAGTTAATTCCTTTGTCATGCACTGTGTCACAGACTACTGCGGTAAACAAGGCAACTTGGTGCCAGTTAATCCCTTTTGTCTTGATATGTGTCACAGACTACTACAGTAAACAGGACAACGTCAGTGTCAATTAATCCCTTTTGCCATGCACTTTGTCACAGAGCTACTGCAGTATACAAGGCAACATCTGTGCCACCTAATCCCTGTTGTCATACATTGTGTCACAGACTACTGCAGTAAACAGGACAATGTCAGTGCCAGTTAATCCCTTTTGTCATGCACTGTGTCACAGACTACTGCAGTAAACAAGGCAACATCAGTGACAGTTAATTCCCTTTGTTATACACAGTGTCACGGAGCTACTGCAGTAAACAAGGCATTGTCAGTGCCGGTTAATCCATTTTGTCATGCACTGTGTCTCAGACTACTGCAGTAAAGAAGGCAACATCAGTGACAGTTAATCCTTTTTGTTATACACGGTGTCACAAAGCTACTGCCTTAAACAAAACAATGTCAGTGCCAGATAATCCGTTTTGTCATGCACTGTGTCACAGACCACTGTAATAAACAAGATGACATCCGTGCTAGTTAATGCTTTTTCTTATACATTGTATCTCAGACTGGTGCAGTAAACAGGGCAACATCAGTGCCTGTTAATCCCTTTTGTCGTGCACTGTGTCACAGACCAGTGTTGTAAACAAGGCAACATCCGTGCCAGTTAATCCCTTTTGCCATACGTCTGTGTCACAGACTAGTGCAGTAAACAGGGCAATGTCAGTACCATTTAATTTCTTTTGTCATGCACTGTGTCACAGACTACTGCAGTAAACAAGGCAATGTCAGTGCCAGTTTATCCCTTTGTCATGCATTGTAACAGACTACTTCAGTAAGCAAGGCAAGATCAGTGCCAGTTAATCTCTTTTGTCATGCACTGTGTCACGAGTACTGCAGTAAACAGGGTAACGTCAGTGCCAATTTATTCCTTTGTTATGCACTGTGTCACAGACTACTGCAGTAAACAAGGCAACATCAGTGCCAGTTAATCTCTTTGTCATGGTCTGTGTCATAGACTACTGCAGTAAACAAGGCAAAGTCGGTGAGTTAATTCCTTTTGTCATGCACTGTAACAGAGCTAATGAAGTAAATAAGGCAACGCCAGTGCCAGTTAATCCCTTTGTCATGCTCTGTGTCACAGACCACTTAGTAAACAAAGGAAACATCCATGCCAGTTAATCCGTTTTGTCATGTACAGTGTCACAGTCTACTGCACTAAACAAGGCAATGTAATTGCCAGTTAACCAGTTTTGTGTTGCTTAGAGTCACAGACTAGTGAAGTAAACAAGGCAACATCAGTGGCAGTTAATCCCTTTTGTCGTGCATTATCACAGAGCTACTGCAATAAGCAAGGCAATGTCTGTGCCACTTAATCTCTTTTATCATATACTGTCACGCAGCTACTTCAGTAAACAATACAACACCACTGCCAGTTAATCTGCATTGTCCTACACTGCCACAGACTACTGCATGAAACAAAGCAACATCAGTGAGAGTAAATCCCTTTCGTCATGCCGTGTGTCACAGACTACTGCAGTAAACAAGGCAACGCCAGTGCCAGTTAATCCCTTTTGTCATGCACTGTCACAGGCTAATGCATTTGACAAGGCAATGTCAGTGCCAATTAATCCCTTTTGTCATGCACTGTGTCACAGACTACTGCAGTAAACAAGGCAACGTTAGTGTCAATCCCTTTTGTCATACACGGTGTCACAATGCTACAGCAATAAACAAGACAACGTCAGTGCCAGTTAATCCCTTTTGTCATGCATTTGTGACAGACTACTGCTGTAAAGAAGGCAACATCAGTGACAGTTTATCCCTTTTGTCATACACGGTGTCACATAGGTACTGCAATAAACAAGGCAATGTCAGTGCCAGTTAATCCATTTTATCATCCAGTGTCACAGACCACTGTAGTAAACAAGGCAACATCCATGCCAGTTAATCCCGTTTGTCATGCACTGTGTCACAAACTACTGCAGTAAACAAGGTAACGTCAGTGCCAGTTAATCCCTTTTGTCATGCACTGTGTCACAGACTATTGCAGTAAACAAGGCTTCAGTGCCAGTTAATTCCTATTGTCATGCACTTTGCCACAGACTGCTGAAGTGAACAAGGCAATGTCAGTTAATCCCATTTGTCGTGATCTGTGTCACAGACTAGTGCGGTAAACAAGGCAAAGTCATTTAGTTAATCCCTTTTGTCATGCACTGTGTCACGGACTACAGCAGTAAACAGGACAACATCAGTGCCAGTTAATTCCCTTTGTGATGCAGTGCGTCAGACTACTGCAGTAAACAGGACAACATCAGTGCCAGTTAATTCCCTTTGTGATGCAGTGCGTCAGACTACTGCAGTAAACAGGGCTACGTCAGTACCAGTTAATTCCTTTTGTCATTCACTGTGTCACAGATCACTGCGGTAAACAAGGCAACTTCAGTGCCAGTTAATCCCTTTTGTCTTGATATGTGTCACAGACTACTACAGTAAACAGGACAACGCCAGTGTCAATTAATCCCTTTGCCATGCACTTTGTCACAGAGCTACTGCAGGATACAAGGCAACATCTGTGCCACCTAATCCCTGTTGTCATACATTGTGTCACAGACTACTGCAGTAAACAGGACAATGTCAGTGCCAGTTAATCCCTTTGTCATGCACTGTGTCACAGACTACTGCAGTAAACAAGGCAACATCAGTGACAGTTAATTCCCTTTGTTCTACACAGTGTCACGGAGCTACTGCAGTAAACAAGGCATTGTCAGTGCCGGTTAATCCATTTTGTCATGCACTGTGTCTCAGACTACTGCAGTAAAGAAGGCAACATCAGTGACAGTTAATCCTTTTTGTTATACACGGTGTCACAAAGCTACTGCCTTAAACAAAACAATGTCAGTGCCAGATAATCCGTTTGTCATGCACTGTGTCACAGACCACTGTAATAAACAAGATGACATCCGTGCAGTTAATGCTTTTTCTTATACATTGTATCTCAGACTGGTGCAGTAAACAGGGCAACATCAGTGCCTGTTAATCCTTTTTGTCGGCATCTGTCACAGACCAGTGTTGTAAACAAGGCAACATCCGTGCTAGTTAATCCCTTTGCCATACGTTGTGTCATAGACTAGTGCAGTAAACAGGGCAATGTCAGTACCATTTAATTTCTTTTGTCATGCACTGTGTCACAGACTACTGCAGTAAACAAGGCAATGTCAGTGCCAGTTTATCCCTTTTGTCATGCATTGTAACAGACTACTTCAGTAAGCAAGGCAAGATCAGTGCCAGTTAATCTCTTTTGTCATGCACTGTGTCACAGAGTACTGCAGTAAACAGGGTAACGTCAGTGCCAATTTATTCCTTTTGTTATGCACTGTGTCACAGACTACTGCAGTAAACAAGGCAACATCAGTGCCAGTTAATCTCTTTTGTCATGGTTCTGTCATAGACTACTGCAGTAAACAAGGCAAAGTCAGTGAGTTAATTCCTTTGTCATGCACTGTAACAGAGCTAATGAAGTAAATAAGGCAACGCCAGTGCCAGTTAATCCCTTTTGTCATGCTCTGTGTCACAGACCACTGTAGTAAACAAGGAAACATCCATGCCAGTTAATCCGTTTTGTCATGTACAGTGTCACAGTCTACTCAACTAAACAAGGCAATGTAATTGCCAGTTAACCAGTTTTGTGTTGCTTAGAGTCACAGACTACTGAAGTAAACAAGGCAACATCAGTGGCAGTTAATCCCTTTGTCGTGCATTATCACAGAGCTACTGCAATAAGCAAGGCAATGTCTGTGCCACTTAATCTCTTTTATCATATACTGTCACGCAGCTACTTCAGTAAACAATACAACACCACTGCCAGTTAATCTGCATTGTCCACACTGCCACAGACTACTGCATGAAACAAAGCAACATCAGTGAGAGTAAATCCTTTCGTCATGCCGTGTGTCACAGACTACTGCGTAAACAAGGCAACGCCAGTGCCAGTTAATCCCTTTGTCATGCACTGTCACAGGCTAATGCATTTGACAAGGCAATGTCAGTGCCAATTAATCCCTTTTGTTATGCACTGTGTCACAGACTACTGCAGTAAACAAGGCAACGTTAGTGTCAATCCCTTTTGTCATACACGGTGTCACAATGCTCAGCAATAAACAAGACAACGCTAGTGCCAGTTAATCCTTTTGTCATGCATTGTGTGACAGACTACTGCTGTAAAGAAGGCAACATCAGTGACAGTTTATCCCTTTTGTCATACCGGTGTCACATAGGTACTGCAATAAACAAGGCAATGTCAGTGCCAGTTAATCCATTTTATCATCCAGTGTCACAGACCACTGTAGTAAACAAGGCAACATCCATGCCAGTTAATCCTGTTTGTCATGCACTGTGTCACAAACTACTGCAGTAAACAAGGTAACGTCAGTGCCAGTTAATCCCTTTTGTCATGCACTGTGTCACAGACTATTGCAGTAAACAAGGCTTCAGTGCCAGTTAATTCCTATTGTCATGCACTTTGCCACAGACTGCTGAAGTGAACAAGGCAATGTCAGTTAATCCCATTTGTCGTGATCTGTGTCACAGACTAGTGCGGTAAACAAGGCAAAGTCATTTAGTTAATCCCTTTTGTCATGCACTGTGTCACGGACTACAGCAGTAAACAGGACAACATCAGTGCCAGTTACTTCCCTTTGTGATGCAGTGCGTCAGACTACTGCAGTAAACAGGGCTACGTCAGTGCCAGTTAATTCCTTTTGTCATGCACTGTGTCACAGACTACTGCGGTAAACAAGGCAACTTCAGTGCCAGTTAATCCCTTTTGTCTTGATATGTGTCACAGACTACTACAGTAAACAGGACAATGTCAGTGTCAATTAATCCCTTTTGCCATGCACTTTGTCACAGAGCTAATGCAGTATACAAGGCAACATCTGTGCCACCTAATCCCTGTTGTCATACATTGTGTCACAGACTACTGCAGTAAACAGGACAATGTCAGTGCCAGTTAATCCCTTTTGTCATGCACTGTGTCACAGACTACTGCAGTAAACAAGGCAACATCAGTGACAGAATTCCCTTTGTTATACACAGTGTCACGGAGCTACTGCAGTAAACAAGGCAATGTCAGTGCCGGTTAATCCATTTTGTCATGCACTGTGTCACAGACTACTGCAGTAAAGAAGGCAAACATCAGTGACAGTTAATCCTTTTTGTTATACACGGTGTCACAAAGCTACTGCCTTAAACAAAACAATGTCAGTGCCAGATAATCCGTTTTGTCATGCACTGTGTCACAGACCACTGTAATAAACAAGATGACATCCATGCCAGTTAATCCCTTTTGTCATACATTGTGTCACAGACTACTTCAGTAAGCAAGGCAACATCAGTGCCAGTTAATCTCTTTTGTCATGTACTCTGTCACAGACTATTGCAATAAACAAGGCAACATCAGTGCCATTTAATCCCTTTTGTCGTGCACTGTTTCACAGACTACTGCAATAAACAAGGCAACATCAGTGCCAGTTAATCCCTTTTGTCATGCACTGTGTCAGAGAGTACTACAGTAGTCAAGATAACGTCATTGAGTTAATCCCTTATGTCATGCACTGTCACAGAGCTAATGAAGTAATCAAGGCAACATCAGTGCCAGTTAATCCCTTTTGTCATGCACTGTCACAGTCCGCTGGAGTAAACAAGGCAACATCTGTGCCAGTTAATCCCTTTTGTCATACACTGTCACAGAGCTGCTGCAGTAAACAAGGTATCATCAGTGCCAGTTAATCCCTTTTGTTGTGCGCTGTATCACAGAGCTATGGCAGTAAACAAGGCAACGTCAGTTCCTCTTAATCCCTTTTTTCATGCACTGTGTCACACTCTACTTCTGTAAACAAGGCAACATCAGTGCCAGTTAATCCCTTTTGTCATGTAGTGTGTCACAGACTACTGCAGTAAACAGGGCAATGTCAGTGCCAATTAATTCCTTTTGTCATGCACAGTGTCACAGACTACTGAAATAAACAGGGCAATGTCAGTGCCAATTAATTCATTTTGTTATGCACAGTGTCACAGACTACTGCAGTAAACAAGGCAACGTCAGTGCCAGTTAATTCCTATTGTCATGCAGTGTGTCACAGACTACTGCAGTAAACAAGACAATGGCAGTGCCAGCTAATCCCTTTTCTCATGCACTGTGTCACAGACTACTGCAGTAAACAGGGCAATGTCAGTGCCATTCACTTTCTTTTGTCATGCACTGTGTCCAGACTACTGCAGTAAACAAGGAACGTAGTGCCAGTTAATCCCTTTTGTCATGCATAGTGTCACAGACTACTGCAGTAAACATGGCAATATCAGTGCCATTTAATTTTCTTTTGTCATGTCCTGTATCAGACTACTTCAGTAAGCAAGGCAAGATCAGGGCCAGTTAATCTCTTTTGTCATGCACTGTGTCACAGACTACTGCAATAAACAAGGCAACATCCGTGCCAGTTAATCCCTTTTGTCATGCACTGTAACAGACTACTTCAATGAGCAAGGCAAGATCAGGGCTAGTTTATCTTTTTTGTCATGCACTGTGTCTCAGAGCTATTTCAGTAAACAAGGCAACATCAGTGCCAGTTAATTCCTTTTGTCTTGCACTCTGTCACAGGCTACTGCAATGAACAAGGCAACATCAGTGCCAGTTAATCCCCTTTGTCAAGCACTGTGTCACAGACTACTATAGTAAACAAGGCAACGTCAGTGCCAGTTAATCCCTTTTGTCATGCAGTGTGTCACAGACTACTGCAGTAAATAAGGCAACACCTGTGCCACATAACCCCTTTTGTCATACACTGTGTCACAGACTACTGCTGTAAACAAGTTAACATCAGTGCCAGTTAATCCCTTTTGTCATACACTGTCACAGGCTAATGCATTTAACAAGGCAACGTCCGTGCCAGTTAAACCCTTTTGTCATGCACTGGGTCATAGACTACTGCAGTAAACAAGCCATTGTCAATGCCAGTTAATCCGTTTTGTCATGCGACTGTGTGACAGACTACTGGTGTAAACAAGGCAACATCAGTGACAGTGAATCTCTTTGTCATGCACTGGGTCACAGACTACTGCAGTAAACATGCCATTGTCAATGCCAGTTAATCCGTTTTATCATGCACTGTATTTCAGACTACTGCAGTAAACAAGGCAACATCAGTGCCAGTTATTCCCTTTTGTCATGCGCTGTATCACAGAGTTATGGCAGGAAAAAAGACAATGTCAGTGCCACTTAATCCCTTTTTTCATACACTGTCACAGTCTACTACAGTACACGAGGCAATGCCTGTGCCAGTTAATCCCTATTGTCATGTAGTGTGTCACAGACTACTGCAGTAAACAAGGCAACGTCAGTGCCACTTAATCCCTTTTGTTATGCACTGTCACAGGCTAATGCATTTAACAAGGCAACATCAGTGCCAGTTAATCCCTTTTGTCATACATTGTGTCACAGAACACTGCAGTTAATAGGGCAATGTCAGTGCCAGTTAATCCCTTTTGTCATACATTGTGTCACAGACTACTGCAGTAAACAGGGCAACGTCAGTACTAATTAATTTCTTTTGTCATGCACAGAGTCACAGACTACTGCAGTAAACAAAGTAATGTCAGTGCCAGTTAATCCCTTTTGTCATACATTGTGTCACAGAACACTGCAGTTAATAGGGCAATGTCAATGTCAGTTAATTCCTTTTGTGATGCAGTGAGTCAGACTACTGCAGTAAACAGGGCAAAGTCAGTGCAGTTAATTCCTTTTGTCATGATCTGTGTAACAGACTACTACAGTGAACAGGACAACGTCGGTGTCAATTAATCCCTTTTGTCATGCACTGTGTCACAGACTACTGCAGTAAACAAGGCAACATCAGTGACAGTTAATCCCCTTTGTTATACATGGTGTCACGGAGCTACTGCAGTAAACAAGGCAATGTCAGTGCCGGTTCATCCGTTTTGTCATGCACTGTGTCACAGACTACTGCAGTAAAGAAGGCAACATCAGTGACAATTAATCCTTTTTGTCATACACGGTGTCACAAAGCTACTCCCTTAAACAAAGCAATGTCAGTGCCAGTTAATCCGTTTTGTCATGCACTGTGTCTCAGACCACTGTAATAAACAAGACAACATCCATGCCAGTTAATCTTTTTCTTATACATTGTGTCTCAGACTACTGCAGTAAACAAGGTAACGTCAGTGCCAGTTAATCCTTTGTCATGCACTGTTTCAGACTTCTTCAGTAAGCAAGGCAAGATCAGGGCCAGTTAATCTCTTTTGTCATGCACTGTGTCACAGAGCTACTTCTAGTAAACAAGGCAACATCAGTGCCAGTTAATTCTTTTGTCTTGCACTCTGTCACAGGCTACTGCAATAAACAAGGCAACATCAGTGCCAGTTAATCCCTTGTGTCAAGCACTGTGTCACAGACTACTGCAGTAAACAAGGCAATTTCAGTAAGTTAATCACTTTTGTCATGCACTGTCACAGAGCTAAGAAAGAAAGAAGGCAACGCCAGTGCCAGTTAATCCTTTGTCATGCAGTGTGTCACATACTACTGCAGTAATAAAGCAATGCCAGTGCCATGTAACCCCTTTTGTCATACACTGTGTCACAGACTACTGCTGTAAACAAGGTAACGTCAGTGCAAGTTAATCCCTTTGTCATACACTGTCACAGGCTAATGCATTTAACAAGACAACGTCTGTGCCAGTTAATCCCATTTGTCATGCACTATCACAGAGCTACTGCAGTAACTAGGCAACGCCTGTGCCACCTAATCTTTTATCATACACTGTCACGCAGCTACTGCAGTAGGACGATGCAACACCACTGCCAGTTAATCTGTTTTGTCTTACACTGTCACAGACTACTGCAAGATACAAGGCAACATCAGTGAGAGTAACCCTTTGTCGTGCAGTGTGTCACAGACTCACTGCAGTAAACAAGGCAATGCCAGCACCAGTTAATCCCCTTTGTCATACACTGTCACAGGCTAATGCATTTAACAAGCCATTGTCAGTGCCATTTAATCCCATTTGTCATGCACTGTGTCACAGACTAGTGCAGTAAACAAGCCATTGTCAGTGCCAGTTAATCCATTTTGTCATGCACTGTGTGACAGACTACTGGTGTAAACAAGGCAACAGCAGTGACAGTTAATCTCCTTTGACATACACAGTGTGACAGAGCTACTGCAGTAAACAAGGCAATGTCAGTGCCAGTTAATCCGTTTTTATCATGCACTGTATCTCAGACTACTGCAGTAAACAAGGCAACATCAGTGCCAGTTAATTCCTGTTGTCATGCACTGTGTCACAGACTACTGCAGTAAACAAGGCAATATCAGTGTCAGTTATTCCCTTTTGTCATGCGCTGTATCACAGAGTTATGGCAGTAAACAAGGCAACGTCAGTGCCTCTTAATCACTTTGTCATGCATTGTGTCACAGACTACTGCAGGAAACAGGGCAATGTCAGTGCCAGTTAATCCCTTTTTTCATGCACTGTCACAGTCTACTGCAGTAAACGAGGCAATGTCAGTGCCAGTTTATCCCTATTTAGTTCAGTGTCACAGACTGCTGCAGTAAACAAGGCAACGTCAGTGCCATTTAATCCTTTTGTTATGCACTGTCACAGGTAATGCATTTAACAAGATAACGTCAGTGCTAGTTAATCCCTTTTGTCATACATTGTGTCACAGAACACTGCAGTTAACAGGGCAAATGTCAGTGCCAGTTAATCCTTTTGTCATACATTGTGTCACAGACTACTGCAGTAAACAGGCAACGTCAGTACCAATTAATTTCTTTTGTCATGCGGCAGTGTTACACCCTACTGCTGTAAACAAAGTAACGCCAGTGCCAATTAATCCTTTTGTCATGCACTGTGTCACAGACTACTGCAGTAAACAAGGCTTCGGTGCCCGATAATTCCTATTGTCATGCACTGTGTCACAGACTACTGCAGTATACAAGGCAATGTCAGTTAATCCATTTTTTCATGATCTGTGTCACAGGCTAGTGCAGTAAACAAGGCAACGTCAGTGCCACTTAATCTCTTTTGTCATGCACTGTATCAAGGACTACAGCAGTAAACAGGACAACGTCAATGTCAGTTAATTCCTTTTGTGATGTAGTGTGTCAGACTACGGCAGTAAACAGGGCAAAGTCTGTGCCAGTTAATTCCTTTTGTCATGATCTGTGTCACAGACTACTACAGTGAACAGGACAACGTCAGTGTCAATTAATCCCTTTTGTCATGCACTGTGTCACAGAGCTAATGCAGTATACAAGGCAACATCCGTGCCACCTAATCCCTGTTGTCATACATTGTGTCAAAGACTACTACAGTAAACAGGAGAACGTCAGTGCCAGTTAATCCTTTTGTCATGCTCTGTGTCACAGACTACTGCAGTAGACAAGGCAACATCATTGCTCATTAATCCCTTTTGTCATGCACTCTGTCACAGACTACTGCAGTAAAGAAGGCAACGCAGTGCCAGTTAATCCCTTTAGTCATGCGAACTCTGTCACAAACTACTGTAGTAACCAAGGCAACGCCAGAGCCAGTTACCCTTTTGTCATGCACTATCACAGAGCTACTGCAGTAAACTAGGCAACGCCTGTGCCACCTAATCTCTTTTATCATCCACTGTCACGCAGCTACTGCAGTAAACGATGCAACACCACTGCCAGTTAATCTGTTTTGTCATACACTGTCACAGACTACTGCAAGATACAAGGCAACATCAGTGAGAGAAATCCTTTGTCATGCGTGTCACAGACTACTGCAGTAAACAAGGCAATGCCAGCGCCAGTTAATCCCTTTGTCACACACTGTCACAGGCTAATGACGAACAAGGCAACGTCCGTGCCAGTTAATCCCATTTGTCATGCACTGTGTCACAGACTAGTGCAGTAAACAAGCCATTGTCAGTGCCAGTTAATCCATTTTGTCATGCACTGTGTGACAGACTAGTGCAGTAAACAAGCCATTGTCAGTGCCAGTTAATCCATTTTGTCATGCACTGTGTGACAGACTACTGGTGTAAACAAGGCAACAGCAGTGACAGTTAATCCCCTTTGACATACACAGTGTGACAGAGCTACTGCAGTAAACAAGGCAATGTCAGTGCCAGTTAATCCGTTTTATTATGCACTGTGTCTCAGACTACTGCAGTAAACAAGGCAACATCGGTGCCAGTTAATTCCTGTTGTCATGCACTGTGTCACAGACTACTGCAGTAAACAAGGCAACATCAGTGTTAGTTATTCCCTTTTGTCATGCGCTGTATCACAGAGTTATGGCAGTAAACAAGGCAACGTCAGTGCCTCTTAATCACTTTGTCATGCATTGTGTCGCAGACTACTGCAGGAAACAGGGCAATGTCAGTGCCAGTTAATCCCTTTTTTCATGCACTGTCACAGTCTACTGCAGTAAACGAGGCAATGTCAGTGCCAGTTTATCCCTATTGTCATGCAGTGTGTCACAGACTGCTGCAGTAAACAAGGCAACGTCAATGCCACTTAATCCCTTTTGTTATGCACTGTCACAGGCTAATGCACTTAACACGACAACGTCAGTGCTAGTTTATCCCTTTTGTCATACATTGTGTCACAGAACACTGCAGTTAACAGGGCAATGTCAGTGCCAGTTAATCCCTTTTGTCATACATTGTGTCACAGACTACTGCAGTAAACAGGGCAACGTCAGTACCAATTAATTTCTTTTGTCATGTACAGTGTCACACCCTACTGCAGTAAACAAAGTAACGTCAGTGCCAGTTAATCCCTTTTGTCATGCACTGTGTCACAGACTACTGCAGTATACAAGGCAATATCAGTTAATCCATTTTTTCATGATCTGTGTCACAGGCTAGTGCAGTAAACAAGGCAACATCAGTGCCAGTTAATCCCTTTTGTCATAACTATCACACAACTACTGCAGTAAACAAGGCAGCATCAGTGCTCATTAATCCCTTTTGTCATGCACTCTGTCACAGACTACTGCAGTAAAGAAGTCAACGTCAGCGCCAGTTAATCCCTTTAGTCATGCACTCTGTCACAAACTACTGTAGTAACCAAGGCAAATGTCAGAGCCAGTTACTCCTTTTGTCATGCACTATCACAGAGCTACTGCAGTAAACTAGGCAACGCCTGTGCCACCTAATCACTTTTATCATATACTGTCACGCAGCTACTGCAGTAAACGATGCAACACCACTGCCAGTTAATCTGTTTTGTCATACACTGTCACAGACTACTGCAAGATACAAGGCAACATCAGTGAGGTAAACCTTTGTCATGCAGTGTGTCACAGACTACTGCAGTAAACAAGGCAATGCCAGTGCCAGTTAATCTCTTTGTCATACACTGTGTCACAGACTACTGCAGGTAAACAAGGCAACATCAGTGACAGTTAACCCTTTGTCATATGTTGTGTCACAGACTAGTGCAGTAAACAGGGCAATGTCAGTACCATTTAATTTCTTTTGTCATGCACTGTGTCACAGACTACTGCAGTAAACAAGGCAATGTCAGTGCCAGTTTATCCTTTTGTCATGCATTGTAACAGACTACTTCAGTAAGCAAAGCAATTTCAGTGCCAGTTAATCTCTTTGTCATGCCCTGTATCACAGAGTACTGCAGTAAGCAGGGTAACGCTCAGTGCCAATTTATTCCTTTGTTATGCACTGTGTCACAGACTACTGCAGTAAACAAGGCAACATCAGTGCCAGTGAATCTCTTTGTCATGGTCTGTGTCACAGACTACTGCAGTAAACAAGGCAACGCTAGTGCCAGTTAATCCCTTTGTCATCTCTGTGTCACAGACCACTGTAGTAAACAAGGCAACATCCATGCCATTTTATCCATTTTGTCATGCACTGTGTCAGTCTACTGCACTAAACGAGGCAATGTCATTGCCAGTTGACCAGGTTTGTGTTCCTGTGCGTCACAGACTACTACAGTAAACAAGGCAACGTCAGTGAGTTAATCAGTTTTTTCATGCACTGTCCCAGAGCTAATGAAGTAAAGAAGGCAACGTCAGTGCAAATTAATCCCTTTTGTCATGCAGAGTGTCACAGACTACTGCAGTAAATAAGGCAACGCCGGTGCCACTTAATGCCTTTTCTCATACACTGTGTCACAGACTACTGCTGTAAACAAGGTAACGTCAGTGTCAGTTAATTCCTTTTGTCATACACTGTCACAGGCTATTGCATTTAACAAGGCAACATCTGTGCCAGGTAATCCCTTTTGTCATGCACTGTGTCACAGGCTACTGCTGTAAACAAGCCAATGTCAGTGCCAGTTAATCCGTTTTGTCATGCACTGTGTGACAGACTACTGGTGTAAACAAGGCAACATCAGTGACAGTTAATCCACTTTGTCATATACAGTGTCACAGAGCTACTGCAGTAAACAAAGCAATGTCAGTGCCAGTTAATCCATTTTGTCATACATTGTGTCACAGACTACTGCAGTAAACAGGGCAACGTCAGTACCAATTAATTTCTTTTGTCATGCACAGTGTTACACCCTACTGCTGTAAACAAAGTAACGTCAGTGCCAATTAATCCCTTTTGTCATGCACTGTGTCACAGACTACTGCAGTAAACAAGGCTTCGGTGCCTGATAATTCCTATTGTCATGCACTGTGTCACAGACTACTGCAGTATACAAGGCAATGTCAGTTAATCCATTTTTTCATGATCTGTGTCACAGGCTAGTGCAGTAAACAAGGCAACGTCAGTGCCACTTAATCTCTTTTGTCATGCACTGTATCAAGGACTACAGCAGTAAACAGGACAACGTCAATGTCAGTTAATTCCTTTGTGATGTAGTGTCAGACACGGCAGTAAAGGGCAAAGTCTGTGCCAGTTAATCCTTTTGTCATGATCTGTGTCACAGACTACTACAGTGAACAGGACAAGTCGCTGCAATTAATCCCTTTGTCATGCACTGTGTCACAGAGCTAATGTAGTATACAAGGCAAACATCCTGTCACCTAATCCCTGTTGTCATACATTGTGTCAAAGACTACTACAGTAAACAAGAGACCGTCAGTGCCAGTTAATCCCTTTTGTCATGCTCTGTGTCACAGACTACTGCAGTAGACAAGGCAACATCATTGCTCATTAATCCCTTTTGTCATGCACTCTGTCACAGACTACTGCAGTAAAGAAGGCAACGTCAGTGCCAGTTAATCCCTTTAGTCATGAACTCTGTCACAAACTACTGTAGTAACCAAGGCAAAGTCAGAGCCAGTTACTCCCTTTTGTCATGCACTATCACAGAGCTACTGCAGTAAACTAGGCAACGTCTGTGCCACCTAATCTCTTTTATCATCCACTGTCACGCAGCTACTGCAGTAAACGATGCAACACCACTGCCAGTTAATCTGTTTTGTCATACACTGTCACAGACTACTGCAAGATACAAGGCAACATCAGTGAGAGTATAAATCCCTTTTGTCATGCAGTGTGTCACAGACTACTGCAGTAAACAAGGCAATGCCAGCGCCAGTTAATCCCCTTGGTCATACACTGTCACAGGCTAATGCATTTAACAAGGCAACGTCCGTGCCAGTTAATCCCATTTGTCATGCACTGTGTCACAGACTAGTGCAGTAAACAAGCCATTGTCAGTGCCAGTTAATCCATTTTGTCATGCACTGTGTGACAGACTACTGGTGTAAACAAGGCAACAGCAGTGACAGTTAATCCCCCTTTGACATACACAGTGTGACAGAGCTACTGCAGTAAACAAGGCAATGTCAGTGCCAGTTAATCCGTTTTATTATGCACTGTGTCTCAGACTACTGCAGTAAACAAGGCAACATCAGTGTTAGTTATTCCCTTTTGTCATGCGCTGTATCACAGAGTTATGGCAGTAAACAAGGCAACGTCAGTGCCTCTTAATCACTTTGTCATGCATTGTGTCGCAGACTACTGCAGGAAACAGGGCAATGTCAGTGCCAGTTAATCCCTTTTTTCATGCACTGTCACAGTCTACTGCAGTAAACGAGGCAATGTCAGTGCCAGTTTATCCCTATTGTCATGCAGTGTGTCACAGACTGCTGCAGTAAACAAGGCAACGTCAATGCCACTTAATCCCTTTTGTTATGCACTGTCACAGGCTAATGCACTTAACACGACAACGTCAGTGCTAGTTTATCCCTTTTGTCATACATTGTGTCACAGAACACCGCAGTTAACAGGGCAATGTCAGTGCTGTTAATCCCTTTGTCATACATTGTGTCACAGATCATTGCAGTAAACAGGGCAACGCTAGTACCAATTAATTTCTTTTTGTCATGTACAGTGTCACACCCTACTGCAGTAAACAAAGTAACGCCAGTGCCAGTTAATCCCTATTGTCATGCACTGTGTCACAGACTACTGCAGTATACAAGGCAATATCAGTTAATCCATTTTTCATGATCTGTGTCACAGGCTAGTGAGTAAATAAGGCAACATCAGTGCCAGTTAATCCCTTTTGTCATACACTATCACACAACTACTGCAGTAAACAAGGCAGCATCAGTGCTCATTAATCCCTTTTGTCATGCACTCTGTCACAGACTACTGCAGTAAAGAAGTCAACGTCAGCGCCAGTTAATCCCTTTAGTCATGCACTCTGTCACAAACTACTGTAGTAACCAAGGCAATGTCAGAGCCAGTTACTCCCTTTTGTCATGCACTATCACAGAGCTACTGCAGTAAACTAGGCAACGTCTGTGCCACCTAATCACTTTTATCATACACTGTCACGCAGCTACTGCAGTAAACGATGCAACACCACTGCCAGTTAATCTGTTTTGTCATACACTGTCACATACTACTGCAAGATACAAGGCAACATCAGTGAGAGTAAATCCCTTTTGTCATGCAGTGTGTCACAGACTACTGCAGTAAACAAGGCAATGCCAGTGCCAGTTAATCTCTTTGTCATACACTGTGTCACAGACTACTGCAGTAAACAAGGCAACATCAGTGACAGTTAACCCCTTTTGTCATATGTTGTGTCACAGACTAGTGCAGTAAACAGGGCAATGTCAGTACCATTTAATTTCTTTTGTCATGCACTGTGTCACAGACTACTGCAGTAAACAAGGCAATGTCAGTGCCAGTTTATCCCTTTTGTCATGCATTGTAACAGACTACTTCAGTAAGCAAAGCAATATCAGTGCCAGTTAATCTCTTTTGTCATGCACTGTGTCACAGAGTCCTGCAGTAAACAGGGTAACGTCAGTGCCAATTTATTCCTTTTGTTATGCACTGTGTCACAGACTACTGCAGTAAACAAGGCAACATCAGTGCCAGTGAATCTCTTTTGTCATGGTCTGTGTCACAGACTACTGCAGTAAACAAGGCAACGTCAGTGCCAGTTAATCCCTTTTGTCATCTCTGTGTCACAGACCACTGTAGTAAACAAGGCAACATCCATGCCAGTTTATCCATTTTGTCATGCACTGTGTCAGTCTACTGCACTAAACGAGGCAATGTCATTGCCAGTTAACCAGGTTTGTGTTGCTGTGCGTCAGACTACTGCAGTAAGCAAGGCAACATCTGTGCCACTTAATCTCTTTTATCATACACTGTCACGCAGCTACTTCAGTAAACAATGCAACACCACTGCCAGTTAATCTGTTTTGTCCCACACTGCCACAGACTACTGCAAGAAACAAAGCAACATCAGTGAGAGTAAATCTCTTTTGTCATGCAGTGTGTCACAGACTTCTGCAGTAAACAAGGCAACGCCAGTGCCAGTTAATCTCTTTTGTCATACACTGTGTCACAGACTACTGCAGTAAATAAGACATCAGTGCTAGTTAATCCCTTTTGTCATGCGACCGTCACAGGCTAATGCATTTGGCCAAGCAACGCCAGTGCCAATTAATCCTTTTGTCATGCACTGTGTCACAGATCACTGCAGTAAAACAAGGCAACATCAGTGACAGTTAATCCCCTTGTCATACACGGTGTCACAGAGCTACTGCAATAAACAATGCAATCTCAGTGCCAGTTAATCCATTTTGTCGTGCACTATGTCAGGACTACTGCTGTAAACAAGGCAACATCAGTGACAGTTAATCCCTTTGTCATACACGGTGTCTCAGAACTACTACAGTAAACAAGGCAATGTCGGTGCCAGTTCATCCGTTTTGTCATGAACTGTGTCACAGACTACTGCAGGTAACAAGGCAATGTCAGTGCCAGTTAATCCGTTTTGTCATCCACTGTGTCACAGACTACTGCAGTAAACAAGGCAATATCAGTGACAGTTAATCCCTTTTGTCATACACGGTGTCACAGAGCTACTGCAGTAAACAAAGCAGTGTCAGTGCCAGTTAATCCATTTTGTCATGCACTATGTCACAGACCACTGTAATAAACAAGGCAACATCCGTGCCAGTTAATCCATTTGTCATGTACTCTGTCACAGACTATTGCAATAAACAAAGCAACATCAGTGCCAGTTAATCCCTTTTGTCATGCACTGTTTCACAGACTAGTGCAATAAACAAGGCAACATCAGTGCCAGTTAATCCCTTTTGTCATGCACTGTGTCAGAGAGTACTACAGTAAACAAGGTAACGCTATTGAGTTAATCCCTTGCGTCATGCACTGTCACAGAGCTAATGAAGTAATCAAGGCAACGTCAGTGCCAGTTAATCCTTTTGTGTCATGCACTGTGTCACAGTCCACTGGAGTAAACAAGGCAACATCTCTGCCAGTTAATCCTTTGTCATACACTGTCACAGAGCTACTGCAGTAAACAAGGTATCATCAGTGCCAGTTAATTCCTTTTATTGTGAGCTGTATCACAGAGCTATGGCAGTAAACAAGGCAATGTCAGTTCCTCTTAATCCATTTTGTCATGCACTGTGTCACAGTCCGCTGGAGTAAACAAGGCAACATCTGTGCCAATTAATCTCTTTTGTCATGCACTGTTTCACAGACTACTGCAATAAACAAGGCAACATCAGTGCCAGTTGTCCCTTTTGTTATGCACTGTAACAGGCTAATGCATTTAACAAGGCAACATCAGTGCCAGTTATTCCCTTTTGTCATGCATAGTGTCACAGACTGCTGCAGTAAACGTAGCAATATCAGTGCCATTTAATTTCTTTTTGTCATGCACTGTTTCAGACTTCTTCAGTAAGCAAGGCAAGATCAGGGCCAGTTTATCTTTTTGTCATGCACTGTGTCACAGAGCTACTTCGTAAACAAGTCAACATCAGTGCCAGTTAATTCTTTTGTCTTGCACCTGTCTAAGGCTACTGCAATAAACAAGGCAACATCAGTGCCAGTTAATCCCTTATGTCAGGCACTGTGTCACAGACTACTACAGTAAACAAGGCAACGTCAGTGAGTTAATCACTTTTGTCATGCACTGTCACAGAGCTAATGAAGTAAAGAAGGCAACGTCAGTGCCAGTTAATCCCTTTTGTCATGCAGTGTGTCACATACTACTGCAGTAAATAAGGCAACGTCAGTGCCACATAACCCCTTTTGTCATACACTGTGTCACAGACTACTGCTGTAAACGAGGTAACGTCAGTGCAAGTTAATCCCTTTTGTCATACACTGTCACAGGCTAATGCATTTAACAAGGCAACGTCCATGCCAGTTAATCCCATTTGTCATGCACTGTGTCACAGACTACTGCAGTAAAGAAGGCAACATCAGTGACAGTTAATCCTTTTTGTCAAACATGGTGTCACAAAGCTGCTGCCGTAAACAAAGTAGTGTCAGTGCCAGTTAATCTGTTTTGTCATGCACTGTGTCACAGACCACGGTAATAAACAGGACAACATCAGTGCCAGTTAATCCTTTTTTTTATACATTGTGTCTCAGACCAGAGCAGTAAACAGGTCAACATCAGTGCCAGTTAATTCCTTTTGTCATGCACTGTGTCACGAACTACTGCAGTAAACAAGTTAACGTCAGTGTCTGTTAATCCCTTTTGTCATGCACTGTGTCACAGACCAGTGTAGTAAATAGGCACCATCCGTGCCAGTTAATCACTTTTGTCATGTACTGTAACAGACTACTTCAGTAAGCAAGGCAAAATCAGGGCCAGGTCATCTCTTTTGTCATGCACTGTGTCATAGAGCTACTTTAGTAAACAAGGCAACATCAGTGCCAGTTAATCCCTTTTGTTATGCACTCTGTCACAAGCTACTGCAATAAACAAGGCAACATCAATGCCAGTTAATCCCTTTGTCATGAACTGTATCACAGAGCTACTGTGGTAAACAAGGCAACATCAGTGCCAGTTAACCCCTTTTGTCATAGTGCGTCACAGACTAGTGCAGTAAACAGGGCAATGTCAGTACTATTTAATTTCTTTTGTCATGCACTGTGTCACAGACTATGGCAGTAAACAAGGCAACGTCAGTGCCAGTTTATCCCTTTTGTCATGCATTGTAATAGACTACTTCAGTAAGCAGGGTAAGATCAGTGCCAGTTAATCTCTTTTGTCATGCTCTTTGTCACAGAGTACTGCAGTAAACAGGGTAACGTCAGTGCCAATTTATTCCTTTTGTTATGCACTGTGTCACAGACTACTGCAGTAAAGAAGGCAACATCAGTGCCAGTTAATCTCTTTTGTCATGGTCTGTGTCACAGACTATTGCAGTAAACAAGGCAACATCAGTGAGTTAATCCCTTTTGTCATGCACTGTAACAGAGCCTAATGTAGTAAACAAGGCAACGCCAGTGCCATTTAATCCCTTTGTCATGCTCTGTGTCACAGACCACTGTAGTAAACAAGGCAACATCCATGCCAGTTTATCCATTTTGTAATGCACTGTGTCACAGTCTACTGCAGAAAACGAGGCAATGTCATTGCCAGTTAACCAGTTTTGTCTTGCTGTGAGTCACAGACTTCTGCAGTAAACAAGGCAACGTCAGTGGCAGTTAATCTCTTTTGTCATGCACTATGTCACAAACTATTGTAGTAAACAAGTCAACGTCAGTGCCAGTTATTCCCTTTTGTCATGAACTATCACAGAGCTACTGCAGTAAACAAGGCAATGTCTGTGCCACTTAATGTATTTTATCATACACTGTCACGCAGCTACTTCAGTAAACAATGCAACACCACTGCCAGTTAATCTCTATTGTCATACACTGTCACTGACTACTGCAAGAAACAAGGCAACATAAGTGAGAGTAAATCCCTTTTGTCATGCAGTGTGTCACAGACTACTGCAGTAAACAAGGCAATGCCAGTGCCAGTTAATCCCTTTTGTCATGCACTGTCACACGTTAATGCATTTGACAAGGCAACGTCAGTGCCAGTTAATCCCCTTTGTCATACACGGTGTCACAGAGCCACTGCAAAAAAAAAGGCAATGTCAGTGCCAGTTAATCCCTTTTGTCATGAACTGTGTCACAGACTACTGCAGTAAACAAGGCAATGTCCGTGCCAGTTAATCCGTTTTGTCAGCCACTGTGTCACAGACTACTGCAGTAAACAGAGCAATGTCAGTGCCAGTTAATTCCTTTTGTCATGCATTGTGTCACAGACCACTGTAGTAAACAAGGCAACAACGGTGCCAGTTAATCCCTTTTGTCATGCACTGTGTCAGAGACTACTACAGTAAACAAGGCAACATTAGTGCCAGTCAATCTCTTTTGTCATGTACTCTGTCACAGACTATTGCAATAAACAAGGCAACATCAGTGCCAGTTAATCCGTTTTATCATGCACTGTGTCAGAGACTACTGCAGTAAGCAAGGTAACATCATTGAGTTAATCCCTTATGTCATGCACTGTCACAGAGCTAATGAGGTAAACAAGACAACGTCAGTGCCAGTTAATCCCTTTTGTCATGCACTGTGTCACAGGCCACTGTAGTAAACAAGGCAACATCTGTGTCGTTAATCCCTTTGTTATACTCTTTCACTGAGCTACTGCAGTAAACAAGGTATCATCAGTTCCTCTTAATCCTTTTTCATGCACTGTGTCACACTCTACTTCTGTAAACAAGGCAATGTCAGTGCCAGTTGTCCCTTTTGTTATGCACTGTCACAGGCTAATGCATTTAACAAGGCAACATCAGAGCCAGTTAATCCCTTTTGTTATGCATTGTGTCACATACTACTGCAGTAAACTGGGCAGCGTCACTGCCAATTAATTCCTATTGTCATGCAGTGTTTCAAAGACTACTGCAGTAAACAAGGCAATGTTATTGTCAATTAATCCCTTTTGTCGTGATCTGTGTCACAGACTACTGCAGTAAACAAGGCAATGTCAGTGTCAATAATCCCTTTTCTTGTGATCGGAGTCACAGACTACTGCAATAAACAGGACAACATCAGTGCCAGTTAATCCCTTTTGTCATGTACTTGTCACAGAATCACTACAGTAAACAAGGCAACGTCAGTGAGTTAATCACTTTTGTCATGCACTGTAACAGACAACTTCAGTAAGCAAGGCAAGTTCAGGGCCAGTTTATCTTTTTTGTTATGCACTGTGTCACAGAGCTACTTTAGTAAACAAGGCAGCATCAGTGCCAGTTAATTCCTTTTGTTAGGCACTCCGTCACAGGCTACTGCAATAAACAAGGCAACATCATTGCCAGTTAATCCCTTTTGTTATGCACTCTGTCACAGGCTACAGCAATAAAGAAGGCAACATCAGTGCCCGTTAATCCCTTTTGTTATGCACTCTGTCACAGGCTACTGCAATAAAGGCAACATCAGTGCCAGTTAATCCCTTTTGTTATGCACTCCATCACAGGTTACTGCAATAAACTATGCAACAACAGTGCCAGTTAATCCCTTTTGTTATGCACTCTGTCGCAGGCTACTGCAATCAAGAAGGCAACATCAGTGCCAGTTAATCCCTTTTGTCATGCACTCTGTCACAGATCAATACAGTAAACAAGGCAACGCCAGTGAGTTAATCAGTTTTTCATGCACTGTCCCAGAGCTAATGAAGTAAAGAAGGCAACGCCAGTGAAGTTAATCCTTTGTCATGCAGAGTGTCACAGACTACTGCAGTAAATAAGGCAACACCGTGCCACTTAATGCCTTTTCTCATACACTGTGTCACAGACTACTGCTGTAAACAAGGTAACGTCAGTGTCAGTTAATTCCTTTTGTCATACACTGTCACAGGCTATTGCATTTAACAAGGCAACATCTGTGCCAGGTAATCCCTTTTGTCATGCACTGTGTCACAGGCTACTGCTGTAAACAAGCCAATGTCAGTGCCAGTTAATCCGTTTTGTCATGCACTGTGTGACAGACTACTGGTGTAAACAAGGCAACATCAGTGACAGTTAATCCACTTTGTCATATACAGTGTCACAGAGCTACTGCAGTAAACAAAGCAATGTCAGTGCCAGTTAATCCATTTTGTCATGCACTGTATCTCAGACTACTGCAGTAAACAAGGCAATGTCGGTGCCAGTTAAGTCTTATTGTCATGCACTGTGTCACAAACTACTGCGGTGAACAAGGCAACATCAGTGCCAGTTAATCCCTTTTGTTATGCACTGTCAGAGGCAAATGTATTTAACAAGGCAAAGTCAGTGCCAATTAATCCCGTTTGTCATACATTGTGTCACAGAACACTGCAGTTAACAGGGCAGTGTCAGTGCCAGTTATTCCCTGTTGGATGAGCTGTATCACAGAGCTAGGCAGTAAACAAGGTAACATCAGTGCCTTAATCACTTTGTCAGCGCGTTGTGTCACAGACTACTACAGTAAACAGGGCAACGTCAGTGCCAGTCAATCCCTTTTTTCATGCACTGTCACAGTCTTCTGCAGTAAACGAGGCAATGTCAGTGCCAGTTAATCCATTTTGTCATGCAGTGTGTCATAGACTACTGCAATAAACAATGCAGCATCAGTGCCAGTAAATCCCTTTTGTCATGCACTGTGTTAGAGACTACTACAGTAAACAAGGCAACGTCAGTGCCTGTTCATCCCTTTTGTCATGCACTGTGTCACAGACCACTGGAGTAAACAAGGAAACATCTGTGCCACTTAATCCCTTTTGCCATATACTGTCACAGAGCTACTGCAGTAAACAAGGTATCATCAGTGCCAGTTAATCCCTTTTGTTGTGCGCATTATCACAGAGCTGGGATAATAAGCAAGGCAACGTCAGTGCCAGTTAATCCCTTTCGTTGTGCACTGTATCACAGAGCTATGGCAGTAATGAAGGCAACGTCAGTTCCTCTTAATCCATTTTATCATGCATTGTGTCACTGAACACTGCAGTAAACAAGGCAACGTCAGTACCAGTTAATCCTTTTTGTTATGCACTGTCACAGGCTAATGCATTTAACAAGACAACGTCAGTGCCAGTTAATCCCTTTTGTCATACATTGTGTCACAGACTACTGCAGTAAATAGGGCAATGTCAGTGCCGGTTAATCCCTTTTGTTATGCACTGTCACAGGCTAATGCATTTAACAAGGCAGTGTCAGTGCCTGTTAATCCCTTCTGTCATATATTGTGTCACAGACTACTGCAGGAAACAGGGCAATGTCAGTGCCAATTAATTTCTTTTGTCATGCACAGTGTCACAGACTATTGCAGAACAAAGTAACGCCAGTGCCAGTTAATCCCTTTGTCATGCACTGTGTCACAGACTACTGCAGTAAACAAGGCTTTGGTGCCCATTAATTCCTATTGTCATGCAGTGTTCACAGACTACTGCAGTATACAAGGCAATGTCAGTTAATCCCTTTTTCATGATCTGTGTCACAGACTAGTGCAGTAAACAAGGCAACGCCAGTGCCAGTTAATTCCTTTTGTGATGCAGTGTGTCAGACTACAGCAGTAAACAGGGCAACGCTCAGTGCTAGTTAATTCTTTTGTCATGATCTGTGTCACAGACTACTACAGTAAACAGGACAACGCCAGTGTCATTTAATCCATTTTGTCATGCACTGTCACAGAGCTAATGCGTATATAAGGCAACATCCGTGCCACCTAATCCCTGTTGTTATACATTGTGTCACAGACTACTGCAGTAAACAGGACAATATCAGTGCCAGTTAATCCCTTTGTCATACACTGTCACACAACCACTGCAGTAAACAAGGCAACATCAGGGCCCATTAATCCCTTTTGTCATGTACTGTGTCACAGACTACTGCAGTAAAGAAGACAACGTCAGTGCCAGTTAATCCCTTTAGTCATTCACTCTGTCACAAATGACTGTAGTAAACAAGGCAACATCAGCGCCGGTTAATCCGTTTTGTAATACACTATCACAGAGCTACTGCAGTAAACAAGACAACTTCTGTGCCACTTAATCTCTTTTACCATACACTGTCACGCAGCTACTGCAGTAAACGATGCAACACCACTGCTAGTTAATCTGTTTTGTCATTCACTGTCACAGACTACTGCAAGATACAAGGCAACATCAGTGAGAATAACCTTTGTCATGCATTGTGTCACAGACTAGTGCAGCAAACAAGGCAATGCCAGTGCCAGTTAATTCTTTTTGTCATACACTGTGTCACAGACTACTGCTGTAAACAAGGCAGTGTCAGTGCCAATTAATTCTTTTGTCATGCACTCGTGTCACAGACACGCGTAAACAAGGCAACGCCAGTGTCAATTAATCCCTTTAGTCATGCACTGTGGGATAGACTACTGCAGTAATCAAGGCAACATCAGTGACAGTTAATCCCTTTGTCATACATTGTGTCACAGACTACTGCAGTAAACAGGGCAACGTCAGTGCCAGTTAATTCCTTTCGCCAGGCACTGTGTCACAAACTACTGCTGTAAACAAGGTAACGTCAGTGCCAGTTAATCCCTTTTGTCATGCACAGTGTCACAGACCACTGTAGTAAACAAGGCAACATCCGTGCAAGTTAATCCTTTTTGTTATGCACTGTCACAGGCTAATGCATTTAACAAGGCAACGTCAGTGCCATTTAATCCCTGTTGTCATACATTGTGTCACAGACTACTGCAGTAAACACGGCAACGTCAGTGCCAATTAATTCCTTTTGTCATGCACAGTGTCACAGACTACTGCAGTAAACAAAGTAACGTCAGTGCCAGTTAATCCCTTTTGTCATGCACTGTGTCACAGACTACTGCAGTAAACAATGCAACGCCCTTGCCAGTTAATTCTATTGTCATGCAGTGTGTCACAGACTACTGCAGTAAACAAGGCAATGTCAGTGTCAGTAATCCTGTTTGTCGTGACCTGTGTCACAGACTACTGCAGTAAAGAGGACGTCAGTGCCAGCTAATACCTTTTGTCATGCACTGTGTCACAGAGTACTGCAGTAAACAAGGCAATGTCAATGTCAATTAATCCCTTTTGTCGTGATCTGTGTCAGAGTACTGCAGTAAACAGGACATGTCGGTGCTAGTTAATTCCTTTTGTCATGCACTGTGTCACAGACTACTGCAGTAAACAGGGCAACATCAGTGACAGTTAATCCCCTTTGTCATACATGGTGTCATAGAGCTACTGCAATAAACAATGCAATGTCAGTGCCAGTTAATCCATTTTGTCGTGCACTATGTGACAGACTACTGCTGTAAACAAGGCAACATCAGTGACAGTTAATCCCCTTTGCCATACACGGTGTCACAGAGCTACTACAGTAATCAAGGCAATGTCGGTGCCAGTTCATCCGTTTTGTCATGAACTGTGTCACAGAGCTACTGCAGTAAACAAAGCAGTGTCAGTGCCAGTTAATCCATTTTGTCATGCACTATGTCACAGACCACTGTAATAAACAAGGCAACATCCGTGCAGTTAATCCTTTGTCATGCAGTGTTTCAAAGACTAGTGCAATAAACAAGGCAACATCAGTGCCAGTTAATCCCTTTGTCATGCACTGTGTCAGAGAGTACTACAGTAAACAAGGTAACGCCTTTGAGTTAATCCCTTGGTCATGCACTGTCACAGAGCTAATGAAGTAATCAAGGCAACATCACTGCCAGTTAATCCTTTTGTCATGTACTCTGTCACAGACTATTGCACAAAGAAAGCAACATCAGTGCCAGTTAATCCCTTTGTCATGCAGTGTTTCAAAGACTAGTGCAATAAACAAGGCAACATCAGTGCCAGTTAATCCTTTTGTCATGCACTGTGTCAGAGAGTACTACAGTAAACAAGGTAACGCCATTGAGTTAATCCCTTGTGTCATGCACTGTCACAGAGCTAATGAAGTAATCAAGGCAACATCAGTGCCAGTTAATCCCTTTGTCATGCACTGTGTCACAGTCCGCTGGAGTAAACAAGGTAACATCTCTGCCAGTTAATCCTTTGTCATACACTGTCACAGAGCTACTGCAGTAAACAAGGTATCATCAGTGCCAGTTAATCCTTTTGTTGTGAGCTGTATCACAGAGCTATGGCAGTAAACAAGGCAACGCTCATTTCCTTAATCCTTTTTGTCATGCACTGTGTCACAGTCCGCTGGAGTGAACAAGGCAACATCTGTGCCAGTTAATCCCTTTTGTCGTGCACTGTTTCACAGACTACTGCAATAAACAAGGCAACGTCAGTGCCAGTTGTCCCTTTTGTTATGCACTGTAACAGGTTAATGCATTTAACAAGGCAACATCAGTGCCAGTTAATCCTTTTTGTCATACATTGTGTCACAGACTACTGCAGTAAACAAGGCAACGTCGGTGCCAGTTAATTCCTATTGTCGTGATCGGTGTCACAGACTACTGCGGTAAACAGAACAACGTCAGTGGCAGTTCATTCCTTTTGTCATGCACTGTGTCACAGATCACTGCAGTGAACAAGGCAACATCAATGCCAGTTATTCCTTTGTCATGCATAGTGTCACAGACTACTGCAGTAAACGTGGCAATATCAGTGCCATTTAATTTCTTTTGTCATGCACTGTTTCAGACTTCTTCAGTAAGCAAGGCAAGATCAGGGTCAGTTAATCTCTTTTGTCATGCACTGTGTCACAGACTACTGCAATAAACAAGGCAACATCCATGCCAGTTAATCCCTTTTGTCATGCACTGTAACAGACTACTTCAGTGAGCAAGGCAAGATTAGGGGCCAGTTTATCTTTTTTGTCATGCACTGTGTCACAGACTACTGCAGTAAAGAAGGCAACATCAGTGCCAGTTAATCCATTTTGTCAGCCACTGTGTCACAGACTACTGCAGTAAACAGAGCAACGTCAGTGCCAGTTAATTCCTTTTGTTATGCACTGTGTCACAGACCACTGTAGTAAACAAGGCAACAATGGTGCCAGTTAATCCCTTTTGTCATGCACTGTGTCAGAGACTACTACAGTAAACAAGGCAACATTACTGCCAGTTAATCTCTTTTGTCATGTACTCTGTCACAGACTATTGCAATAAACAAGGCAACATCAGTGCCAGTTAATCCCCTTTGTCATGCACTGTTTCACAGACTACTGCAATAAACAAGGCAACATCATGCCAGTTAATCCGTTTTATCATGCACTGTGTCAGAGACTACTGCAGCAAGCAATGTAACGTCATTGAGTTAATCCCTTATGTCATGCACTGTCACAGAGCTAATGATGTAAACAAGACAACGTCAGTGCCAGTTAATCCCTTTTGTCATGCACTGTGTCACAGACCACTGGAGTAAACAAGGCAACATCTGTGCCAGTTAATCCCTTTTGTTATACACTGTCACTGAGCTGCTGCAGTAAACAAGGTATCATCAGTTCCTCTTAATCCCTTTTTTCATGCACTGTGTCACACTCTACTTCTGTAAACAAGGCAACGTCAGTGCCAGTTGTCCCTTTTGTTATGCACTGTCACAGGCTAAAGCATTTAACAGGGCAACATCAGAGCCTGTTAATCCCTTTTGTTATACATTATGTCACATACTACTGCAGTAAACTGGGCAACGTCAGTGGCAATTAATTCCTTTTGTCATGCACAGTGTCACGGACTACTGCAGTAAACAAGACAACGTCGGTGCCAGTTAATTCCTATTGTCATGCAGTGTTTCAAAGACTACTGCAGTAATCAAGGCAATATCATTGTCAATTAATCCTTTTGTCGTGATCGTGTCACAGACTACTGCAGTAAACAAGACAACTTCTGTGCCAGCTAATCCCTTCGTCATGCACTGTGTCACAGACTACTGCAGTAAACAAGGCAATGTCAGTGTCAATAATCCCTTTTCTCGTGATCGGAGTCACAGACTACTGCAGTAAACAGGACAACATCAGTGGCAGTTAATTCCTTTTGTCATGTACTCTGCCACAGACTACTGCAATAAACAAGGCAACATCAGTGCCAGTTAATCCCTTTTGTCATGCACTCTGTCACAGACTACTACAGTAAACAAGGCAACGTCAGTGAGTTAATCACTTTTGTCATGCACTGTAACCGACAACTTCAGTAAGCAAGGCAAGATCAGGGCCAGTTTATCTTTTTTGTTATGCACTGTGTCACAGAGCTACTTTAGTAAACAAAGCAGCATCAGTGCCAGTTAATTCCTTTTGTTAGGCACTCTGTCACAGGCTACTGCAATAAACAAGGCAACATCAGTGCCCATTAATCCCTTTTGTTATGCACTCTGTCACAGGCTACTGCAATAAACAAGGCAACATCAGTGCCAGTTAATCCCTTTTGTTATGCACTCCGTCACAGGCTACTGCAATAAACAAGGCAACAACAGTGCCAGTTAATCCCTTTGTTATGCACTCTGTCACAGGCTACTGCAATAAAGAAGGCAACATCAGTGCCTGTTAATCCCTTTGTTATGCACTCTGTCACAGGCTACAGCAATAAAGAAGGCAACATCAGTGCCCGTTAATCCTTTTGTTATGCACTCTGTCAGAGGCTACTGCAATAAACAAGGCCACATCAGTGCTGTTAATCCTTTTGTTATGCACTCCTCACAGGCTACTGCAATAAACAAGGCAACAACAGTGCCAGTTAATCCTTTGTTATGCACTCTGTCAAGGCTACTGCAATAGAGAAGGCAACATCAGTGCCAGTTAATCCCTTTTGTCATGATCTCTGTCACAGACTACTACAGTAAACAAGGCAACGCCAGTGAGTTAATCAGTTTTTCATGCACTGTCCCAGAGCTAATGAAGTAAAGAAGGCAACGCCAGTGCAAGTTAATCCCTTTTGTCATGCAGAGTGTCACAGACTATTGCAGTAAATAAGGCAACGCCGGTGCCACTTAATGCCTTTTCTCATACACTGTGTCACAGACTACTGCTGTAAACAAAGTAACGTCAGTGTCAGTTAATTCCATTTGTCATACACTGTCACAGGCTATTGCATTTAACAAGGTAACATCTGTGCCAGGTAATCCCTTTTGTCATGCACTGTGTCACAGACTACTGCTATAAACAAGCCAATGTCAGTGCCAGTTAATCCGTTTTGTCATGCACTGTGTCACAGACTACTGGTGTAAACAAGGCAACATCAGTAACAGTTAATCCACTTTGTCATATACAGTGTCACTGAGCTACTGCAGTAAACAAGGATATGTCAGTGCCAGTTAATCCATTTTGTCATGCACTGTATCTCAGACTACTGCAGTTAACAAGGCAACGTCGGTGCCAGTTAATTCTTATTGTCATGCACTGTGTCACAAACTACTGCGGTGAACAAGGCAACATCAGTGCCAGTTAATCCCTTTTGTTATGCACTGTCAGAGGCTAATGTATTTAACAAGGCAAAGTCAGTGCCAATTAATCCCGTTTGTCATACATTGTGTCACAGAACACTGCAGTTAACAGGGCAATGTCAGTGCCAGTTATTCCCTGTTGGCATACGCTGTATCACAGAGCTATGGCAGTAAACAAGGTAACATCAGTGCCTCTTAATCACTTTGTCATGCATTGTGTCACAGACTACTGCAGTAAACAGGGCAATGTCAGGGCCAGTCAGTCCCTTTTTTCATGCACGGTCACAGTCTTCTGCAGTAAACGAGGCAATATCAGCGCCAGTTAATCCATTTTGTCATGCACTGTGTTAGAGACTACTACAGTAAACAAGGCAACGTCAGTGAGTTAATCCCTTGTGTCATGCACTGTCACAGAGCTAATGGAGTATATAAGGCAACATCCATGCCACCTAATCCCTGTTGTCATACATTGTGTCACAGACTCCTGCAGTAAACAGGACAACGTCAGTGCCAGTTAATCCCTTTTGTCATACACTGTCACACAACTACTGCAGTAAACAAGGCAACATCAGGGCCCATTAATCCCTTTTGTCATGCACTGTGTCATAGACTACTGCAGTAAAGAAGGCAATGTCAGTGCCAGTTAATCCCTTTAGTCATTCACTCTGTCACAAACGACTGTAGTAAACAAGGCAACGTCAGCGCCAGTTAATCCCTTTTGTCATACACTATCACAGAGCTACTACAGTAAACAAGACAACGTCTGTGCCACTAAATCTCTTTTACCATACTCTGTCATGCAGCTACTGCAGTAAACGATACAACACCACTGCTAGTTAATCTGTTTTGTCATTCACTGTCACAGACTACTGCAAGATACAAGGCAACATCAATGAGAATAAATCCCTTTTGTCATGCATTGTGTCACAGATTAGTGCAGCAAACAAGGCAACGCCAGTGCCAGTTAATTCTTTTTGTCATACACTGTGTCACAGACTACTGCTGTAAACAAGGCAGTGTCAGTGCCAATTAATTCCTTTGTCATGCACTGGTCACAGACTACCGCGTAAACAAGGCACCGCCAGTGTCAATTAATCCTTTTGTCATGCACTGTGGGACAGACTACTGCAGTAAGCAATTCAACATCAGTGACAGTTAATCCCTTTGTCATACATGGTGCCACAGAGCTACTGTAGTAAACAAAGCAGTGTCAGTGCCAGTTAATCCATTTTGTCATGCACTGTGTCACAGACCACTGTAATAAACAAGGCAACATCCTGCCAGTTAATCCCTTTGTCGTCAATTGTGTCAGAGACTGCAGTAAACAGGGCAACGCTCAGTGCCAGTTAATTCTTCGCATAGCACTGTGTCACAAACTACTGCTGTAAACAAGGTAACGTCAGTGCCAGTTAATCCCTTTTGTCATGCATGGTGTCACAGACCACTGTAGTAAACAAGGCAACATCCATGAAAGTTAATCCTTTTTGTTATGCACTGTCACAGGCTAATGCATTTAACAAGGCAACGTCAGTGCCAGTTAATCCCTGTTGTCATACATTGTGTCACAGACTACTGCAGTAAACACGGCAACGTCGGTGCCAATTAATTTTTGTTTGCGCAGAGTCACAGACTACTGCAGTAAACAAAGTACACTCAGTGCCAGTTAATCCCTTTGTCATGCACTCTGTCACAGACTACTGCAGTAAACAAGGCAATGTCAGTGTCGAGTAATCCCGCTTGTCGTGACCTGTGTCACAGACTACTGCAGTAAAGAGGACGCCAGTGCCAGCTAATACCTTTTGTCATGCAGTGTGTCACAGAGTACTGCAGTAAACATGAGCGCAATGTCAGTGTCAATTAATCCTTTTGTCGTGGATCTGTGTCAGAGTACTGCAGTAAAGCAGGATATGTGCAGCGTTAGTTAATCTTTTGTCATGCACTGTGTCACAGACTACTGCAGTAAACAGGCAACGTCGGTGCCAGTTAATCCTTTGTCATGCACAGTGTCACAGACTACTGCAGTAAACAAGGCAACATCCATGCCAGTTAATCCCTTTTGTCATGCACCGTAGCAGACTGCTTTAGTAATCAAGGCAAGATCAGGGCCAGTTAATCTCTTTTGTCTTGCACTGTGTCACAGAGCTACTTCAGCAAACAGGGCAACGTCAGTGCCAATTAATCTCTTTTTTCACGTACTCTGTCACAGACTACTGCAATAAACAAGGCAACATCAGTGCCAGTTAATCCATTTTGTCATGCACTGTGTCACAGACTACTGCATTAAACAATGCAGCATCAGTGCCAGTTAATCCCTTTTGTCACGCACTGTGTCAGAGAGTACTACAGTAAAGAAGGCAACGTCAGTGAGTTAATCCCTTTTGTCATGCACTGTGTCACAGACCACCGCAGTAAACAAGGCAACGCCAGTGTCAATCTAATCCATTTTGTCTGCGCACTGTGACAGACTGCTGCAGTAAACAAGGCAAACATCAGTGCCAGTTAATCCTTTGTTATGCACTGTCACAGGCTAATGCATTTAATAAGGCAACGTCAGTGCCAGTTAATTCCTATCGCCATGCACTGTGTCACAGACTACTGCTGTAAACAAGGTAACGTCAGTGCCAGTTAATCCCTTTTGTCATGCACGGTGTCACAGACCACTGTAGTAAACAAAGCAACATCTGTGCCAGTTAATCCTTATTGTTATGCACAGTGTCACAGACTACTGCAGTAAACAAGGCAATGTCCTTGCCAGTTAATTCCTGTTGTGCAGTGTGTCACTGACTACTGCAGTAAACAAGGCAATGTCAGTGTCAGGTAATCCCATTTGTCAAGACCTGTGTCACTGACTACTGCAGTAAAGAGGACGCCAGTGCCAGCTAATACCTTTTGTCATGCACTGTGTCACAGAGTACTGCAGTAAACAAGGCAATGTCATTCATTAACCTTTTGTCATGATCTGTGTCAGAGTACTGCAGTAAACAGGACAACGTGAGTGCTAGTTAATCTTTTGTCATGCACTGTGTCACAGACTACTGCAGAAGAGGGCAATGTCTGTGCCAGTTAATTCCTTTTGTCATGCACTGTGTCACAGACTACTGCAGTAAACAGGGCAACGCCGGTGAGTTAATCCCTTTGTCGTGGACAGTGTCACAGACTACTGCAGTAAACAAGGCAACATCTGTGCCAGTTAATCCCTAATGTCATGCACTGTAGCAGACTGCCCCAGTAATCAAGGCAAGATCAGGGCCAGTTAATCTCTTTGTCATGCACTATGTCACAGAGCTACTTCAGTAAACAAGGCAACATCAGTGCCAGTAAACCTTTTGTCTGCACTGTGTCACAGACTACTGCAATAAACAATGCAGCATCAGTGCCAGTTAATCCCTTTGTCACACACTGTGTCAGAGACTACTAGTGTAAACAAGGCAACGCCAGTGCCAGTTAATCCCTTTGTTATGCACTGTCACAGGCTGATGCATTTATAAGGCAACGCCAGTGCCAGTTAATCACTTTTGTCATACATTGTGTCACAGACTACTGCAGTAAACAGGGCAACGCCAGTGCCAATTAATTCCTTTTGTCATGCACTGTGTCACAGACTACTACAGTAAACAAAGTAATGTCAGTTCTAGTTAATCCCTTTCGTCATGCACTGTGACACAGACTACTGCAGCAAATAAGCAATGTCAGTGCCAGTTAATTCCTTTTGTCATGCAGTGTGTCACAGACTACTGCTGTAAACAAGGCAATGTCAGTGTCAAGTAATCCCTTTTGTCGTGATCTGTGTCACAGACTACTGCAGTAAACAGGACGTCAGTGACAGCTGATACCTTTTGTCATGCACTGTGTCACAGACTACTGCAGTAAACAAGGCAAAGTCAGTGTCAATTAATCCCTTTTGTCGTGATCTGTGTCACAGACTACTGCAGTAAACTGGACGTCAGTGCCAGTTAATTCCTTTTGTCATGCACTGTGTCATAGACTACTGCAGTAAACATGGCAATATCAGTGCCAGTTAATTCCTTTTGTCATGCACTGTGTCACAGACTACAGCAGTGAACAAGGCAACGTCAGTGCCAGTTAATCCCTTTTGTCATGCACTGTAGCAGACTGTTTAAGTAAGCAAGGCAAGATCAGTGCCAGTTAATACCTTTTGTCATTTACTGTTACAGACTACTGCAGTAAACAAGGCAACGTCATTGCTAGCTAATCCTTTTTGTCATTTACTGTCACAGACTACTGCAGTAAACAAGGTAACGTCAGTGCCAGTTAATCTCTTTGTCATGCAATCGTAACAGACTTTTCAGTAAGCAAGGCAACATCAGTGATCAGTTAATCTTTTGTCATGCAGTGTGTCTCAGACTACTGCAGTAAACAAGGCAATGCCAGTGCCAGTAAATCCCTTTTGTCATACACTGTGTCACAGACTACTGCTGTAAACAAGGTAACGTCAGTGCCATTTAATCCCTTTAGTCATGATCTGTGACACAGATTTCTACAGTAAACAAGGCAATGTCAGTTAATCCCTTTTGTCATGATTGGTGTCACAGACTAGTGCGGCAAACAAGGCAATGTAAGTGCCAGTTAATCCCTTTTGTCATGCACTGTGTCATGGACTACAGCTGTAGACCGGGCTACGTCAGTGCCAGGTAATTCCTTTTGTGATGCAGTGTGTCCCACTACTGCAGTAAACAGGGCAACGTCAGTGCCAGTTAATTCCTTTTGTGATGCACTGTGTCACAGACTACTGTGGTAAACAAGGCAACGTCAGTGCCAGTTAATCCCTTTTGTCATGCACTGTGTCACAGAGCTACTGCAGTAAACAAGGCAATGTCAGTGCCTGTTAATTCGTTTTGTCATGAGCTATATCACATAGGTATGGCAGTAAACAAGGCAACGTCAGTGCCTCTTAATCCCTTTTGTCATGCATTGTGTCACAGACTACTGCACTAAACAGGGCAAAGTCAGTGCCAGTTAATCCCTTTTTTCATGCACTGTGTCACAGTCTACTGCAGTAAACGAGGCAATGTCAGTGTTAGTAAATCCCTTTTGCCTTGCAGAGTGTCACAGACTACTGTAGTAAACAGTGGAATACCAGTGCCAGTTAATCCCTTTTCTCATACACTGTGTCACAGACTACTGCGTAAACAAGGCAACGTCAGTGTCAATTAATCCCTTTTGTCATGCACTGTGGGACAGACTACTGCAGTAAGCAAGGCAACATCAGTGACAGTTAATCCCTTTTGTCATACATGGTGCCAGAGAGCTACTGCAGTAAACAAAGCAGTGTCAGTGCCAGTTAATCCATTTTGTCATGCACTGTGTCACAGACCACTGTAATAAACAAGGCAACATCCATGCCAGTTAATCCCTTTTGTCATAAATTGTGTCACAGACCTACTGTAGTAAACAGGGCAACGTCAGTGCCAGTTAATTCCTTTCGCCATGCACTGTGTCACAAACTACTGCTGTAAACAAGGTAACGTCAGTGCCAGTTAATCCCTTTTGTCATGCACGGTGTCACAGACCACTGTAGTAAACAAGGCAACATCCATGAAAGTTAATCCTTTTTGTTATGCACTGTCACAGGCTAATGCATTTAACAAGGCAACGTCAGTGCCAGTTAATCCCTGTTGTCATACATTGTGTCACAGACTACTGCAGTAAACACGGCAACGTCGGTGCCAATTAATTCCTTTTGTCATGCGCAGTGTCACAGACTACTGCAGTAAACAAAGTAACGTCAGTGCCAGTTAATCCCTTTTGTCATGCACTGTGTCACAGACTACTGCAGTAAACAAGGCAAAGTCAGTGTCGAGTAATCCCGTTTGTCGTGACCTGTGTCACAGACTACTGCAGTAAAGAGGACGTCAGTGCCAGCTTATACCTTTTGTCATGCACTGTGTCACAGAGTACTGCAGTAAACAAGGCAATGTCAGTGTCAATTAATCCCTTTTGTCGTGATCTGTGTCAGAGTACTGCAGTAAACAGGACATGTCAGTGCTAGTTAATTCCTTTTGTCATGCACTGTGTCACAGACTACTGCAGTAAACAGGGCAACGTCGGTGCCAGTTAATCCCTTTTGTCATGCACAGTGTCACAGACTACTGCAGTAAACAAGGCAACATCCATGCCAGTTAATCCCTTTTGTCATGCACTGTAGCAGACTGCTTTAGTAATCAAGGCAAGATCAGGGCCAGTTAATCTCTTTTGTCTTGCACTGTGTCACAGAGCTACTTCAGCAAACAGGCACGTCAGTGCCAATTAATCTCTTTTCACGTCTGTCACAGACTACTCAGTAAAACAAGGCACATCAGTGCCAGTTAATCCATTTTGTCATGCACTGTGTCACAGACTACTGCATTAAACAATGCAGCATCAGTGCCAGTTAATCCCTTTTGTCACGCACTGTGTCAGAGACTACTACAGTAAAGAAGGCAACGTCAGTGAGTTAATCCCTTTTGTCATGCACTGTGTCACAGACCACTGCAGTAAACAAGGCAACGTCAGTGTCAACTAATCCATTTTGTCATGCACTGTGTGACAGACTGCTGCAGTAAACAAGGCAACATCAGTGCCAGTTAATCCCTTTTGTTATGCACTGTCACAGGCTAATGCATTTAATAAGGCAACGTCAGTGCCAGTTAATTCCTATCGCCATGCACTGTGTCACAGACTACTGCTGTAAACAAGGTAACGTCAGTGCCAGTTAATCCCTTTTGTCATGCACGGTGTCACAGACCACTGTAGTAAACAAAGCAACATCTGTGCCAGTTAATCCTTATTGTTATGCACAGAGTCACAGACTACTGCAGTAAACAAAGTAACGTCAGTGCCAGTTAATCCCTTTTGTCATGCACTGTGTCACAGACTACTGCTGTAAACAAGGCAATGTCCTTGCCAGTTAATTCCTATTGTCATGCAGTGTGTCACTGACTACTGCAGTAAACAAGGCAATGTCAGTGTCAGGTAATCCCATTTGTCAAGACCTGTGTCACAGACTACTGCAGTAAAGAGGACGTCAGTGCCAGCTAATACCTTTTGTCATGCACTGTGTCACAGAGTACTGCAGTAAACAAGGCAATGTCAGTGTCAATTAATCCCTTTTGTCATGATCTGTGTCAGAGTACTGCAGTAAACAGGACAACGTGAGTGCTAGTTAATTCCTTTTGTCATGCACTGTGTCACAGACTACTGCAGTAAAGAGGGCAATGTCTGTGCCAGTTAATTCCTTTTGTCATGCACTGTGTCACAGACTACTGCAGTAAACAGGGCAACGTCGGTGCAAGTTAATCCCTTTTGTCGTGGACAGTGTCACAGACTACTGCAGTAAACAAGGCAACATCTGTGCCAGTTAATCCCTAATGTCATGCACTGTAGCAGACTGCCTCAGTAATCAAGGCAAGATCAGGGCCAGTTAATCTCTTTTGTCATGCACTATGTCACAGAGCTACTTCAGTAAACAAGGCAACATCAGTGCCAGTAAATCCCTTTTGTCTTGCACTGTGTCACAGACTACTGCAATAAACAATGCAGCATCAGTGCCAGTTAATCCCTTTTGTCACACACTGTGTCAGAGACTACTAGTGTAAACAAGGCAACGTCAGTGCCAGTTAATCCCTTTTGTTATGCACTGTCACAGGCTGATGCATTTAATAAGGCAACGTCAGTGCCAGTTAATCACTTTTGTCATACATTGTGTCACAGACTACTGCAGTAAACAGGGCAACGTCAGTGCCAATTAATTCCTTTTGTCATGCACTGTGTCACAGACTACTACAGTAAACAAAGTAATGTCAGTTCTAGTTAATCCCTTTCGTCATGCACTGTGACACAGACTACTGCAGCAAATAAGCAATGTCAGTGCCAGTTAATTCCTTTTGTCATGCAGTGTGTCACAGACTACTGCTGTAAACAAGGCAATGTCAGTGTCAAGTAATCCCTTTTGTCGTGATCTGTGTCACAGACTACTGCAGTAAACAGGACGTCAGTGACAGCTGATACCTTTTGTCATGCACTGTGTCACAGACTACTGCAGTAAACAAGGCAAAGTCAGTGTCAATTAATCCCTTTTGTCGTGATCTGTGTCACAGACTACTGCAGTAAACAGGACAACGTCAGTGCCAGTTAATTCCTTTTGTCATGCACTGTGTCATAGACTACTGCAGTAAACATGGCAATATCAGTGCCAGTTAATTCCTTTTGTCATGCACTGTGTCACAGACTACAGCAGTGAACAAGGCAACGCCAGTGCCAGTTAATCCCTTTTGTCATGCACCGTAGCAGACTGTTTAAGTAAGCAAGGCAAGATCAGTGCCAGTTAATACCTTTTGTCATTTACTGTTACAGACTACTGCAGTAAACAAGGCAACGTCATTGCTAGCTAATCCTTTTTGTCATTTACTGTCACAGACTACTGCAGTAAACAAGGTAACGTCAGTGCCAGTTAATCTCTTTTGTCATGCACCGTAACAGACTTTTTCAGTAAGCAAGGCAACATCAGTGATCAGTTAATCTTTTGTCATGCAGTGTGTCTCAGACTACTGCAGTAAACAAGGCAATGCCAGTGCCAGTTAATCCCTTCTGTCATACACTGTGTCACAGACTACTGCTGTAAACAAGGTAACGTCAGTGCCATTTAATCCCTTTAGTCATGATCTGTGACACAGATTTCTACAGTAAACAAGGCAATGTCAGTTAATCCCTTTTGTCATGATTGGTGTCACAGACTAGTGCGGCAAACAAGGCAATGTAAGTGCCAGTTAATCCCTTTTGTCATGCACTGTGTCATGGACTACAACAGTAGACCGGGCTACGTCAGTGCCAGGTAATTCCTTTTGTGATGCAGTGTGTCCCACTACTGCAGTAAACAGGGCAACGTCAGTGCCAATTAATTCCTTTTGTGATGCACTGTGTCACAGACTACTGTGGTAAACAAGGCAACGTCAGTGCCAGTTAATCCCTTTTGTCATGCACTGTGTCACAGAGCTACTGCAGTAAACAAGGCAATGTCAGTGCCTGTTAATTCGTTTTGTCATGAGCTATATCACATAGGTATGGCAGTAAACAAGGCAACGTCAGTGCCTCTTAATCCCTTTTGTCATGCATTGTGTCACAGACTACTGCAGTAAACAGGGCAAAGTCAGTGCCAGTTAATCCCTTTTTTCATGCACTGTATCACAGTCTACTGCAGTAAACGAGGCAATGTCAGTGCTAGTATATCCCTTTTGCCTTGCAGAGTGTCACAGACTACTGTAGTAAACAGTGGAATACCAGTGCCAGTTAATCCCTTTTCTCATACACTGTGTCACAGACTACTGCTGTAAACAAGGTAACGTCAGTGCCAGTTACTCCCATTTGTCATGCACTGTTACAGGCTAATGCATTTAACAAGGCAACGTCAGTGCCAGTTAATCCCTTTTGCCATGTCCTGTGTCACAGACTACTGCAGTAAACAAGGCAACATCAGTGTCAATTAATCTCTTTTGTCATACACTGTGTCACAGACTACTGCAGTAAACAAGGCAACATCACTGACAGCTAATCCCTTTTGTCATACACAGTGTCACAGAGGTACTGCAGTAAACAAGACAATGTCAGTGCCAGTTAATCTGTTTTGTCATGCAGTGTGTCACAGAGTACTATAGTAAATAAGTCAACGTCAGTGCCAGTTAATTCCTTTTTTCATGCACTGTGTCACAGACAACTGCAGTAAACAGGGCAATGTCAGTGCCTGTTAATCCCTTTTTTCATGCACTGTGTCACAGACAACTGCAGTAAACGGGGCAACGTCAGTGCCTGTTAATCCCTTTTTTCATGCACTGTGTCACAGTCTACTGCAGTAAACGAGGCAATGTCAGTGCCAGTTAATCTCTTTTGCCATGCAGTGTGTCACAGACTATTGCGTTACTGCAACATTAGTGTCAATTAATCCCTTTTGTCATACACTGTGTCATAGACTACTGCAGTAAACAAGGCAACGTCAGCGCCAGTTAATCCCTTTTGTCATACATTGTGTCACAGAACACTGCAGTTAACTGGGCAATGTCAGTGCCAGTTAATCTCTTTTGTCATGCACTGTGTCACAGGCTACTGCAGTAAATAAAGTAACGTCAGTGCCAGTTAATCCCTTTTGTGATGCACTATATCACAGACTACTGCAGTATACATGGAAATGTCAGTTAATCCCTTTTGTCATGATCTGTGTCAAAGACTAGTGTAGTAAACAAGACAACGTCAGTGCCAGTTAATCCCTTTTGTCATTCACTGTGTCACGGATTACAGCAGTAAACAGGACAACGTCAGAGCCAGTTAATTCCTTTTGTGATGCAGTGTGTCAGACTACTGCAGTAAACAGGGCAACGTCAGTGCCAGTTAATTCCTTTTCTCATGCTCTGTGTCACAGACTACTGCAGTAAACAAGACAACGTCAGTGCCAGTTAATCCCTTTTTTCATTGTCTGTGTCACAGAATACTACAGTAAACAGGGTAATGTCAGTGTCAATTAATCCCGTTTGTCATGCACTGAGTCACAGAGCTACTGCACTAAACAAGGTAATGTCAGTGTCAGTTAATCCCTTTTGTCATACACTGTGTCACAGACTACTGCAGTAAACAAGGCAACATCAGTCACAGTTAATCCCTTTTGTCATACACGGTGTCACAGAGCCGCTGCAGTAAACAAGGCAATGTCAGTGCTAGGTAATTCCTTTTGTCATACTCTGTGTCACAGACTAATGCAGTAAACAAGGCAATGTCAGTGCCAGTTAATCCATTTTGTCATGCACTGTGTCACAGACCACTGTAGTAAACAAGGCAACATCCATGCCAGTTAATCTCTTTTGTCATACATTGTGTCACAGACTACTGCAGTAAACAAGGCAACGTCAGTGTCAATTAATCCCTTTTGTCATGCACTGTGTCACAGGCTACTGCAGTAAACAAGGAAACATCAGTCACAGTTAATCCCTTTTGCCATGCAGGGTGTGACAGTGCCGCTGCAGTAAACAAGGCAATGTAAGTGCCAGGTAATTCATTTTGTCATACACTCTGTCACAGACTAATGCAGTAAACAGGGCAACATCCATGCCGGTTAATCTCTTTTGTCTTACATTGTGTCACAGACTACTGCAGTAAACAAGGCAACATTAGTGCCAGTTAATCTCTTTTGTTTTACATTGTGTCATAGACTACTGCAGTAAACAAGTCAACGTCAGTGACAGTTAATCCCTTTTGTCATGGACTACAGCAGTAGTCAGGGCTATTTCAGTGCCAGGTAATTCCTTTTGTGATGCAGTGTGTCACACTACTGCAGTAAACAGGGCAACGTCAGTGCCAGTTAATTCCTTTTGTGTTGCAGTATGTCACAGACTACTGTGGTAAACAAGGCAACGTCAGTGCCAGTTAATCCCTTTTGTCATGCACTGTGACACAGACTAGTGCAGCAAACTAGGCAACATCAGTGTCAGTTAATCCCTTTTGTCATGCACTGTGTCACAGACTACTGCAGTAAACAAGGCAATGTCAATGGCAGTTAACCCCTTTTGTCATGCACTGTGTCACAGACTACTTCAGTAAACAAGGCAACATCAGTGACAGTTAATCCCTTTTGTCATACATGGTGTTACAGAGCTACTGCAGTAAACAAGGCAACGTCAGTGCTAGTTAATACCTTTTGTCATGCAGTGTGTCAGACTACTGCAGTAAACAAGGCAACATCCATGCCAGTTAATCCCTTTTGTCATACACTGTGTCACAGACTACTGCAGTAAACAGGGCAACATCTGTGCCAGTTAATCTCTTTTGTTTTACATTATGTCATAGACTACTGCAGTAAACAAGTCAACGTCAGTGACAGTTAATCCCTTTTGTCATGGAGTACAGCAGTAGTCAGGGCTATTTCAGTGCCAGGTAATTCCTTTTGTGATGCAGTGTGTCACACTACTGCAGTAAACAGGGCAACGTGAGTGCCAGTTAATTCTTTTTGTGATGCACTGTGTCACAGACTACTGTGGTAAACAAGACAATGTCAGTGCCAGTTAATCCCTTTTGCCATGCACTGTAGTCACGGACTACAGCAGTAAACAGGACAGCGTCAATGCCAGGTAATTCCTTTTGTGATGCAGTGTGTCAGACTACTACAGTAAATAGGGCAACGTCAGAGTCAGTTAATCCCGTTTGTCATGCACTGTGTCACAGAGATACTGCAGTAAAGTTGATAAAGTAAATAAGAGTTGATAAAGCAATGGGGCCAGATGGGGTGCACCCAAGGGTCCTTAAAGAACTAAGAGAGGTGGTGGCTGAACCTCTGGCTATCCTGTTTAGCCGATCACTGGAAACAGGGGAGGTACCCAAAGACTGGAGGACAGCAGATGTAGTCCCCTTATACAAAAGTGGGAACAAAGAGGAAGCAGGGAACTACAGACCAGTCAGCCTCACCTCAGTAGTGGGGAAGATCATGGAAGCACTACTGAAGCAGAGATTGGTGGAACATCTGGTTGTCAATGGACTACAGGACCCAAGGCAGCATGGTTTCACCAGGGGGAGGTCATGTCAGACCAACCTCATTGAATTTTTTGACTGGGTGACTAGGGAGGTGTATCAGGGAGGCAGTGGACATGGCCTATCTGGACTTCAGCAAGGCCTTTGGCTGTGCCACATAGAAGACTATTACACAAACTGGGAGTATGGGTGGGGCAGGACAGTAGTGTGGTGGGTAGGTAACTGGCTGGGTGGCAGGACACAGAGGGTGGTGGTAAATGGCTGTCACTCCACAGAGGGAAGAGTGACCAGTGGGGTCCCACAGGGATCAGTGCTGGGACTGGTCCTATTCAACATCTTCATCAGTGACATGGCGCAGGACCTAGAATGCAGAATTTCACTGTTCGCTGATGACACAAAGCTCTGTAACAGAGTAGACACACCAGAGGGTGTAGACAGAATGAGAAGGGACCTACAGAAACTTGAAGAATGGTCAGGGGTTTGGCAGTTGAAATTCAATGCAAAGAAGTGCAAGATAATGTATATGGGGCACAAAAACCCTGGCACAGTATATCAGTGGGGGGGTGAGGATATAGCATGCACCAAGCAGGAAAGGGATCTTGGGGTTATCATCTCAGATAACGTCAAGGTAGGAAACAGTGTGACAAGGCAGCAGGTAAAGCAAATAGGATGCTGGGATGTATAGGCAGGGGCATCACCAGCAGGAAAGGGAGGTCATAATTCGCTATACAAGACACTAGTGAGGCCCCACCTGAGTACAGTGCAGGTTCTGGAGACCATACCTACGTAAGGACATAGACAGGGTAGAGAAGGTTCAGAGGAAGGCAACAAAGATGGTGCATGGATTGCATCACAAGTCCTATGAAGACAGGTTGAAGGAACTGAACATGTACTCCCTGGAGGAGGGAAGGAGAGAGGGTATGATAGAGACAACAAGTATCTTACGGGAGGAACAGGGTACAGGAAAACACTATTTTTAGCGAAAAGATGTTCCAGGACTAGAGGGCATGGGATGAAGTTGGAGGAGGACGATTCAGAGGAAACATAAAAGAATTTCTTCACAGAACGGTGGTGGACAAGTGGAACACCCTGCTAGAGGAAGTGGTGGGGCTGAAACAATCACGGATTTAAGAATGCATGGATAGACATAAAGGAATTCTGGAGGTCAGGGGTAAGGGGCAACAGACTTCTAGGAAAACAAACTGAACTTACAAGCTCAAATGGGCAGACTGGGTGGGCCATAGGCCCTTATCTGCCGACACTGTCTATGTATCTGTGTGTCACGGACTGCAGCAGTAAACAGGACAGCGTCAGTGCCAGGTAATCCCTTTTGTGATGCACTGTGTCACAGACTACTGCAGTAAACAGGGCAACGTCAGTGTCAGTTAATCCCTTTTGTCATACACTGTGTCACAGGCTACTGCAGTAAACAAGGCAAGATCGGTGCCAGTTAATCCCTTTTGTCATGCACTGTGTCGCAGAGCTAATGCAGTAAACAAGGCAACGTCGGTGCCAGTTAATCCCTTTTGTCAGGCACTGTGTCAGACTGCTGCAGTAAACAAGGCAACATCAGTGCTAATTAGTTCCTTTGGTCATTCACTGTGTCACAAACTACTGTAGTAAACAAGGCAACATCAGTGCCAGGTATTCCCTTTTGTCATGCGCTATCACAGAGCTACTGCAGTAAACAAGGCAACGTATGTGCAACTTAATCTCTTTTCTCATACACTGTCATGCAGCTACTGCAGTAAATGATGCAACACCTGTGCCAGTTAATCTGTTTTGTCATACACTGTCACAGACTACTGCAATAAACAAGGCAACATCAGTGAGAGTAAATCCCTTTTGCCATGCAGTGTGTCACAGACTACTGCAGTAAACAAGGCAACGCCAGTGCCAGTGAATCCCTTTTCTCTCACACTGTGTCACAGACTACTGCTGTAAACAAGGTAATGTCAGTGTCAGTTACTCCCTTTTGTCATGCACTGTCACAGTCTAATGCATTTAAGAAGGCAATGTCAGTGCCAATTAATCCCTTTTGTCATGCACTGTGTCACAGACTACTGCAGTAAACAAGGCAGCGTCAGTGTCAATTAATCCCTTTTGTCATACACTGTGTCACAGACTACTGCAGTAAACAAGGCAACATCATTGTCAGCTAATCCCTTTTGTCATACACGGTGTCACAGAGCTACTGCAGTAAACAAGGCAATGTCAGTGCCAGTTAATCCATTTTGTCATGCAGTGTGTCACAGAGTACTATAGTAAGTAAGGCAACGTCAGTGCCAGTTAATCCCTTTTGTCATAATGTGTCACAGACTACTGCAGTAAACAAGGCAACGTCAGTGCCAGATAATTCCTTTTGTCATGCACTGTGTCACAGACTACTGCAGTAAACAAGGCAACGTCAGTGGCAGTTAACCTCTTTTGTCATGCACTGTGTCACAGACTTCTGCAGTAAACAAGGCAACATCAGTGACAGTTAATCCCTTTTGTCATACACGCTGTTACAGAGCTACTGCAGTAAACAAGACAATGTCAGTGCCCGTAAATCCCTTTTGTCATGCAGTGTCACAGACAACTGCAGTATGCAAGGCAACGTCAGTGCCTGATAATCCCTTTTTTCATGCACTGTGTCACAGACTACTGCAGTAAACAAGGCAACGTCAGTGCCAGTAATCCCTTTTGTCATACATTGTGTCACAGAACACTGCAGTTAACAGGGCAATGTCAGTACCAGTTAATTCGTTTTGTCATGCATCATCACAGGCCAATGCATTTAAGAAGGCAACATCAGTGCCAGTTAATCCCTTTTGTCATACATTGTGTCACAGACTAGTGCAGTAAACAGGGCTACGTCAGTGTCAATTAATCCCTTTTGTCTTGCACTGTGTCACAGACTACTGCAGTAAACAGGGCTACGTCAGTGTCAATTAATCCCTTTTGTCTTGCACTTTGTCACAGACTACTGCAGTAAACAAGGCAACATCAGTCACAGTTAATCCCTTTTGTCATACACGGTGTCACAGAGCTGCTGCTGTAAACAAGGCAATGTCAGTGCCAGGTAATTCCTTTTGTCATACTCTGTGTCACAGACTACTGCAGTAAACAAGGCAATGTCAGTGCCAGTTAATCCATTTTGCCATGCACTGTGTCACAGACCACTGTAGTAAACAAGGCAACATCCATGCCAGTTAATCCCTTTTGTCATACATTGTGTCACAGACTACTGCAGTAAACAGGGCATCATCCGTGCCAGTTAATCCCTTTTGTCATACACTGTGTCACAGACTACTGCAGTAAACAGGGCAACATCCGTGCCAGTTAATCTCTTTTGACTTACATTGTGTCCCAGACTACTGCAGTAAACAAGGCAACGTCAGTGCCAGTTAATTCCTTTTGTCATGCACTGGGTCACAAACTACTGCAGCAAACAAGGTAACGTCAGTGCCAGTTAATCCCTTTTGTCATGCTCTGTTACAGACTACTTCAGTAAGCAAGGCAAGATCAGGGCCAGTTCATCTCTTTTGTCATGCACTGTGTCACAGAGGTACTTCAGTAAACAAGGCAACATCGGTGCCAGTTAATCCCTATTGTCATGCACAGACTACTACAGTAAACAAGGCAACGTCAGTGAGTTAATCTCTTTTGTAATGCACTGTCACAGAGCTAATGAAGTAAACAACGCAACGTCAGTGGCAGTCAATCCCTTTTGTCATGCACTGTGTCACAGAGCTACTGCAGTAAACAAGGCAATGTCAGTGCCAGTTAATACGTTTTGTCATGCGTTATTTCACAGAGCTATGGCAGTAGACAAGGCAACGTCAGTGCCTCTTAATCCCTTTTGTCATTCATTGTGTCACAGACTACTGCAGTAAACAGGGCAATGTCAGTGCCAGTTAATCCCTTTTTTCATGCACTGTGTCACAGTCTACTACAGTAAACGAGGCAATGTCAGTGCCAGTAAATCCCCTTTGCCATGCAGTGTGTCACAGACTACTGCAGTAAACATGGCAACGCCAGTGCCAGTTAATCCCTTTTCTCATTCACTGTGTCACAGACTACAGCTGTAAACAAGGTAACGTCGGTGCCAGTTACTCCTTTTTGTCATGCACTGTCACAGGCTAATGCATTTAACAAGGCAACGTCAGTGCCAATTAATCCCTTTTGTCATGCACTGTGTCACAGACTACTGCAGTAAAAAAGGCAACGTCAGTGTCAATTAATCCCTTTTGTCATACACTGTGTCACAGACTACTGCAGTAAACAAGGCAACATCATTGACAGCTAATTCCTTTTGTCATACACGGTGTTACAGAGCTACTTCAGTAAACAAGGCAATGTCAGTGCCAGTTACTCCCTTTTGTCAGGCACTGTCACTGGCTAATGCATTTAACAAGGCAACGTCAGTGCCAATTATTCCCTTTTGTCATGCGCTGTGTCACAGACTACTGCAGTAAGTAAGGCAATGGCAGTGCCAGTTAATCCCTTTTGTCATACTGTGTCTCACAGACTACTGCAGTAAACAAGTCAACTTCAGTGCCAGTTAATCCGTTTTGTCATGCACTGTGTAACAGACTAGTGCAGAAAATCAAGGCAACGTCAGTGCCTGTTAATCCCTTGTGTCATGCACTGTGTCACAGACTACTGCAGTAAACATTGCAATGTCAGTGCCAGTTAATCCGTTTTGTCATGCGCTATATCACAGAGCTATGGCAGTAAACAAGGCAATGTCAGTGCCTCTTAATCCCTTTTGTCATGCATTGTGTCACAGACTACTGCAGTAAACAGGGCAACGTCAGTGCCAGTTAATCCCTTTTGTTATGCTCTGTCACAGACTAATGCGTTTAAGAAGGCAACATCAGTGCCAGTTAATCCCTTTTGTCATACATTGCGTCACAGACTACAGCAGTAAACAGGGCAACGTCAGTGCCAGTTACGAACATACAAAAATACGAAATCTGCCAGCAGATAAAGGCCTAGAGTTCTATCAAGTCTGCTCGAATGTGCAGCTAGCACCCCTTATTCTGCAGCTGCCCCTCTCTTCCACCCTTCCCCTTCATTAACCCTCCCCCTTGTCCTGTCCCATCCTCATTTGAAGCAGTCCACTGTTCTACTGCATTCCACTTCAGCAGGTAACGCATTCCACCCAGCCACCACCCTCTCTGTAAAAAAGTGTCTCCTCATCTCCCTCCTGAACCTTCCTCACTCCAGTCTCATATCATGGCCCCTGGTGTCCCTACCCTCCCTTACTTTGAACAGCCCCCTCTGTACCTGTCTTGTTTATTACTTTCATGTGTTTAAAGGTTTCAATCATGTCACCCCTGTCTCTCCTCTCCTGCAGTGAGTACATGTTCAATTCCTTCAACCTCCTCTCGTATGATGAGTCCCCCAGCACCTTGATCATCTTTGTCGCTCTGCGCTGCACCCCCTCCAGTAACTTAATGTCCCTCTTCAGATACGGATGCCATTACTGCACGCAGTACTCCAGGTGTGGTCTAACTAATGACCTATACAGTGGCAGAATCACCTCCTCCCCTCCTCGAGGATATACCCCTTGCAATACAACCCAGCATTTTGTTGGCCTTTGCAGCTGCCTTCCTACATTGTGCCGAGTTGTTCATTGACCCTGTAAAGAGCACACCCAGATCCTTCTCCTCCTCTGTCTGGGCTAGCTGCACTCACCCTAGCTGGTAACTCCTCCTTGGGTTCTTCATCCCAAAATGCAGCACCTTGCACTTTTTGGCATTAAAGCCCAGTTGCCAGGTGTCTGACCAGGTTTCAAGCTTTGTCAGATCATCCTGCAACCCCTGCCATCCCCCTAGGTCATCCACCACTGCGCCTACCTTGGTATCATCAGCAAACAGACTGATCTTGCTCTTGATGTCCCATGATATGTCTGCAATGAATATCCCAAACAACACTGTTCCCAACACCGAGCCCTGTGGAACAGCGCTTGTCACTGCCCTTGGGTGTGAGAGCTCCCCACCCTCTGTTGCCTTCCCTGCAGCCAGTTTCCTACCCGTCTCACCAGCTTTGCACCCACCCCTGTGCCTACTAACTTCCTTCCCAGCCTTCCATGTGGCACTGAGTTGAATGCCTTACTGAAGTCCAGATACAGGACATCCACTGCATGGCCCCTGTCCAGCTGCTAGTTACCCAGTCATAGAACTCGACCAGGCTGGTTTTGGCAGGATCTGCCACGTATGAAGCTATGCTGTCTGCTGTTCTGTAGTCCTTTGGCCTCTAGGGAGGGCCACCAGCCTCTCCTTCAGGATAGTCTCCATTAGCTTACCCACGATGGATGTGAGGCTCACTGGTCTGTAGTTTCTCGGTTCATCCTTGGGGCCACTCTTGTGGAGGGGCACCACAGAGCCATCCTCCAGTCCTGAGGTACACACCTCGAATGTAGTGAGGCATTAAACAGGTCTGCAAAGGCCCTGCAAGGACCTCTGCCAGCTCCTTCAGTACCTTGGGTGAATGCCATCTGGGCCTGGCGCCTTGTCCACCCTCAGTGCCTTCAAACCCTCTCGAACTCTGCTCTCCATGATTTCCCCATCTGTCACCACTTCCCACCCTGCTTCTGCCATTTCTCCCACCTTGGTGTCACCCCCCTCTTCTTTTTAGTAAATACTGAGCAGTACTCATTTAGTGCTTCCGCTTTATCGCACCCTGCTTCCACCCAACCCCTCCTTCCTAATCCTTACTATGTGATCCTTACAGCTCCTTTTCTCTCTGATGTACTTAAAGAAGTCCTTCTCCCCCTTCTTAATGCCTTGTGCCAGCCTGAGTTCCATAGATGCTTTGGCTCCCCTTACTGCCCTTGTCACCTCCTTTGATTCTGTCAAGCACTCCTCCCTGTCCTCCCCCTCCCTGTTTTCTTGTACTTCCTAAAGGCAACTCTTTTCTACCTTACCTTTTCCATGACCTCCTTGCTCAACCAGATTGGTTTCTTAGCCCTAGCCTTCTTGCTCTGGGCTTTGCTGCAGGTTTTGGTTGCCTCCACTATCCCCAGCTTTATGAGCTCCCGCCTCTGGTTAGTGTCCATACTAGATTGAATTCTGGCCAGGTACCCTTTTACCACTTCCCCCATCCTCCCAAAGTCGGCCCTCCTGAAGTCCAGCACTATTGTGCCAGATTCCATTCCTTCCTTCCCATATCCAATGTGAGCCATACTGAGTGGTGGTCACTCCCTGACAGCGGTTCCTCCACTGTAAGTTCTCTCACAAAGTCCCAATTTGCCAGCAGAAGGTCAAGGGTCACTAACCTGGTTGGTTCACTGACCATTTGCAGCAGGAAGCTGTCCTGGAAGGCATCCAGCAGTACCTGCTCCCTTCTGTTCCTTGTTGTTGGGGTGCTCCAGTCCACTCCTGGCATGTTGAAGTCCCCCACAATCACCACACTACCCTTTTCGCAGGTCCTCCTAATCTGTCCCGCTAGTTCCCTGTCTAACTCCTCCATCTGAGATGGTGGCCTGTACACCACTCCCATTCTAATAATCCTATTCTTGGAATACTGGATTTGCATCCAAAGTGACTCTGTACTACCCTCCTCCCCTTCCTCCCTTACACACCTCAGTCCTTCCTTCACATATCGTGCAACCCCCCCTCCTTTCCCAATCATCCTCTCCCTACGAAATAACCTGTACTCTAGTACAGACAGGTCCCAGTCATTGTAATGGGTGGCCCATGTTTCCATGATGGCTGCAATGTCCACCTCTCCCTCTGCCATGAGAACCTGTAACTCTGCAGTTTTCCTCCCAAGGCTCCTAGCATTAAGGGTAACCACCACCCACCCTTTTCCCCCTCCCATCCTGCCCTCCTTTCCTAGCATCACCAACAGTACTTGCCATTTGTCCTTTGTCACTGTTATGGGTTAATCCCAGTTAATCCCTTTTGTCATGCACTGTCACTGGCTAATGCATTTAACAATGCAGTGTCAGTGCCAGTTGATTCCTTTTGTCATGCACTGTGTCACAGACTACTGCAGTAAACAAGGCAATGTCAGTGTCAATTAACCCCTTTTGACATGATCTATGTCACAGACTACTGCAGTAAACGTGGCAACGTCAGTGCCAGTTAATTCCTTTTGTCATCCACTGTGTCACAGACTACTGCAGTAAACAGGGCAACGTCAGTGCCAGTTAACTGCTTTTGTCATGCACTGTGTCGCTTTTGTCATGCACTGTGTCACAGACTACTGCAGTAAACAGGGCAACGTCAATGCCAGTTAATTCCTTTTGTCATGCACTCTGTCACAGACTAGTGTGGTGAACAAAGCAACATCAGTGCCAGTTAATCATTTCCGTCATGCACTGTGTCACGGACTACTGCAGTAAACAGGGCAACGTCAGTGCCAGTTAATTCCTTTTGTTATGTACTGTGTCACAAACTACTGCGGTAAACAAGGCAACGTCAGTGGCAGTTAACCCCTTTTGTCATGCACTGTGTCACAGACTACTGCAGTAAACAAGGCAACGTCTGTGCCAGTTAATTCCAATTGGCATGCACTGTGTCACAGACTACTGCAGTAAACAGGACAATGTCAGTGTCAATTAATCCCTTTTGTCAGGCATTGTTTCACAGAGCTACTGCAGTAAACAAGGTAATGTCAGTGAGTTAATCCCATTTGTCATGCACTGTCACAGAGCTACTGCAGTAAACAAGGCAAAATCCATGCCATTTAATTCCTTTTGTCATACATTGTGTCACAGACTATGGCAGTAAGCAGGGCAACGTCAGTGCCAGTTAAAGCCTTTTGTCATGCACTGTGTCACAGACTACTGCGGTAAATAAGGCAACGTCAGTGCCAGTTAATCCCTTTTGTCATGCACTGTGTCACAGACTACTGCAGGAAACAAGGCAACATCAGTGCCAGTTAATCCCTTTTGTCATACATTGTGTCACAGAACACTGCAGTTAACAGGGCAATGTCAGTGCCAGTTAATCCCTTTTCTCATGCACTGCGTCATAGGCTAATGCAGTAAATAAAGTAACGTCAGTGCCAGTTAATCCCTTTTGTGATGCACTGTGTCACAGGCTACTGCAGTAAAGAAGGCAATGTCAGTTAATGCCTTTCGTCATGATCTGTGTCAAAGACTATTGCGGTAAACAAGGCAACGTCAATGCCAGTTAATCCCTTTTGTCATTCACTGTGTCACGGATTACAGCAGTAAACAGGACAACGTCAGTGCCAGTTAATTCCTTTTGTGATGCAGTGTGTCAGACTACTGCAGTAAACAGGACAACGTCAGTGCCAGTTGACTGCTTTTGTCATGCACTGTGTCGCTTTTGTCATGCACTGTGTCACAGACTACTGCAGTAAACAAGGCAACGTCTGTGCCAGTTAATTCCTTTTGGCATGCACTGTGTCACAGACTACTGCAGTAAACAGGACAATGTCAGTGTCAATTAATCCCTTCTGTCATGCACTGTCACAGAGCTACTGCAGTAAACAAGGCAACATCCATGCCATTTAATTCCTTTTGTCGTACATTGTATCACAGACTACTGCAATAAGCAGGGAAACATCAGTGCCAGGTAAAGCCTTTTGTCATACACTGTGTCACAGACTACTGCAGTAAACAAGGCAACGTCGGTACCAGTTAATCCCTTTTGTCAGGCACTGTGTCACAGACTACTGCAGTAAACAAGGCAACATCTGTCACAGTTAATCCCTTTTGTCAGGCACTGTCACAAACTACTGTAGTAAACAAGGCAATGTCAGTGTCAATTAATCCCTTTTGTCATGCACTATCACAGAGCTACTGCAGTAAAAAGGGCAATGTCAGTGCCAGTTAATTCCTATTGTCATGCATTGTGTCACAGGCTACTGCAGTAAACAAGGCAACGTCAGTGTCAATTAATCCTTTTTGTCATGCACTATCACAGAGCTACTGCAGTAAACAGGGCAACGTCAGTGCCAGTTAATTCTTTTTGTCATGTACTGTGTCACAAACTACTGTGGTAAACAAGGCAACGCCAGTGCCAGTTAATCCCTTTTGTCATGCACTGTGTTACAGACTACTGCAAGGCAACGTCAGTGCCAGTTAATCCCTTTTGTCATGCACTGTGTCACAGACTACTGCAGTAAACAGGACAACGTCAGTGTCAATTAATCCCTTTTGTCATGTACTGTTTCACAGAGCTACTGCAGTAAACAAGGTAATGTCAGAGAGTTAAACCCTTTTGTCATGCACTGTCACAGAGCTACTGCAGTAAACAAGGCAACATCCATGCCATTTAATTCCTTTTGTCATACTTAGTGTCACAGACTACTGCAGTAAGCAGGGCAACGTCAGTGCCAGTTAAAGCATTTTGTCATGCACTGTGTCACAGACTACTGCAGAAAACAAGGCAGCGTCGGTGCGAGTTAATCCCTTTTCTCAGGCACTGTGTCACAGACTACTGCAGTAAACTAGGCAGCATTAGTGCTAATTAATCCCTTTTGTCATGCAATGTGTCACAGACTACTGCAGTAAACAAGGCAACATCCGTGCAACCTAATCCGGTTTGTCATACATTGTGTCACAGACTACTGCAGTAAACAAGGCAACGTCAGTGTCAGTTAATCCCTTTTGTCATACATGGGGTCATAGAGCTGCTGCAGTAAACAAGGCAATGTAAGTGCCAGGTAATTCCTTTTGTCATACTCTGTGTCACAGACTACTGCAGTAATCAAGGCAATGTCAGTGCCAGTTAATCCATTTTGTCATGCACTGTGTCACAGACCACTGTAGTAAAGAAGGCAACATCCGTGCCAGTTAATCCCTTTTGTCATACACTGTGTCACAGTCTCCTGCAGTAAACAAGGCAATGTCGGTGCCACTTAATCCCTTTTGACATGCACTGTGTCACAGAGCTAATGCAGTAAACAAGGCAACATCCCTGCCACCTAATCCCTTTTCTCATACATTGTGTCACAGACTACTGCAGTAAACAAGGCAACGTCAGTGTCAATTAAGCCCTTTTGTCATGCACTGTGTCACAGACTACTGCAGTAAACAAGGCAACATCAGTCACAGTTAATCCATTTTGTCATACACAGTGTCACAGAGCTGCTGCAATAAAGAAGGCAATGTCAGTGCCAGGTAATTCCTTTTGTCATACTCTGTGTCACAGACTACTGCAGTAAACAAGGCACTGTCAGTGCCAGTTAATCCATTTTGCCATGCACTGTGTCACAGACCACTGTAGTAAAGAAGGCAACATCCGTGACTGTTAATCCCTCTTGTCATAGATTGTGTCACAGACTACTGCAGTAAACAAGGCAACGTTGGTGATACTTAATCCCTTTTGTCATGCACTGTGTCACAGACTACTGCAGTAAACAGGGCAACATCCGTGCCAGTTAATCTCTATTGTCTTACATTGTGTCACAAACTACTGCAGTAAACAAGGCAACGTCAGTGCCAGTTAATTCCTTTTGTCATGCACTGTGTCAGAAACTACTGCAGTAAACAAGGTAACGTCAGAGGCAGTTAATCCCTTTTGTCATTCACTGTGTGACAGACCACTGTAGTAAACAAGGCAACATCCGTGCCAGTTAATCCCATTTGTCATGCACTGTAACAGACTACTTCAGTAAGCAAGGCAAGATCAGGGCCAGTTCAGCTCTTTTGTCAAGCACTGTGTCACAGAGCTACTTCAGTAAATAAGGCAACATCGGTGTCTCTTAATCCCTATTGTGATGCACAGAGTACTACAGTAAACAAGGCAACGTCAGTGAGTTAATCCCTTTTGTAATGCAGTGTCAAAGAGCTAATGAAGTAAACAAGGCAACGTCAGAGGTAGTTATTCCTTTTTGTCATGCACTGTGTCACAGAACTACTGCAGTAAACAAGGCAATGTCAGTGCCCGTTAATCCGTTTTGTCATGCGCTATATCACTGAGCTATGGCAGTAAACAGGGCAACGTCAGTGTCAGTTAATCCCTTTTTTCATGCACTGTGTCACAGTCTACTGCAGTAAACGAGGCAATGTCAGTGCCAGTTAATCCTTTTTGTCAAGCGGTGTGTGACTGACTACTGCAGTAAACAAGGCAACGTCAGTGCCAGTTAATCCCTTTTGTCATACATTGTGTCACAGACTACAGCAGTAAACAAGGCAACGTCAGTGCCAGTTGATTCCTATTGTCATGCACTGTGTCACAGACTACTGCAGTAAACAAGGCAATGTCTGTGTCAATTAATCCCTTTTGTCATGATCTGTGTCACAGACGACTGCAGTAAACGTGACAACGTCAGTGCCAGTTAATTCCTTTTTTCATCCACTGTGTCACAGACTACTGCAGTAAACAGGGCAACGTCAGGGCAGTTAATCCCTCTTTTGTCATGCACTGTGTCACATACTACTGCAGTAAACAGGTCATCACCAGTGCCAGTTAATTCCTTTTGTCATGCACTGTGTCACAGACTAGTGTGGTAAACAAAGCAAAATCAGTGTCAGTTAATCCTTTTTGGCATGCACTGTGTCATTGACTACTGCAATAAACAGGGCAATGTCAGTGCCAGTTAATTCCTTTTGTCATGTACTGTGTCACAAACTACTGTGGTAAACAAGGCAACGTCAGTATCAATTAATCCCTTTTATCATGCACTGTTTCACAGAGCTACTGCAGTAAACAAGGTAATGTCAGTGAGTTAATCCCTTTTGTCATGCACTGTCACAGAGCTACTGCAGTAAACAAGGCAAAATCCGTGTCATTTAATTCCTTTTGTCATACATTGTGTCACAGAATTCTGCAGTAAGCAGGGCAACGTCAGTGCCAGTTAAAGCCTTTTGTAATGCACTGTGTCACAGACTACTGCAGTAAACAAGGCAACGTCAGTGCCAGTTAATCCCTTTTGTCAGGCACTGTGTCACAGACTACTGCAGTAAACAAGGCAACGTCAGTGCTAGTTAATCCCTTTTGTCATGCACTGTGTCAGAAACTACTGCAGTAAACAAGGTAACGTCAGAGGCAGTTAATCCCTTTTGTCATTCACTGTGTGACAGACCACTGTAGTAAACAAGGCAACATCCGTGCCAGTTAATCCCATTTGTCATGCAGTGTAACAGACTACTTCAGTAAGCAAGGCAAGATCAGGGCCAGTTCATCTCTTTTGTCAAGCACTGTGTCACAGAGCTACTTCAGTAAATAAGGCAACATCGGTGTCTGTTAATCCCTATTGTGATGCACAGAGTACTACACTAAACAAGGCAACGTCAGTGAGTTAATCCCTTTTGTAATGCACTGTCAAAGAGCTAATGAAGTAAACAAGGCAACGTCAGAGGCAGTTATTCCTTTTTGTCATGCACTGTGTCACAGAGCTACTGCAGTAAACAAGGCAATGTCAGTGCCAGTTAATCCGTTTTGTCATGCGCTATATCACAGAGCTATGGCAGTAAACAGGGCAACGTCAGTGTCAGTTAATCCCTTTTTTCATGCACTGTGTCACAGTATACTGCAGTAAACGAGGCAATGTCAGTGCCAGTTAATCCGTTTTGTCAAGCGGTGTGTGACTGACTACTGCAGTAAACAAGGCAATGTCAGTGCCAGTTAATCCCTTTTGTTATGCACTGTCACAGGCTAAAGCACTTAACAAGGCAACGTCAGTGCCAGTTAATCCCTTTTGTCATACATTGTGCCACAGACTACAGCAGTAAACAAGGCAACGTCAGTGCCAGTTGATTCCTATTGTCATGCACTGTGTCGCAGACTACTGCAGTAAACAAGGCAATGTCTGTGTCAATTAATCCCTTTTGTCATGATCTGTGTCACAGACTACTGCAGTAAACGTGACAACGTCAGTGCCAGTTAATCCCTTTTTTCATCCACTGTGTCACAGACTACTGCAGTAAACAGGGCAACGTCAGTGCAGTTAATCCCTTTTGTCATGCACTGTGTCACAGACTATTGCAGTAAACAGGTCAACGCCAGTGCCAATTAATTCCTTTTGTCATACACTGTGTCACAGACTAGTGCGGTAAACAAAGCAAAATCAGTGTCAGTTAATCCTTTTTGTCATGCACTGTGTCATTGACTACTGCAATAAACAGGGCAATGTCACTGCCAGTTAATTCCTTTTGTCATGTACTGTGTCACAAACTACTGTGGTAAACAAGGCAATGTCAGTATCAATTAATCCCTTTTATCATGCACTGTTTCACAGAGCTACTGCAGTAAACAAGGTAATGTCAGTGAGTTAATCCCTTTTGCCATGCACTGTCACAGAGCTACTGCAGTAAACAAGGCAAAATCCGTGTCATTTAATTCCTTTTGTCATACATTGTGTCACCGACTCTGCAGTAAGCAGGCAACCGCCAGTGCCAGTTAAAGCTTTTTGTAATGCACTGTGTCACAGACTACTGCAGTAAACAAGGCAATGTCCGTGCCAGTTAATCCCTTTTGTCAGGCAATGTGTCACAGACTACTGCAGTAAACTAGGCAACATTAGTGCTAATTAATCCCTTTTGTCATGCAATGTGTCTCAGACTGCTGCAGTAAACAAGGCAACGTCGGTGCAAGTTAATCCCTTTTGCCAGGCACTGTGTCAGACTACTGCAGTTAGCAAGGCAATGTCAGTGCCAGTTAATCCCTTTTGTCATGCAATGTGTCACAGTCTACTGCAGTAAACAAGGCAGCATCAGTACCAGTTAATCCCTGTTGTCATGCATTGTGTCACAGGCTACTGTAGTAAACAAGGCAACGTCAGTGCCAGTTAATTCCTTTTGTCATGCACTGTCACAAACTACTGTAGTAAACAAGGCAACGTCAGTGTCAATTAATCCCTTTTGTCATGAACTATCACAGAGCTACTGCAGTAAACAGGGCAACGTCACTGCCAGTTAATTCTTTTTGTTATGTACTGTGTCACAAACTACTGCGGTAAACAAGGCAACGTCCGTGCCAGTTAAACCCTTTTGTCATGCACTGTGTCACAGACTACTGCAGTAAACAAGGCAACGTCAGTGCCAGTTAATCCCTTTTGTCATGCACTATGTCACAGACTACTGCAGTAAACAGGACAACGTCAGTGTCAATTAATCCCTTTTTTCATGCACTGTGTCACAGTCTACTGCAGTAAATGAGGCAATGTCAGTGACAGTTAATCCGTTTTGTCATGCAGTGTGTGACTGACTACTGCAGTAAACAAGGCAATGTCAGTGCCAGTTAATCCCTTTTGTTATGCACTGTCACAGGCTAATGCACTTAACAAGGCAACGCCAGTGCCAGTTAACCCTTTATCACATTGTGAAGGCTGGGACTACAGCAGTAAACAGGGCAACGCCGTCAGTGCCAGTTGATTCCTACTGTCATGCACTGTGTCACAGACTAGCTGCAGTAAACAAGGCAATGTCAGTGTCAATTATTCCCTTTTGTCATGATCTGTGTCACAGACTACTGCAGTAAACGTGACAACGTCAGTGCCAGTTAATTCCTTTTGTCATCCAGTGTGTCACAGACTACTGCAGTAAACAGGGCAACATCAGTGCCAGTTAATCCCTTTTGTCATGCACTGCTTCACAGACTACTGCAGTAAACAGGATAACGTCAGTGCCAGTTAATTGATTTTGTCATGCACTGTGTCACTTTTGTCATGCACTGTGTCACAGACTACAGCAGTTAACCGGGCAACGCCAGTGCCAGTTAATTCCTTTTGTCATGCACTGTGTCACAGACTAGTGCGTTAAACTAAGCAACATCAGTGCCAGTTAATCCTTTTTGTCATGCACTATGTCATTGACTTCTGCAATATACAGGGCAATGTCAGTGCTAGTTAGTTCCTTTTTTCATGTACTGTGTCACAAACTACTGTGGTAAACAAGGCAACGTCAGTGCCAGTTAATCCCTTTTGTCATGCACTGTGTCACAGACTACTGCAGTAAACAAGGCAACGTCTATGCCAGTTAATTCCTATTGGCATGCACTGTGTCACAAACTACTGCAGCAAACAGGACAACGTCAGTGTCAATTAATCCCTTTTATCATGCACTGTTTCACAGAGCTACTGCAGTAAACAAGGTAATGTCAGTGAGTTATTCCCTTTTGTCATGCACTGTCACAGAGCTACTGCAGTATACAAGGCAACATCCGTGCCATTTAATTCCTTTTGTCATACATTGTGTCACAGACTACTGCAGTAAGCAGGGCAACGTCAGTGACAGTTAAAGCCTTTTGTCATGCACTATGTCACAAACTACTGCAGTAAACAAGGCAACGCCAGCGCTGTTAATCCTTTTGTCAGGCACTGTGTCACAGACTACTGCAGTAAACTAGGCAACATTAGTGCTAATTAATCCCTTTTGTCATGCAATGTGTCACAGACTACTGCAGTAAACAAAGCAACGTCGGTGCCAGTTAATCCCTTTTGCCAGGCACTGTGTCAGACTACTGCAATTAGCAAGGCAATGTTAGTGTCAGTTAATCCGTTTTGTCATGGAATGTGTAACAGACTACTGCAGTAAACAAGGCAGCATCAGTGCCAGTTAATCTCTTTTGTCATGCACTGTGTCACAAACTACTGTAGTAAACAAGGCAACGTCAGAGTCAATTAGTCCCTTTTGTCTTGCACTGTCACAGAGCTACTGCAGTAAACAGGGCAACGTCAGTGCCAGTTAATTCCTTTTGTCATACTGAGTCACAGACTACTGCAGTAAACAAGGCAACATCTGTGCCAGTTAATTCCTATTGGCATGAACTGTGTCACAGACTACTGCAGTAAACACTACAATGTCAGTGTCAATTAATCCATTTTGTCATGCACTGTTTCACAGAGCTACTGCAGTGAACAAGGTAATATCAGTGAGTTAATCCCTTTTGTCATGCACTGTCACAGAGCTAGTGCAGTAAACAAGGCAAAATCCATGCCATTTAATTCCTTTTCTCATGCATTGTGTCACAGACTACTGCAGTAAGCAGGGCAACGTCAGGGCCAGTTAAAGTCTTTTGTCATGCACTGTGTCACAGACTGCTGCAGTAAACAAGGCAACATCGGTGCCAGTTAATCCCTTTTGTCAAGCACTGTGTCACAGACTACTGCAGTAAACTAGGCAGCATTAGTGCTAATTAATCCCTTTTGTTATGCAATGTGTCACAGACTACTGCAGTAAACAAGGCAACGTCGGTGCCAGTTAATCCCTTTTGTCAGGGACTGTGTCACAGAGCTACTGCAGAAAACAAGGTAATGTCAGTGCCAATTAATCAATTTTGTCATGCACTGCTTCACAGACTACTGCAGTAAACAAGGTAATGTCAGTGTGTAAATCCCTTTTGTCATGCACTGTCACAGAGTTACTGCAGTAAACAAGGCATTATTCGTGCCATTTAGTTCCTTTGTTATACATTGTGTCACAGACTACTGCCGTAAGCAGGGCAACGTCAGTGCCAGTTAATCCCTTTTGTCAGGCACTGTGTTATAGACTACTGCAGTAAATTATGCAACATTAATACAAATTAATCCCTTTTGTCATGCAGTGTGTCACTGACTACTGCAGTAAACAAGGCAACGTCGGTGCCAGTTAATCCCTTTTGCCAGGCACTGTCAGAGTACTGCAGTTAGCAAGGCAACGTCAGTGCCAGTTAATCCCTTTTGTCATGCAATGTGTCACAGACTACTGCAGTAAACAAGGCAGCATCAGTGCCAGTTAATCCCTGTTGTCTTGCATTGTGTCACAGGCTACTGCAGTAAACAAGGCAACGTCAGTGCCAGTTAATCCCTTTTGTCAGGCACTGTGTCACAAACTACTGTAGTAAACAAGGCAACGTCAGTGTCAATTAATCCCTTTTGTCATGCACTATCACAGAGCTACTGCAGTAAACAAGGCAATGTCTATGCCACTTAATTTCTCTTCTCATACACTGTCACGCAGCTTCTGCAGTAAACGATGCAAGTCCAGTGCCATTTAATCTGTTTTGTCATACGCTGTCACAGACTACTGCAGTAAACAGGGCAACATCAGTGCCAGTTAATTCCTTTTGTCATGCACTGTGTCACAAACTACTGCAGTAAACAAGGTAACGCCAGTGGCTGTTATTCCTTTTGTCATGCACTGTGTCACAGACTAGTGTGGTAAACAAAGCAAAATCAGTGTCAGTTAATCCTTTTTGTCATGTACTGTGTCACTGACTACTGCAATAAACAGGGCAATGTCAGTGCCAGTTAATTCTTTTGTCTTGTACTGCATGTCACAAACTACTGTGGTAAACAAGGCAAATTCTGTATCATTAATCCCTGAAATCATGCACTGTTTCGCCAGAGCTACTGCAGTAAACAAGGTAATGTCAGTGAGTTACCCTTTTGTCATGCACTGTCACAGAGCTACTGCAGTAAACAAGGCAAAATCCATGCCATTTAATTCCTTTTGTCATACATTGTGTCAAGAATTCTGCACTAAGCAGGGCAACGTCAGTGCCAGTTAAAGCCTTTTGTAATGCACTGTGTCACAGACTACTGCAGTAAACAAGGCAACGTCAGTGCCAGTTAATCCCTTTTGTCAGGCACTGTGTCACAGACTACTGCAGTAAACTAGGCAACATTAGTGCTAATTAATCCCTTTTGCCAGGCACTGTGTCAGACTACTGCAGTTAGCAAGGCAATGTCAGTGCCAGTTAATCCCTTTTGTTATGCACTGTCACAGGCTAATGCACTTAACAAGGCAACGTCAGTGCCAGTTAATCCCTTTTATCATACATTGTGGCACAGACTACAGCAGTAAACAGGGCAACGTCAGTGCCAGTTGATTCCTACTGTCATGCACCGTGTCACAGACTACTGCAGTAAACAAGGCAATGTCAGTGTCAATTATTCCCTTTTGGCATGATCTGTGTCACAGACTACTGCAGTAAACGTGACAACGTCAGTGCCAGTTAATTCCTTTTGTCATCCAGTGTGTCACAGACTACTGCAGTAAACAGGGCAACATCAGTGCCAGTTAATCCCTTTTGTCATGCACTGCTTCACAGACTACTGCAGTAAACAGGATAACGTCAGTGCCAGTTAATTGATTTTGTCATGCACTGTGTCACTTTTGTCATGCACTGTGTCACAGACTAGAGCAGTTAACCGGGCAACGCCAGTGCCAGTTAATTCCTTTTGTCATGCACTGTGTCACAGGACTAGTGCGTTAAACTAAGCAACATCAGTGCCAGTTAATCCTTTGTCATGCACTGTCATTGACTTCTGCAATATACAGGGCAATGTCAGTGCTAGTTAGTTCCTTTTTTCATACTGTGTCACAAACTACTGTGGTAAACAAGGCAACGGCCAGTGCCAGTTAATCCCTTTGTCATGCACTGTGTCACAGACTACTGCAGTAAACAAGGCAACGTCTATGCCAGTTAATTCCTATTGGCATGCACTGTGTCACAAACTACTGCAGCAAACAGGACAACGTCAGTGTCAATTAATCCCTTTTATCATGCACTGTTTCACAGAGCTACTGCAGTAAACAAGGTAATGTCAGTGAGTTATTCCCTTTTGTCATGCACTGTCACAGAGCTACTGCAGTATACAAGGCAACATCCGTGCCATTTAATTCCTTTTGTCATACATTGTGTCACAGACTACTGCAGTAAGCAGGGCAACGTCAGTGACAGTTAAAGTCTTTTGTCATGCACTATGTCACAAACTACTGCAGTAAACAAGGCAACGTCAGTGCCAGTTAATCCCTTTTGTCAGGCACTGTGTCACAGACTACTGCAGTAAACTAGGCAACATTAGTGCTAATTAATCCCTTTTGTCATGCAATGTGTCACAGACTACTGCAGTAAACAAAGCAACGTCGGTGCCAGTTAATCCCTTTGCCAGGCACTGTGTCAGACTACTGCAATTAGCAAGGCAAATGTTAGTGTCAGTTAATCCGCTTTTGTCATGGAATGTAACAGACTACTGCAGTAAACAAGGCAGCATCAGTGCCAGTTAATCTCTTTTGTCATGCACTGTGTCACAAACTACTGTAGTAAACAAGGCAACGTCAGAGTCAATTAGTCCCTTTTGTCTTGCACTGTCACAGAGCTACTGCAGTAAACAGGGCAACGTCAGTGCCAGTTAATTCCTTTTGTCATACTGAGTCACAGACTACTGCAGTAAACAAGGCAACATCTGTGCCAGTTAATTCCTATTGGCATGAACTGTGTCACAGACTACTGCAGTAAACACTACAATGTCAGTGTCAATTAATCCATTTTGTCATGCACTGTTTCACAGAGCTACTGCAGTGAACAAGGTAATATCAGTGAGTTAATCCCTTTTGTCATGCACTGTCACAGAGCTAGTGCAGTAAACAAGGCAAAATCCATGCCATTTAATTCCTTTTCTCATGCATTGTGTCACAGACTACTGCAGTAAGCAGGGCAACGTCAGGGCCAGTTAAAGTCTTTTGTCATGCACTGTGTCACAGACTGCTGCAGTAAACAAGGCAACATCGGTGCCAGTTAATCCCTTTTGTCAAGCACTGTGTCACAGACTACTGCAGTAAACTAGGCAGCATTAGTGCTAATTAATCCCTTTTGTTATGCAATGTGTCACAGACTACTGCAGTAAACAAGGCAACGTCGGTGCCAGTTAATCCCTTTTGTCAGGGACTGTGTCACAGAGCTACTGCAGAAAACAAGGTACCGTCAGTGCCAATTAATCAATTTTGTCATGCACTGCTTCACAGACTACTGCAGTAAACAAGGTAATGTCAGTGTGTAAATCCCTTTTGTCATGCACTGTCACAGAGTTACTGCAGTAAACAAGGCATTATTCGTGCCATTTAGTTCCTTTGTTATACATTGTGTCACAGACTACTGCCGTAAGCAGGGCAACGTCAGTGCCAGTTAATCCCTTTTGTCAGGCACTGTGTTATAGACTACTGCAGTAAATTATGCAACATTAATACAAATTAATCCCTTTTGTCATGCAGTGTGTCACTGACTACTGCAGTAAACAAGGCAACGTCGGTGCCAGTTAATCCCTTTTGCCAGGCACTGTCAGAGTACTGCAGTTAGCAAGGCAACGTCAGTGCCAGTTAATCCCTTTTGTCATGCAATGTGTCACAGACTACTGCAGTAAACAAGGCAGCATCAGTGCCAGTTAATCCCTGTTGTCTTGCATTGTGTCACAGGCTACTGCAGTAAACAAGGCAACGTCAGTGCCAGTTAATCCCTTTTGTCAGGCACTGTGTCACAAACTACTGTAGTAAACAAGGCAACGTCAGTGTCAATTAATCCCTTTGTCATGCACTATCACAGAGCTACTGCAGTAAAACAAGGCAATGTCTATGCCACTTAATTTCTCTTCTCATACACTGTCACGCAGCTTCTGCAGTAAACGATGCAAGTCCAGTGCCATTTAATCTGTTTTGTCATACGCTGTCACAGACTACTGCAGTAAACAGGGCAACATCAGTGCCAGTTAATTCCTTTTGTCATGCACTGTCACAAACTACTGCAGTAAACAAGGTAACGCCAGTGGCTGTTATTCCCTTTGTCATGCACTGTGTCACAGACTAGTGTGGTAAACAAAGCAAAATCAGTGTCAGTTAATCCTTTTTGTCATGCACTGTGTCACTGACTACTGCAATAAACAGGGCAATGTCAGTGCCAGTTAATTCTTTTTGTCTTGTACTGTGTCACAAACTACTGTGGTAAACAAGGCAAATTCTGTATCAATTAATCCCTGAAATCATGCACTGTTTCACAGAGCTACTGCAGTAAACAAGGTAATGTCAGTGAGTTACTCCCTTTTGTCATGCACTGTCACAGAGCTACTGCAGTAAACAAGGCAAAATCCATGCCATTTAATTCCTTTTGTCATACATTGTGTCACAGAATTCTGCACTAAGCAGGGCAACGTCAGTGCCAGTTAAAGCCTTTTGTAATGCACTGTGTCACAGACTACTGCAGTAAACAAGGCAACGTCAGTGCCAGTTAATCCCTTTTGTCAGGCACTGTGTCACAGACTACTGCAGTAAACTAGGCAACATTAGTGCTAATTAATCCCTTTTGCCAGGCACTGTGTCAGACTACTGCAGTTAGCAAGGCAATGTCAGTGCCAGTTAATCCCTTTTGTCATGCAATGTGTCACAGTCTACTGCAGTAAACAAGGCAGCATCAGTGCCAGTTAATCCCTGTTGTCATGCATTGTGTCACAGGCTACTGTAGTAAACAAGGCATCATCAGTGCCAGTTAATTCCTTTTGTCATGCACTGTCACAAACTACTGTAGTAAAGAAGTCAATGTCAGCGCTAATTAATCCCTTTGTCATGCACTATCACAGAGCTACTGCAGCATACAGGGCAACATCAGTGCCACTTAATTCTTTTGTCATGTACTGTGTCACAAACTACCGCGTAAACAAGGCAACGTCAGTGCCAGTTAACCCTTTGTCACGCACTGTGTCACAGACTACAGCAGTAAACAAGGCAACGTAAGTGCCAGTTAATCCCTTTGTCATGCACTGTGTCACAGACTACTACAGTAAACAGGACAATGTCAGTGTCAATTAATCTTTTTGTCTTGCACTGTTTCACAGAGCTACTGCAGTAAACAAGGTAATGTCAGTGAGTTAAACCCTTTATCATACTGTCACAGAGCTACTGCAGTAAAAGGCAACATCCATGCCATTTAATTCCTTTTGTCATACATTGTGTCACAGACTACTGCAGTAAGCAGGGCAACGTCAGTGCCAGTTAAAGCATTTTGTCATGCACTGTGTCACAGACTACTGCAGAAAACAAGGCACCGTCGGTGCGAGTTAAACCCTTTTGTCAGGCACTGTGTCACAGACTACTGCCGTAAACTAGGCAGCATTAGTGCTAATTAATCCCGTTTGTCATACATTGTGTCACAGACTACTGCAGTAAACATGGGAACGTCGGTGCCACTTATTCCCTTTTGTCATGCACTGTGTCACAGAGCTAATGCAGTAAACAAGGCAACATCCGTGCCACCTAATCCCTTTTGTCATACATTGTGTCACAGACAACTGCAGTAAACAAGGCAATGTCAGTGTCAATTAATCCCTTTTGTCATGCACTGTGTCACAGACTACTGCAGTAAACAAGGCAACGTCAGTGTTAATTAATCCCATTTGTCATGCACTGTGTCACAGACTACTGCAGTAAACAGGGCAACGCCAGTGCCAGTTAATCCCTTTTGTCATACACGGTGTCACAGAGCTGCTGCAGTAATCAAGGCAATGTAAGTGCCAGGTAATTCCTTTTGTCATACTCTGTGTCACAGACTACTGCAGTAATCAAGGCAATGTCAGTGCCAGTTAATCCATTTTGTCATGCACTGTGTCACAGACCACAGTAGTAAACAAGGCAACATCCGTGTAAGTTAATCCCTTTTGTCAAACTCTGTGTCACAGACCCTGCAGTAAACAAGGCACCGCCGGTGCCACTTAATCCCTTTGTCATGCACTGTGTCACAGAGCTAATGCAGTAAACAAGGCAACATCCGTGCACCTAATCCCTTTTCTCATACATTGTGTTACAGACTACTACAGTAAAACAAGGCAACGCCAGTGTCAATTAATCCTTTTGTCATGCACTGTGTCACAGACTACTGCAGTGAACAGGGCAACGTCAGTCACAGTTAATCCTTTGTCACACGCGGTGTCACAGTGCTGCTGCAGTAAACAAGGCAATGTAGGTGCCAGGTAATTCCTTTGTCATACTCTGTGTCAAGACTACTGCAGTAAACAAGCAATGTCAGTGCCTGTTAATCCATTTTGTCATGCACTGTGTCACAGACTACTGCAGTAAACAGGGCAACATCAGTGCGGTTAATCCTTCTGTCATGCACTGCGTCATGAACTACTGTAGTAAACAAGGCAACTTCAGGTGTTAATTAATCCCGTTTGTCATGCACTTCACAGAATACTGCAGTAAGCAAGGTAATGTCAGTGAGTAAATCCTTTGTCATGCACTGTCACAGAGTTGCCTGCAGTAAACAAGGCATTTTCGCCATTTAGTTCCTTTTATTTATACATTGTGCACAGACTACCGGTAGCAAGCAGGCAACGTCAGTGCCAGTTAATCCCTTATGTCAGGCACTGTGTCACAGACTACTGCAGTAAACAAGGCAATGTCAGGGTCAATTATTCCCTTTTGTCATGATCTGTGTCACAGACTACTGCAGTAAACGTGACAACGTCAGTGCCAGTTAATTCCTTTTGTCATCCAGTGTGTCACAGACTACTGCAGTAAACAGGGCAATGTCAGTGCCAGTTAATCCCTTTTGTCATGCACTGCGTCACAGACTACTGCAATAAACAGGGTAATGTCAGTGCCAGTTAATTGCTTTTGTCATGCACTGTGTCACTTTTGTCATGCACTGTGTCACAGACTACTACAGTTAACAGGGCAACGCCAGTGCCAGTTAATTCCTTTTGTCATGCACTGTGTCACAGACTGGTGTGTTAAACTAGCAACATCAGTGCCAGTTAATCCTTTTGTCATGCACTATGTCATTGACTTCTGCAATATACAGGACAGCGTCCGTTGCCAGTTTAATTCCTTTTGTCATGTACTGTGTCACAAACTACTGTGGTAAACAAGGCAACGTCAGTGCCAATTAATCCCATTTGTCATGCACAGTGTCACAGACTACTGCAGTAAACAAGTCAACATCTATGCCAGTTAATTCCTAATGGCATGCACTGTGTAACAGACTACTGCAGTAAACAGGACGTCAGTGTCAATTAATCCCTTGTATCATGCACTGTTTCACAGAGCTCCTGCAGTAAACAAGGTAATGTCAGGGAGTTAATCCCTTTTGGCATGCACTGTCACAGAGCTACTGCAGTAAACAAGGCAACATCCATGCCATTTAATTCCTTTTGTCATGCATTGTGTCACAGACTACTGCAGTAAGCAGGGCAACGTCAGTGCCAGTTAAAGCCTTTTGTCATGCACTATGTCACAGACTACTGCAGTAAACAAGGCAACATCGGTGCCAGTTAATCCCTTTTGTCAGGCACTGTGTCACAGTCTACTGCAGTAAACTATGCAGCATTAGTGCTAATTAATCCCATTTGTCATGCAATGTGTCACAGACTGCTGCAGTAAACAAGACAACGTCGGTGCCAGTTAATCCCTTTTTGTCAGGGACTCTGTCACAGAGCTACTGCAGTAAACAAGGTAATGTCAGTATCAGTTAATCCCTTTTGTCGCGCACTGTATCACAGACTACTGCAGTAAACAAGGCAACGACGGTGCCACTTAATCCTTTTGTCATGCACTGTGTCACAGAGCTAATGCAGTAAACAAGGCAACATCCATGCCACCTAATCCCTTTTGTCATACATTGTGTCAGCAGACTACTGCAGTAAACAAGCAACATCAGTGATACTAATCCCTTTGTCATGTCATGTGCACAGACTACTGCAGTAAACCGGGCAACATCAGTCACAGTTAATCCCTTTTGTCATAACGGTGTCAGAGCGCTGCAGTAAACAAGGCAATGTTAGTGCCAGGTAATTCCTTTTGTCATACTCTGTGTCACAGACTACTGCAGTAAAGAAGGCAATGTCAGTGCCAGTTAATCCATTTTGTCATGCACTGTGTCACAGACTACTGCAGTAAACAGGGCAACATCCGTGCCAGGTAATCCCTTTTGTCATGCACTCTGTCACAGACTACTGCAGTAAACAGGGCAACATCAGTGCGGTTAATCCCTTTTGTCATGCACTGTGTCACAAACTACTGTAGTAAACAAGGCAACGTCAGTGTCAATTAATCCCTTTTGTCATGCACTGCTTCACAGACTACTGCAGTAAACAAGGTAATGTCAGTGAGTAAATCCCTTTTGTCATGCACTGTCACAGAGTTATTGCAGTAAAGAAGGCATTATTCATGCCATTTAGTTCCTTTTGTTATACATTGTGTCACAGACTACTGCAGTAAGCAAGGCAACGTCAGTGCCAGTTAATCCCTTTTGTCAGGCACTGTGTCACAGACTACTGCAGTAAATTATGCAACATTAGTACAAATGAATCCCTTTTGTCATGCAGTGTGTCACAGACTACTGCAGTAAACAGGGCAACGTCGGTGCCAGTTAATCCCTTTTGCCAGGCACTGTGTCAGACTACTGCAGTAAACAAGGCAGCATCAGTGCCAGTTAATCCCTGTTGTCTTGCATTGTGTCACAGGCTACTGCAGTAAACAAGGCAACGTCAGTGCCAGTTAATCCCTTTTGTCATGCACTGTGTCACAAACTACTGTAGTAAACAAGGCAACATCAGTGTCAATTAATCCCTTTTGTCATGCACTATCACAGAGCTACTGCAGTAAACAAGGAAATGTCTGTGCCACTTAATTTCTTTTCTCATACACTGTCACGCAGCTACTGCAGTAAACGATGCAAGTCCAGTGCCATTTAATCTGTTTTGTCTTACACTGTCACAGAGCTGCTGCAGTAAACAAGGCAATGTAAGTGCCGGTTAATTCCTTTTGTCATACTCTGTGTCACAGACTACTGCAGTAAACAGGGCAACATCAGTGCCAGTTAATTCCTTTTGTCATGCATTGTGTCACAAACTACTGCAGTAAACAAGGTAACGTCAGTGGCAGTTATTCCCATTTGTCATGCACTGTGTCACAGACTAGTGCGGTAAACAAAGCAAAATCAGTGTCAGTTAATCCTTTTTGTCATGCACTGTGTCATTGACTACTGCAATAAACAGGGCAACGTCAGTGCCAGTTAATTCCTTTTGTCATGTACTGTGTCACAAACTACTGTGGTAAACAAGGCAAAGTCAGTATCAATTAATCCTTTTATCATGCACTGTTTCACAGAGCTACTGCAGTAGACAAGGTAATGTCAGTGAGTTAATCCTTTTGTCATGCACTGTCACAGAGCTACTGAGGTAAACAAGGCAAAATCCATGCCATTTAATTCCTTTTGTCATACATTGTGTCACAGAATTCTGCAGTAAGCAGGGCAACGTCAGTGCCAGTTAAAGCCTTTTGTAATGCACTGTGTCACAGACTACTGCAGTAAACAAGGCAACGTCAGTGCCAGTTAATCCCTTTTGTCAGGCACTGTGTCACAGACTACTGCAGTAAACTAGGCAACATTAGTGCTAATTAATCCCTTTTGTCATGCAATGTGTCTCAGACTACTGCAGTAAACAAGGCAACGTAGGTGTCAGTTAATCCCTTTTGCCAGGCACTGGGTCAGACTACTGCAGTTAGCAAGGCAATGTCAGTGCCAGTTAATCCCTTTTGTCATGCAATGTGTCACAGACTACTGCAGTAAACAAGGCAACGTCAGTGCCAGTTAATCCCTTTGATCATACATTGTGGCACAGACTACAGCAGTAAACAGGGCAACGTCAGTGCCAGTTAATTCCTTTTGTCATCCAGTGTGTCACAGACTACTGCAGTAAACAGGGCAACGTCAGTGCCAGTTAATACCTTTTGTCATGCACTGCGTCACAGACTACTGCAGTAAACAGGGTATCGTCGTGCCAGTTAATTGCTTTTGTCATGCACTGTGTCAGTTTTGTCATGCACTGTGTCACAGTCTTCTGCAGTTAACAGGGCAACGCCAGTGCCAGTTAATTCCTTTTGTCATGCACTGTGTCACAGACTAGTGCGTTAAACTAAGCAACATCAGTGCCAGTTAATCCTTTTTGTCATGCACTATGTCATTGACTTCTGCAATATACAGGGCAATGTCAGTGCTAGTTAATTCCTTTTTTCATGTACTGTGTCACAAACTACTGTGGTAAACAAGGCAACGTCAGTGCCAGTTAATCCCTTTCGTCATGCACTGTGTCACAGACTACTGCAGTAAACAAGGCAACGCCTATGCCAGTTAATTCCTATTGCGCATGCACTGTGTCATAAACTACTGCAGTAAACAGGACAACGTCAGGGTCAATTAATCCCTTTATCATGCACTGCTTCACAGACTACTGCAGTAAACAAGGTAATATCAGTGAGTAAATCCCTTTTGTCATGCACTCTCACAGAGTTACTGCAGTAAACAAGGCATCATTCGTGCCATTTAGTTCCTTTGTTATACATTGTGTCACAGACTACTGCAGTAAGCAGAGCAACGTCAGTGCCAGTTAATCCCTTTTGTCAGGTACTGTGTAACAGACTACTGCAGTAAATTATGCAACATTAGTACAAATTAATCCCTTTTGTCATGCAGTGTGTCACAGACCACTGCAGTAAACAGGGCAACGTCGGTGCCAGTTAATCCCTTTTGCCAGGCACTGTGTCAGACTACTGCAGTTAGCAAGGCAATGTCAGTGCCAGTTAATCCCTTTTGTCATGCAATGTGTCACAGACTACTGCAGTAAACAAGGTAACGTCAGTGGCAGTTATTCCCTTTTGTCATGCACTGTGTCACAAACTAGTGCGGTAAACAAAGCAAAATCAGTGTCAGTTAATCCTTTTTGTCATGCACTGTGTCATTGACTACTGCAATAAACAGGGCAACGTCAGTGCCAGTTAATTCCTTTTGTCTTGTACTGTGTCACAAACTACTGTGGTAAACAAGGCAACGTCAGTATCAATTAATCCCTTTAATCATGCACTGTTTCACAGAGCTACTGCAGTAAACAAGGTAATGTCAGTGAGTTAATCCTTTTGTCATGCACTGTCACAGAGCTACTGCAGTAAACAAGGCAAAATCCATGCCATTTAATTCCTTTTGTCATACATTGTGTCACAGAATTCTGCAGTAAGGAGGGCAACGTCTGTGCCAGTTAAAGCCTTTTGTAATGCACTGTGTCACAGACTACTGCAGTAAACAAGGCAATATCAGTGCCAGTTAATCCCTTTTGTCAGGCACTGTGTCACAGACTACTGCAGTAAACTAGGCAACATTAGTGCTAATTAATCCCTTTTGTCATGCAATGTGTCTCAGACTACTGCAGTAAACAAGGCAACGTCGGTGCAAGTTAATCCCTTTGGCCATGCATTGTGTCAGACTACTGCAGTTAGCAAGGCAATGTCAGTGCCAGTTAATCCCTTTTGTCATGCAATGTGTCACAGTCTACTGCAATAAACAAGGCAGCATCAGTACCAGTTAATCCCTGATGTCATGCATTGTGTCACAGGCTACTGTAGTAAACAAGGCAACGTCAGTGCCAGTTAATTCTTTTTGTCATGCACTGTCACAAACTACTGTATTAAACAAGGCAATGTCAGCATCAATTAATCCCTTTTGTCATGTACTATCACAGAGCTACTGCAGTAAACAGGGCAACGTCAGTGCCAGTTAATTCTTTTTGTTATGTACTGTGTCACAAACTACTGCGGTAAACAAGGCAACGTCAGTGCCAGTTAAACCCTTTTGTCATGCACTGTGTCACAGACTACTGCAGTAAACAAGGCAACGTCAGTGCCAGTTAATCCCTTTTGTCATGGACTGTGTCACAGACTACTGCAGTAAACAGGACAACATCAGTGTCAATTAATCCCTTTTTTCATGCACTGTGTCACAGTCTACTGCAGTAAATGAGGCAATGTCACTGCCAGTTAATCCGTTTTGTCATGCAGTTTGTGACTGACTACTGCAGTAAACAAGGCAATGTCAGTGCCAGTTAATCCCTTTTGTTATGCACTGTCACAGGCTAATGCACTTAACAAGGCAACGTCAGTGCCAGTTAATCCCTTTTATCATATATTGTGGCACAGACTACAGCAGTAAACAGGGCAACGTCAGTGCCAGTTGATTCCTTTTATCATCCAGTGTGTCACAGACTACTGCAGTAAACAGGGTAACGACAGTGCCAGTTAATTGCTTTTGTCATGCACTGTGTCAGTTTTGTCATGCACTGTGTCACAGTCTTCTGCAGTTAACAGGGCAGCGCCAGTGCCAGTTAATTCCTTTTGTCATGCACTGTGTCACAGACCTGATGCGTTAAACTAAGCAACATCAGTGCCAGTTAATCCTTTTTGTCATGCACTATGTCATTGACTTCTGCAATATACAGGGCAATGTCAGTGCTAGTTAATTCCTTTCGCGTACTGTGTCACAAACTACTGTGGTAAACAAGGCAACGTCAGTGCCAGTTAATCCCTTTCATCATGCACTGTGTCACAGACTACTGCAGTAAACAAGGCAACGTCTATGCCAGTTAATTCCTATTGGCATGCACTGTGTCATAAACTACTGCAGTAAACAGGACAACGTCAGAGTCAATTAATCCCTTTTATCATGCACTGTTTCACAGAGCTACTGCAGTAAACAAGGTAATGTCAGTGAGATAATCCATTTTGTCATGCACTGTCACAGAGCTACTGCAGTAAACAAGGCAACATCTGTGCCATTTAATTCCTTTTGTCATACATTGTGTCACAGACTACTGCAGTAAGCAGGGCAACGTCAGTGACAGTTAAAGCCTTTCTCATGCACTGTGTCACAAACTACTGTAAGCGGCAACGCCAGTGCCAGTGAATCCTTTGTCAGGCACTGTGTCACAGACTACTGCAGTAAACTAGGCAACATTAGTGCTAATTAATCCCTTTTGTCATGCAATGTGTCACAGACTACTGATGTAAACAAAGCAACGTCAGTGCCAGTTAATCCCTTTTGCCAGGCACTGTGTCAGACTACTGCAATTAGCAAGGCAATGTTAGTGTCAGTTAATCCGTTTAGTCATGGAATGTGTCACAGACTACTGCAGTAAATAAGGCAGCATCAGTGCCAGTTAATCCCTGTTGTCATGCATTGTTTCACAGGCTACTGCAGTAAACAAGGCAATGTCAGTGCCAGTTAATCTCTTTTGTCATGCACTGTGTCACAAACTACTGTAGTAAACAAGGCAACGTCACAGTCAATTAGTCCCTTTTGTCTTGCACTGTCACAGAGCTACTGCAGTAAACAGGGCAACGTCAGTGCCAGTTAATTCCTTTTGTCATGCACTGTGTCACAGACTGCTGCAGTAAACAAGGCATCGTCGGTGCCAGTTAATCCCTTTTGTCAGGCACTGTGTCACAGTCTACTGCAGTAAACTAGGCAGCATTAGTGCTAATTAATCCCTTTTGTCATGCAATGTGTCACAGACTACTGCAGTAAACAAGGCAACGTCGGTGCCAGTTAATCCCTTTTGTCAGGGACTGTGTCACAGAGCTACTGCAGTAAACAAGGTAATGTCAGTGTCAGTTAATCCCTTTTATCGTACACTGTGTCACAGACTACTGCAGGAAACAAGGCAATGTCGGTACCACTTAATCCCCTTTTGTCATGCACTGTGTCACAGAGCTAATGCAGTAAACAAGGCAACATCCGTGCCACCCAATCCCTTTTGTCATACATTGTGTCACAGACTACTGCAGTAAACAAGGCAACATCAGTGTCAATTAATCCCTTTTGTCATGCACTGAGTCACAGACTACTGCAGTAAACAGGGCAACATCAGTCACAGTTAATCCCTTTTGTCATACACGGTGTCACAGAGCTGCTGCAGTAAACAAGGCAATGTAAGTGCCAGGTAATTCCTTTTGTCATACTCTGTGTCACAGACTACTGCAATAAACAAGGCAATGTCAGTGCCAGTTAATCCATTTTGTCATGCACTGTGTCACAGACTACTGCAGTAAACAGGGCAACATCCGTGCCAGTTGATCCCTTTTGTCATGCACTGTGTCACAAACTACTGTAGTAAACAAGGCAACGTCAGTGTCAATTAATCCCTTTTGTCGTGCACTGCTTCACAGACTACTGCAGTAAACAAGGTAATGTCAGTGAGTAAATCCCTTTTGTAATGCACTGTCACAGAGTTACTGCAGTAAACAAGGCATTATTCGTGCCATTTAGTTCCTTTTGTTATACATTATGTCACAGACTGCTGCAGTAAGCAGGGCAACGTCAGTGCCAGTTAATCCCTTTTGTCAGGCACTGTGTCTCAGACTACTGCAGTAAATAATGCAACATTAATACAAATTGATCCCTTTTGTCATGCAGTGTGTCACAGACTACTGCAGTAAACAAGGCAACGTCGGTGCCAGTTAATCCCTTTTGCCAGGGACTGTGTCAGACTACTGCAGTTAGCAAGGCAACGTCAGTGCCCGTTAATGCCTTTTGTCAGCAAGCGTCACAGACTACTGCAGTAAACAAGGCAGCATCAGTACCAGTTAATCCCTGTTGTCTTGCACTGTGTCACAGGCTACTGCAGTAAACAAGGCAACGTCAGTGCCAGTTAATCCCTTTTGTCTTACACTGTGTCACAAACTACTGTAGTAAACAAGGCAACGTCAATGTCAATTAATCCCTTTTGTCATGCACTATCACAGAGCTACTGCAGTAAACAAGGCAACGTCAGTGCCAGTTAATCCCTTTTGTCTTACACTGTGTCACAAACTACTGTAGTAAACAAGGCAACGTCAATGTCAATTAATCCCTTTTGTCATGCACTATCACAGAGCTACTGCAGTAAACAAGGAAACGTCTGTGCCAGTTAATTTCTTTTCTCATACACTGTGACGCAGCTACTGCAGTAAACGATGCAAGTCCGGTGCCATTTAATCTGTTTTGTCATACACAGTCACAGAGCTGCTGCAGTAAACAAGGCAATGTGAGTGCCAGTTAATTCCTTTTGTCATACTCTGTGTCACAGACTACTGCAGTAAACAAGGTAACATCAGTGGCAGTTATTCCTTTTGTCATGCACTGTGTCACAGACTAGCGTAAACAAAGCAAAATCAGTGTCAGTTAATCCTTTTGTCATGCACTGTGTCATTGATTACTGCAATAAACAGGGCAACGTCAGTGCCAGTTATTTCTTTTGTCTTGTACTGAGTCACAAACTACTGTGGTAAGCAAGGCAGCGTCAGTATCAATTAATCCTTTTATCGTGCACTGTTTCACAGAGCTACTCAGTAAACAAGGTAATGTCAGTGAGTTAATCCCTTTTGTCATGCACTGTCACAGAGCTACTGCAGTAAACAAGGCAAAATCCGTGCTATTAAATTGCTTTTGTCATACTTTTGTGTCACAGGAATTCTGCAGTAAGCGGAGACAGCGTCAGTGCCAGTTGAAGCCTTTTGTAATGCACTGTGTCAAAGACTACTGCAGTAAACAAGGCAACATCAGTGCCAGTTAATCCCTTTTGTCAGGCACTGTGTCACAGAGTACTGCAGTAAACTAGGCAGCATTAGTACTAATTAATCCCTTTTGTCATGCAATGTGTCTCAGACTACTGCAGTAAACAAGGCAACGTTGGTGCCAGTTAATCCCTTTTGCCAGGCACTGTGTCAGACTACTGCAGTTAGCAAGGCAATGTCAGTTCCAGTTAATCCCTTTTGTCATGCAATGTGTCATAGGCTACTGTAGTAAACAAGGCAACGTCAGTGCCAGTTAATTCTTTTGTCATGCACTGTCACAAACTACTGTAGTAAACAAGGCAACCATCGTGTCAATTAATCCCTTTGTCATGCACCATCACAGAGCTACTGCAGTAAACAGGGCAACATCAGTGCCACTTAATTCTTTTTGTCATGTACTGTGTCACAAACTACTGCGGTAAACAAGGCAACGTCAGTGCCAGTTAATCCCTATTGTCATGCACTGTGTCACAGACTACTGCAGTAAACAAGGCAATGTCAGTGCCAGTTAATCCCTTTTGTCATGCCCTGTGTCACAGACTACTGCAGTAAACAGGACAACGTCAGTGTCAACTAATCCCTTTTGTCATGCACTGTTTCAATAGAGCTACTGCAGTAAACAAGGTAATGTCAGTGAGTTAAACCCTTTTGTCATGCACTGTCACAGAGCTACTGCAGTAAACAAGGCTACATCCATGCCATTTAATTCCTTTTGTCATACATTGTGTCACAGACTACTGCAGTAAGCAGGGCAACGTCAGTGCCAGTTAAAGCATTTTGTCATGCACTGTGTCACAGACTACTGCAGAAAACAAGGCACCGTCGGTGCAAGTTAATCCCTTGTGTCAGGCACTGTGTCACAGACTACTGCAGTAAACTATGCAGCATTAGTGCTAATTATTCCCGTTTGTCATACAATGTGTCACAGACTACTGCAGTAAACAAGGCAGTGTCTGTGCCACTTAATCCCTTTAGTCAGGGACTGTGTCACAGAGCTTCTGCAGTAACAAGGTAATGTCAGTGTCCGCTAATCCCTTTAGTCGCACTGTGTCACAGACTACTGCAGTAAACAAGGCAACGCCGGTGCAACTTAATCCCTTTGTCATGCACTGTGTCACAGAGCTAATGCAGTAAACAAGGCAACATCCGTGCACCTAATCCCTTTTGTCATACATTGTGTCACAGACTACTACAGTAAACAAGGCAACGCCAGTGTCAATTAATCCTCTTCGTCATGCACTGTTTCACAGACTACTGCAGTAAACAAGGCAATGTCGGTGTTAATTAATCCCATTTGTCATGCATGGTCACAGACTACTGCAGTAAACAGGGCAACGCCAGTGCCAGTTAATCCCTTTTGTCATACACGGTGTCACAGAGCTCCTGCAGTAATCAAGGTAATGTAAGTGCCAGGTAATTCCTTTTGTCATACTCTGTGTCACAGACTACTGCAGTAATCAAGGCAATGTCACTGCCAGTTAATCCATTTTGTCATGCACTGTGTCACAGACCACTGTAGTAAACAAGGCAACATCCGTGCCAGTTAATCCCTTTTGTCATACACTGTGTCACAGTCTCCTGCAGTAAACAAGGCAATGTCGGTGCCACTTATTCCCTATTGTCATGCACTGTGTCACAGTGCTAATGCAGTAAACAAGGCAACATCCGTGCCACCTTATCCCTTTTGTCATACATTGTGCCACAGACTACTGCAGTAAAAAAAGGCAATGTCAGAGTCAATTAATCCCTTTTGTTATGCACTGTGTCACAGACTACTGCAGTAGACAAGGCAACATCAGTCACAGTTAATCCCTTTTGTCATACACGGTGTCACAGAGCTGCTGCAGTAAAGAAGGCAATGTCTGTGCCATTTAATTCCTTTTGTCATACATTGTGTCACAGACTACTGCAGTGAGCAGGGCAACGTCAGTGCCAGTTAAAGCATTTTGTCATGCACTGTGTCACAGACTACTGCAGAAAACAAGGCACTGTCGGTGCCAGTTAATCCCTTGTGTCAGGCACTGTGTCACAGACTACTGCAGTAAACTATGCAGCATTAGTGCTAATTATTCCCGTTTGTCATACAATGTGTCACAGACTACTGCAGTAAACAAGGCAGTGTCTGTGCCACTTAATCCCTTTAGTCAGGGACTGTGTCACAGAGCTTCTGCAGTAAACAAGGTAATGTCAGTGTCAGTTAATCCCTTTAGTGGTACACTGTGTCACAGACTACTGCAGTAAACAAGGCAGCGTCGGTGCAACTAATCCCTTTTGTCATGCACTGTGTCACAGAGCTAATGCAGTAAACAAGGCAACATCCGTGCCACCTAATCCCTTTTGTCATACATTGTGTCACAGACTACTACAGTAAACAAGGCAACGTCAGTGTCAATTAATCCCTTTCGTCATGTACTGTTTCACAGACTACTGCAGTAAACAAGGCAACGTCAGTGTTAATTAATCCCATTTGTCATGCACTGTGTCACAGACTACTGCAGTAGACAAGGCAACATCAGTCACAGTTAATCCCTTTGTCATACACGGTGTCACAGAGCTGCTGCAGTAAAGAAGGCAGGTGCGTGTGCCAGGTAATTTTGTCATACTCTGTGTCACAGACTACGGCAGTAAACAAGGCAATGTCAGTGCCAGTTAATCCATTTTGTCATGCACTGTGTCACAGACGACTGTAGTAAACAAGGCAACATCCATGCCAGCTAATACCTTTTGTCATAGATTGTGTCACAGACTACTGCAGTAAACAAGGCAACATCGGTGATACTTAATCCCTTTTGTCATGCACTGTGTCACAGACTACTGCAGTAAACAGGGCAACATCCGTGCCAGTTAATCTCTTTTGTCTTACATTGTGTCACAAACTACTGCAGTAAACAATGCAACGTCAGTGCCAGTTAATTCCTTTTGTCATGCACTGTGTCAGAAACTACTGCAGTAAACAAAGTAACGTCAATGGCAGTTAATCCCTATTGTCATTCACTTTGTGACAGACCACTGTAGTAAACAACGCAACATCTGTGCCAGTTAATCCCATTTTTCATGCACTGTAACAGACTACTTCAGTAAGCAAGGCATGATCAGGTCCAGTTCATCTCTTTTGTCATGCACTGTGTCACAGAGCTACTTCAGTAAATAAGGCAAGATCGGTGTCTGTTAATCACTATTGTGATGCACAGACTACTACAGCAAACAAGACGACAGTGAGTTAATCCCTTTTGTAATGCACTGTGTCACAGTCTACTGCAGTAAATGAGGCAACGTCAGTGCCAGTTAATCCATTTTGTCATGCAGTGTGTGACTGACTACTGCAGTAAACAAGGCAATGTCAGTGCCAGTTAATCCCTTTTGTTATGCACTGTCACAGGGAAATGCACTTAACAAGGCAACGTCAGTGCCAGTTAATCCCTTTTATCATACATTGTGGCACAGACTACAGCAGTAAACAAGGCAATGTCAGTGTCAATTATTCCCTTTTGTCATGATCTGTGTCACAGACTACTGCAGTAAACGTGACAACGTCAGTGCCAGTTAATTCCTTTTGTCATCCAGTGTGTCACAGACTACTGCAGTAAACAGGGCAATGTCAGAGCCAGTTAATCCCTTTTGTCATGCACTGCGTCACAGACTACTGCAATAAACAGGGTAACGTCAGTGCCAGTTAATTGCTTTTGTCATGCACTGTCACTTTTTTCATGCACTGTGTCACAGACTACTGCAGTTAACAGAGCAACGCCAGTGCCAGTTAATTCCTTTTGTCATGCACTGTGTCACAAACTACTGCAGTAAACAAGGTAACGTCAGTGGCAGTTATTCCCTTTTGTCATGCACTGTGTCACAGACTAGTGCGGTAAACAAAGCAAAATCAGTGTCAGTTAATCCTTTTTGTCATGCACTGTGTCATTGACTACTGCAATAAACAGGGCAATGTCAGTGCCAGTTAATTCCTTTTGTCTTGTACTGTGTCACAAACTACTGTGGTAAACAAGGCAGACGTCAGTATCAATTAATCCCTTTAATCATGCACTGTTTCACAGAGCTACTGCAGTAAACAAGGTAATGTCGGTGAATTAATCCTTTTTGGCATGCACTGTCACAGAGCTACTGCAGTAAACAAGGCAAAATCCATGCCATTTAATTCCTTTTGTCATACATTTGTGTCACAGAATTCTGCAGTAAGCAGAACAGCGTCAGTTCCAGTTAAAGCCTTTTTGTAATGCACTGTATGCAGACTACTGATAAATAAGGCAATGTCAGTGCCAGTTAATCCCTTTGTCAGGCACTGTGTCACAGACTACTGCAGTAAACTAGGCAACATTAGTGCTAATTAATTCCTTTGTCATGCAATGTCCAGACTACTGCGTAAACAAGGCAACGTCGGTGCAAGTTAATCCCTTTGGCCATGCATTGTGTCAGACTACTGCAGTTAGCAAGGCAATGTCAGTGCCAGTTAATCCCTTTTGTCATGCAATGTGTCACAGTCTACTGCTGTAAACAAGGCAGCATCAGTACCAGTTAATCCCTGTTGTCATGCATTGTGTCACAGGCTACTGTAGTAAACAAGGCAACGTCAGTGCCAGTTAATTCCTTTTATCATGCACTGTCACAAACTACTGTAGTAAACAAGGCAATGTCGGCGTCAATTAACCCTTTTGTCGCTGAACTATCACAGAGCTACTGCAGTAAACAGAGGCAGCGTCAGTGCCAGTTAATTCTTTTTATTATGTACTGTGTGACAAACTACTGCGGTAAACAAGGCAGCGTCAGTGCCAGTAAAACCCTTTTTGTCATGCACTGTGTCACAGACTACTGCAGTAAACAAGGCGCACGCCGGTGCCAGTTAATCCCTTTGTCATGCACTGTGTCACAGACTACTGCAGTAAACGGGACAAGCGTCAGTGTCAATTAATCCCTTTTTCATGCGCATGTCACAGTCTACTGCAGTAAATGAGGCAATGTCAGGTGCCTGTTAATCCATTTGTCATGCAGTTTGTGACTGACTACTGCAGTAAACAAGGCAATGTCGGTGCCAGTTAATCCCTTTTGTTATGCACTGTCACGGGCTAATGCGCCCAACAAGGCAACGTCCGGTGCCAGTTAATCTCTTTTATCATACATTTGTGGCACAGACTACGGCAGTAAACAGGGCAGCGTCAGTGCCAGTTGATTCCTATTGTCATGCACTGTGCCAGACTAGACTGCAGTAAACAAGGCAATGCTATGTCAATTATTCCCTTTGTCATGATCTGTGTCACAGACTACTGCAGTAAACGTGACAACTTCAGTGCCAGTTAATTCTTTTTGTCATCCAGTGTGTCGCAGACTACTGCAGTAAACAGGTAAACGTCAGTGCCAGTTAATCCCTTTGTCATGCACTGCGTCACAGACTACCGCAGTAAACAGGATAACGTCAGTGCCAGTTAATTGCTTTTGTCATGCACTTTGTCAGTTTTGTCATCGCTCAGTCACAGACTACTGCAGTTAACAGGGCAACGCCAGTGCCAGTTAATTCCTTTTGTCATGCACTGTGTCACAGACTAGTGCGTTAAACTAAGCAACATCAGTGCCAGTTAATCCTTTTTGTCATGCACTATGTCATTGACTTCTGCAATATACAGGGCAATGTCAGTGCTAGTTAATTCCTTTTTTCATGTACTGTGTCACAAACTACTGTGGTAAACAAGGCAACGTCAGTGCCAGTTAATCCCTTTCGTCATGCACTTTTGTCACAGACTACTGCAGTAAACAAGGCAACGTCTATGCCAGTTAATTCCTATTGGCATGCACTGTGTCATAAACTACTGCAGTAAACAGGACAACGTCAGTGTCAATTAATCCCTTTTATCATGCACTGTTCTGCTAGAGCTACTGCAGTAAACAAGGTAATGTCAGTGAGTTAATCCCTTTGTCATGCACTGTCACAGAGCTACTGCAGTAAACAAGGCAACATCTGTGCCATTTAATTCCCTTTAGTCATACATTGTGTCTCAGACTACTGAAGTAAGCAGGGCAACGCCAGTGACAGTTAAAGCCTTTTGTCATGCACTGTCACAAACTACTGCAGTAAACAAGGCAACGCCAGTGCCAGTTAATCCCTTTTGTCAGCACTGTGTCGCCAGACTACCGCAGTAAACTAGGCAACATTAGTGCTAATTAATCCCTTTGTCAGCGCAATGTGTCACGGACTACCGCAAACAAAGCAACGCTGGTGCCAGTTAATCCTTTGCCAGGCACTGTGTCAGACTACTGTGCAATAAGCAAGGCAATGTTAGTGTCAGTTAATCCGTTTTGTCATGGAATGTGTCAGACTACTGCAGTAAACAAGGCAGCATCAGTGCCAGTTAATCCCCTTGTCGTGCATTGTGTCAGAGGCTGCTGCAGTAAACAAGGCAATATCAGTGCCAGTTAATCTCTTTTGTCATGCACTGTGTCAGAAACTACCGTAGTAAACAAGGCAACGCCAGAGTCAATTAGTCCCTTTGTCTTGCACTGTCACAGAGCCACTGCAGTAAACAGGGCAACGTCAGTGCCAGTTAATTCTGTTGTCGCGTACTGTGTCACAAACTACTGCGGTAAACTAAGGCAACGCCAGTGCCAGTTAATCTCTTGTAATACTGAGTCACAGACTACTGCAGTAAACAAGGCAACGCCTGTGCAGTTAATTCCTATTGGCATGCACCAGTCACAGACTACTGCAGTAAACACTACAATGTCAGTGTCAATTAATCCCTTTTGTCATGTACTGTTTCGGAGCTACTGCAGTAAACAAGATAATATCATGAGTTAATCCCTTTTGTCATGCACTGTCACAGAGCTAGTGTAGTAAACAAGGCAAAATCCATGCCATTTAATTCCTTTTGTCATGCATTGTGTCACAGACTACTGCAGTAAGCAGGGCAACGTCAGTGCCAGTTAAAGCCTTTTGTCATGCACTGTGTCACAGACTGCTGCAGTAAACAAGGCAACGCCGGTGCCAGTTAACCTTTTGTCAGGCACTGTGTCACAATCTACTGCAGTAAACTAGACAGCATTAGTGCTAATTAATCCCTTTTGTCATGCAATGTGTCACAGACTACTGCAGTAAACAAGGCAATGTCGGTGCCAGTTAATCCCTTTTGTCAGGGACTGTGTCACAGAGCTACTGCAGTAAACAAGGTAATGTCAGTGACAGTTAATCCCTTTTGTCGTACACTGTGTCACAGACTACTGCAGTAAACAAGGCAACTCCGGTACCACTTAATCCCTTTTGTCATGCACTGTGTCACAGAGCTAATGCAGTAAACAAGGCAACATCCGTGCTACCTAACCCTTTTGTCATTCACAGTCGCAGACTACTGCAGTAAACAAGGCAACATCAATGTCAATTAATCCCTTTGTCATGCACTGAGTCACAGACTACTGCGGTAAACAGGGCAACATCAGTCACAGTTAATCCTTTTGTCATACACGGTGTCACAGAGCTGCTGCAGGAAACAAGGCAATGTAAGTGCCAGGTAATTCCTTTTGTCATACTCTGTGTCACAGACTACTGCAATAAACAAGGCAATGTCAGTGCCAGTTAACCCATTTTGTCATGCACTGTGTCACAGACTACTGCAGTAAACAGGGCAACATCCGTGCCAGTTGATCCCTTTTGTCATGCACTGTGTCACAAACTACTGTAGAAACAAGGCAACGTCAGTGTCAATTAATCCTTTTGTCGCACTGCTTCACAGACTACTGCAGTAAACAAGGTAATGTCAGTGAGTAAACCTTTTGTAATGCACTGTCACAGAGTTACTGCAGTAAACAAGTCATTATTCGTGCCATTTAGTTCCTTTGTTATACATTATGTCACAGACTGCTGCAGTAAGCAGGGCAACGCCAGTGCCAGTTAATCCCTTTGTCAGGCACTGTGTCACAGACTACTGCAGTAAATTATGCAAATATAATACAAATTGATCCCTTTGTCATGCAGTGTGTCACAGACACTGCAGTAAACAAGGCAACATCGGTGCCAGTTAATCCCTTTTGCCAGGCACTGTGTCAGACTACTGCAGTTAGCAAGGCAACGTCAGTGCCCGTTAATGCCTTTTGTCATGCAAGTGTCACAGACTACTGCAGTAAACAAGGCAGCATCAGTACCAGTTAATCCCTGTTGTCTTGCATTGTGTCACAGGCTACTGCAGTAAACAAGGCAACGTCAGTGCCAGTTAATCCCTTTTGTCATACACTGTGTCACAAACTACTGTAGTAAACAAGGCAACGTCAATGTCAATTAATCCCTTTTGTCATGCACTATCACAGAGCTACTGCAGTAAACAAGGAAACGACTGTGCCAGTTAATTTCTTTTCTCATACACTGTCACGCAGCTACTGCAGTAAACGATGCAAGTCCAGTGCCATTTAATCTGTTTTGTCATACACAGTCACAGAGTTGCTGCAGTAAACAAGGCAATGTAAGTGCCAGTTAATTCCTTTTGTCATTCTCTGTGTCACAGACTACTGCAGTAAACAAGGTAACATCAGTGGCAGTTATTCCCTTTTGTCATGCACTGTGTCACAGACTAGTGCGGTAAACAAAGCAAAATCAGTGTCAGTTAATGCTTTTTGTCATGCACTGTGTCATTGATTACTGCAATAAACAGGGCAACGTCAGTGCCAGTTAATTCTTTTTGTCTTGTACTGAGTCACAAACTACTGTGGTAAGCAAGGCAACGTCAGTATCAATTAATCCCTTTTATTGTGCACTGTTTCACAGAGCTACTGCAGTAAACAAGGTAATGTCAGTGAGTTAATCCCTTTTGTCATGCACTGTCACAGAGCTACTGCAGTAAACAAGGCAAAATCCGTGCTATTAAATTCCTTTTGTCATACTTTGTGTCACAGAATTCTGCAGTAAGCAGGGCAACGCTCAGTGCCAGTTAAAGCCTTTTAATGCACTGTGTCAAAGACTACTGCAGTAAACAAGGCAAACATCAGTGCCAGTTAATCCCTTTGTCAGGCACTGTGTCACAGACTACTGCAGTAAACTAGGCAACATTAGTACTAATTAATCCCTTTGTCGTGCAATTGTCTCAGACTACTGCAGTAAACAAGGCAACGTTGGTGCCAGTTAATCCCTTTGCCAGGCACTGTGTCAGACAACTGCAGTTAGCAAGGCAATGTCAGTTCCAGTTAATCCCTTTGTCATGCAATGTGTCATAGGCTACTGTAGTAAACAAGGCAACGTCAGTGCCAGTTAATTCCTTTTGTCATGCACTGTCACAAACTACTGTAGTAAACAAGGCAACGCCAGTGTCAATTAATCCCTTTGTCATGCACTATCACAGAGCTACTGCAGTAAACAGGGCAACATCAGTGCCACTTAATTCTTTGTCATGTACTGTGTCACAAACTACTGCGTAAACAAGGCAACGTCAGTGCCAGTTAATCCCTATTGTCATGCACTGTGTCACAGACTACTGCAGTAAACAAGGCAATGTCGGTGCCAGTTAATCCCTTTGTCATGCCCGTGTCACAGACTCATCAGGTAAACAGGACAACGCCAGCGTCAATTAATCCCTTTTGTCATGCACTGTTTCAACAGAGCTACTGCAGTAAACAAGGTAATGTCAGTGAGTTAAACCCTTTGTCATGCACTGTCACAGAGCTACTGCAGTAAACAAGGCTACATCCATGCCATTTAATTCCTTTTGTCATACATTGTGTCACAGACTACTGCAGTAAGCAGGGCAACGTCAGTGCCAGTTAAAGCATTTTGTCATGCACTGTGTCACAGACTACTGCAGAAAACAAGGGACACCGTCGGTGCAAGTTAATCCCTTGTGTCCGGGCACTGTGTCTGAAGACTACTGCAGTAAACTATGCAGCATTAGTGCTAATTATTCCGTTTGTCATACAATGTGTCATAGACTACTGCAGTAACAAAGCAGTGTCTGTGCCACTTAATCCCTTTAGTCAGGACTGTGTCACAGAGCTTCTGCAGTAAACAAGGTAATGTCAGTGTCAGTTAATCCCTTTAGTCGTACACTGTGTCACAGACTACTGCAGTAAACAAGGCAACGTCGGTGCAACTTAATCCCTTTTGTCATGCACTGTGTCACAGAGCTAATGCAGTAAACAAGGCAACATCTGTGCCACCTAATCCCTTTTGTCATACATTGTGTCACAGACTACTACAGTAAACAAGGCAACGTCAGTGTCAATTAATCCCTTTCGTCATGCACTGTTTCACAGACTACTGCAGTAAACAAGGCAATGTCAGTGTTAATTAATCCCATTTGTCATGCACTGTGTCACAGACTACTGCAGTAAACAGGGCAACGCCAGTGCCAGTTAATCCCTTTTGTCATACACGGTGTCACAGAGCTCCTGCAGTAATCAAGGTAATGTAAGTGCCAGGTAATTCCTTTTGTCATACTCTGTGTCACAGACTACTGCAGTAATCAAGGCAATGTCACCGCCAGTTAATCCATTTTGTCATGCACTGTGTCACAGACCACTGTAGTAAACAAGGCAACATCCGTGCCAGTTAATCCCTTTGTCATACACTGTGTCACAGTCTCCTGCAGTAAACAAGGCAATGTCGGTGCCACTTATTCCCTATTGTCATGCACTGTGTCACAGTGCTAATGCAGAAAACAAGGCAACATCCGCGTCCACTTATCCCTTTGTCATACATTGTGCCACAGACTACTGCAGTAAAAAGGCAATGTCAGAGTCAATTAATCCCTTTGTTATGCACTGTGTCACAGACTACTGCAGTAGACAAGGCAACATCAGTCACAGTTAATCCCTTTGTCATACACGGTGTCACAGAGCTGCTGCAGTAAAGAAGGCAATGTCTGTGCCATTTAATTCCTTTTGTCATACATTTGTGTCACAGACTACTGCAGTGAGCAGGGCAGCGTCAGTGCCAGTTAAAGCATTTTGTCATGCACTGTGTCACAGACTACTGCAGAAAACAAGGCACTGTCGGTGCCAGTTAATCCCTTGTGTCAGACACTGTGTCACAGACTACTGCAGTAAACTATGCAGCATTAGTGCTAATTATTCCGTTTGTCATACAATGTGTCACAGACTACTGCAGTAAACAAGGCAGTGTCTGTGCCACTAATCCTTTAGTCAGGGACTGTGTCACAGAGCTTCTGCAGTAAACAAGGTAATGTCGGTGTCAGTTAATCCCTTTAGTCGTACACTGTGTCACAGACTACTGCAGTAAACAAGGCAGCGTCGGTTGCAACTTAATCCCTTTGTCATGCACTGTGTCACAGAGCTAATGCAGTAAACAAGGCAACATCCGTGCCACTAATCCCTTTTGTCATACATTTGTGTCACAGACTACTACAGTAAACAAGGCAACGTCAGTGTCAATTAATCCCTTCGTCATGTACTGTTTACAGACTACTGCAGTAAACAAGGACAGCGTCAGTGTTAATTAATCCATTTGTCATGCACTGTGTCACAGATACTGCAGTAAACAAGGCAACATCAGTCACAGTTAATCCTTTTGTCATACTGCGGTGTCACAGAGCTGCTGCAGTAAAGAGGCAGGTATGTGCCAGGTAATTCCTTTTGTCATACTCTGTGTCACAGACTACTGCAGTAAACAAGGCAATGTCATGCCAGTTAATCCATTTTGTCATGCACTGTGTCACAGATCCTGTAGTAAACAAGGCAACATCCGTGCCAGTTAATACCCTTTGTCATACACTGTGTCACAGTCTCCTGCAGTAAACAAGGCAGCGTCGGTGCCACTTATTCCCTTTTGTCATGCACTGTGTCACGAGTGCTAATGCAGTAAACAAGGCAACATCCGTGCCACCTTATCCCTTTTGTCATACATTGTGCCACAGACTACTGCAGTAAAAGGCAATGTCAGAGTCACTTAATCCCTTTTGTCATGCACTGTAGTCACAGACTACTGCAGTAGACAAGGCAACATCAGTCACAGTTAATCCCTTTGTCATACACGTGTCACAGAGCTGCTGCGGTAAAGAAGGCAGTGTCTGTGCCAGGTAATTCCTTTTGTCATACTCTGTGTCACAGACTACGGCAGTAAACAAGGCAATGTCAGTGCCAGTTAATCCATTTTGTCATGCACTGTGTCACAGACCACTGTAGTAAACAAGGCAACATCCATGCCAGCTAATACCTTTTGTCATAGATTGTGTCACAGACTACTGCAGTAAACAAGGCAACATCGGTGATACTTAATCCCTTTTGTCATGCACTGTGTCACAGACTACTGCAGTAAACAGGGCAACATCCGTGCCAGTTAATCTCTTTTGTCTTCATTGTGTCACAAACTACTGCAGTAAACAATGCAACGACAGTGCCAGTTAATTCCTTTTGTCATGCACTGTGTCAGAAACTACTGCAGTAAACAAAGTAACGTCAATGGCAGTTAATCCTATTGTCATTCACTTTGTGATAGACCACTGTAGTAAACAACGCAACATCTGTGCCAGTTAATCCCATTTTTCATGCACTGTAACAGACTACTTCAGTAAGCAAGGCATGATCAGGTCCAGTTCATCTCTTTTGTCATGCACTGTGTCGCAGGAGCTACTTCAGTAAATAAGGCAAGATCGGTGTCTGTTAATCACTATTGTGATGCAGAGACTACTACAGCAAACAAGGCGACAGTGGTTAATCCCCTTTGTAATGCACTGTGTCACGCAGTCTGCAGTAAATGAGGCAGCGTCAAGTGCCAGTTAATCCATTTGTCATGCGGTGTGTGACTGACTACTGCAGTAAACAAGGCAATGTCAGTGCCAGTTAATCCCTCTTTGTTATATGCACTGTCACGGGAAATGCACTTAACAAGGCAGCGTCAGTGCCAGTTAATCCTTTTATCATACATTGTGGCACAGACTGTGGCAGTAAACAAGGCAATGTCAGTGTCAATTATTCCCTTTGTCATGATCTGTGTCTACAGACTACTGCAGTAAGCATTGACAACGTCAGTGCCAGTTAATTCCTTTTTGTCATCCGGTGTGTCTGAACTACTGCAGTAAACAGGGCAATGTCAGAGCCAGTTAATCCCTTTTGTCATGCACTTTCGTCACAGACTACTGCAATAAACAGGGTAACGCTCAGTGCCAGTTAATTGCTTTTGTCATGCACTGTCACTTTTCATGCACTGTTGTCACAGACTACTGCAGTTAACAGAGCAACGCCAGTGCCAGTTAATTCCTTTGTCATGCACTGTGTCACAAACTACTGCAGTAAACAAGGTAGCGTCAGTGGCAGTTATTCCCTTTTGTCATGCACTGTGTCACAGACTAGTGCGGTAAACAAAGCAAAATCAGTGTCAGTTAATCCCTTTTTGTCATGCACTGTGTCATTGACTACTGCAATAAACAGGGCAATGTCAGTGCCAGTTAATTCCTTTTTGTCTTGTACTGTGTCACAAACTACTGTGGTAAACAAGGCAACGTCAGTATCAATTAATCCCTTTAATCATGCACTGTTTCACAGAGCTACTGCAGTAAACAAGGTAATGTCAGTGAATTAATCTTTTGGCATGCACTGTCACAGAGCTACTGCGGTAAACAAGGCAAAATCCATGCCATTTAATTCTTTTGTCATACATTGTGTCACAGAATTCTGCAGTAAGCAGGGCAACGTCAGTTCCAGTTAAAGCCTTTTTGTAATGCACTGTGTCACAGACTACTGCAGTAAACAAGGCAATGTCAGTGCCAGTTAATCCCTTTGTCAGGCACTGTGTCACAAACTACTGCAGTAAACTAGGCAACATTAGTGCTAATTAATTCCTTTTGTCATGCAATGTGTCTCAGACTACTGCAGTAAACAAAGCAACGTCGGTTGCAAGTTAATCCCTTTGGCCATGCATTAGTGTCAGACTACTGCAGTTAGCAAGGCAATGTCAGTGCCAGTTAATCCCTTTGTCATGCAATGTGTCACAGTCTACTGCTGTAAACAAGGCAGCATCAGTACCAGTTAATCCCTGTTGTCATGCATTGTGTCACAGGCTACTGTAGTAAACAAGGCAACGTCAGTGCCAGTTAATTCCTTTTATCATGCACTGTCACAAACTACTGTAGTAAACAAGGCAATGTCAGCGTCAATTAACCCTTTTGTCATGAACTATCACAGAGCTACTGCAGTAAACAGGGCAACGTCAGTGCCAGTTATTCTTTTTATTATGTACTGTGTGACAAACTACTGCGGTAAACAAGGCAACGTCAGTGCCAGTAAAACCCTTTTGTCATGCACTGTGTCACAGACTACTGCAGTAAACAAGGCAACGTCAGTGCCAGTTAATCCCTTTTGTCATGCACTGTGTCACAGACTACTGCAGTAAACAGGACAACGTCAGTGCAATTAACCCTTTTTCATGCACTGTGTCACAGTCTACTGCGGTAAATGAGGCAATGTCGGTGCCTGTTAATCCATTTTGTCATGCAGTTTGTGACTGACTACCGCAGTAAACAAGGCAATGTCAGTGCCAGTTAACCCCTTTTGTTATGCACTGTCACAGGCTAATGCACTTAACAAGGCAACGTCAGTGCCAGTTAATCTCTTTTGTCTTACACTGTGTCACAAACTACTGTAGTAAACAAGGCAACGTCAATGTCAATTAATCCCTTTTGTCATGCACTATCACAGAGCTACTGTAGTAAACAAGGCAACGTCAATGTCAATTAATCCCTTTTGTCATGCACTATCACAGAGCTACTGCAGTAAACAAGGCAACGTCAGTGCCAGTTAATCCTTTTGTCTTACACTGTGTCACAAACTCACTGTAGTAAACAAGCAACGCCAATGTCAATTAATCCCTTTTGTCATGCACTATCACAGAGCTACTGCAGTAAACAAGGAAACGCCTGTGCCAGTTAATTTTTTCTCATACATGGACGCAGCTACTGCAGTAGCGATGCAAGTCCGGTGCCATTTAATCTGTTTTGTCATACACAGTCACAGAGCTGCTGCAGTAAACAAGGCAATGTAGGTGCCAGTTAATCTTTTGTCATACTCTCAGTCACAGACTACCGCAGTAAACAAGGTAACATCAGTGGCAGTTATTCCTTTTGTCATGCACTGTGTCACAGACTAGTGCGGTAAACAAAGCAAAATCAGTGTCAGTTAATCCTTTTGTCGTGCACTGTGTCATTGATTACTGCGATAAACAGGGCAACGTCTGGCGCCAGTTAATTCTTTTGTCTGTACTGAGTCACAAACTACTGTGGTAAGCAAGGCAACGCAGTATCAATTAATCCCTTTTATCGTGCACTGTTTCACAGAGCTACTGCAGTAAACAAGGTAATGTCAGTGAGTTAATCCCTTTTGTCATGCACTGTCACAGAGCTACTGCAGTAAACAAGAAAAATCTGTGCTATTAAATCCTTTGTCATACTTTGTGTCACAGATTCTGCAGTAAGCAGGGCAACGTCAGTGCCAGTTGAAGCCTTTGTCAGGCACTGTGTCACAGACTACTGCAGTAAACTAGGCAGCATTAGTACTAATTAATCCTTTTGTCATGCAATCTGTCTCAGACTACTGCGGTAAACAAGGCAACGTTGCCTCAAGAATATGCAAAACACATTAAGCTGAGCTCCTGAACGACCATCTGCAGGTACATGGTATGCAGAGATAGGTTCATAGGTATGATTACAAGTCTATGAGCAGCTAGTGCCATTTAAGGACTTGCCACTGTTTAGTGGACAAATTCCCATTTCTTGTTTCCCATATTCTGGTCCAGCAAATGTTTCAAAGCAGATAGGTTATTTGCTGTAACCACCACTGTCGGGAGTGAGTTCCATATACCTACAATGGTTTGGTTGAACCACCTAGCCCTTTGAACAGTTCTATGCCGTTTCCCGTTAAGCTGAAATGGATAAGCCCTACTTGCTCTATCCAGGCTTCTTTTCTACCTAACCCTGCTGATTCTCAAAGTATGCCATCAGTTAAGGCCTTGAAAACAAAACAGAGTTTCCCCCTAATTTCCGATACGCCTTGGAGAAAATTCCCAACTCCTGAAGCCTAACTTTATCCAGTTTATCCTTTAAGTTAAACACATATTTCGTTAGCCTCCTCTGTACTCTTTCAATCTGTTTGGTACTGGCAACACTTTGTGGTGCACAAAAAGGGGCACCATATTCTTTTTTTTTGGCATCCGCGATCGTCATTTTTCAGCCCTGGTCACGCCGGCCCCACCCCGATAATTGCAGCCCTCCTCCGTCACCCCTGGCTTGCCCACAGAGGGTTGGGTTGCGGCACTGTTTCCCTACCAGTGCCTCACTACCGTATCTGATTGGGAGAGCCGTCACCAGAGGCTGATCAAAGCCCAGGGTGAGGGCTTCATAGAGACGCCTGGAATGTGTTTTTCCCCCTGTAAACAGGGGCAGGGATGTGCAATGATGACCTGTGTCTGCCCCACCCCTGAATTGTTACGGTGTTAGTGCGTCATGGTGAAACCAGCCTCTGCTGGGTGCCGCTATTGCACCACACACACAACCCCCCTCCCTCCCAAGAAGGAGGCAGTCAAGGACGCTCAATCCTTCTCCCCCTGGCCGGGCCTCCAGTGACCCAGGTCCATTCCTGAACCCGGGTCGGCGGTGTTGCAAGAGAAAATCCAACCGCTACACAGGGGAGCACCATATTCTAATACGGGCCTGACAAGGGACCAACACAAGGGCACCAATACCTACTTCCTCCTCCTCCTGATGTTCCTAAGAATATTCCCAATAATTTTATGTGCCCGCTTGGCTACATTATTATTATGCATGTCAAAAGTTAATGCTTTAGAAATAACTACTCCCAAATTCTTTTCATTATCAGTACGTGCAATGATGTTATCATTTATTTTGTAATATGTATTGATATTATAGCCAAAATACATGACTTTGCACTTATTTTCATTACACTTTATGTTCAGTAGCCTAGTTTTCTAGATTTTTTAATTGTTGCTGAAAATTTTATATATATGCTGCATCATTTACTATTGAGCCCGCCATCGTGTCATCTGCATATTTGCAGAACCACATTCCACCAGAGACACACATTGTGGAGACAAAAAGATTGAACAAGAGATGGCAGAAAGATGTACTTTAATAGAGTACTGCAAACCCGAGTCTGAAAGAGAGAGATGGTACTCCAGTATCTAATCCACTGGACAGGTGAAGGGATCTAAATGGTGCACTGCAGCCCAAAGAGCAAAGAGCTTCCATTTCGTAGAGTAAGTGGCCCTGGTGGAGGGCTTCCTGGCTGACACCAGGACATCTGCCCCTCTATAGGAGACACCCCAGATCTGGTGATGGCAATGTCCTCAGGAGCCATGCATGGAGATGGAGAGATCTGAGGTCCAGATGGATCAAAGTACCCTACTCCTGGGAGAGCAAGTCTGCACAGGGGTAGGGGCACTAGGGTTCCACTGTAAGCCGCTGCAGCAATGGGAAACAGATTTGATGAAGCCAGAAGGGGGCTATGAGGACCACTGTAGCACCTTCCATCTAGAGCTTGATCAGAACTAGTTGAAGGATCTGGAAGGGAAGGAAGGCATACAGAAATCTCCCCGTCCACGAGCGGGATGATGCATCTCACCAGAAAACTCCAGGCCCTGGATCTAGCAAGCAGAAAAGCAGCAGTGTTGTACTGTGTGGTGATGCAGAAAGGTCCACCTCGGGATGACCCCATCAGTCAAATAGATCTTCAACCACCGAGATCAGAAGTTACCACTTGTGGGCCCTGGATGGAGACCAGCTCAGGTGGTCCAACAGGATGTTTTGGTCGCCAGGAACATGGACAGCCGAGAGCTCTAGGCTGTGTCTTATGGGGCAGTACCAGATGCTCATCGCTTCCCTGCACAGGGGATAGGAATGAGTCCCCCTTGCTTGTTTATGTAATAAACTGTGCACATGTCAGCTGCCTGAATCAAGAGCAGACCTGAGGAGAGCTGAATCTGGAAGGCCTGTAGAGCATACAAGACTGCTTACATTTCCAGGACTTTAATATGGAGTTCCCGCTCCACCTCGGTCCACCTCCCTTTAGTTTGGTGGGCTCCTAGGTGAGCATCCAGCTGAGACTTGAGGCATCCATTGTACAGACCTACTGAGGGGTAGGAAAACAAAATGGAACCCCTTGAAGCAGGTTGCTGGGATCCGCCACCACAACAGTACCCTCTTGACTGGATCCAAAACCATCACCAGTTGATGCAGGGCATCCGTGTATTGGTCACATTGGACCCACAGCGTCCATTGATGAATTCTCATGTGCAGCCTGGCTAGAGGAACCATGGCAGTGGTTGCGGCCATGAGGCCTAGAAGACACAGAAAATCACTCACAGGGACATGCTGGCTGAAGTAAAGTTGATGGGCCTGGTCCATCAGATGCTCTTCTCTGTCTGTGGGCAAGAAGGCCATCCCCTGAACCGTGTCCAGCACAGACCCTGTGTACTGGAGGCATTGGCAGGGGGTCAGAAATGACTCTGGCATGTTTACAGCGATGCCCAAAGCCTGGAATAAGCTGCAGGTATGAGCCAGAGTTTGAAGGAGATGGTCCCTGGATGGAGTAGCTAGCAGCCAATCATCCAGGTAGCGGAACATGTAGAATCCCTGCCATCTCAAGGCAGCTGCCACCACCACCAGGCATTTGGTGGACCCTGGGGGTGAAAGACAAGCCAAAAGGCAGAGCTCTGAACTGGTAGTGTGCTCCCTGGAAGTGGAAATGGAGGAAGCGCCAGTGGGAAGCGAAAACATTGATATGCAGGTAGGCATCTAACATATATAGAGAGCAGATCCAGTCCCCCTGGTGTAGCAGGGGCAGAAAATCCTGAAGAGTGACCATCCTGAACTGTTTGTACTCTATGAACAGGTTCAGATTGCTTATGGGGCAAAGGTTCTCCCATGCACTTGGGGACCAGAAAGAAGTGGGAGTAGAACCCCCTGCCCTGCTGAAAAAGTGGGGCTGGCTTTATGGCCTTTTTTCAAAGTAAGGCCTGAATTTCCTCCCGGATGAGAAGGACATGGCTGAGAGGGTACGAGGACTGTCCAAGAGGCTTTTCTGGAGGCCACTCTATGAATTCCAAAGTGTGGCCATGCTCGATGAGCTGCAGCACCCAGTAGTCTGTAGTTATCTCCCACCACCTGTCCAGATGAAGGAAGAAGCGACCCCCTACATCTGCTTCCTGATCTACAATGGGGGGGGGTCTGGCAAGGAGTCTGGAGGTGGGAGCAGCCGCTGGTCGGGTAGTGGCTGCACCTCGGGTGATGGCAGGAGAGGGAGTGGGAAGGGCCACCGCTGCCTTGTGCTTGCCATGGGTGTTGGGAGGGCCTGCCTGAGGAGGCTTGAAGGGAAACGCTGTCCCAACTCGGATGGATATGATAAATGGTGTGAATGGATTTGAGAGCCTGTCCAGAGGCCTGAAGGTCGGAGATGATATCCTGAACATCTCCCCCCAAACATCTGAAATCTCTGAAGGGGGCACCCATTATATTAGACTGGACATCCTGGGCAAAGCCAGAGACCCTTAACCAGGAGTGACGCTGCATGCAAATGCCAACAGCAGCTGCTCGGTCAGAGGCATCCACAGCATTGTAGGCAGCCCTAAGGATATGGCACCAATGTCTGTGCCCATCTAGAGGGCCTGCTGCTTAGAAGGGTCATCCAGCATGGCTAGGATCACATCCCAAGCCTGGTCCCAGAGGAGATATTGATACTGTACCACGTGGGCCAAATAATTGATGGCCAGGGTGGCAGAAGTGAAGGCACACTTGCCCATCTGGTCCAACTATTAAGACTCCCTGTCAGGCAGGAGGGAGCCAAGGTGTTTTGGCCTCTTGGTGAGGTCATGCGCCGCATTAATGATAACTGAATCAGCCTTGGCCTGTTCTCCGATGTATGGTTTGCCAGCCAGTGCATGGTAAAGCCTGTCAGCCTTCTTGGACACCGCCAGGATTGTATAGGGGTGGTTCCAGGCAGCTCGAGTAACATCCTCATAGGATTCAATGACTGGAGAGACCACCAAAGGAGGAGCGTCAGACTGGACAAGGTAAAGTGCCGACCAATGCCGCTAGGGATCCTGCTCTCCTGCTCTTCTGTCTCCCACCGCATAGTAGCTTGAATATGCCGCATGATAGCCATGACCGTGGATCATTTGGGGGAGGGGGATTTGGGGACACTACTCAAAGGCCCCTCCCTTCTGAGGATTCCACACCTAGAGAGGAAGATGCACTGATTTCACTATCATTTGTCCCAGTCAGGCCTATCCCTGGGGTTATGAGGGCGCGGCCAGACACAGAAGTTGCATGGTAACTTTGTGGGTAGTAGGGACCTGTGGGTCTGCAATGAGAGACCAGAAAGTTGAGAGCAGACCTTGGTAATCAAAATGGGACTGGTACTGGTCCCACGGTGTTGGATGATTGTAAACCACTGCTGGTCTCAGGGTGTTAGGTATGGGTAACCCAGCACAGGTCAAGCAGGAATGGGGTAGGCAGGTGTTGGACCCATAGGTGCTGGCAGAGGGTACCCTGGGTGAGATCCTATGGGCGCTGGCTGCAGTAGGACTGGTGCCAGTCTCACTGGTGCAAGTTGCAGCAGGAAAAGCGCAGGCCCAATGGGTGCCAACTGAGAAGGGACCAGCATGGGCCTGTCAGGTGCTGGCTGTGGAAGGCCAGGCAGAATGGGTAAGGCTGGAGTGGGTCCTGCGGGCTGTGGTGGAGGGAGAACAGGTGCAGGCCCGGTAGATGCTGGCAGAGGTGATACCAGGAGGGATCCATGGGTGTTGGCTGTGGAGAAATGGGTACCGGAGAGGAGGGCAACCCCCTCCCACAGGCGAAGACTGAGGAGAGACCAGGCTAGAAGAGATGTTGGTGTCCTGCAGCGTCTGCACCTGAGAGGGAGGAGCAGAACCAACGGCAATCCCAGAGGATGACACCAGCACCAGAGGTGCGGTGTCAGAGGAATAGCAATGAGGATCCTGGCATCCGGCCTCCTGCGCCAGCCAAAGAAAATCTGGCCAAGCTGCCTGACTGTGTGCCTGCTGTGAATAAAGGCCGGAACAGCAGGGTCTGAGAAGCAGGATACAAAGTACCCTGACTTGAGGAGCCACCGCCCAAGAGGGTAATCTGGGCAGGCCAGCTGGTATCCCTGTAGAAGTTGGGGTGTGTGGGGTTGATGAGGTCGACCCCAGGGAGGAAGACCATTTCGCAGTTGTAGACTTTTTGTTGTAGGATGCTAGCAGGAGCTAGAACAGGTGGGTCCCGATCTTTATTATGGTGCTTTTGTTTCCCGCTGGCCTTCTCCTGGGGTTTCAAGGACAAAGACCCCTAGGATTGTGCCAGGGAAATGGAGAAGCACCTGGCCTGCAGCTCCCATTCCATTGAGGTGACCTTCTGCATAAGGAGGTGGTTCTCCAAGATCTCCTGGCGACATCTCCTCGTGGCCAGGTTGAATCCCTGGATGATCTCGCAGGCTTGGATGTCATGGTCTTGGCCTAGGCACAAGATGCAGACAGAATGGCCCTCCTTGTCTGGGATCTGTTTTCTGCAGGCACAGTTTGTGGTGCAGTCAGATGATAAAGAAGGTTTAGAAGGCATAAACTGTCAGGTGAGAACACTGAAGTTTTGATGTTAAAACTGTATAAAATCAAAATATAATAGAGTGCGAAAAACATGGAAAATGGCAGTCGACTGTAGCTGTGGCAGTTTCAGCAGTCCAACATGTGTTGGTCAACGGGGGAAAAAGAACTGGGGATGGTATTGGGGCCTGCCTTTAAAGGATTTGCTAATGTTAGTAGCTGATGTTGAAGGTGGGCAGCCCCCTTCAGTAGACTGCTGGCTGGAAAGTTTCCGTGTGGTGCTAGTGGCCTGGCGGCTTTAGTCCTACCAGTGATGGCCTGCTGTAAGAGATACCCTCAAAGTAAGAATTAAAACTACTTTATTTGAGTTAGGAGTACACAAAAGCAGGCTTAACAAAATAAAGTGCTTGGGTGCTTTTTCTGGGGGGCACGCAAACACCATGTTTTGACGCGACTGCATCCCCCCCCCCCAACGTGTGATAAAGGTCTTGTAATCGTCTTGTAATCGTATCCTGCTGGCACAGTTGTACTTTTCACACTGCCTGGCAAGTGCCCAGTTTTCAGTTCTGCAATTTGCTTTCACTGAAGGCCCCACATGCTATGTAGCAGCCTTTCTTTGCTCCCTTTTTACATATCAAAGTGCTTTATAGTCCATGACAGGGAGAGGAAAGAATGTGGCAACCACTTGGTGCACATGGGGGAGATTTAATCAGCACAGAGATAATGTATGTAACCGCCATCACAGAATCATAGAATTTGATAGCAGAATAAGGACCACTTAGCCCACCTAGTCTGCCCACATTTGCTACTTACTGTGACGCTGTAGACCCTACTTGATCTCCAGCTTTACTCCCCCCTTCCTTGCCTCTAAGGTTCCCTTATACTTATCCCAGGCCTTCTTAAATCCCATTACAGTTTTTGCTCCACCACCTCCTCGGGAGGCTGTTCCGGGCATCCACCACCCTTTCTGTGAAGAAGTGCTTCCTAACATTTCCCCAGATTCTACCCCCCCTACAGCTTCATCGCATGACCCCTTGTTCTTGTGCATCCTTTTCTCTAAAAATTACTTCCCTCTTGCAATTTATTTATACCCTTGAGGTATTTGAAAGTCTCTATCAGATCCCTCCCATCCTCCTTTCCTCCAGTCTGTACATATTGAGGTCCTTCAGTCTCTTCTCATAGGGCTTTTGATGCAGATCCCGTGCAGTTTTAGTTGCCCTCCTCTGGACTGCCTCAAATCTGTCTATGTCCTTTCGGAGATGAGGAATCCAGAACTGGACAATCATGGGTCCTCAGGGAACACAGGCACCTCTCTGGGGGCCCAGTCTGTGTTCTTGGCTTTAAGCTAATGAGGAAGAGTTGGTAATGAGGTTGTGGTGTGCTAACATCAGGGGACTTGACCTCTACTGTTAGGGCTGTTACTGTTACCTCCTTAAATAATACAGCCTGTTCCCCCACAGTTGTAACTCTGTCAAATAACAATAACACACACACACACACACACACACAGACATACTCAGAGAGACACACACACTGCAGAAAATCATTACGAGCATGATCCTCAAAGGCACCTCAGATATGTGCAACTTACAATTATCTGGGGTGCGTTCCCCTTCAGCTGTGAATACCAGCATACCTGCCATCATCCACAAACCCTGTCCCCTGTGGTTGACTGGTGTGGAGATGTGCATCAGGGCAAGGGTGGGTGGAATGGATCTGAACCAGGGTCATCTGATCGGGTGTCTATGCCAGTCTAAGGTGGATCCCTGTCTGTGTAAGGTGCAGGGCTGGATATGGCATCCTCCAGGACTACTGTATCCCTGCCAGCATAAATGGTAATATTCACGAAATCACTGGCTGGTGCTGGTGATACCCCCAGCCCGTCATGGAGGCTTGTAGTGTGGTGACTGGAGGAGAGAGGGATGAGCAGGCCTGGAATCATGGAATGTGGCTGCGTGGAGGGGGTCATGTTGCCTCTACTGCAGCACCTTGAGAGGCACAGCAGCCACCCATCCGCCAGTCATCTGCATCAGAAAGTTTGTTTTGAAGACTGGACTACTGGACAGTGCATCCTGGTCCACGCTTATCCCTTCATGTAGCAAGGTGTGCAGGCAGAATTAGGTGCAGGATATGTCCCCTACTGTAGATGTTGTGTGTAACCCCCCTACAAATGGGGGTTCCCAGACGCTTTCCCGGAGCTTGCCTAGATGCTTCATGCCTGGTTGCTGTTCGGAGTAAGGCCGCTGAATGCCGGCGTGGCGAGTGCTTTTACAGCCTCCAGTACTGTCTCTTTAAGAGCTGCCTAAGTGCAGTCATAATTACTCCGAAGGGGGGGTTTGAGTGTTTCTATGCTCGAGTCTCACCTGGGATGCTGGAAATAGCTCCATTCTGCCATCGCGAAGTATGTAGAGGGAGGTCTGCTGAAGGATGTAACTATTTGCTGGAAATAACTTAGAGTAATAATGATAATGTAGTTGTTCTAACCTGCCTTCTTTGCAGCAAAGACTGTTCTGATTATCTCCTCCATTTTGGTCCCGAACTGCCGAATTGGGCCAATCAGTACATCGGAACTCTGGATCGAGACGGCTGACCAATGAGGACCTAGCTAGTAATCCTGGGAAGTAAAGTCTAACCAAGGGCGCCTTTTTGCGCCAATCGGGACAGATCTCATAGCCTGGTGTCTGCAGCCCACCTATGGGAATGGGTGGCACGCGAATGAGAAGGTTGCCCCCCACTGCCTGAGAGGCAGAGACGTTGTGACTGTGGAGCTGAAGGGAGCTCTGAGCTTCTGCGCCATTGAGTGTTCACGCAGGAAGCGCGTGAGAGGCCTAGGCAGCCATTTCCCATAGCCAGAAAGCTTCGGACTAAATCCGCCAGCGTGCGGTCAGAGGAGGCTGTGTATAAACACAGCTACCTACCAGGCTCAACCTGTAGAGGACTGGAGAATCTGCTGAATCGTGCTCGGTCTGTCAGGAAAGTTGAAGCTACAGTGAAACGCCCATGTAGCTGTGAGTTCGGTCGGGTCCTGGAAGCAGCTGCCTGGTATGGTACCCCTCTGTGGCTTTCCATATAAATGTGTGAGGAGGTCATTGAAGCTCAGGCTCGGCCCTGCAAGTGGTGAAAGAGTGGTTCTCTGTTGGAGTTGTGAGTACCGAATCAGGGTCGCTCCCTGCTATGGGTTATATACAAAGACAAAGTCGTTTTGTTGTATTGCAGACTGTACTAATTGAGCTTCCTGGCTCCATTAAATCTTCATAGGAATTGAATGCTCTTTTGTGTCAGGGCCCCAACCAGCTGCAACGAGGAACTAGCCATTAGGGCTTGGGTACCCATAGACAGTAACTGATAGGTTTTGGCCTGTGCTCAGAGCCCTAGGTAGGAAAATATATACATATATTAGTGGTAAGCCAATCACCCTGATTTTCCCCAGTCCTTGTTATTCCCCCCTTAAATAAATCAGATTGTTTGTTTTGCAACCGTACCCTGGCTGGTTTGTGTCTTACTGGTGATATACTGCACAGTGAATATTTGATAACTGTACCTTACTTTCCAGGGGGTCACAGGAGTGAGCTGAGTGGTTCGAGCCGGGGGGGGTAAGTGTTCAGGGGAGAGCATTGTAATTACTCCGTGTGAGCCATTAGTGGGAAGAAGGGGGTTGCAGCAACCCAGAGGGCTGTGACCGAGTCAACCTTGACTGTTCTAACCCCGACCTCTGGGTGGAGGCACCCATCAACGGATCTGGGCCCCTTACCCTGTCACAGCTGAGACAGGCAGGGGTGGTAGCCCTTAGGATAGCGCCCCCTTGGGGTTACAAATTGGAGGCACCGCTGGGATTAGCGTCCCCTAGTGGCCAAATGAGTGAAGTGCATAAAAACTGGAAAAACTGGAAGGGGATATTCTGACAAAAATTAAGTTGGATCCTATTTAGACAATGGTACACAGACTGATGGGGTGGGGTGATGCCGAAGACCTGGACTCCCAGAGAATTGTGTTACTGTTAGATGTGCCCCTGGGAACACCAACAGCTGACATTAGTTCTACAGCAGAACGTGTGAAATGTTTGAGCAAAGTGGAGGTAAGGGGGCGTATGGCTGACCTGCTCGACCAGACACTGCAGGTGCTACTTTTGTGCAGTGTGGCCATCGACCCCGAGAGGGTACCTCCAGTGATTTACCCGGAGGGTGCCCCACAGGGGTGGAGGCTTGTTCATATTCGGAGTGGGTCAGTCACTCTTGGGGGGTCTCCCCAGACTAATAGTTTTAAAGATAAACTGCTTAAATTGCTGGCTGTGGAGGGGAGGACTACCCAGGAATTGCTGCAAGCATTGGATCTGTCTAGTGACATTACCCCCAGGTCTCCCCAGGTACCTCCCCCTGTCCCCCCAAGAGTTCTATTTTGGCTCCACCGTCCTTAGTGGTCCCTCCTATACAGCTTGATTCCTACCGTAGGCTGAAACTTTTTTCTGGCACGGTGCCAGTGCCTACAGGGGAAGATGACCTGGAAGCTTGGATGGATGACGCCACCCCCTTAGTTCAGGAGTGGCAATGCTCTGAGGGGGAGAAAAGGAAATGACTGATGGAGAGTCTGCGGGGCCCTGCTTTAGAAGCCATTAGGTTCTTGCGGGCTACCAACCCGGAGGCCACCGCAGCAGAGTACCTTTCTGCTTTGGAGGGGGTGTTTTTGGAGTACAGAGACTGGGAAAGACTTATTATGGAAATTCAGGTCTGCCAAGCAGTGGAGAAATGAGAAGCTGTCTGCCTTTGTTACTAGGGTGGAGCGGGCTTTGCAGAAGGCCTATAGGAAAGGGAGGATCACAGCCACGGCCCTGAACCAGGTCAGATTGGAACATGTTTTGAAGTCTGCTAGATTTTCTAGTGTAATATTGTTAAAGCTTAAGTTGCATGATCGACGGGCTGCCCCGCCTGAATACTGTCAATTGATGAGGGAAATTAGAGAAGTGGAGACTGATGAGGAGGGGTGGGAACCCTATGTGGGGGCTGTGAACCCAAGCCAGGCCACTGAGTCTAGTGCCCCCGAAGAGACCCATTTTTCAGGAAAGCCTGATGAGTCCCCAGATTTTCCAGGTAATGTGGGGGTGCGAGCTATTTCCTCTGATCCCCAAGTAGAAAGTGAGTTGAGGGCTGAGGTCAGAAATTCACGAGAACTGGTGAGGGACTTGAAGCGATCCACCATCTACCCTGTTGGGTCTGGGGAGCCTGAGTTATCCAGAAATCAATGCCTGGCCCAGGGAACCCTCTCATCCCTGCAGGGCCCTGCAGACAAGGTGCCCCCCTCCCAATAGAGACCCCCGGGACCCCAGGTTCTGTTACCATTGTAGGGAGGATGGACACTTTCAGCCTGAGTGCCAGAAGCCAGAGAATTTAAGGAAAGTCAACAGCAAACTGATCACTTGGCATCGTAGGGCCCACGTCCGACCCCCCAGGAAAAGCTTTGTGACCCGGGCCAATGCCCAAGCAACTGTCAATGCTGCGCCCCCTGAATGGTCTGATGTGGTCGGGCCCTCGATGGAGGCCCCAGTGTGAGTAAATGGGATTCCTACCCGAGCTGTATTAGACAGTGGCTCTCAGGTAACATCATGTTTCAGGACTGGTATCAGACACACCTACCTGGGGTGCCCCTACAACCCTTGGATGGTCTGCATGTGTGGGGATTGAGTGACATGGCTTATCCGTATTTGGGGTATATCCGGGTCCGGTTGTCATGCCCTACCTCTGTGGCTGGAGTGGATGAACAGGTGGAAACCTTAGCTTTAGTCTGCCACCCCCACTGGACTGTATGATGGGGTACCCCTGTTGATTGGGACAAATGCTCATATGTTTGGACGACTAGCCCAGTTGTGTTCAGAAAAGCAAGCATTCAGAACCGGGTGAGCCCTAAGAATACCCGCTGTGATCCAAAGGGCCACTGAAACTCAGAAGAAGGTTAGCCAGGAGGAACCTGAAGGCCTGGTGGGTGTAGTATGGAGAAAGGATCCAGCACCGGTGACACTTGCCCCAAATGCTCAATGTGTTCTGCATGGGGGAAGTCCGACTGAAAACAGATGTTAAGAATAAGTTGTTGATGTTGGATGCACCGGGGGAGGGAAGATTACCTGAGGGAATGTGGGTCAAACCAAGTATCTTGCCGGCTAGAGCTCATGCTTACTTTAAGAGGGTGATGGTTCAAGTTCATAATGTGTCTGACAAAGAGATTCGAATAAGTAGAGGGTGCACCTTGGCAAGTGTACATTGTGCAGATACTGCAGTGCTGCCCAATAGCAAGGGTTCCAGGAAAAATGACAAAGTTACTCCCGACTTGTTTGATTTCGGTGACTCCCCGTTACCCGCTGAATGGAAAATGAGGATCAGTGAGAAGCTTGCCGAAAGAAACCAAGTTTTTTCCCTGAAAGAATGGGATGTGGGATGTGTGCAAGGGGCTGAGCAGCACATCTGGCTGCATGATGAAAGGTCTTTCCGAGAGAGATCCCAGCGCCTGGCCCCGGCTGACATAGACGATGTGGGGCGGCATCTGCAAGAGATGCTTGCTGCTGGTGTGATACAAGAGTCCAGGAGCCTCTATGCCTCCCCCATTGTAGTAGTGAGAAAAAAGAATGGGGCAGTTCGGATGTGTGTAGACTACCCGCACCTTGAATCGGCGGACCATCCCAGATCAGTATACCATGCCACGCCTACAGGATGCATTGGATTGTTTAAATGGCAGTAAGTGGTTCTCTGTGTTGGACCTCCGCAGTGGGTACTACCAGATCCCGATGGCCCCAGAGGACCGAGAGAACACTGCATTTATTTGCTCCCTAGGTTTCTATGAGTTTATTCGGATGCCTCAAGGGATTTCAGGTGCCCCAGCCACCTTTCAGCGCCTGATGGAACGTGCTGTGGGAGACATGAATTTGCTCGAGTGTTTGGTTTACTTAGATGATGTCATAGTGTTTGGCCGCTCGTTGGAAGAACATCAGCAACGATTGTTCAAGGTCCTGGATCAGCTGGAGGATTTCGGCCTCAAGCTGTCTATAGACAAATGTCAATTCTTCCAAAACTTCTGTGAAATATGTGGGCCACATAGTATCCACTAAAGGCATAGAGACTGACCCTAGCAAAGTGGAGGCTTTGACCACTTGGCCTCAGCCCAGGAATTTGAAAGAGCTGCAACGGTTCCTGGGGTTTTGTGGATATTATAGGCGGTTTGTCAAAGATTATTCTTGAGTGATTTGCCCCCTCCTCAACCTCACTCAGGGGTACCCTCCCACGCACAAAAGTATAAGAAAGTTGTGTGCTCTGAGGGCAGATATTTTCGGCTGAATGATGTGTTTGGGGACCGCTGGACTGCTGAGTGTGAGGAAGCTTTCTATGACATCATATCAACTACCCATGCCCCAGTGCTGGCCTATGCTGACCCGGCCAAGCCATACGTTCTCCACACTGATGCCAGTCTACAGGGATTGAGGGCTGTGTTATATCAGGAGCACTCAAACGGTCTGAGACCTGTAGCTTTTGCCAGCAGAAGTCTGACTCCTTCAGAAAAAAATTATCCAGTGCACAAACTAGAGTTCCTGGCTCTGAAGTGGGCCATTGTTGATCAGTTTCATGACTATTTGTACGGTGCCAAGATATTGGTAAAGACTGATAACAATCCTCTGACCTATGTACAGACCTCAGCCAAGTTGGATGCCACTGGCCACAGCTGGCTCTCTGCCTTGGCCACCTATGACTATGCTGTTGAGTACAGAGCAGGCCTAAACCATATAGATGCGGATGCTCTCTCGGAGACCTATGCCACAAACTGATTGGGTCAGGTTGTCAGAACCTGACATAAGAGCCCTTTGCCAGAAATTTGACAAGGAGGAACAGGTGTCTCCTGATGCTGTGGACTGTATGGTGGATTGCTTGGGGCCATCCGAAAACTGCATACCTGCTGTCTACTGTCATTTTTCTGCATTAGACACTAGTTCACTGCCCCAGTTTGACAATGATAGTCTCCAACGGGCTCAATCCTGAGACTCTATGATAAAAACGGTTGTGGAGGCTTTGCAGGCCGGTAGGGATGTGTCCAAGTTGCGTTCCACTGACTTGAGAACTGCATTGTTATACAAAGAAGGGCCCAAATTAAAGCTGATTAACCAACTACTATACAGAGACACTGTGGATAAGGAGGGCTGGGTAGACACACAACAACTGGTGCTGCCCTCAGCTTTTAGAGAACTGGTCCTGAGGTCCTTGCATAATCACATGGGGCATCTTGGCATAGACCTAATTCTCGATCTGGTACGGACCCGATTCTACTGGCCAAAGATGAGTACAGATGTAGAGCATTATATCAAGACCTGTGGCCGCTGTTTGCAAAGAAAAGCCCTACCTCAGAGAGCTGCCCCCATGGTCAATATCACCACTAGTGCCCCTATGAAACTGGTCTGTATTGATTTCCTGAGTTTAGAACCAGATCTGAAAAATATCAGTAACATATTGGTAGTCACTGATCATTTTACCCGGTATGCACAGGCCTTTCCTACTAAGGATCAGAAAGCAACCACGTTGGCTAAAGTACTTGTGGAGAATTTCTTTGCCCCACAGAGGATCCACTCCGACCAGGGGAGGGACTTTGAGAGCCGGCTGATCAAAGAGATGTTATCTTTGTGGGGAGTACGGAAATCAAGAACCACCCCATACCATCCTCAGGGAGATCCCCAACCTGAAAGGTTTAATCGCACATTGCTTGATATGTTGGGCACACTGCAACTCAAAGACAAGCCTAGATGGAGCCAGAAGATTAGCACCCTGGTTCATGCTTATAACTGCACCAAAAGTGATGCCACTGGGTTTTCCCCGTACAGGTTGATGTTTGGGAGAGAGGTTAGACTGCCAGTGGATGTGTGTTTCGGGGTTTCCCCTGATGGGGTGCAAGCAGAAAATCATCTACAGTATGTACAGAAGTTGAAGGCCCAATTGAACCATGCCTACCAACTGGCTCAGACTATGGCTGCTAAACGAAACCTGGCCAACAAGGAGAGGTATGATAAAAAAGTGAAAACAATGGAACTGAGAGAAGGGGATAGAGTGCTATTGAGGAATCTGGGACTGCATGGCAAACATAAGATTGCTGACAGATGGCATCACCTCCCTCATATTGTTGTGGGAAAACTGGCAGATTTACCTGTATATAAAGTGCAGCCTGAAAACAATTCAAAAGATGTGAAAACTATACACAGAAATAATCTGCTGCCAATCGGGCAAATCTTGATTGAGGCGGAGCCTCCCAATACCCAGGCCTATGACTAGATCTGCTGCCAAGAAAAACTCAGACCACTTGATTCTTCAGCAAGCCAAATAAGAGGGCCTTGTCCAAACCCCTCTGATGAAGATGATGCCACTCTGTGTCTGAAGACAATGAAAATAATATTGAATACTATCCGTCTTATGAACTGAGCCAGCTGTTTCGGGGCAATCCCCTTGTTAACTCTGGAGATGAGGTTGGGCTTTCTGGACTGTCTGAGCCCCCAGCTTTGTCTCCAGAACCAATACTTCCAGAGGATGAATTGGGTAGCAGCAAAGCCCAAGGGGTGAACTATCTGGCCTGGCTGAGCTATCTGACTTTTCAGAAGAAGAAAGTGATGTGGGGGATCAACCCAGTGCTATGCCGGAACCTGAAGAATATTTTGAGTGCCCTGATGGTTCCTTACTAGTGCCTGAACAGTCCCCAGCTGAGCCAAGTAGTGTGGGTCCTGATATAGAGGGTCATGCCCCCGGAAGTATTATGAGCACTGGGTCCCCTTCCCCTGTGGAGGTTCCCCCTACTAATCTCAATGAGGCTGAAATGGAATCGGGGCCTGTAGCAGGGTTTTCTGAGACCCCTAGATGCTCTAGCCAAGAAGTATGGCCTGTAGTAAAGTTGAGTTATGAGTTTCTGGGTCAGCCTGTGGACTTGCCCTTAAATGTGGTCCTTAAAGGGGTGTATGTGTCCCCGAGCTCCTTGCCTAAGTTAGCATTGGGGGATAACTCCAGTCTGTTAGTATTGCCCTTCGAGTGTGGTACCCCTACCCCAGTTAGCCCACCAGTAGCTGAAAGGGAAGAGCCCCCTCTTTTCAAGTGTCATGGGCAGAGAGTAATGACCTGATTTAAAAAGAAAAAGGTTATGTGTGTGTAATGTTGCATAAACCATAGTAAACTGTGAATACACTATCCATGCATGTAGTTTAAAGCGTGACATAATGTTAATTAAACTGTTTGCCTTAAAGTGATTTAAGGGTAACTACTTGGCGCAGATGCCAAGTTCTTTTCAGGCCAGGAAGGGTGTAACCCCCCTACAAATGGGGTTCCAGAAGCTTTCCTGGAGCTTGCCTAGATGCTTCATGCCTGGTTGCTGTTCGGAGTAAGGCCGCTGAATGCGGGTGTGGCGAGTGCGTTTACAGCCTCCAGTACTGTCTCTTTAAGAGCTGCCTAAGTGCAGTCATAATTACTCCGAGGGGGGGGGTTGAGTGTTTCTATGCTCGAGTCCCACCTGGGATGCTGGAAATAGCTCAATTCTGCCATCGCTAAGTATGCAGAGGGAGGTCTGCTGAAGGATGTAACTATTTGCTGGAAATAACAGAGTAATAATGATAATGTAGTTGTTCTAACCTGCCTTCTTTACAGCAAAGACTGTTCTGATTATCTCCTCCATTTTGGTCCCGAACTGCCGAATTGGGCCAATCAGTACATCAGAACTCCAGATCGAGATGGCTAACCAATGAGGACTTAGCTAGTAATCCTGGGAAGTAAAGTCTAACCAAGGGCGCCTTTTGCGCAATTGGGACAGGTCTCATAGCCTGGTGTCTGCAGCCCACCTATGGGAAGGTGCGCTAGGAATGAGAAGGTTGTCCCACTGCCTTGAGAGGGCAGAGACGCTGTGACTGAGGGGAGCTGAAGGAGCTCTGAGCTTCTGCACCATTGAGTGTCTGCGCAGGAAGCTGTGAGAGGCCTAGGGCGGCCATTTCCCATAGCCAGAAAGCTTTTGGACTAAACTACTGGTAAAGGGTCAAGAGGAGGCTGTGTATAAACACAGCTACCTACCGCCTTAAACCTGTAGAGGACTGGGAGAATCTGCTGAATCATGCTCGGTCTGTCAGGAAAGTTGAAGCTACAGTGAAACGCCTGCCAGTAGCTGTGAGTTGGTCGGGTCCTGGAAGCAGCTGCCTGGTATGGTACCCCTCTGTGGCTTTCCATATAAATGTGTGAGGAGGTCATTGAAGCTCAGGCTCGGCCCTGCAAGTGGTGAAAGAGTGGTTCTCTGTTGGAGTTGTGAGTACCAAATCAGGGTAGCTCCCTGCTAAGGGTTATATACAAAGACAAAGTAGTTTTGTTGTATTGCAGACTGTACTAATTGAGCTTCCTGGCTCCATCAAATCTTCATAGGAATTGAATGCTCTTTTGTGTCAGGGCCCCAACCAGCTGCATCGAGGAACTAGCCATTAGGGCTTGGGTACCCATAGACAGTAACTGATAGGTTTAGGCCTGTGCTCAGAGCCCTAGGTAGGAAAATATATACATACATATATTAGTGGTAAGCCAATCACCCTGATTTTCCCCAGTCCTTGTTATTCCCCCCTTAAATAAATCAGATTGTTTGTTTTGTAACTGTACCCTGGCTGGTTTGTGTCTTACTGGTGATATACTGCACAGTGAATATTTGATAACTGTACCTTACTTTCCAGGGGGTCCCCGGAGTGAGCTGAGTGGTTCGAGCTGGGAGGGTAAGTGTTCAGGGGGAGAGCACTGTAATTACTCCGTGTGAGCCACTAGTGGGAAGAAGGGGGGGTTGCAGCAACCCAGAGGGCTGTGACCGAGTCAACCTTGACTGTTCTAACCCCGACCTCTGGGTGGAGGCACCCGTCAATGGATCTGGGCCCCTTACCCTGTCACAGCTGAGACAGGCAGGGGTGGTAGCCCTTAGGATAGCGCCCCCTGGGGGTTTCATGTGGGTACCCAGATACTGCACATGTACATAGACCTGCACATAGAGGACACTCTGTGACTTTTCCTGGCCCTCCATATGTGGGGAGGGGCCAGAAAACTTTTGGGGATCAGGTCCTCAAAGGGAAACAGTCATCGACTGCAGCTGTTGTAATTTGAAAGCCCATGAAAAGTTTTTTTAAATGAGGCATTGGACTCACTTATAGCTGAAAGCAGTCCTGAGATACAGATGACTAAGTCTGGTCAATAGTGGCACTATGCTACCATCATTTTATAGAACCACGTGATGTCATGGAGGAACAAACTGTATTTAACTGTATGTGGGGATGTAGGGATAGAACATGCAAGAGCATTGTTAACTGAGAGGTGCTTCTGATTTAAAGCAAATGGACCTTTTAAATATAAAACAAAATATTTCAAAAGCCACCCCTATTAATTGCTATGAAACATGCCCCTGTTCTCTCAAGGCCCTTACAACACAACATTTCTAAGTGTAGAGTGAGGCAAGCACTCCAGCAAATGGAAGGGACTGGGTGGCTGACTCCTCAGAGACAAATTACAATCCCTTTCCTTCCCTTTGGCTGACTTTGAAGAATTATGAAAAGTCCTTCAGATTGCTCTCACAGCAGTAAGGGAGAGTCATTGGATTTTGGGCTTTTTCTTTTAAAAAGTGAGCACAATTGGTGCTTTCTAAAAGGTGTCCCTGTGGTTTCCAAGGCTCATTATGGAATAAAACTGGGATTCAGAAAGCGTTTAGTGAGTGCCGGCAAACTGCAGGAGGCACTGCAGTACAGAAAGGGTGCTGAAGTAGGCTAAACGATCTGGGCAGGGAAAAGGATCGTTTGTCTCTGAAGCTTGCATGTAGGACATGGTAACGGGTAGAAGCACGTTGTAGCAGTTGTACTGAATGAGACATGCCGATAAAGGCCTTTAGTGGGACAGGAGGATGTTGATCAGCAGGCAGGATTAAAATTCAGTCCTCTCATTTACAACAGTGTCCTGATGAGAACAGAAACAGCTAGCAACAATAATTTCCCCGTTCAAACACAGAGCACCAGCTCAGTGCAAATTAACTGCCACGTCTGTCAGTGAAAAAAGAATGAATACCCCACCCAGAGCAGCTCTGACACTGCATTCAGAAATGACAGAAAGTAGCTGGAATAAGTGCAGCACAGGGTCATTATGCTGCAGGCAAAAACAGCACAGCTAAAAATGCCGTAGCCAAACAGCGCTGAACACAAACAGAGTCAGGCAAAACACCGACCTGTCAGGAACAACGAGCCCATTGACAACAATGGGACTTTGTGTTTTTTGCAGGGGGTCTTTGCCCTCTGCACCACCCCCTTCGTCCCCCACACCCCATGGAACTTAAATAACTGGGGGGGAGAATTCGGGGATGGGGAGAAACTTGGGGGTTTGCTTAAATACACCAAATAAAGTAGTAGCAGGGAGAACTGAGGGGAACAAACCATGGTCCCAGGTCTCCTGATTACACCGTGTGCTGGTGCTAGCCACTCCACCATGGGGCGGCAGACAGGCCCCAGCATCTGGCTGCTGCAGCTCTGAATTACATACAGAGTGACAGGGGTGTGAGGTCCCTCCAGCACACGGCTACTTAACAGCTCCTGAATTACATACAGAGCGACAGAAGTGGCAGAGCCCCCAGCACACAGCCCTTAACAGCTCCTGAATTACATACAGAGGCGACAGGGGTAGCGAGGGCCCCCAGCACACGGCTACTTAACAGCTCTCGACTATATACAGAGGACAGGAATAGCGTTATTTCCCTTTCGCTGTCATACCCCTGTCACTCTACATGCTTGCGCGGTTATTGCTGCGCTATTCCGGGTGCGACATACTGACCTGGTACCATGCAGCACAGAGCTGCAGAGATGATTACAGACTGGAGAACATGACAGAGGAGCAGGGCTGGCAGAAATTTAGGGAGGCAGTATAGCGCAGTGGTTTAAGGCTCTGAGCTGCAAATCTGGAGATCTGGGTTTGAATCCCACAGCCCCACTTGCATACTGTGTGACCCTGAGCAAATCACTTAACTTCCTTGTGCTCCCAGGTTGTACCTGTAAACAAGCTTTCACCTTAGAGTGTCTCACCTGATTAAATAATTGGAAAAACACAAAAAAATGTATCTTCTGTCCGTAGAACTCGCAAAATTCATAGTTCACTTCAGCAAAATTACTGCACATTTTTTTTGAAATTTTACCAAAGTTGTAATTTCAGTTATTTCCAACTAATTTAACAGGTATTCATTCAGATTTGGTATGGTGAACTTAGCAATAACCATGGGGAAGTGTACAAATTTTCAGATTTCTATCATTAAAGGTAAATGAGCTATAAACTTCCAAATGTTTGGACATTTTTAAGTAACATTTCACAGGTATGTAAACTGTAAAATTTTAAGCCTCTTTAAACTACGGAACAGAATAGCAACCAATTTGCTAGGTTCATTGATGAAGTTGCTATATGTGTTAACTCTTTAATCTCCTGCTCAAAAATTTGCAAAGTTATACACAGCCAAAGACTGCAATATAACATCAGTAATGACATTTCTCGTTGAATTTCATGAGCTCGTGTGAAGAACATTCTGGAATTTTGTGATACTTTCGTTGAAGCCATATCCATACCCATTTTCCCTAAATGTGATGAATTTCAGCTGCTAAAAATGTCTGTACACCATTTCTGCGTTGCTACTCAACTCTATGTAATGTTTGTATTGTACCTCAATTGACGTGGGACCTTTGTAAAAGAGCCTTGGCTCAAAGGTACTTGTAATCCTAGACCGAAATAAATAAATACATTATGGATAGCCATACACTTGAGCTGCCATTGTTGAGGAAGCCCACTGATGAAGAGGATCCGAATCCTGAAAGCGCTGAGGCTCATTACTCCGACCGCTGGAGCTTTTGTACTTTCACATCTTTGTGGCCCAAGAATAACATAATTAATGGCAAACAACCTGCTGGAATACCGGCCTCTGTGTTCCTGTGCCGATATTTTACTGAGTCCCTAACCCCCTCCTACAAACATACGAAATTTGCCAGCAGATAAAGGCCTAGAGGTCTGTCAAGTCTGTCCGAATGTGCAGCTAGCACCCCCTTATTCTGCAGCTGTCCCTCCCTTCTATCCTTCCCCTCCTGTAGCATGAACCCTCTCTGCTGTCAGACTGGAGGAAGGAAAGGGCTGGATTAAGTGGCAATAAGGTAGCGGCCATAAGAGGCTCCACAGTAAAAGTATAGCAGTGTTCAGTGTCAGGTCACTAGCTCGAGTAAAGAACCATGAAGAATAGTCTTGGACATCACTGTGCACTAGCTTGTCTTCTTGCAATGTGCCAGCTAACCACTAGGGCTGACTGACGTAATGACTTGTGGAAGCACATGCACGTGCAGCATTGTTTCTGTACAGTGCCACCTGCTGACTCTTTACGAACATATAAACATACGAAATTTGCCAGCAGATAAGGCCTAGAGGTCTATCAAGTCTGCACGAATGTGCAGCTAGCACCCCTTATTCTGCAGCTGCCCCTCCCTTCCACCCTTCCCCTTCATTAACCATCCCCCTTGTCCTGTCCCATCCCCTTTTGAAGCAGTCCACTGTTCTACTGGATACCACTTCTGCAGGTAACGCATTCCACCCAGCCACCACCCTCTCTGTAAAAAAGTGTCTCCTCATCTCCCTCCTGAACCTTCCTCCCTCCAGTCTCATATTATGGCCCCTGGTGTCCCTCCCCTCCCTTACTTTGAACAGCCCCTCTGTACCTGTCTTGTTTATTCCTTTCATGTATTTAAAGGTTTCAATCATGTCACCCCTGTCCCTCCTCTCCTCCAGTGAGTACATGTTCAACTCCTCAACCTCCTCTCATATGATAAGTCCCCCAGCCCCTTGATCATCTTGTCACCCTGCATTGCACCCCTCCAGTAACTTAATGTCCTTCTTCAGATACGGTGCCAGTACTGCAAGTACTCAGATCTTGATCTAACTAATGACCTATACAGTGGCAGAATCACCTCCTCCCTCTCGAGGATATACCCCTGCAATACAACCCAACATTTCATTGGCCTTTACAGTTGCCTTCCACATTGTGCGAGTTGTTCATTGACCCTGTAATGAACACCCCACATCCTTTTCCTCCTCTGTCTGGGCTAGCTGCACCCCCAGCTTTTACTCCTCCTTGGGTTCTTCATCCCAAAATGCAGCACCTTGCACTTTTTGGCATTAAACCCCAGTTGCCAGGTGTCTGACCAGGTTTCAAGCTTTGCCAGCTCATCCTGCAACCCCTGCCATCCCCCTAGGTTATCCACCACCGTGCCTACCTTGGTATCATCAGCAAACAGACTGATCTTGCTCTTGATGTCCCATGATATGTCTGCAATGAATATCCCAAACAACACTGGTCCCAACACCAAGCCCTGTGGAACACCGCTCGTCACTACCCTTGGGTGTGAGAGCTCCTCACCCACCATCAACCTCTGTTGCCTTCCCTGAAGCCAGTTTCCTACCCATCTCACCAGCTTTTCACCCTTCCCTGTGCCTACTAGCTTACTTCCCAGCCTTCCATGCGGCACCCAGTCGAATGCCTTACTGAAGTCCAGATACAGGACATCCACTACATGGCCCCTGTCCAGTTGCCTAGTTACCCAGTCATAGAACTCCACCAGGTTGGTTTGGCAGGATCTGCCCCATATGAAGCCATGCTGTCTGCTGTACTGTAGTCCTTTGGCGCTAGGAGGTCACTAGCCTCTCCTTCAGGATGGTCTCCATTAGCTTACCCATGATGGATGTGAGGGCTCGCTGGTCTGTAGTTTCCCAGTTCATCCTTGGGGCCACTCTTGTGGAGGGGAACCACATGAGCCATCCTCCAGTCCTGAGGTACACACCCGAATGTAGTGAGGCATTAAATAGGTCTGCCAAAGGTCCTGCAAGGACCTCTGCCAGCTCCTTCAGTACTCTGGGTGGATACCATCTGGGCCTGGTGCCTTGTCCACCCTCAGTGCCTTCAAACCCTCCCAAACTCTTCCCTCCATGATTTCCCCATCTGTCACCCCTTTCCCCACTGTTTCTGACATTTCTCCCCCTTGGGTGTCACCCCCTCTTCTCTTTGGTAAATACTGAGCAGAAGTACTCATTTAGTGCTTCTGCCTTATCATACCCTGCTTCCACCCAACCCCCTCCTTCCTAATCCTTACTTGGTGGTCCTTACAGCTCCTTTTCTCCCTGATGTACCTAAAGAAGTCCTTCTCCCCCTTCTTAATGCCTTGTACCAGCCTGAATTCCGTAGATGCTTTGGCTCCCCTTACTGCCCTTGTCACCTCCTTCGATTCTGTTAAGTACTCCTCCCTGTCCTCCCCCCTCCCTGTTTTCTTGTACTTCCTAAAGGCAGCTCTTTTCCTCCTTACGTTTCCATTACCTCCTTGCTCAACCAGCTCGGTTTCTTAGCCGTAGCCTTCTTGCTCTGGGCCTTGCAGCAGGTTTTGGTTGCCTCCACTATCCCCAGCTTTATGAGCTCCCACCTCTGGTTAGTGTCCATACTAGATTGAATTCTGGCCAGATACCCTTTTACCACTTCCCCCATCCTCCCAAAGTCGGCCCTCCTGAAGTCCAGCGCTCTTGTGCCAGATTCCACTCCTTCCTTGCCCATATCCAATGTGAGCCATACTGAGTGGTGGTCACTCCCTGACAGCGGTTCCTCCACTGTAAGTTCTCTCACAAAGTCCCCATTTGCAAGCACAAGGTCAAGGATATTCCCTAACCTGGTTGGTTCACTGACCATTTGCAGCAGGAAGCTGTCCTGGAAGGCATCCAGCAGTATCTGCTCCTTCTGTTCCTGGTTGTTGGGGTACTCCAGTCCACTCCTAGCATGTTGAAGTCCCCCACAATCACCACACTACCCTTCTCGGAGGTCCTCCTGATCTATCCGCTAGTTCCCTGTCTAACTCCTCCGTCTGAGATTGTGGCCTGTACACCACTCCCATTCTAAGAATCCTATTCTTTGCATCCAAAGTGACTCTGTACTACCCTCCTCCCCTTCCTCCCTTACACACTTCAGTCCTTCCTTCACATATAGTGCCACACACCCTCCTTTCCCAATCACCCTGTCCCTACGAAATAACCTGTACCCTGGTATAGACAGGTCCCAGTCATTGTATTGGATGGCCCATGTTTCTGTGATGGCTGCAATGCCCACTTCTCCCTCTACCATGAGCACCTGTAGCTCTGCAGTTTTCCTCCCAAGGCTCCTAGCATTAAAGGTAACCACCTTCCACCCCCCCATCCTGCCCTCCTTTACTAGCATCACCAAAAGTACTTGCCATTTGCCCTTTGTCACTGTTATGGGGGGTAAGCTCATATGGTTTCCCAAACTGTGGTCTCTGCATATCTCTTGCCCAACTGCCACCCCCACTCGTAGTTTAAATTCCCAACTTCCTCTATGTACTCCTCCATCCTCTGTTTCAACACTTTCTTTCCCTCCTCACTCAAGTGTGGTCTGTCTTTGGCATACAGACTACTGTCCTCCCAGGTCCCTTCAATCTTTAACAACCTCATAGATAGCAACGTATATTTTTAATATTTGAAAGCAGTGGTACCCAGTGATGCTAAGCATTACAATGAGTTGCAACTGATGCCATTGTGATAGAAGTATCTGGGTATCTTTAGTCATGATGGAGTATGATGCTGGGCATCACTGTCACAGGAGTGTTGGAGGAGCATTGCAGGGCCATGATGCTAGTGCAGGTAAGGTGATTCATGATGGAGCATGATGCTGGGCATCACTGTCACAGGAGTGTTGGAGGGGCATTGCAGGGCCATGATGCTAGCGCAGGTAAGGCGATTCATGATGGAGCATGATGCTGGGCATCACTGTCACAGGAGTGTTGGAGAGGCATGGCAGGGCCATGATGCTAGCGCAGGTAAGGCGATTCATGGTGGAACATGATGCTGGGCATCACAGTCACAGGAGTGTTGGAGGGGCATTGCAGGTAAGGTGATTCATGATGGAGTATGATGCCGGGCATCAGTGTCACAGGAGTGTTGGAGGGGTATTACAGGGCCAGGCCATGATGATAGTGCAGGTAAGGTGATTGATGATGGAGCATGATGCTGGGCATCACTGTCACAAGAGTGTTGGAGGGGCATTGCAGGGCCATGATGCTAGTGCAGGTAAGGTGATTCATGATGGTGCATGATGCTGGGCATCACTGTCACAGGAGTGTTGGAGGGGTATTGCAGTGCCATGATGCTAGTGCAGGTAAGGTGATTCATGCTGGAGCACGATGCTGGGCATCACTGTCACAGGAGTGTTGGAGGGGCATTGCAGGGCCATGATGCTAGTGCAGGTAAGGTGATTCATGCTGGAGCACGATGCTGGGCATCACTGTCACAGGAGTGTCGGTGGGGTAGTGCAGGGGCATGAGATACTAGTGTAGGTAAGGTGATTCATGATGGAGTATGATGCTGGGCATCACTGTCACAGGAGTGTTGGAGGGGTATTGCAGGGCCATGATGCTAGTGCAGGTAATGTGATTCATGATGGAGCATGATGCTGGGCATCACTGTCACAGGAGTGTCAGAGGGGTATTGCAGGGCCATGATGCTAGTGCAGGTAAGGTGATTCATGATGGAGCATGATGCTGGGCATCATTGTCACAGGAGTGTTGGAGGGGCATTGCAGGGCCATGATGCTAGTGCAGGTAAGGTGATTCATGATGGAGTATGATGCAGGGCATCACTGTAGCAGGAGTGTCGGAGGGGCATTGCAGGGCCATGATTCTAGTGCAGGTAAGGTGATCTGCCTGCCTGTAGTACAAATCAAATGAATGTGATCAATTGCCGACCCAAGATGGACTGAAGATCTGCAGAGAGGGAGGGGGTATGGGCATGTCAATGGAAAGGGAAGTCAAGGGGATTGAAACTATAGGACAGGAGAGGGAGAGGTAGCTAGTTCAAGGTACACCAATGGTAGAAGGTAGCTAGTGCAAGGGTCACCAGTGGTAGGAGGTAGCTAGTGCAGGGGTCACTACTGGCAGGAGGTATTTAGTGCAGAGGTCACCAGTGGCAGGAGGTATAGTGCAGGGTCACCAGTGGTAGGAGGTAGCTAGTGCAGGGGTCACCAGTGGCAGGAGGTATAATGCAGGGGTCACCAGTGGAAGGAGGTAGCTATTGCAGAGGTCACCAGTGGCAGGAGGCAGCTAGTGCAGAGGTCACCAGTGGCAGGAGCTAGCTAGTGCAGAGGTCACCAGTGGCAGGAGCTAGCTAGTGCAGAGGTCACCACTATTAGGAGGTAGCTAGTGCAGTGGTAACCAGTGGCAGGTGGTAGCTAGTGCAGGCGTCACCAGTGGTAGGAGGCAGCTAGTGCAGGGGTCATCAATGGCAGGAGGTAGCTAGTGCAGGGGTCACCAGTGGCAGGAGGTAGCTAGTGCAGGGGTAACCAGTGGCAGGTGGTAGCTAGTGCAGAGGTCACCAGTGGCAGGGCGTAGCTAGTGCAGGTGTCACCAGTGGCAGGAGGTAGCTAGTGCAGGTGTCACCAGTGGCAGGAGGTAGCTAATGCAGGGGTCACCAGTGGCAGGAGTTAAGATACATGGGTGTATACCTGCAATAGCAGCGGACTTCTAGTTAGTTCCAATATCTTATTTATTCTTTTCCCCTACGTTTCACCCCTATCAGGGGCTTGTTCACAGGGTATATATTCTTAATTCTCTTCAATATTCTTGTTTATATCTATTAATATACAACAGAAATTTTAGTTGTCATTTTATTGCTTTAAAAGCTAAACACAAAACATTTTTTGGTACTTGTTTTCCTACCTCTCTAGGCTGTACAGTATTTATAATGGCTCATAAGAGTTCTTTCAACTATTGTGCCAGCATTTGTGATATAAATTTCATTCTCTGAGATACACCTGCAACGACACGAATATATGCACCATAGGAACAAGCACTGCTATAATCCAACATTTTCAACAGTATGTAATACTTGTGCCACTGTTTCACTGAAGCAATGTCCTACCTAGTATGTCTCACAGATCTTAGATTCTGTAAATATATAACAATGGGGTCAGTACAAATGCCACACAAAATGGATGAACGGTTCTGTTATCAGCCATTTTATGTGACATTTGTACTGATCTCCTGTCAGGATTTCAATGAATTTGGACCTTGTAAGTACTTCTTTACACGGAAATTTGAAACCTTTTTGAAACATTGCATGGAATTTTGAAAACCAACCCTAAAGCCTTGATGCCCCAGTGGGAGGCGTGTGTCCCATACAATCCCACCTGCACATTTCATTGCTTGCTTGTCTAATGGTAATGATATCAATGCTGCCATTACCCAAATATATTTGGGGATTTTAGGTTCACAAAGCTTGTCCTTGTCTTCCAAGATTGACATATCCCCTGCTATGGGCTCAACGAGTTAGGAGCTATGCTACTAAAATAAAATGTCTCTCTTGTGTAGGCATTGACACAAAGGTTTATATCTCACAAGTCTGCACATGTTAAGGTTGGGCTGGGGCTTCCACCCCTCACACAGGGGCGGGGGGGCGCAGGACTCGGCTGATGACTAGCTGGTTTATTCTTCTTCTGCAACTGTTATAAAATGAAAGTTATTGTATAGGATGAAGAAGTACCTTTTTGTTATGGACCACCCTCGTATTAGAGGGTGCTACGCCAAAATGTATTACGGGTTGATGAGGGTGAGGGATTTGTTACCCATAGTTAGGATTGGAGTTACAGGAGGAGAAGGGGAATGAGACTAATAAGCATTTTGAAGTTCTCTGATGTTGTTGTTTGTGAAAAGGGGGTAAGGGGGGACTAGGGTCCGAGCCTTTCAGATTAGCTAGAGACAGTTACTGAGTTTATGCTTTAAAGTTAAAAATGTTATGGCTTGTGAAATGTACATTCTGTCCTGGAGGAGATGTCCAGCTGTAAACACACACAGACTTTCTTAGTGAGGTTCCCAATGGCTAACACTCTGAAAATATGTTCCTGGAACATCAATTGTCTAAAAATGCATGCTAACAGGAAAAAAGTATTAGGCAGAATAAAATACATGTAAGCCAATATAGTATGTTTACAAGAAAAGTACAGTCATGTAAGTACTTACCGTAACAGTAGATCTTCGAGAGAGGCTCTTGCAGTAGGTAATTACATATAGGACTGAAGCCAGCAGGCATCAGGACCCCATGGAAAAATTTCTAGCTAGCAGTCTCTGGTGGGGGACCGCCCCCACGTCAGGTGACTGACTTCCAGGGGTGTAGCCAGGGATTCCAGAGCTGCACACCAAGTGGACTCTCTGCTACCCCTCCCACCCTTGTTAGAGTGTGCTACCCCCCCGAGGGGTGTAGCCAGAAGATATACAAATGTACACCAGAACCGTGTTTGTTGCCTCATTTGGCACAATAAAAATAACTTCTGAATCTCATGACAATGGTTGTTGCCATGCATGGGTAAATACAAATGCCATGCATTGCTCCCTAAGACACCCACATACCAGCCCAGAGCCTGTAAAGTTGTATTGTCCTTGGGATGCAAAGACAGTATTAGTGACCCGTCCTTCTAGTTTCGACTCCTATGAACAAAATTACAGAAAGGTTCAGCATTTTCTTTTAGTTTTCATGGGAAAAGGAAGCAGTTCGGAACCTATTGCTACCCCCCTTAAATAAAATTGCACACCATGGAGTACTTGGAGTATGCCTGCCTACACCCATGCTGACTTCAGTATAAAGGGGCAGTCCCCCACGCTCGCCTTCCGGTTATTTCCTGCCAAGGGCCAAAAAGGCAAGATGAGACAGAAGCGGATATTTCCCTTCTAGGAAAAGAAGCTGAAAAAGCTAAGGGGGATGGAGGGCGGGAAGGTATAACCTACTGCAAGAGCCTCTCGCAGCTCTACTGTTGTGGTAAGTTCTTACGTAACTGTACTATTTTACTTCGAGAGGGCTCTTGCAGTAGGTAATTACATATAGGACTGAGTCCCAAGCAGTCTGGAACAAGAAGAAGCACACGGGGGAAGGAAACTACTCAAATGTAGACCCTCTAGCTGTGAAGGTCTTAGGAAAGAAGACCTGGCAGCACAGCCAACCTGAAGCCAGCTATACGGCAAGAGGCACTGTCCAAACTGTAATGTTTCGTAAAGGTATGGACAGAAGTCCAAGTTGCAGCTGCACAGATGAGTGCCGCTGACACATTCTTGAAACAAGCAGCAGAGGCAGTGACATCCCTGGTGGAGTGGCCTCTGACTTGACCCGGCAGGGTCTTGTGGTACTTGTCATAACAGAAAGTGATACAGTGAGCCAACCATTTAGACAGGCATTGCTTGGAGACAGCATTGCCTTCTCTTTTACTCACAAAAGAGACAAACAGTTGATCAGTCTTTCTGAGATCCTTCGTCCTGGTGGTGTAGTATCTCAGAATTCGGTGAACATCCAAAGTATGCAAGAGGTACTCCCCTTGATTGGAGTGTTAAGAGTGCATAAAGAAAGCAGGCAGCTCCATGGATTGATTCAGTGTAGATTCTGCTACCACCTTAGGGAGAACTTAGGGTTGGTACGCATAGCCACATGTTCCTTGGGAAAAATCAAATACAGGATTTTTCACATCAAGGCCTGGAGCTCGGAAATCCTTCAAGCAGAGGTAATGGCCACTAGGAAGAGAGTCTTCCAGTAAAGAAACTTTAGGTCTGCTGAGGCAGCCAGCTCGAAAGGAGGCAGGGTAAGCTTCTCAAGGATAAAATTCAAATCCCAAGGAGGGGCAGGAACGTGAATAGGCGGTCTCAAGTGGAGAATCCTCTAAAAGTCTTAGAGACTTCCAACTGCACGAAAGTTCTGTCCCCAAAAGGAACACGGTTAGCAGAGATGGCCACCATGTGAACCTTTAGAGAGGAATGACTGAGAGACCCAGATCAAAGAGATGGCGCATGTAGTCCAGAAGCCTCCCGACAGAGCAAGAGAATGGCTCGAAATCTCTGGAAGAGGCCCAAACAGAGAACCGTTTCCATTTCATGGCATAGGTAGATCTAGTGGAGGGCTTTCTGGCCTCCAGTAGAATCTCAGCCACCAGTGGGGGAAACCCCGAATTGGGCTTGAGCTACGTCTGCAGGAGCCATGCTGCAACTGAAGGGACTTGAGGCCTGGATGGACCAGGGATCCCTGATCCTGGATCAGCAAAAGTTGCGACTGAGGAAGAAGAAGAGGAGGTTCCTCTGAATACTGTTGCAGAAGAGAGAACCAAACTTGCCTGGGCCAGAAAGGAGTGGTTAAGATCATGCAAGCTCCTTCTGAGCTGAGTTTTTGTAAGACCCTCGGAATCAAGGGAATCAGGGGGAAGGCACAGACAAATCTGCCCTTCCAGTGTAGAGACAGAGCGTCTCTCAAAAAAATGCCATGCCCTGGAGTGAGCGAGCAGAAGGTGGGAAGTTTTGCATTGTGAGGAGACGCAAACAGGTCTACCTGAGGTGTTCCCCAGTGTAGGAAGATATCGTCTGCTATCCGCTGATCCAGTTCCCACTCGTGAGCCTGGGCAGACGACCAACTGAGGTGGTCTGCCAACGTGTTCTCGACCCCCGGAATGTGAATTGCCTTGAGGTGAAGGTTGTGTTGCACTGCCCAATCCCAAATTCGCATCACCTCCCTGCAAAGAGGGTAGGAACAGGTTCCTCCCTGCTTGTTGATGTACCAGACTATGCACATATTGTCTGTCTGGACAGCCAAATGACCGGGAAGCAGATACAGATGAAGAGCTTGTAGAGCATTCAGCACAACTCGGAGCTTGAGCACATTTATGTGAAGAGTCTGTTCGAGCTTTAACCAGGAGCCCTGGGTCCTGTGAGACCCCAGGTGGGCTCCCCAACCCTCGCCCGAGGCGTCTGTTGTCAGCATCTGGGGGGGAGAGGTAGAAGTGAACTCCCCAGCAAAGGTCATCCTGAACCACCCACCACTGCAAGTCCCGAACCATAGGATAGGAGATCAGGACCAGCAGATCTAAGTCATCCACCAGTTGATCCCGCTGAGACCGAAGCGTCCACTGAGAGATTCGCATGTGGAGCCAAGCACGAGGGACTGTCAGGATAGCAGCTGCCATGAGTCAGAGGAGGCAAAGGACTGACCTGGTGCTGACCTGCCTGCAACTGGACAAGAGGCTGACCTGAGCCTGGAGGGTGGCCACCCTGTCCAGTGGCAGGAACGCCATGCCGGAGGTTGTGTCCAGGATCGCCCCGATGTACTGGAGCCTCTGGGATGGGATCAAATTGGACTTGGCCTGGTTGATGGTAATACCCAGACTGGTGAAAACCTGAAGGATAAGGGAAAGGAAGCACAGGAGCTCCTTCCTGGATGGGCCACCAGGAGCCAGTCATCCAGGTACGGGAAAACCTGAACTCCCTGGTTACGCAGGTAGGCTGCTACCACCGAAAGGCATTTGGTGAACACACGGGGCACAGAGGAAAGACCAAATGGGAGGGCCTTGAACTGGCAGTGGTCCCCTGGAAAGAAAAACAAAGATATTTGTGGTGGGAAGGGTGAATAGGGATATGCAGGTAGGCATCCTGCATGTCCAGAGCGCACAGCCACTGTCCCAGCCAAAGGAGGGGCAGAAGAGTCTGCAAAGAGAGCATTCTGAACCGCTTGTACTCCACGAACAAGTTCAGGGAGTGGAGGTCTAGAATAGGCCTCACATCTCCTGACTTCTTCGGAACCAGGAAGAAATGGGAGTAGTAACCCATTCCCCAAAGGTGGGATGGGATGGGCACTATCACCACCTTCAGAAGAAGGGAGGATATTTCTTCCTGAACCAGAAGAAGGTGTTCCGGGGAGTGAGATGACCTGGGGGGTTCTTGGTGGTTTCTGAAGAAACTCTATTGAGTGTCCTTCTGCTATCAGTTGGAGCACCCAAGTGTCTGAAGTGATCCTCTCCCAATCCAGTAGGCTGTGGGAGAGAGAGGGAAGGAGAGGAGTCAGGAGGTGTGGGGCAGTGTTGTGGCTGAAGCTCCACCGCTTTAGGCGGGGGGCTTGCAGCCGGAAGGGGCCCGATTGCTGGGCCCGCTCTGGAGATTTTGGCCGAGAATACCAGAAAGGGGCGACGCTGACCCTGAGGGGCCTGTACATGGAGTCAACAGACTTTAGTGCAGTACCCTTCTCTTGCAGATCGGTGATGATGTCCTTGATATCGCCACCGAACAGCACTGAACCCCTGAAGGGCACGTCCTGGATAGCAGACTGCACCTCCGGGACCAAACCTGATACCTGGAGCCAGGCATGATGCCGCAAACACACGGCGAAAGCCGAGTTCCGACCAGCAGCGTCAACTGCATCGTACTTGGCACGAAGCATGTGCTGACTGGCTGAACGAGCAGAAAGGATTAGATCAGCAACTTCCTGCTTCATCTGAGACTCAGGAAGGGAGTCCAATTTAGATTCCACCTCGCTAAGGATCACCTTCTGGTAATCCCCCATGTGAGCAACGTAGTTCAGGACCCTGATTCCCAGAGTGGAAGAAGCATAGACCTTCTTCCCGTACTGGTCCAGAAGGCGGGATTCCTTGTCGGGTGGAGACAAGCTGAACTGCTTGGGGTTAGCCGTACGGCCGTGAGCAGCACTAATCATGACCGAATCAGCTCTGGGGTGCGAATTCAAGGAATCAACACCCTCCAGAGCCTGATATAGCCTGTCCGCCTTCCTCAGAAGGGGGGGCTAATGCTGACGGTTGTTTCCAAATAGTGGAAACAAGGTCGGCACGAGGCTCGATTCAGGGTGGAACCAGAGTGGGAGTGGTCTCTGGCAGATCCAGGTGAACAGTGAGTTTTTTACACTGTGGATCCGGCTCCAAAGATTGCCACTGATGAACAGCCTGGATTTTACACAACAACTCCAGGAAAGAAGGATCCTTCGGAGGGGACTTCAGAGGAGTCCTTGGCCTGGGCTTGTCTGGAGTGCGTGGCTCGTCATCCAGATCAGAATGCCCGTCGCAGTCTTCCGAGGTCTCCAAGGAGGATGAAGAGGAAGACCCCTCCTGGCGCGGGGGAGGAACGGACCCCTTGGGAAACCCTCGGGGAAGCATATCCTCCCCTGCTCTGGAACCGGAGGGCTCACCTCTGGTGTCAGGAGGGGGAGAGGGAGTCTCTCGCCTCCGACGTTGGAGTTCCGGAACCGGGTCCAGCGTAGGAAGACAACTCTCTAATTCCTTGGTGAGCTGAGCCTTGGCCTTAGCCTACCAGGAAGCCAGAGTCTCCTTCAGATCCACCGGCCGCTGAGGGGGTGGTGGAGGAGGAGGAGGGGGCTACAGAAACTGGGGATATCCGTACAGTGCGTATCCATAACCTGATGACGGGAAGCCCGGTGTCGGGTACCGGGGCAGAAGGTACTGTGGCATTGGGTACTGGGGTGCCAGATACTGTGGACCTGGATATGACGGCGTCGGATACGATGGAGTCGGGTACCCAGGCACCAGGGGGTCTGAAGAAGCAGAAGGTCCTGGGAATGGCCTAGAGGGCAGGCCCGGAACGGGAGGCCCGGAGGGTGACGGGCCCAGTGTAGGGATGGCATCCATCAAGGGGATGTCGCCAGGCATCGGGTAGGCCAGCGTTGGCGCCAGTGTCCAAGGATCCGACATCAGGTCATCCGGCCCAGTGGGAGGGAGACCCGATGGCAGTGTGCCAACATCCTCTGTGTCACCTCTGTGTCAGGTGGGGCTAATGTCCTCGGGATCCAGCAAGGGAGATGCTGGAGCCTCGGAACGCAACAAATGTTGCGGCGAGCTCGGGAGGACAGACAGGTCCGAAGGGTCCAGTGTCAGCTCTAACACTATGCAGCCGTCGGAGGAGCCGACGTCCAGCTTACCGGCGGGAACCGGGCGGATGTCGGAGGAGCTGGTGTCCAACTTATTGACCCTACGCCGACGAAGGCAGCAATGGAGTGGCGGCTCAGGCCCTTTAGAGGCCGTGTGCTGCCCCGAAGGGTTGGGCTTCTTATCAGCCTTACCTGAGCAGGCATCAGAGGAGCCAACATCTGGCTTACCAGGGCCGCTGGGACCAGAAGGCCGCACAGTGGTGGGCTTACTGGGAGCGATGGCCTCCTTTGACCCACAGGCTCCTGAGGGGCCCACGCTCAAGCCCGATGGGAGGGTTGATGCTGCCTTGGAAGCCTCCAAGACGGCCGTCGCAGAATGGTCCCCCAGAGGGGATGTTACTTTCAGCACCGCGACCCCAGCTGGAGTCGCGGCGACTGTAGTAGAGGAGTCCCGGTCCCAGTGCTTCTTCTTGCGATGGCCCTCAGGAGAAGTAGAGGCCTGCCTACGTTTTTTCAGCTCCTTTTCCATGGAGGACATCTTCAGGTTTAGAACATGGGCCTCCAGGGACTGCTGCCTCCGCTTTCAGGTGGCCGCGTTGAACTGCTGGCAGTGCTGGCACTTCTCCATGGGGTGGTTGGGGCCTAGGCAAAAAAGGCACTGGGAGTGTCCGTCCTTGTGCGGGAGCTGGGTGCCACAGGAATCGCACTTGTTTTTGTGCTCAGAAGGAGCCGGGGACGACATACACGGCAGCTGAAGAAAATGCTGCCGAAAATCGAAGAAATATAAAAAAAGAGATGGTAAAACTACCGACAATAGACTGGTGAAGCAGTGAACTTAATCACGAGGTGCTAACTCGAGCTAACGGCGGGAAAGAACTGAAGGCGGGTGTGGGGAGTGCCTTTATACTGATGCCGATGACGCCGGTCATCTGATGGGGGTGGTCCTCCCAGAGACTGCTAGCTAGAAATTTTTCCATGGGATCCTGACACCTGTTGGCTTCAGTCCTATATGTAATTACTTACTGCAAGAGCCCTCTCGAAGTAAGATCTCATATGACAACTAGGAAGGGCAGTTATATGGGTAAGAATTGGGGAAGGGAATGGTACCGCTTATACTCTACTTTTTTTTTTCTATATATAGTTTCATGGTATTTTTCCATTTTTCTCCCCGTAACCCAGCCTCTTACCTCAGATGCGTGCATGCACGTGGAGGTGTACATATGTCGGATCTCGAGGTACCCACCCGCTACTTGTTACTGGCTTCAGTCAGGCTTCTTGCCAGATATACTTTGCACCTAGCACTTTTGCACCAAACTAAACCTCCAGTGCTGAGTTTTCTTTTTCTTGTGTTTAACTGAGCTGGCAGCTCGACTCAATGCACCACCATTCCCAGTGCGCACCTTTTCCTTGGCTCAGTCCCTGCATATTGGGCACCAGAAGGGTCTGTCCCCAAATACTGCAATTCATATAGACCTCGCATACCAAAAAGGGGTATAACATTTTCTTACACCAAGTCCTTTTGGGATGGTATAGGGCAGGGCTAGGTACTGTAGATCAGCTGTTTTATGGTGGGAGGATAAAGTCCTTTACAGAACTCAAAAGCAGTATGGCATACAGGTGGGGGACATTTTTTTTGCTTACTTGAGAATCAGACATTATTCTCTAATCTAATACTGTCTCCCATAGAAGAAGTTTTATAAAGGCCCTGGCCACCCACTCCAAATCTATCAATTCTGTACAAACTCTTTACGAGCTCCGCTCCTCCCTCTAATGTTAAATCCAGAAATGCCTGGGAAACGGATTTGATTTGTATCTGCAGAAAGATGACACAACCTGGCAAGAAGCCATAAATCATGTCCATAATTATTCCTTCCAGCTCTAATAAGTTGCATGCAGTCCAATTAAGCTTCTTACATAGGACCTAGCTGAGGCCACCTAAATTACCTAGGTTTAATGTCTCCAAACAGGCAACGTGCCCAAAGTACCAAGTGGCTAAAGGTGACCTCATCCATATGGCTCTGGTCTGTGGCAAGGTTTTTCCATATTGGCTGGAGATGCATGCAACAATGCAAAAAATCTTAGGAATTAGCCTTCACAACAGCCCTCTGGAATTCATGTTGGGTGGCAAACCCAAAACTGGTCATAGAAAAAACAGAGACTATGGGAAACGTAATTAGTAAATGCTAGAAAACGGTGGTGGAATACTTGGTAAAGTGAAACACCGCCTAACATTGACCATTGGTTGAACAATGTAACATTATATATGCATCTGGAAAGATGTCAAGTGCCGGGTTATGGGCAAGAAGCATTACTTCACAAACTTGGCAACCTCTCGTCAATGCAATAATGGTGGCAGTGTAATAACCACATGAATAGAATGTCAATAATCTCGCATACATTTTTCTCTATTGCTCCTTATTATCGTGCTTCCAGGAGGAATAATACCATGCACAAGGGTCAATGGTCTGATCTAATTATTTCTGTGCGAACATTGATATCAGCTGATGTCATCTCTATTTACTAATCAAAGTTCGCCTGTGTTTAAATCTTGTTTACCACACCAGTGCTTTCTTTGGAAAAATGAAATGTTCCTTTAAGACATTGGAAATTAATAAAATGTGTTCACCGAACATGCTAAATGTTTAAAGCTATAGAATGAATATGGCTAGATGACTTGTAATGCATCAGTTGCAGCCTTCCCAATAAAATACATTTTCAAAAAGGTACAGCTTTGGCTCCTAGTCCTAGACTATCCAATTTCTTTAACAGTCTTCTATGTGGTACAGTGTTAAAGGCTTTTCTGAAGTCCAAATAGGCCATGACCACTGCCCTTCCCTGACTGATTTACCTGGTCACCCAGTTAAAGAAATCTAGTAGATTTATCTGACATGAACTCCCCCTTGTGAATGGATTCAAAATATTCCACTAGTCTTTCTTTTAAAAGGGTTTCCACGTGGGGCAAGTCAATACAAACGGTCAGTTTATGCTGATGACATTCTTCTGCATTTTACTAACCCGGCCACTTCCCTAATGAAGGCCTTAGAAGAAATTCATCATTTCGGCTCCATTTCTCTGCATAAAGTCAATATAGATCAAACACTAGTTCTGCCCCTCAACAGTTACACTAGAAAGGTGGATGTAGTTGATAGATAGCTTAGCTGGGTGCCCAGGGATATATTTACCTGGGCATCCATCTAACTACATCCACTACTAGACTGACAAAGGAAAATTTCACAGATTTAACTCATGCAATTAAATCCCACCTAGACTGATGGATAGAATTACCTCTAATGCTGTGGGGCAGGGCCAGTATTCTTAAAATTAATGTTCTACCCCATCTGCATTACCCCATGAACATGTTGACAGTTAGGCTTCTCCTGTGCTGGTTCCAAGACCTTCACACCATGTTTTTGGCCATTCTGTGGAAAGGCAGGAAGCCTCAGCTTCGTTATCTCAAATTGGCAGCACCTAAAAATGAAGGGGACCTGAACATGTCCGATTTTCTTGGCTATTTCCATGCAGCACAGAGTGCCAAATATTTTTGGTGGAATCACCCGGGGGGGGGGCAGTCCTTATCTTATATGCCGCAATGGTGGACTATGGAAGTGGTCTCATGCCATTAACAGGGTATTAGCCCACAGGCCCTTTTCTACACCACTTGTGCTGCTCTCCCTAAGCCCCTCCAGGACACTCCATTCTGTACTGCTGTTCAGATTTACAACCAGCTGTAGCAGATTTTGAAATATTCCTTGCGCAACCTGCTTGATCAACCACTTTGGTTGAATCCCAATTTTACAATTATGGGTAAGACACTCACCAAAGCCACTTGGCAATGTAAGGGCATTACCCAGGTTTCCAACTTAACCTAGGGTCAAAATTGGGCTTCCTTCTCCACCCTTTAGCAGTTATATGGGCTAGACACTAAGGACAATTTTTTTTATTATCAAGCCCGTCATTTACTGCAGAACAAAGTGAGGGCCATGACCCCATCAGACACCTTAAGCATTACCCTGTCCACTTTGGGGGGGTTAAGTCCTAGTCGACATGCTATATACATGATTTATCAGGCTCTCACAAGGGCCTGGTCCTACAGATATGGTCCTCTCCTAAATACTGGCCAGAAGCACTGGATTGTGTACCAGATACGCAATAATGGGATATTATATGGCAAAATAGCCATTGTTATAGAAAGTAGGATGGTTATCATTTTACTCAGTTTAAAATCATTCATGCAATTTATAATACCCTGGGAGACTGTACAGATGGGGCTTTCTGAGCTTGCCTATGTGCACCAGGTGCAAGTCTGGGGAAGGCACTCTTTAATACATCCGCTGGGATTACTCCAAGGCCCAATCATTTTGGCAGAAGATCGTACAGGCCCTAGATCCCATCCTGTGCTTCAACGAGGCTTTTACAAAGAAGGGATGTCTCCTGGGGTTGGACATTCAAACTCTCACAGGTGCTAGACATTATCATTTTGCTCTGATTACTATGGTTATTAAGAAAATCGTACTGTGACACTGGATAGATCAAGCAATTCCATCCTTTGTTGAATGGCATAAAGAAATGCTAGAGGTCTTGAGAACAGAGGGCAGACTGGCTTCTATGCGAAAGCTGTACCAGTCATATGTTAGACGTTGGGGCTTGCTGGTGCCTGGTTGCCCACCCTAGGATAACACCTCTGCTACTCTTGGAATATGAGTGCATATCTGTCTTTGAAAGGCACCTTTTCTTCCTGTTCCTTATCGCATATCTGTCTATGGCGGGTGGGTTACAGGGGAGGAGAGTGCAGAGGGAGGGCTTACTGCTTGAGTACCTTTTTCTTTTACATTTTTGTCTATTCTACTGTAATCCTCTGTTTTAAAAATGTCTTAATGAAGTTTACTAAATTAAAAAAAAGGATTTCCACTAAGGGGAGGAAACGAAGGATGAGAGTGGTCTACAGGCTGCCCTCCTAGGATGAGGAGTTGGACAGGGTACTGGGACCCAAAACATAGAAATGTTTCAGTAAGGGGGGATTGCACGCTGTCTTGGGTGGACTGGAAAATCCAGATAATCTCCACACTAGGGAATAAGTACTGCTGGATGCATTTCAGAGTTGTTTCCTGGCAAAAAGTGTCATGGATTCCACTAGAGAGAGGGCTCTGCTGGACGTGGTCCTGTCCAACTGTGGGCATGTTCAGGAAGTGAAAGTGGAAGCACCACTTTATTTTAATGGTCCCCACACCGTGTAATTCTGACTGGACATGGGCAGGGGGATGGTCAGGACCAGGACACGGGTTTTGGACTTTAAGAGGGCTGACTTTCATAGGAGGGGGAAAATTTTACTACAGTGCCGTGCCAGGATTAAAATAGAGATGGACATGGATCAGAAATGGGCAATAATAAAAGAGGAGTTGATGTAGGCCACTAATGAGCATGCCAAAATCAAAAGAAAACTAAGGCCAAAAAGCCCAGCTAGTATAGCAAGGAAGTGACAAAAACTGTTGATGGCAAGAGGGCAGCCTTCTGTAAGTACAAATTTACTCAGAAGGAGGAGGATAGGGTGGATTACTCTGCTGTGTGAAGGGAGGTGAGTACATTGGTTAGAGTAGCAATAGCTACAAGGGAAATGCAGCTAGCACAGCAGGTAAAAACAGCGAAGAAGACCATTTTCCATTATATAAAGGAGAAAAGGAATATAAACAAGCATTTGTCCATGCCGAATGTTGTCTTGCTGGCATTGGCATTAGTAGTGCAGAAGTTAGACAGATGCATAATAGGAATGGCAGTGAAGTATTGAAGGGACGCCAACCCCACCCCAACCTGCAGAGACTGACAGGCACTGGGGTGTGCCTTTGGGTTGTCGGCCAGAACGCTCACGTCATTTTACCTCACCCTACCCTGCAGACACCGACAAGTGTCGCGGTGTGCCTTGGGGTCTTCAGGCCTTACGCTCACCACATTCCATAAGGAAATACGCTGAGATGAGTACACTATAGGAGAATGGAGTGAACTTTGGGGCTGAAGAGTCCAAGGCACACCTCGATGCCTGTCAGTGGCTGCAGGCTTGGGGTGGAATGTCGTGAGCATTACAGTCGAAAATCCCAAGTCATACCCCTGATGCCTGTCAGTCTCTACAGGGTGGGGCATTACAATTGGAAACCCTAATGCTCCAGGTGTTTGTTGGTTATTTTCACTCCAGATTTTCAACATGGTATTTTTGTGACCCCACCTCATGAACAGTGGCACTATCAGTTCATTAGCCGAAAGGTGATTTTGCACAGCGACTGCACCATTTGGTGCCACAGGTGCGAAAACACATTTCAGGCAGTATGTGAAAAATTACAACTGTACTGTTCATGGGGAGGTGTAAAAAAATTGTAATGCTGAAAATCCGGAGTGCAAGTATGGAAAACTGAAGTCACAAGCGTGCTTAGAAAGTGGGCAACAGACGCCCGTAATGCAATTATTTGGGGGATTATTTTAACCAGATTTTCAACATAGGCATTTTGGGACCTCCACTGATGAATGGTGTAACTGTGATTTACTTTAATCTGTCCCGAACGTTGATTTCCCACAGTGACCATGTCATTGTGAGCCAGATGTGTGAAAACACATTTCGGGCAGGATATGAAAAATGACAGCTGTATTGTTCATAAGGAAGTGTGAAAAATGGCAATGCTGGAAAATCAGGAGTAAAATATTAAAAATTTTAGTTACGAGGTGCGAGAACTGTAATGCACGCTTGTAACACAGTCATTTTTGGAATTATTTCACCAAATTTTCAACATAGGCTTTTTAGAGCCCACCTCATGAACAGTGGCATTGTCATTTCATTACTTGGTCCTGAAAGGTGATTCCATGCAGTGACCGCAAAATCACCTTTTGGGGCTGAATAACGAAATGACAGTGACTGATTTCATGAGGTGGAGTCCATGTTGAAAATTTGAAGTCAAAAGTCAAAAAAATGGCCAACACATCACCTAACTTGAAACCTTCCCCACTAATGCCATTATACAGCTTACCGGCATTTCTTCAGTTCGAGGTCAGTTTTAAAGAGTGCAGACGTGCTCCTGCTCCACCGAAGATCATGGCGCTAGACCTCTGGAGGTAAGTATGGGGTGAGGGGAGGTGGGGTGCTCAGAGGGTGGGTGCAGGTTGGGGGAGGGGGCCGCCCACAGCAAGGACTATTTTCTTTGTTTTAGGTAAAAACAAAAAGCGAACAACACGGACTGTTTCTTTCTTTACAGGTGTGGAAACAATGTTGGGGACACTGGGGTGGGCTCTAGTGTGCCCAATGACTTTAGGTACGTGATGTTTGCCATACTGGGGTGGCTTACACTGGGGGTGGGCGAGGCAGGAAAATGCTGATGGGGTCAGCTTCTGAACACAGTGTGCCACACAATCGGGGGGGGGGGATTACACATGCCAACAGGGGGATTGGGCACCCCTGAAGTCAGCTTTCCAGGGATTGCAAGAGGCGGAGAGTGGAGCCGCTGCCATGTTTATTGAAATGTTACACCAGGCAAGACACATAGCGGAGGCATGTCATTGGTGCCTCTGCATGACGAGCTTGGCTCTGACTGCAGCGGCGAAATCATTTCAAGTTGGTGGTACTGCAAAACACTTGTGTCACTGCTAGCATGCTCGCTAATTGGTAAATGAGGGACGCATCTTCTAAAGCATGAGGGCAGTATAGTGCAGTGGTTTAAGGCTCTGAGCTGCAAATCTGGAGACCTGGGTTTGAATCCCACAGCCCCCACTTGCATACTGTGTGACTCTGAGCAAGTCACTTAACTTCCCTGTGCTCCCAGGTGGCAGCTGTAAACAAGCTTTCAGCTTAGTGTGCCACTCCTGGTTAAATAACTGGATTAAAAAAAAGCGTGCCCTGCATTCACCAAAACTGACACACCTCTGCATTTCTCCTACTAATCTCCTACTGACACAAAATGTTGCTTGCGCATGCACAAAACAACATAAAAAATGAGATAGTCACATTAAAAAAGGAGAAAGGTTTAGCAGAGGGAAGTGAAGAGAAAGTGAAGGTACTCCACAAGTACTTCTGTTCAATCTTCACCAGAGAAAAGGACAGACCAGTGCCCCAAGTGAGCAGAATTACGGACAACATAATTCAATTTGATGGGGTACTAAAAGGCTTAAGGGCTCTGAAGGTGGATAAATCCCCAGGGCCAGATGGTGTGCTCCCAAGGGGTCCTAAGGAAACTGGCACAGTACCTGGCGGGTCCCCTGGCAGACTCTCTGGAGTCGGGAATCGTACTCAGGGATTGGAGAACTGCACATGTGGTGCCACTCCATAAAAGTGGACTGAAGGATGAACCATGGAACTACAGGCCAGTCAGCCTAACCTCATGGGTGGGTAAGCTGATGGAGACCATCCTAAAAGAGAGATTGGTGAGCTTCCTGAAGGATAATGGGCTCCAGGACATGAGGCAGTATGGGTCTGTGTCTGGGAGGTCCTGCCAGACTAACCTAATAGACTTCTTCAACTGGGTCACTAGGACAGTGGACAAAGGCCAAGCAGCTGACATCCTGAATCTAGACTTCAGAAGGGCCTTGACTAGCCAGCCCGGTGGCACTGATGGTTGGTGCTGAACGCCACCTGCGCCTCTGTTTAAGGTGACCGGGTTCGGGAAAGAGCCTGGGTTGTCGAGGGTCGGGAGGGAGGTCAGGAGATAGATTGAGTGGCCGTCAAGCAGCTCTCCACTCCCGGGTGAGGACCCAGCCGCTCCTGCTGCAAGGCTGCCCCTTAGTGGAAGCCCAGAGTTAGTGCAGTCAGGAAGCAACTCTAACAGGGAGGGTGCCATGGGAGTTGCTACATGCACATGCCTTGACACGCATGTGGGCACCCGTGACAAGGGGCAGAGAGAAAACCAACAAAATGTTGGAGCTGGTGGGCTCCATGATAGCTTCCACAGTGCCTGACTCGGACCCCCAGAGTCTAGATGTTGGTCTCCGGGAGAGGGAGTTGATGCCCTTTGCCCTGCCACGGGGGGGGGGACCCGTGGGGGACTGCCAGGAGGGTCGGGGATTGGGAAGATGGGAAGCCAGAGACTGAGTCCTTCTGAGGTAGGGCTGGAGCTGCCTGTGTGCCACCCTCCCATCGCCGAGGAGGGAGGTAGCGACAGGGAGGGCCAAACAGCTGAATTAAGAAAAAAAAGAAAAAAGAAAGGCCTTTGACTGTACCTCACAGGAGATTGGTCAGGAAGCTGGAAATCCTGGGAGTTGGGGCTAAGCGTGTTGGTTAGTCAGAAGTTGACTGCTGGACAGAAGTCAAAAGGTATTGGCCAGGGGAATTCTCAGAAGCTATGCCTGTGACCAACTCAGTCCAGTGTTGTTTAACATATTCGTAAGTGACATTGCGGATGGGACCAAGGACAAGATCTGCCTGATCGCAGATGACATAAAGCTCTGTGGGAGGAGGACACGGAGTGGGGGGAGCCAGGAACTCAGGGTAGACCTGGCTAGGCTTCAAAAGTGGTCAGGCATTTGGCAACCAGGGTTCAATGAAAAAAAGCATAAAGTTATGCAACTGTGGGCAAAAAATCCAGGGACTAAATACTGGTTGGGTGGTGTGCAGGTAACTAGGTCAGAAGAGGAGGACCTGGGTGTAATTATCACGAGTGACCTGAAGCACTTGACACATTACAGGAAAGCTGCAGCCAAAGCAGATTGGATGCCGGGTTGCATAGCCAGGAGAATTACTAGCAGGAAGACAGCTGTCATTATGCCACTGTACGGGTCTCTAGTGAGGCTGCACAGAGTACAGTGTGCAGTACTGGTGCCCTTATCTTAAGAAGGATATCACTTTCTGGAAACAGTTCAGAGAAAGGTGGGCAAGATAATCCAGGGCCAGCAAGGCAATATCTATGAGGAGAGGCTCAGGGGCTCAACAGGTACTCTCTCGAGGACAGAAGGGAGAGGGGGGACAAGACTGAGGCCTTCCAGTACCTTAAACATATGAGCAGGGTGAGCACTGAAGGCCTCTTCAGCCTTAGAGAAACAACATCACTAGGGGTAACAGCCTAAAGCTGGTGGGGGGGGGAGGTTCAGGAAGGAGAAGAGGAGGCACTTTTCCACCAAGAATGTGGTGTCTAAGTGGAATGAGTTGCTGGAGGACATAGTATCCCTAAAGTGGTAGACAACATTAAGAGAAGCTGGGACAGGGTGGGGGAGTTTCATGTGGGGAGAGCATATGTGAGAGGGTCAAGGGGACATGGGGGCAGTTCCCTATGTAAACACAGTGGGAACTGCACACTTGAGCAGATTAGATATACTGTAAGGCCTTTATCTGCTGGCACATTTGTATGTTTGTATGTCAATTAATTTCCCCACAGCTGATGTGAAACTGACCAGTCGATAGTTGCCAGCCTCCTCCCTGATGCCGCTTTTATGGAGCAGAACTACAACAGCTCTCGTCCAGTCCCCTGGAACCTCTCCTGTTTCCAGTGATATGTTGAATAAGGCTGCCAGTGGTGCAGCGAGCTCCTCCCCGAGTTCCGTTATTACCCTTCAGTTTATCTCATGCAGCCCCATGGCCTAGTCAACATTCAGGTTTGCAAGTCCCTCCCAGACTTTTCCCTGTAAGTGGACTTGTTACCTGCCCCCTTCAGTGTTTATACTGCTCCCTGTTGGTTCAACTCTACTGTGAAGACCGAGTACAAGTACTGCTCAGAATGTCAACTTTTTCCTGATCATCCTCAGCTCAGTCACCATCTACTAACTTCCTTATCCTCACTATCCTTCCCTTTGTCTTCCTCTTCTTGCTTAAGTACTTGACAAACATCTTGTCCCCCTTCTGCCACTCCTTTGGCAATCCTTTCCTCCATTTATGCTTTTGCTTGCCTCACTGCCCTCCCCACTTCCCTCTGTTTTACCTGGTACTTCTCGCTATCCTCCACCCTCTGTGTTTCTTTGTACCTCTTGAATGCCACCTTTGTTTCCTTCACTTTCATGGCCACCTACCTGGAGTACCATAGTGGCCTTTGTTCTTCCTGATGTCACTCACTTCATTCATACAGTGGGTGGTTACATTCACTATAGCTTCCTTAATTTGTCTTGATTGATCCTGTACCTCTCACTGGCAATCCACCGCTGCTAGGCTGTTTCTAAGGCAGCTTCCCATTACTTTAAAGTCTGCCTTCCTAAAGTTCAGGACCCTCATCCTTGTGTGGTTTGCTTCTGTACCTGTTTTGATACTAAACCAGATCAAACGGTGATCACCAGACCCCCACGGGACTGCCCACTGTGATGTTCATTACTCTGTCTCAGTTAGAGAGTACCAGGTCCAGAGACAGTAACAGACATCACAAGGGCCAGATATCCTGAACAGGTACTTCTGCTCAGTCTTCACAGTGGAGGGAGGGGAGATGGATCACTAGAGAGCAGCAGGAACAAAATGTGGGGGCAGACTCAATTTCATTTTCAGAGGAAAGAGTCCTGAAGGGACTTGCAGCTCTGAGAGAGAACAAGGCTATGGGACCAGACAGAATGCATCCAAGGGCACTAAAATAACTCACGGAGGTGCTGGCTGCCCTGCTGATGGCCATATTCAATGACTCACTGGAAATGGCATGGTTCTGGAGGACCAAAGTAGAGCAGACAGGAGAGAAGACGTGGCTCCTCTGTACAAGAGTGGCAGCAGGGAAGAGGCTACCAACTGTAGGCTGGTAAGCCTTACCTCAGTGGTGGGGAAATTAATGTAAATACTGTTAAAGGAAAGGTCGGTAGAGTATCTAAATCCAATTACCGGCAAGACCAAAGACAGCATGGATTCACGGGGGAAGGTCATGCCAGACAAACCTGATTGATTTCTTTGACTGGTGACCAGAGAAATAAGTCGGGGGAGGGGCAGTGGATGTGGCCTATCTGAACTTTAGCAAGGCCTTCGACATTGTGTCACACAGGAGATTGTGTAAGAAACTGAGCAGCCTGGGGGGTCCAAAGTGGTAAATCAGAGTAGAAAATGGTTAATGGATAAGCAGCAGAGGGTGGTGGTTAACAGCGCTCACTCTAATGATGAAAGAGTGACCACCAGGGTGCTGCAGGGCTTGGTACTTTCACTGGGCCTCTTCAATGTCTTCATAAGTGACATTGCAGATGAACTGGAAGTGAAACTATGGCTTTTTGCAGATGATACCAAAATCTGTAATAGGGTAGACAATCAGGAGGGGGTGGAAAGAATGCATAGTAGGGATCTTGGGAAACTCAAGGAGTGGTTAAGAACATGGAAGTTAGGGTTCACTGCCAAAAAGTGTGAAATCATGCACCTAAGGCATGGGAACCTAGGGAATGAGTATAGGATGGTGAGGTATGTGACAGGGTGGAATAGGACCCTGTCCCAGTTGTTATGGAGAAAGTGGTTAAATGCAAGGATCTGTTCTATTCTTTCCTTTTCTGTCTCTTCTCTGTCTGGTTGTGCAACAAAATTTTCCTGTGAGACTTCGGACTTGAGCAACCCAAACAGTCTCGCAATTCTTTGCCCCTCGCTGTCTCTCAGTCCTCTCTTGCTTTCTGTCTTTTCCTGCCATGCATATCTGCCGTTACAAAAATATATGCCACTCAACATGTGGAAATGTAACTGATGTTGGGGTCTCTTTTGTTTAGAAAATATATAGTGTTACTGTTGATATGTATATATTTATAATTTGAGATGAGTGCAAAAAGCTGTTGGAAACTAGAGGTTACCTTAGTGCAAATCTTTAAGCCTTTTGCAAAAACTATGCAAAAGGGGCCTCAGCAAGCATACTGTATTCTAGCAGCTCCTGCCTGATATTTACAAAAACAGGATGCTTGCTAAGAATGGAGGTTGAAAGGACTTATAAAGGAACTAAGCTGCAACTGCTAAAGAAGAAGAAACAGGGACAGAGCGACTGTAGTAAAACTACTGCATTTCTCCTCTGTGCATAGTTATTCTGAACAAGTTTTTTTTTTATGTTACTGCTACTGTAAAAAAATATTTTGGTGAATTCTACAACTGCTCCTGGTTTTCCTATGCTTTCTAGCCTGTGCCTTTACGACAGGGTGGTACTGTCAGTCACCAGGCAGGAAAGGGACCTTGGGGTTATCATATCTGCTGACCTCAGAGTGGCAGGGTAGTGTAACAAAGCAGTGAGTATGGCAGGTGTGGACCTTGGGGTTATCATATCTGATGACCTCAGAGCGTCCAGGTAGTGTGAAAAAAGCAGTGGGTAGGGCCAGTCTGATACTGGGGTGCATAGGGAGAGGAATCTCCAGCAGAAAGGGGGAAGTGGTGTTGCCACTGTATTGCTCACTGGTGAATATTTTATCCAGTTCTGGAGGCCTCACCTCAGAAAGGACATAGACAGGGTGGAGGCAGTCCATAGGAGGGCAACTAAAATGGCACAGGGGTTACACCAAAAGCCCAATGAGGAGAGGATGAGGGATCTCAACATGTTCGCCCTGGAGGAGAGAAGAGCGACAGGAGACAAGATAGAGACCTACAAGTACCTCACAGGGGTAAACAGAATGCAGGACAGGCATCTCTTTCAGATCAGTAAGAGCACCAGAACCATGAAACATGCGAGGAAGATGAAGGGGGGGAGAGTTTAGGAGGGATGTGAGTAAGCACTACTTCACTGAAAGAGTGGTAGATGCCTGGAATAGACGACTAATGGAAGTGGTGGAAGTGAAAACAGTAGGGGGCTTCAAGCATGTGTGAGATAGACGTAGGGGAATATTAGTAAATAGGTAGGGTGGAAGGAGGGTTGCTGGAGACCAGTTAGGGTCTGCAGAGACAGACTAGGCAGGGACCATCTGGGCAGACTGGGTGGGCCATGGGGTCCTTTTTTGCCAACAAATTCTGGGTTTCTATGAGGCAGTGTGCTCTAATTGTTAGAACAAGCTTGGGAACCTGGATACCACAAGTTCAAACCCCACTGCTGCAGAGAAAAATGCTTACTGTATGACCCTGGGCAAGTCACTTAAGCTCCCAGTGCACCAGTTCACCCAGCCGTAGAAATCAGTAAAGCAAGATCCCAGTGAAAACAAGATGCTACAGCCTAACTGGGCTATCCTGGGAAAATATGTTATCAATACACATGACACACTGCATATGGGTTTGAGCTTTAGACTGCAAGTGTGTGGGTTGGACAGATGCACAAGCCACAGATAGTTGTATATTTGGGCTCTCCATTTTATGGATCCTATACACCGGTCTTGTATTAAACAGCCTTTTCGGTAGGCTTCCTTTCAGCATGCTAAATTCCTCAGTTCACCTTACCCTGTAATCAACAAGTGAAAAAAAGACTATTGTTTCAATAAGGTTATGAGGCAGAAAAACAAATGGGCTGCCAGCGAATTTATACCCTCCTTTGGCTACAGGGCAACAATTTATCACAAAAAGCCACTGTGTTTACCTCACAGACAGTCTGGGATTATCCGCAGCGCAATTACCTTCCATTCAGATCCCAAATTACATCAAGGCACTTTGTGAGAGCTGGAGATGGTGGCATTGTTACCAACCTTTTTGTGCGATGATTTTTAAAGCAGAACTGCTCTTTGCCACTGTTTTCTGTGGGAGCTGGTTGTGGTTTATATGTATATTTCTACAACAAATGTCACACAAAGCACAAAGATAACACATTGTATCTTGATAGGAGTGACAGCTGACTTCTAGATAATATGTGATCAAAAGGCCAGCCATTTTATCTTAAAAACTCCAGTATTAATTGGCTGCCTGAGGACTACTCAACCAAGGGAAGAGCAGTTTGACAACACTTGATGACATCAGAGTGGAGCCATGCGGCATTCTAATCAGAGTAATGAACTGAAATTAACAGTCTGGTAAGACTAGATAGATAGACTAGCTAGCCCTTTGGATTTTTAATGCTGTCATCATCTATGATTCTATGTTAAAGCTCTAAAAAACAGCTCATTTAGTTGGCCCTCTGGGGCAGTGGGTTTGAGGAAGAGCTTGGACTGTAGTGTTCACCGGGGGGGGGGATTAAGCATCCCAGCAGGCACTCTTTTCTGGATAGGTAGGGTTGCACTCTTTGCTACCACATTGTCACCTGGGTGACCACAGGTGGTGGTGGTGCAGCTGGAGAGCAAATGGGTGGTGATGGTGGGGGAGGTTGCACAGCCTGGTTTAGCACAGTCACACATAAACATGCACACACACACACACCTTGAAGCCTGTACCAGTAGTGTCCATAAGTGTGGACCTGACAAGAAAAACACCCGATGTGCAGCAGAATGCTGCAGGCTTGCACCCCTGCTCCCAAACTGCCCACTGGTCTGGCAGTCCCCATTCTCGATGGAGATCATTGATGACAGTATTCTGTTGGGAACCTGCCACAGGGGAAATGCCTTCAGTGAAGGAACTGCCCCTGTAGACTCCCTGAGGACCAGGTAAATGAAAGAGATGTGAGGGAAAAGGCTTGGGAGGTGGCCTGGCTGAGGAGGGCAGCATCACAGACTGGGAGACAAAGAATGTGAAAAAGAACACATTTAATGTGAAAGTTTTAGATTTGAAAATATGTGGTATAAACTGGACACACAATGGCTTGACTCAGAATAGGCCATTTATCATTACTTGTGAGGGGCAAGACTTTCATAACTCACTCATGGCTTTAGTTATGATCCTATCCCCACACTCATGGAGAAGATTTAGCCTCTTGAAAAAGTGGAACAATCATGGCTGGCCTGTCAGCACAACAGCAGCGCTATCTCTCACGGGATCGGCGAAGTGAGTCTGGGTAGTTGGGAGCCAGCTGGGGTAGAAAAGTAGAGCATTCAAGTGTACACTCCTTTTCTCGTGGAGGGGGGGGCCTTCCAGTTCCCGCTACCAAAGTGCTTTCTGGGTAACAACAGGGGGAGGTAGCATGGGGATTGCAAAGCTATGGAGGATATCTCCGATGTCGAGCGATGTGCGCATGGGCACCTTCGTCATGATGTCCTACCGTAAGATGGCCTCAGGAGGGGGGAATGAAAATGGTGGAAAAGAAGCCTCAACCAAGCAAAATGATGGCTGTGTCACACACACATACCCACATCCTCTGACTTTGGCTCTCCTCCTGGTAACCGCATGCAACTCCCAAGGGACAGGGACCTGACCCAGACCAAGGGCCCCATCATGGGGGCAAGCCACGAGTGCAACACAGGGTTTCAAGATAAGTCCTGGAAAAAGGCAGGGTGATTGAGTCCTGAGAAGGGGGGCCAAGAGTCAGCTATGGGAAATGGCGAAAGAGAAAGAAAAAAGTGGAGAAACACACTTTTCCAAAATTTGAATGTAAGGAGCTCTTTTGCTTTTAAAGAGGCCTCAAACACAAATAATTTTGGAGCTGACTGGTTGTATCAATGGCAACAATTTATAATGTATTCCAAATGACAGTGCTGTAGGCTGACCCGGTGATGTGGCGGCAGGGCACCACCCACTGCCACCAGGCAGAATGGGGTTTGTATTCCAACCCCAGAAAGCTACACTGAGTGACTGTGGCCAAACATGTCTCAGAACTGAAACTCTTGGGTTAGGTATGGCGTTGGCTACCCAATATTCGGAACCTGCTGCTGCCCAACCAAGATGGGGCATTGGTGTCAGATAGAAAGGCCACTGCTCACTTGCAGTACCAGCTAGAGAAAGGGAACATCATGGAGATCTCGATCATGGGAGTGGGTGGAAGGGATAACTGCAGGGATAAATCGGACAAAAAATATTAATGATTATTATAGTATTAAACTTCTAAGTACTGTCTTCTATTATTTCATTTTTGGTAACCTGGTAAGTACACGTAGAAATGCCAATATTCAGGTAAAACCAGAGAAATTCAGAATGCATAACCCATCACTACAGAACAGGGAAACAGTTGTGCTGTGCAATAAAAAAAAAACGTATTTCCTGCTAAACATGAATAATCAAGTGATCAGCTGTTTTACCATTTGAGAAAGTGCAGGAGTGCTTCGTCATTCTTCACAAGAAGGAGGCCAGCTGTGGAGGAGGGTGGGTTGTGTTGGTCACCTTCCTACACATGGGGGGCTTCATTTTATGAAATTTGGGTAGTGGAGAAGAGGGTGGGACTTAGTTGATGCTGTCAGGATAGGTCACTTTTCTGAGCAGCTTCAAACTGACACATTCCCAAGGCATGGGACAGATCTTCTTCAGTCTCTAAACTAGTGTCTCTAGCACTAGCGTCAGGGCATTCAGGATCACTGCCATCCCTAACCCTCTGACAATGGGTCACCCCTCCTTCTTCAGAATATCTGTCCATAGCTGTCTGGTTAACTGCTACTGGGGAATTTTCTACCCCCCTTTCATTAGTCTCCATAGCAGGAGACACAGGCTGGGGAACCAGCCTCCCAGTGGTTTCCACAGTGGCTTCTATGGGGTTCCTTATCAGTTTTAATTACATCCTGTGGTTTCAGATGCTGACACCTTATAATTTAAAGGGCCAAATCTCAAAGAATGACATTTCATACACTGACCATGGACTGACGTGGAACCTTTGTAAAAGAGCCCTGGCTCAGAGGTATTGTAATCCTAGAATATAATTAAAAAAAAAAAAAAAAAAAATTGATACTACCAATATCATACAATAATCAGAACCAGCTGGCCAAGCGTCACAGGGTGCAGTACATGCAGGGGTGGGGGGTCTACTAGACGCCGGGGAGTGGGCATTTGTTAATAGTGATAGGGAGAGGGTCCACTAGACACCAGGGAAATGTCTCTTCTCTGTGGCACCTGGTGATCGTGGGGGTACCTTTATAATTTCACAATGGGTGAGCAATCGGGAGGGGTGGGGAGACCACTAGACACCAGGGATGTTACAATTTATTTGACAGTCTGGCATGCAATTGGCGAGGGGGGGTTAATTTAATATTACATGGCCCTCGATGGGGAGGGTCATTTTACATGTGGGAGGCTTATGAGCAGTGGGTGAGGACCACTAGACGCCAGGGAAATTTTTGGGGGTATGGGGCACAGGGATTGGCGCACAACCAATTTAACAAATTAACTTTGTTGGTCAAGTTGCCAAACTCTGCCGGATGAGTTTTCAAACTTGACATTTTGCAGAGGGCTTCTGCCCCCGCCCCCCGATCTACTAAGTGGAGTGAGAACAACTGGCTGATTATTTTGCGGAGCGAATTTTCCACACTTTGCCCATCTCTACGCCAGTTATGCTGGAGTACATCTACTTAAAAAGAGGACTGGCATATATAATATTACATTTGTCAGGATTGAAACGGTTAGTGCTTTTTTTGGGGGGGGCGAATTTGGAAAAAAACTATAGGCCAGTGTAAACATTTGTGGATTTTTTAATTTGGGGGGTTCGAGAGAATTTGGGTCTAAATGACAGCACTGATTTGGCATCATTCCTCTGCTACGCTCTTCCTTTGTAGGTCTATGGATCTCCCTACTTCTTTATACAGGAATTTCCTTCCATGGGTTTCTCCAAACATAGTTGTAAAATTCCCTGTGTGGGTTATAGATCAGGAGGCAGTATAGCACAGTGGTTTAAGGCTCTGAGCTCGAGACCTGGGTTTGAATCTCACATCCTCCACTTGCATGCTATGTGACCCTAAGCAAGTCACTTAACTTCCTTGTGCTCCCTGGTTGCACCTCTAAACAAACTTCAGCTTAGTCTCTCCTGGTAAAAAAAATTAAAAAAACATTCTTTGGCACCCAATTTCACTTGTATCCAGAGATGACAACGATGTCACTTTTTTAAATGTATTGTAATATTTATGTCTCTGTTTATATATTACAGCATACCAAAAGTACTATGTCTTCTCCTGAGAAAAACCTTGGTCTGCTGGGACATGAAAATCCTGAAATGAAATCTAAGAGAACAGGAAAATCCTATATTGAGATACCCTCCACTCAGGAATAATATTGTGTAAGCCCCCACCCCCACCCCAAATCTGGAGCTCAGCTTGTCTGCCTCCTCCGCACCAGTGATCCAGTCTTCACCCTTGGTCCTCCCAGGACTGCCATGGTGGGAACCAGCAGGGAACCTGTGGCAGTATCCAGGAGACCTGGTAGGATTCAAGCCAGGGCTCCAGGTAAAATGTCCATGGCAGTTGCCGTCAGTTCCCCTCTGACCTTGGGCCCATCCAGTGTCTCAGGGGCCAAGGCAGGGAGCAGAAATCTAGAGTAGCAGCATTGCTGGCATTCTCCATGCCCAGGAACTGAAGAGGGCCAGGCGAACAGGAGCCACAGAATGGCATGTTGGACTGCCATGCATGCGCAGTGGCACATTTTCTGGGCCTGTGCTCCAATAGCAAAACCAGGCAGTGCATCCATGTCAAGAGAGGATCCCTGCTCCAAGAATGTAAACAGAGCTAGCTGGGATCAAATGTTCTACATGCTGGTGGATGCAATCCAAAGGGTTCCCAGTCCAGGGCAGGCAGTGGGTTGGGAACCAGGATGAGAGCACTGTGCAGATGCACATCAACAGGGCCAGTGGCATGGATGGTCACCTCCATGCACCAAGCACCTGACTCTGGAACAGGCGAAGTGCCCAGGACAATGCATATATGCCTGGACCCCAGGACAATAAGAAGGGTCAGGGCAGCAATAAATCAACTCTTGGAGACTTTAAAGGGACACTGTCAACCCCCTTAGGTCTCAAAGTGTCCCTAGTTTAAAAAAAACATTTTATGATTGCTAACATTCTGTAAAGATTGCTGATGTAGCTGGTAGTTTGATTCGGACTCTTTTTTTCTTTAAAAAAGTGAAAAACAGACTGCCCAACATACTGGTGTTATCACACAAACACAGGTTTTGTTTACATTCCTTGATCAGCTCCAACTGCATCTTTCCTGGACTAGGGAACACCCACAATACAGTCTAGCCCCTCATGATGCATTGGGAGTTTAGGGGGCTACTGCCTCATGAGTGACTGCACTGTTTGGGTGTGTTTGTAATGCTCAGGAAGTATGCAGTAAAAATAGACCCAGGACTACAAACACAACAAGGTTGTTTACAAGTATACATTAGCACGCATTTCAGTTCTACTAAACAAGGAGACAGACAAAACAAACAGCAACATCAGTGAATGTTATAGAAGGTAAGCAATCATAAAATGTAGGTTTTTAACTAGAAATAATATGATGAAAAACAGATTGACAGTGTCCCTTTAAATAAAAAGGCGGCAAGCTGCCAAAGTGGCACTACATAGTAAACAAAGATGGCAGCCCCCATGATTGAAGAGCCTGCTAGGTATCATGGGAAGGAGTCGTAAGCCAGGTCCAGCTTTGCCACCAATCTTGGCCAACTGGAAAGCAGCTCGTGCCAGAGACAGTTTGCCTCTGAACAATCCTAGCCAATTAGGCATTGCATTTCACGCAGAATAAAAGGGACTGCTTTCAAAGTTCATGAAAGTTCAGTCAGGTAAGAGAGTGACTGCGTGTCAAGGTGTAAGATGGTGTGCCACTATCCGGGCAAGGCAGACCTGGCAGGCTAAAGGTGTTTGGGATCCCAAGTAAAGTATTTGTGTGAAGCAAAGAAGTTTTCAACAAAACTATAGTTTTTAAACCACTGAGCCCCACTCCACTAGCAGGCTCTATGTCCCCACTGTGGTACCACTGCAACTATTGAAAGATCTCTTACTCGTGGCCTTTGGAGGGAGTTAAGCTGGGTGCACCCGCATTGGGGTTTGAGGACTGCTGGGGGGTGGGCAGAGTTTAATGGGGCAATATATTGAACTGTTAATTGCCTAAAGGATTTGCATTCAGACTGCTTAGGTAGAGATACTGCTACCCCCATTTAGCCCATTTTACTGAGCTGCCCCCCCCTTGTTCTTTCCGTACCCACCATTTTAAATAATTTATTTGTCTGAACTGCATTTTATGGTTTGGGGACTGTCATTGCTTACTGTATCACTTATTTTGGAGGCAGGACTGTGTGGGTACTTTATACACGGTTTCCTGAGGTGTAAGAGCTGTGTGTTTCAGCATCCAGTTACCCCATATCGTCACCCCAAGTGGAAGCACTGCACCGCATTGGACCAGCGTAGCACATCCTTCGGTAACCCAGGCCAGTCTCCTAGGGAGGTGAACTTCGAGGGCCCTGGTACAACAGCCATCACAATTATATCACAGACTTTTAGTGATGCCTTTTAGATGCAACAGTATTAACTAAGTTTTGTGCAAGGTACTTTACTGGCCTATTTATGTCTTTATTATATGTAATACTATGACTTGCACTTCTACATGTAAGCCCCCTATGGGAGCTTACCAGTAGTGCCCTGCTGGCAGGTGGGGCCCGGGTCCCAGGTAGTAGAAAAGGGGTGGACTTGGCGCCAAAAAGAAGTAGGGGGCGGCTCATGGAATGGGATCACCCGGTGAAGTGACCGGCCAGATTTCAGTCATGAGGGACGAAGTTTAGGGCTGGGGTGGGGCATTTGCCACCCCGGCCCACTGCTATTGAAGTTTCAGTGTGTGACAGGGTCATCGTGGCCCTGTTAATGTTCCACTTGGTTGCTGCAGGGGTCAGAGATCCAACGCCATTGGGAGCTGGGGCCCGAAGGGTACAGGAGCCTACATCCATGATCCCTGGCACCGGGGCAGGTGGGCAAAGAGGTTCCCCAATATTGTTTGGCCTGGTCAGTTGCCACAGGGTCCTGGGTGCACGAGTCAGTGGTGGGAGCCCGATTTGTTAGGGTAGCAGTGGTGGCAGCCTATTTCCTGGTCACCGGTTTGGGACTTCATAGATATTATAGGTATCATGCAAGCTAGTTGAGCCATAGGCCCATACAAAACCTTGCCCTTTACACAAAGGGATAACCCTTAATTCCTAATTTCTTGAAACAATTATCCAGTCTTGTTTTAAATACAGTCATTGAACTGCTGCTTGGTAGCCCATTCCATATACTAATAACCATTTGACTATATCATTCTGCTCTCCTTTTAGTTAAATTAGTTTCACCTTTAAGCTGTAAGTCATGAGCACTTATGCTGTAGACTTATTCACTAAGTTCAGAACCAAGGCACTCCCATAGATCACTATTGGATACTGACTTAAATAACTAACACAGGTACCCTCAAAGTCTTCTGTACTCAACTGAGTACAGGTCCAATTCAATCAACCTGTTCTCATAGCATAGATGCTCAATGCCAGAGACCATCTTGGTCACCCTTCTCTGCACCCTCTCCAGGATTCCAATCTCTGACCTATTAAATGGGGACCAAAACCGAGAGCAATACTCCAGCTGTGGCCTCACCAGGGAGCAAAATAAGGGCATAAATACACCTCTGTCCCTACTTTTGATGTGTCTGCGTATACAATGATGAATGGCATGTGCCTTCTTTGCACTCTGTTTGCAATGTTGTTCAAATTTTAGGTCACTGGATATGGTTATGCCCAAATCCCTCTCCTCTGTTATTTCCTTGAGTTGCCTGCCATTCAATACATACTTTGCTCCCTGATTTGTTCTTCCTTGGTGCATGACTGCACACTTACCCAAGTTAAATTTGAGCGTGTAATTGTCTGGCCACTCTTGCAATTTATATAGCTCATTCTGTAATCTATCCACATCTTTAGAATTACTGACAACAGAACCAACCTTCATGTCGTCAGCACACTGAGATATCCAAACACCGTCATCACAATACATTGTGGCTACATACATATTAAATAGGATGGGTCCACGTATGGAACACTGCGGTGCTCCACTTGTCAACATAGCCAAATCTGATGATGTGCCTCTGATCTTGACTTGCTGTGACCTCCCATAAAGCCAAGATTTAATCCATGTCAACCCACTGATATCTAGTCCTGTTTTCAGTAAGGTTTTTATTAGCGCACTATGTGGGACAGTATCAAAGGCCTTGCTATAGTCTAAGAACTCAACATCCACAAGCTTCCATCTATCAAGTGCTTTACTCACTCTTTAAAAAAAATTGCAAAAAGATTGGTGTGGCATGATCTACCCGAAATGAAGTCATGCTGGTTTACATCCTCCAAACTAGTTTTCTTGATGAAATTCTCCATATAATAATACTAATAATTTTTTATTTATCAAGCGCAATTCAAATATAAAAGCGCTATACAGATATAAATAATAAACTTTAAAACAAAAGTTAAAATCCAATGTACATAACCAGTAATTATTCACAGTAATTCACAAAGACAAGATTAAATAAATGGGTTTTTTAGTGCCTTCTTGAAACTCTCCATGGTCTGGCACTGTCGAACCCGATGAGGTAGGGAATTCCACAGGGTAGGTGTTGCAAAAGCAAATGAATGAACACCAGATGTCTTCAGCTGTACCCTGGGAACCTCTAGCAATCCATCATTGGTGGAACGAAGGGGCAGGGGGGCAGTAGGGGTGACGAAGCTCTTGCAGGTAACTCGGACCCAGTCCGTATATGGCTCTGTAGGTCAGCAAGCTGACCTTAAAGGTGATCTGCCATTGCACTGGAAGCCAGTGCAGTGTATGCAGCACAAGAGTAATATGGCTAGATCAAGAAAGCCCAGTCAGTAACCTGGCTGCCACATTTTGCACTAGCTGCAAATGGTGGATATCAACCCCTGGCAGCCCTAGGTAGAGGGCATTGCAGTAATCCAGGCAAGAGGTCACAATCACATGGACCAAAGTTGGAAGATCACCAGTTGAAACCAGGTGCCTAATCCGAGCAATGTTCCTCAGATGATAAAATGAGATCTTGACCACAGATGACACCTGCAACTTCTAGGTCAATCCCTCATCATGGATAATGCCCAAACTATGCACCCATTCAGAGGTCCTCAGCTGGCAGTTACCCAGTACCAGGCAAGATACTCACTCTGCCGAAGATCCCTCTACCTGGTGACCCGGGTCCACCACCAAAATCTCAGTCTTGTCAGAATTCAGCTTCAACCAGTTGGCACACATCCAGTCTTGGATCTTGGATAGGCAAGAGTTAAATACCGAGAGCGCAACATCCTGGCCAGGTGCAAAGGACATGTATAGATGAGTATCATCTGCATAGCAGTGAAAACTCAAGCCATATCGCCCTACAATGTTCTCCAATGGCAAACATGTACACTGCTAACAACATGGGGGAAAGCACCGAGCCCTGCGGAACCCCACATGGCAGGGAAAAAGAGTCAGAGGAAAAAATTCCTGACACAACTCTCTGAGACCTGCCAGTGAGGAAAGAATAAAACCATCTGAGGACTGTACCAGACAGTCCACAGATCAGCCTCAGGTGCTCTAGCAATACTCCATGGTTCACAGTGTCAAATGCCGCTGAGGGATCAAGGAGGACCAAGATAATACGGCTCCTCTGATCTCTCGCAACAAGGAGGTCATTGAGCACCCAAACAAGGACAGTCTCGGTACTGGACCTTTTCCTGAAGCCTGACTGGAAGGGATCATAGATGTCATGGATGGCAAGATGGTCCTCCAGCTGCAGCGCAACTACCATCTCAATAACCTCACCCACAAAGGGCAGGTTAGAGACGGGTCTGTAGTTGGCAAGACAGTCTGGGTTGAGAGAAGATTTCTTAAGAAGGGGAATCACCACTGCCTCTTTCAAAGAATCCGGGAATACCCCGGTCTCAAGCGAGCTCCAGACCATCTCCGCCAGGACGGGGCCAATGACATCCACACACTCCACAAGGAGGCAGGTCGGGCCTGGATCCAAACTACAGAAAGTCGGACGCATACTCTGGATGATCATCATGACATCTGAGATCGCCACCTGGCCAAATGCTGACCAACCAGACAGAGGTTCTGTGACCTCCCACCGGTTGCTGCAACCCCCCCTTACAGCATGCCAAACAGATCTCAGACCTGAGGCCAGCAACCTTATCTGCAAAGAATCCAGCAAACTCATCACATTTATCCTGTGACAATGCTCTTTGCAACTGCAAACAGGCTGGATTCCACAGTCTGTCCACAGTGCAAACAAGCTGAGCTAGTCGGTTCCGTGCAACAGTGATTTCTCCGGACAGGAGCTCTGCCTTCTTATGGGAAATCTCCGATTAATAGTCCACATAATGTGCCATCAATCTAAGGTTGTTGGCATCTACGCCTGATTTCCACCAGCGTCGCTCTAGCCTTCACCCCACTCTCCTCATCTCCCTCAGGGTCCCATCAAACCATGGGGATCGAGGTCGAAGGGAGAGGGGCGAACACAGACAGGAGCTATGGAGTCCAGAGACACTACCACGGCACAATTGTAGGTTCAGGTAGAATCTCTGGACCCATGTTGTATCGCACATCCCCGAGCAGGGTCCAGCACCGCCATTAGGTCATCTGGGACTACATCCCTTAATGGGTGGTACCAGACCATCTCAGAAAGGGCAGACCTACAGGGGGTGCCTGGAAGCCAAATCTGATAGTGTGACAGTCAGACCATCTGACTGGTTCCACCACCAAGTCAGTGCTTTCCATACTCAGTAGGAAGACCAGATCCAGAGAGTGACCCGAAATATGAGTCGCAGAGGAAGCAACCTGTGTGAAGCCCAATGTATACATTAGTTGGAGAAAGTCCTGTCAAAAATGTGAGAGTTCATCATTGATCCAGGCACTGAAGTCACCCAGCACCATCATTCTGGGCAACTCCAACACCGTATTGACAACGAAATTTGCAATGTCCTGCAAAACTTGCTTCCTATCCCTGGGTGGATGGTAAATGAGAAGAATTTTGCACCCCACACCTGTGTCCAGGATGCACTCAAAGGGTCTGGTCTCACCCACCGGCACCTCTACCAGGTCCAGCTCTGTTCTAAAACAAATGGCAACACCCCCATCCCTATGATCCAGCCTCAGACAGTGTATCACCCAGAACCCAGCTGGCACCACTGCCTCAACAACTGGGCCAGCATTCGTGTCCAGCAAGGTCTCGGTGTTGCATGCCAGGTCCGCTGACACCACAAGATTAGCAATGAAAGCTGTCTTGTTTTTAATGGACCTGGCACTGCATAACACCACCTGGGTAGGATGGGGTTCCAAGGCTGCCCGAGGAACCTGCCCACCAAATGTGGAGCCCTTGGGTATGGGTACTAGACAGGGAGGACCCCTCTTCAGTCTCCATTTTGCCCCAGGGCATCTTCTTGTCCCCACCACCCCAATCCCACCACTTCGCTCCTCTCCTCCCCATTGTCCGGGACTGCGCCCTCCATGCCTCCTATCCACTATCCCCAATGCTCTACAATGGGTATACACCTCAGCAGACAAAGATGGACAATTAAAAGGGCGAAGGCCCAGAAGTTCTGAGGCGGAGTAGCGCTTAACCAGGAGAGCCCCTTGCCAACACATCCTGTCTAACACCCAAAGCCAGTCCCCCTATGAAAATAACACAAAAAATAAACAATCCCCCCTTAACCCTCTCTTAACCCAAACCCTAAATCAAACCCATCCCTACAGTCCCCTAAAGTTCAGTGCCAAAGCGTTCCAGTGGAAATCAGTGAAACAATGAAATTCGCTACCTACAAAGCCCACCAAGCTTCATGAAGAAGATTCGACTGGATGAGGCTCTCACCCTCCCCCAGTCCAAATAATCTAAACCAATGCTGCTTTCTCGGATCAGCAACCACAGAAATTAAATTAATTCCACACGGAGCTCCTGGAGGTACTCTCACTACCTCCCCAATGTGATGATTAAGTTCTGCTTACTGAACAACACAGCAAAAAGGTAGTCACCAGACCGAAAGAGCCAAAGGCAGACTCGAAATGCTGGGCACAAGGACAGATAATAAAAGCCAGTTATAAAGTATACTCAGTCAGTGGAACACTGAGTGCTTCAAACCAGCCATCCTCCAATCTTCACCTGGCTCCAAATTCCACCAATCCTTGGATCGCAAATCATGCCCCCCTTCCCTTGTAGGCCAAGGCCCAAGAAGCTGGCTACCAGCACATGGTCCCCGGGGAGAGGGTCCTCCAGCCCCCACCCCAGTACAGGATCCTTGGCCTCCTGAGGAACGCACCACCTACTGGTCCATATTCCACTGGGTGTGCACCTGGACACAGGCCCCAGCATGGCACCATGGCCCTAGGTCCAGGAAAACACTGTCCCTATACCCACCTCAAGGGGAAAATGGGCAGACCACAGAGTAATGCAGGGCAGCAAAACCAAGGGGCAGTGGAGAGTCCAATGTCCACCGACTTCTGGACTCAGCACCACCAATATAGTTGGCTGGGAGCCAACCCTCCGGTCAAAGACCCCCTATCGCTGTCCTCCCTGCCGCCACAACTCAACCTGTAGACCACCCTCTGACCCTTAAAGTATTCTTTTATAATGCCTTCCAAAACTTTACCCAAGGTTGATGCCTGGCTTATAGGTCTATAATTCCCAGGGTCTATCCTATCTCCCTTTTTATGTTTGCTGCACTTGCATGTGCAAAACATAATAGTGCCACCATCACAATTTTTGTAGGTGTGCCACCCCGCTCAATGCCCTGCTCCTTTTACAGGCAGCGGCCTCACCCACCAATAAATGTCTGAGCTGTCTACAGCAGTTCAGATGTGAGTGACGTACAGTTTAAAGCAAAGACTACTACAGTCAGTGGTGGATGTGTCGGCACTTGCATATGCCGGCAGGCACTTACATCCAAGTAGCATGCTGGGAGCCCACCCCAGCTGCTCATACGCCTCCCCCACCCCACACACTGTATGGCCGACGGGGTGCCCAATCCCCATTGGCTCCACTGCCCCCAAACAGACTTCCAGGTGCCACGCTGGGAGCCCACCCCACTGTGGCAAAAGTCCATATGGCCGACGGGGTGCCCAATCCCTGGTGGCTCCACTGCCCCCCAAACGAATTTCCAGCTGCCACGCTGGGAGCCCACCCCAACGTGGCAAAAGTCCCGCGTTGTCTCAAAAAAAAAAAAACACCTATAAGAAAAAAAAGGTCCCTCAATGACTCTCTCACCCCTCCCCCAATCCGCACCCACCCTCTGCATACCTCACCTCCCCACACTTAACTTTGGACGCCAGCATGATGACCTTCGGTGGACCGGGAACACATCTGCACTCTTCAAAGTCAACCGCGAACAGAAGAAATGCCGGTAAGCTCTATAATGGCATAAATGTTTTTTTTTCAACTTTTCTGCATATCTCGGCCATTTTTGGGTATTCTTTCACCAAATTTTCAACATGGGGTTCTTGGGACCCCCACCTCATAAACTCAGTCACTGTCATTTTGTTATTTAGTTCTGGAAGGTGATTTTGCGGTCACTGCATGGAACCACTTTTTGGGACTGAGTAATGAAACAACAGTGTCATTGTTCATGAAGTAGGCCTCCAAAAACCCTATGTTGAAAATTTAGTGGAAAAATTCCCAAAATTACTGTTTTATGAGCGTCCGTTGCGCAGTTCCTATGCACGCTCATAACTTTGAGAATATTTAATATTTTCACTCCATATTTTCAACATTGCCATTTTACCACACCTCCTTATGAACAGTATAGCTGTCATTTTTCCCATCTTACCCAAAATGTGTTTTCGCACATGTAGCACACATTGGCGTGGTCGGTGTGCAAAATCAATGTTTGGGACACATTAAGAAAATCACAGTGAGTGAGCAGAGGTATTAAAATTGTTATATTGAAAATTTGGTGACAAATGTCCATAAAATGACTGTGTAACGGGCGTGCATTGTGCAATTTCCAAACACTCTCGTAAGTTCATGAATTTGTAATATTTTCAGTCCAGATTTTCAACACTGATGTTTTTCCACACCTCCTTATGAACAGTACAGCTGTCATTTTTCACACCCTGGCCGAAATATGTTTTCGCACTTCCAGCACAGAATAGCACGGTCGCTGTGGGAAATTAGTGTTCGGGACAGATTAAGAAAATCACAGTGACACTGTTCATGAGCGGAGGTCCCAAAATGCCTATGTTGAAAATCTGCTCTAAAAATCCCCAAACTAATTACGTTATGGGTGTGCACTGCGCAGTTTCTACCCACACTCGTGACTTCACCAGTTTTTTTATATTTTCACTCCAGATTTTCAGCAATGCCATTTTTTTACACCTCCTCATGAACAGAACATCTGTCAGTTTTCACATCCTGTTTGAAATGTATTTTCGCACCTGTGGTGCCAAATGACGCAGTCACTGTGCAAAATCACCTTTTGCCTAACAAACTGATAGTATCACTGTTCATGTGATGCGGTCACAAAATGTCCATGTGGAAAACCTAGTGTAAAAATACCAAAAAATGCCCCAGGGCGTTAGGGTTTTCGACCATAATGCCCTACCCTGTAGGGACTGCTAGGCATCAGGGGTGTGACTTGGGATTGTTGACAGTAATGCACATGCCATTCCACCCCCACCCTGCCATCAGTGACAGACATTAAGGTGCACCTTGGACCCTTTGCCCCCAGAGTTCACCCCATTCTCCTATACTGCACCCATTTCAGCATATTTCCTTATGAAATGAGGTGAATGTAAAGCCCTAATACCCCAAGGCACACCTCGACACTTGTCAGTATCTGAAGGGTAGGGTGAGGTGAAATGTTGTGACCGTCATAGGCGATGACCCAAAGGCACACCCCAATGCCTGTCCATCTCTGCAGGGAGAGGGTGGAGTTGGCGTCACTTCAGTGCCATTCCTATACTGCATCAGTCTAACTCCTGCAATTCCACTGCTGATGTCAGCAAGCAAACATTTGGCATTGACAAATGCTTGTTACATAGAGGCGATACTGTTGCCTCACGCCAATTACTGACTGTGCAACCATAATTAAGTGATGTCTGAACTAGTGTCATAATAGGTCCTGCCAATTCCGCAGCAAGTTCTTTAATGAACTTAGGGTGGATCCCATCAGGACCTGGAGCTTTATAAGGGTTAATTTTTTCAAGTCATTGCCTAATATCTTGTTCTGTAAGGACAATTGGCAGTCACCCCATCCAATGTTTCTACAGTCGTAGCCAAAGTCATGGTCAGATATTTCCTGAAATGTATGTGATATTTCTAGAGAAATCTCCTGCTTTCTGCAGTTCCACAGTAGGGGGCAGCAGAAAGAAACTCTTTAGAAATATTGCAAAATCTCTGGAAATATCTGACCATGTCTTTGGCTGCTACTGTATCTCCAGGCTAGCTGTCTGTTCACCAAATACTGATGTACAGTACAGCAACTATTCATCATTTCTGCCTGGCTCTTTCATCCATAATAAGGTCACCTTTCTCATTGACCAATACCTTTAATTGTATACTACCTGCACAGTTCTGATTAATATCATTATAAAAGGCTTTACAATTATCTCTAACACAAGTTGCCAGTCCCAATTCAAAGTTTTGTTTAGCAGCCCTGATGTTAGCAGTGCGCTAAGGAGTCAAGACTACCAGGAGAAGCTTAGGTTTAGGTGCTGTTTCCATGGGGTGCTCGTAGTGTCAGCGTGGTCCTGGAGTGAGCGGTGACCTGCCTTAGTGAATGAATTGAAGTGTGTGCAGGAGGGAGAATGGAAGTAGCCTGTTCATCTTTAGGCTTAGCAAGACTGTACTGGCACCATCGGTTTGAGCCCAATTCGCTCCTCGGGAGAAAGTAGCAACACTAACTCGGATCAGCCATTTGCTGAAATGTAAGCATGGCTTGTGCTATGTAAAAGTCCACCATTTGAACCGTTTCTCCATGCACCATGGCGTGGCTGTTTTATACTCCAATTAAATCTGTTTTACACGTGTTCTTGTTTGCGGACAATGGACTTAATTGGTGTGGATCTCTGTGACTGTCTAACCACAATTACTCCCTGCAGCTGTTAGCACCCCCTGAAGACACTGTCGGCACCCCCAGACCATCTTCTGAACCAGGCAAATGAGTCAGTTCAAATCATTGGGACTGTGTTTCTTGCTGTGAGTGCCCCCACTCCCCCGACATACCACCTGGCATACCCCTAGACACCGGGAGAGGGGCTTCCATACATCTAGTTATGATTCACTGATGTTGCACCGTCACTTATAGGTGTACTGTTTCTTTAAGGCCTGAAGATAAAAGGGAGCACTTTGGTGGTAGTCACCTATCTTCTGATGAAACTTGAAGTTTGTCAGGTGAAATGTAAGGTGTTTTATCAATGATTTACTCACAGTGACCTCCCATCCTTGCTGATGAGCCACATATATTGTAGAAGTCTGTCCGAATGTAAAGTGCATGCTTGAAATGCACATGCTATAAAAGGGAAGCGTTTATGTTCCTATCCTCACCTCAGGGTCATTTTTCAGTTGTGGCTGCACTATTTTTCCCTTTGGCTGCAAAGTGGCTAAATCTCCTGAGCCTGACGGCATGCACTCAAGGGTGCTAATGGAGCTGACGGCAAAGCTCACAGTCCCTGACCTGTTTAACTTTCTGCTGAATACTGGAATGGTGCCTCAGGAATGGAGGGACACTAATGTAGTGCTCCCACATAAGAATTAGGCAAGGGATGACCCAGGGAACCACAAATCAGTCAGCCTGACCTTTGCAGTGGGCAAGCTGATGGAAACTAGAGGTGTGCAAAACCGGAGAGGTTTTGGTTTTGCCATATCACCACTGGTTTTGGTTCTGGATTCATGGCCAATATTCATTCAACATAAAACATGGCCTGTACCTTCATTTTAAAGTATAATGTAAAGGACAACAGGTTAAATTCTGTAGGAAAACAGCCTTTATTTGATAGGAGTACACAAAAAAAAATACATGGTCCTCCTGTCCCGACTCCTGCTTTGTATGGGAAATGGCTGGTGACTGTGCAGACAGAGGCTACTCAACTGCTGGTCTGCTCCAGTTTCACACTTGATGCGAACCTTTCTTTGACAGGAATACACAGAAACAAAAAATATGGTCCTACTGTACTGATTCCTGCTCATGTGGGAAATGGCTAGTGACAACGTACAGACAGCTGCTACTTAACTGCCGGACTGCCCCCTTCCTCCAAAATGTTTCTCACATGATGCAAGACCATGCACCTTTATTCAACAGGACTACACAAAAAAAATATGATACTCCTGTCCTGATTCCTGCTTGTGTGGGAAATGGCTGGTGACACTGTACAGCCAGAGGCTGTCAACTGCCAGGCTGCCCCCTCCCTCCAAACTGTTTCACACATGATGCAAGCCTTTATTTTACAATTTGACAGGAACACACACACAAAAAATATGGTCCTCCTGTCATGACTCCTGCTTGTGTGGGAAATGGCTGGTGACGCTATGCAGATCGAGGTGGTTACCCGTTAAATTTGCGACCACAAAATCTCGACTGCAAAAATGGCAAATGCAAAATAGCAATCTTGATTTTAGTTACCATCACACAATGGTGAACATGCGTAAATAGTGATTAAACCTCCCAATGTGCGCACAATAATTGCGATGCGCAAAATATCCCGTATACAATACAATATCCCGTGGATGGGGCCCCTTTGAGGTCTAGTGCATTTAGAAAGTTCTTAATAATTAAACCCTCTCAGAAGTACTCATCTTGAATTATCTAAAAAAAAAACGATTTACCATTCGCAGTTTATAGAAAACAACAACTGGCGTGTTCCCAGTTCCAGGCTTGTCTCCACCACTAGGTGTGAGATCATTCTCCCCCACCCCCTCTGTCGCAGTGAAAAGCTGATTCTCCTGACTCCCTAAATCCAGTTGCCCCAATGTGTAAAAAATGGGACACTCCGTCTTCGCGGATCTGAGTTATGCCATTTCATAGCCACAGGACATTTTTGAGGCGTTAAGAACCACAGTAAGGACTTAGGGTGTAACACATGCTGTACAGTACCTGCACCCTCAGCTGGCTGGTAGCTAGCATTTTAGGATTTTGTAAACTCTGGACAGGACAGGACAGTAAACATGATTCAGACTGTAAACCCTGAATTTTAAAATCGGAACTGTGAGTACATTTTCATAAGGCTGGTGCAGGTAGGAGACTAGGTCAGGAGCTGTCTAGCTTGTCAGGTTGTATGCTCCACATCCTCCTACAACACAGCAATCTGTATTATTACGGCACCGCTAATATGTGTGGCGCAAATAAGACAATGAGCTATTATAGTTCTCGCTATTAAATACTCGCCAATTTGGTGATTGCAATTTTTTAGTCTTGATTTTCACATGGAACCGATCGAGGCCACTCCACTGCTGGGCTGTCCCCCTCTCTCCAAAATGTTTTATCCATGATGCAAGGCTGCACACCTTTATTTGACAGGACTACACAAAACAAAATATGGTCCTCCGGTCCTGAATCCTGCTTGTGCAGAAAATGTCTGGTGACACTGTGCAGACAGAGGCTACTCATCTGCTGGGCACAGCTCGACTACTTCAAAACCACCTTCTTAAGCATCCAGAACAGCTATGCACCCCTTAGATGCATCCGAGTCTGCAGATATCACCTTCCTAGATCACTGCCGACCTCCTGGATTGTCTAAGGACTCGGGACTTAGCATGGAAGACCTATAAACAGTCACCCTCCTCTGCTGCCTATCAGAAATATCGCCATCCCCAGAACATATGTACTAGATTAGTGCTTCAAGCTAAAGCTGCTTACTTTTCTAGTACCTTCCAAACAAATATAAATCACCCATCTAAATTCTGAAAAGTGGTGCACACTCTCTTCTCCCCCAACTGGCCCCCCTGCCCCCACTATTATTGTGGCTGATATTACTCTAGCTGCCGCCCCCATTGGTAGTTGAAGTATTTAATACATCTTACTTCCTGCACCTCCTCCCTCTCTCCACCTTCCCACCATGCCTCCTCCACCCCATCCCCTGTGCCCCTCAGCCTACCTTCCTCTTCTCCCTGTCTCCTCCTTTCGATAGTCTCAGGGTCTCATGGCACTAAACCCATCTAAAGGTAAAGCCCTGACGACCTTGATCAAAACAGTATAGCGCAGTGGTTTAAAGCTTTGAGCTGCAAATCTGAAGACATCCAGCAGACCAGACCTGGGTTTGAATCCCACAGTTTCCACTTGCATACTGTGTGCGACCATGAGCAAGTCACTTAACTTCCCTGTGCTCCCAGGTCGCTCCTGTAAAAAAGTTTTCAGCTTAGTGTGCTACTCCTGGTTAAACAACTAAATAAAAAAAATATTATACCTGTCCGCCCCTGCCATTGCGCAGCCCATTGCTGACTTATTAAACCACTCGTTCACACTGACCTCTGTCCCTGCCACAATGAAGTAGGCTACCATCATCCCCATCCACAAAGGGAGTGATCCTTCAGTAACTGGCAATTACTGCCCCATCTCCCTTCTCCCTATTCTTGCTAAGCTACAAGAACATGTAGTGCTCTCTCAGCTCTCTCCTTTCCTCAATACGTCCTCTTTCTTCACCCCTTTCCAGCCTGGCTTCCAGAAGAACCATTCCACATATGCCTCCCTCCTCCATCTCACTGACTCCATCTATACTGGCATGGATCAGGGTCTATTCACCTCCGCCATCTTTGTCGACCTGGCCAAAGCCTTCACTAACATCTCCCATTCTCCCCTACTGAACTCTCATGTACTGGGCTGTCTCCTGCAGCCACAAACTGGTTAAAATCTTACCTAGTAGGCAGAATGCAATAAGTCAGGATCGGGGACTCCCTCTCCCCACCACTCCCAATCCACACAGGATCACTCTCCCTCCCACCTGCCACTCGTTCCCTAAGGAGTAGCTCTGTCCGCACTCCCGCCATCCAAACCAGGACAACCTCTGCTGATCTAGCTACCTTCTCATACCACTTGCCCAAGCTTTGGAACTCTCTTTCCACCAGCATTAGTAATGCTTCTTCATCTCACATCCTCTTGTCGCTCCTGTGCACTCACACTACCCGCACATGTACTGTAACTGTGCCTAAACTCTTGCTATAAAAAAACTCCTGCTCCTTTTCTGCTAGGTAATGTATAACTAAACCCAGGCCCTCTGCCAACGTTCTCCTCGCCTACCGAGTTTGCTGCCGCTCCTGGCCTTAAATTCGTGTTGGTCAACATTTTAAGTTTGCCCCAAAATTTACCTTTTACAAGCCTGGACCACACACACTGAGCCCAACCTCGTCATTATCACCAAATCCTGGCTCAAAAATACTATTACGGACCAGCAAATAACTCTCTCAACTATAATCTCTATAGGGCTGATAGGAATACCGGGGTGGAGTAGTTATTTATGCCAAATCCAAATTCTCTATTAGTGACATCTTCTGCAATTCTAAATCTAAGGAATATGAAATCATATCTCTGAAACTCCACCTTCCCTCCAATGAAATTATTACAGTAATCGGCGGCTACAGACCTCCAACTGGTGGAACTGAAATCATCAACGTCCTAAAATCCTTAGTTACAACAGCCAACACAGAAACACTGATACTCGGGGACCTCAACATGGATTGGCTCACACACAAATCGCATAGCCTGAAATCCCTTTGTGATTAATTATGTCTTGCCCAGATAATTAGTGAACCCACTAGGATTAACACCACCAACATTGCCAACAGTTCTCTCATTGATGTCATACTTACCACCCATCCCCACAAAATACTGCAATCAGTTGTTTTTTCCAACAATGAGTGATCATAGAGTTGTGGTCTGTACAAGACATCAAACCAAAGCCTGCAATCAGTAAAGCTACCAACTTTCTGGGGCCTAAAACTGGGACAGTCCATCCTGACCATGCCCCCCCCCCCCACCGTGTCACTCCCACAGGCACCGCCACAGACAACGCTGCACACAATCAGTTAAATTTTGCTGCTTGCTCTGGCCGTGCTGCCCCACAGTAACACCAGTAGCAAACATCCAGATTAAAACAGTACATCATTCTGCTGCAGCAAGTTCCAAGACATGATGTACAGAAAGTTCATTAGAAGCAACCCTGCATTAAATTGTGATCAGACATTCGAGCTGTGTGTATTTGTAACCCCCCCTCAAATGGGGGTTCCCAAAAGACTTCCAGGAGCTTTCTTGAATGCTGCAAGCCTGAATGGTGTTTGGCGTTTAAGCCATTTATCTGTGAGTGTTTTTAGAGCCTCTGGTACTGTCTCTTTAAGAGCTGTCTGTTTGCAGACACAATTAGTTTGTAGGGGGACTGTGTGCTTCTCTGCTTGAGTCCCACTGAGCTGCCAATTCACCTGCTTTTGCAGTCACTAGAGTGCAAAGGAAACCTATCTGAAAGATGTAACTGTTTGCCAGAAATCATTTAGAGTAATAATGAAAATACAGTTTGTCTAACCTGCTTTTCTTTGCAATCAGAACTGTGTTTGTCTAGTTCCCCATTCTAGTTTTGAACTGCTGAACTGGACCAATCAGTGTGGGTTAAGGGAGCTCTAAAATGGTGCCTGTGGACGAATCAGAGCTTGGACTCGTAATCTGAGGCAGCCACAAGAGGATTGTGAGGGCTGTGACTCTGGGAAATGTAGTTTGGACTTTGGCACCTTGTTTGGACCAACAGGGGGAGTCTATTGTGAGTGACAGCCAATCCAGCCAAGAACTGGGAAGAACTCAAAGAAAGTGCCCAGTTTTGTCTACTGGAGTTTCAGTTTAGCTCTGGCAGTGAAGAGTTAAGGAGCCCTGTGCTCCTTCGGTGCGCAGTTTTAGTCGGGAAACATGTGTAAGGCCCCATGTTTCGGTCTGCAGCTTGTGCAGCTGCTTGTTAGGACTGAATCCAGTCCTGTGAAGAGAATCAAAAGAGATCTGAAGAGTAGAAACCAGGCTCACCCTGTAGAAGACTGGAGAAATTGCTGAATCGTGCTCGGTCTGTCAGGACCTGAATCTGCTGTGTGTTCTCCCAGGTATTGTGCAGAACTGCGATCGGGATAGAGAAGCAGCCTGCCTGGTATAGTACTTTTTACGGTCGCTTGCGTGCATGCGCAAGGAATGTTTCGGGAGAGTAGCACACTTTAGAGGTGTGCCTCTCCCTTGCAATCCAGTGCTCCGTTGAGCAGGCGTGGCGGTCCTGCACCAATGGGTGCGGGAGCTGTGTATGACAGTGGTGGTCTTCGCTTCGAAAACCACTGCTGTCATGCCCAGGCACAATCACGCCGCCCCCTCGCATCACCGCTCCCGAGTCACGCCGCCCCAAAGCTTTGGTGCCACGCTGAGAGCCCACCCAGGCCCAATGGCGTTGTTGCCGGCGGGGTGCCCCAATCCCGTCGGCTCCTTGGCCCCCAGCGTGGTTGCGGCGGGGTGCCCAATCCCGTCGGCTCCTTGGCCCCCAGCATCTTTCTGCCACGCTGGAGCCCACCCCAGCGTGGCAAACGTCCCATGTTGTCTGTTTTTTTTTGTACCTGTAAATCGAAACGGTCCCAGTGGCGCATCTCCCAGTCCCCTCCCACAACCCGCACTCCACCCACTGCGCACCCAGCCTCCCACACCCCTCACCCCATACTTACCTCTGAGCTCGTGCGGACGATCTTCAGTGGACTGGAACATGTCTGCACTCTTCAAAGCCGACCACGAACTGAGGAAATGCCGTAAGCTGTATAATGGGCTAGATAGGGGTTTTCTACTATTGCATATCTCAGGCATTTTTGGAATTTTGCACCAAATTTTCAACATGGGGTTTTGGGACCGAAGGAGATTTTGCAGTCACTCGAAAATCACCCGCCGGACCTGAATGCGCGATGACAGTGACATCATTCATGAGAAGGGGTCCCAAAACCCCATGTTGAAAATTTGGTGAAAAAATTCTAAAATGACTGTTTTACGAGCGCAGTTCCCACGTGATGCTCGTAGTAAGTTTGCAAATTTTCAATATTTCTACTCCAGATTTTCAACATTGCCATTTTGCCACACCTCCTCATGAGCAGTATAGTTGTCATTTTTCACATCCTTCCCAAAACATGTTTCCACCCATGTAGCGCGCAATGGTGCAGTCGGTGTGCGAACTCAATTTATGGGACACAGTAAGAAAATCACAGTGACACTGTTCATTAGCAGAGTCATTTTTCACATCCTGCCCAAAACGTGTTTCCGCCCATGTAGCGCACAATGGCACAGTCGCTGTGTGAACTCAGTGTATGGGACACATTAAGAAAATCACAGTGACACTGTTCATTAGCAGAGTCATTTTTCACATCCTGCCAAAAACGTGTTTCCGCCCATGTAGCGCACAATGGCACAGTCGCTGTGTGAACTCAGTGTATGGGACACATTAAGAAAATCACAGTGACACTGTTCATGAGCAGAGGTCTTAAAATGGCTATGTTGAAAATTTGGTGAAGAAATTCCTAAAAATAACTGTTTTAATGGAGCGTGCGTTGTGCAGTTCCTACGCATCACTGTGGTTTGCGAATTTTCAATATTTTCACTCCAGATTTTCAACATTGCCATTTTACCACACCTCCTTATGAGCAGTACACCTGTCATTTTTCACATCCTGCCCAAAACGTGTTTCCGCCCATGTAGTGCACAATGGCGGAGTCGGTGTGCAAAATCAATGTATGGCACACAGTAAGACAATCACAGTGACAGTGTTCATTAGCAGAGGTTTTAAAATGCCAATGTTGACAATTTGGTGAAAAAATTCCTAACAATGACTGTTTTACGAGCGTGCATTGCACAGTTCCCACGCACGCTTGTAGGTTTGCGAATTTTCAATATTTCCACTCTAGATTTTCAACATTGCCATTTTACCACACTTCCTTATGAGCAGTACAGCTGTCATTTTTCACATCCTGCCCAAAACGTGTTTCTGCCTATGTAGCGCACAATGGGGGTAACAAAAAGATCACGCTGAAAATTTATTGTGCAAATGCCAGCAATCGCACAGGGCATTAGGGTAAAGCACCATACGTGCCAAACACCACTGCAAATACCTGCAAGCGAGCGTTCGGCATTGACAAATGCTTGTTTTTCCATATAAATGTGTGTAGTGCTTGTGGGGACTCGCGTTTCAAATCCCCTGTACAGTGAATTGAGTGCATGAAGCTGCAAGTAAACCCCAGTTTAATCCAGACTACAACCATTTGCTCTGAACTGCCGTGGGGTCCAGTCACAAGGACCTTGTCCACATGGTCTGCTCCTCCTGGCAATCCAGGACAATCTGCCTTCCATTCAGTTTCAGCATTGAATTTGTGAGTACAAATCAGGGTAGCTCCCTGCCATCATCTAATTGCAAGTGTTCCATCTGATTACTTTTCCTTTCTTTCTCCACGAACTGAACCTACCGGCTCCGGATTACAATTTGGGTATTGTGCATGCATTTTCCATCTTCAGGGCCCCAACCAGCTGCACCAAATAGGCTAGCCTCTTATTGCCTGGGTACCCAGTAAGAGTGACATTGGGACATTTGGGATTCTGAAATATGTGCACAGCACTGTGATTATTAATGCTTTTAAACTAATTAACCTGATTTCCCCCTGTCCTTGTTATATCCCCCTAAATAAATCAGATCTGTTTGTTTCAGCAAAGTTACACTGCCTGAGGTATTCGTTTATGTTAACGTATTGTACTGTGATTTTTGTACTGTACCATCTTGTTTTACAGGGAGTCCCCAGAGTCACGCTGATTGAACCAATCCTGGGGGTAAGTGTATATTGCAAGGGTACTGTGATTGATTTGTGTGGGCCACTAGTGGGAAGAAAGGGGGTTGCAGTGACCCAGAGGGCTGTGACCAAGTCATATCAGACTGTCTTAACCCCGACCTCTGGGTGGAGGCACCCGCCATCGGATCCAGGCCCCTCAACCTGTTAGTGGCAAATCAGGCAGGGGTAGTAGCCCTTGGGATAGCACCTCCTGGGGGTTACATATTGTTGCTCCTTACAGTCCCATCCAAACCACTTACACTCACCTCAATTGCTGAGCAAACTTCATTTCAGTGACTCCCACCACCACACCAGATTGTTTTCACACACTTCCCTGCAGGTGATCAGGTTTGAGTACCTTAACTCACTGCTGCCAGTCTCTTCTCTGTCTGGAGTCCTTCTCAGCTGCTGACAGGCAGACATCACATGAGCTTGTTTGCACTACTACCCAGTCTAATCGAGCAGGAAGGAACATGCTTTACTGTGCTCCCACTGACATGCTTGCATTACAACACAGGTGTAGGGGTTGAAGCTGCAAACTGCTGTCCAGCCCGAGCAGTGCCACAGTGATGCTGAAATAAGTGTCACTCATGGAATAGCAGTCAGCAAAAAAACCAAAAGGGACAAAACTGGGAGAAGTAAGCAAAAACCAGGACAAAAGTGACATTTTGCAAGACATATGGGGACACTGGGACATGCTGCCTAAAATAGGGACTGTCCTGGGAAAACAGGGACTGTTGGTAGCTTTAGCAATCAGCCTAAGTTCATAATCAAGCGTTCCTTCCATAAATTCAACACCCTGAGCTATCTGACCGATCTTAGCAAGGTCAAATGGCAAGATCTGTACCTCTAAAACAGTCAATGAGGCTGTCGCTAACCTAAATGAAAATCTCACCACCCTGGCTAACAAGCTTGCCCCATTTATTGAGGGTGCGACGCTAAGGTCTCCCACCCCTGGTTTACACCGAGCTCAAAACCACACTTATAAACCGAGATAAACCCGGCTCTAGCAAAAGAACTAAGAATCTGACAGATTGGCAGACAGTTAGAGCAGCTAAGGACGCCTGCATAAAACATATTCGCTCCACCAAAGCGAATTACTACTTATTTTCCACGCTGGAAAAAGTCAAAGGAAGCTCACAGAAAATTTGGAGGACCATCAGTCTATTGAAGGCCACCGCTGCTCCTCCACTCCATCCCAGCTAAGATCAACATAAATGGCACAGTTATTGAGAACAATCACCAAATCTTAAGAACTGAATTTTCACGTCGCCACAGCTGGTCTAGCTTGATGCATCACGTGACGCATCTCGTATCAGTATCCATGCTAGCCCTATCACTGTCCCGAAGCTACAGCCCATCCTTTCCAGCTGCTTCCTCAGCTTCAGCGGAGTCGGATTCACTCATCAATTTAGATACCACAAAAGTGCAGGAGATGATGGCTTAGAACCATTTTTCTTAATAGTCGGCTACCGCTATCTTACTGCTCCCATTCTCCATATATTCAACCTCTCTGTCTCTACTGTAGTTCCATTATGCTGGAAATCTGCTCATATCATACCCTTATTTAAATCCGGCGACCTATGGACTTAAACAATTACAGACCAATCTCAATCTTGCCTATCCTTTCAAAAGTCCTCGAAAATTGATTTATATACTATTGAAGAATTATCTGAAACGTACTCTCTCCTCAATCCAGCCCAATCAGGCTTTCGCTCTAATCATAGCACTGTTACTGCACTAGCTAAAGTCACACTGGATCTCAGCCAAGGATGCTAAAAAATTACGGGTGCAGTATTCTTAGAGTTGAGTAAAGCATTCTACACCGTTGCCCATACTGTAACTGTGAACAGCCTCACCAATATTGGCGCTACCCTAGCTACTACCAAATGGTTCTCCAGTTACCTAACAGGTAGGATGCAGGAAGTCAAAGCTGGTGGGCTGTTCTCTGCCTCCTTACCAGTTACTAAGGGAGTCCCGCAAGATTCCATCTTAGGTCCTATACTCTTCTCCCTATATGTCAACAACCTCGATTCTCAAATAACCAGGTCAACCTTGCATTTCTTTGCAGACGATACAGTTTTGTATACATCCAGCCATACAATATCGGAAGTCAGGGATATACTTCAAGTCGATTTCGCACAGCTAGAAACAAATCTCATCAATACCAAACTCCTCCTAAACACTAAAAAAACTAATGCCATGATTTTCCCCCAATACTTCCTCCGTCACTCTCACTGTCCCACCTAAAGACTTCATTGTTACATCCCTAGGTGAACCACTGGAAGTTGTCTCTAAATTTAAATACCTTGGCTTTTGGTTAGACAACAAGCTGTCCTTCAACGAGCACACTGACAACCTGTCCAGAAGACTAAAAGCTAGACTAGGCTTCTTCCTCTGAAATAGGTCCCTCTTTCCCTGGAAACTAGACTCAGGCTTGTTCAGACCACCTTCCTCCCTTTACCTGACTACGGGACATATTATACACTTCTGCAGCAATTACTAACCTAAACAAATTGAACATTCTCTACCACCGCACCCCTGCGCTTCATTACAAACTACCCATACCGAACCCACCATTGCGAACTATACACAGCTGTTGGTTGGACTTCACTTACCATTAGACGACACCCATGCTGGCATTTGGACCCTAAAACTTCTTCTGAATAAATTACCAAGATATTTAGTAGCACTTATCCGTACTGCCCACAGCTCTTATTTCCTTAGGAAATCAGATTTTGTCCTACTCGGCAGCACTTAGGACTCGACTTCCTGGCAGACGAGCCTTCTCAAGTGCCCTACCAACTATTTGGAACCAGTTGCAATCCACTCTTGAAACTATCCAGTTTAGTCTCAGTAAATTTCTTCAAAAAATGGTGGCTTCAAAAATAAAGGACACCTGTAACTGTTTCTAAACTCCCTCCCTAGCTTTCTCCCTACATCCTTAGTTTGTTCTCACTACACTGCCTTCCTTAAACAACTTGTACTAAATATTTTTTTGTTTTTTGTTTTTCACCCAGGACTGTTTACCCCTACCTTGTAGGACCTGGTCCGCCATTTATGTATTGTTATGTTATTGCCTGCATTGTATATTTGTTGTAACCATGCACCCAGGACCTCCTTGTGAATGAGCTTGCTCAATGGAGCTTTCCTGCAATAAACTTGAACTTGCTCTTGCTCCCTACTTTCTATCCCTTTTCATTCACCCTTACCCTTACCCCCTCACCCTGTGCCAATTGTATCAAGTTAAATATGTTCTAAGGTAAATAGGTTATGTGACTGTAATAACTATGTTTTAGCACTAATGTTGAATATTTAACTCTGAAATCCATTGTGGCCCTTGTATGTTTTGCCTATTGTACCAAATTGTTGTACTCTCTATTATCCTACTCTCTTCCCCAGGACACATCTGGAAACGAGCAATGCAGCTCAGTATGTCTTCCTTGTGAATCATTTCAATAAATAAATAAATTCATTATTTTTTGGCACGTTTTAACAAGGAAGATGTACTGAGCAATAAATGCTTGTTTCCAGATGCGTCCTGGGGGGAAGGGAAATGGGGAAGGTACAGCAATGAAATAATTAATTTCTTTACTTTTTATGCATATATGTAACCCCTAGGTGGCCCTATCCCAAGGGCTACTACCCCCGCCTGTTTGACTACAGATGGGTTGAGGGGCCTAGGTCCTATGGCGGGTGCCTCCACCCAGAGGTCATGGTTTGTAGTGGTTAGACTAGCTTGATCACAGCCCTCTGGGACACCATGACCCCCTTTGGTTCCCTCTAGTGGCTCATACAGTACACAGGAGTTACAGAACCAATATCCCACGTATACACACTGTTCACTCATAAAGATACCACTTACCCTCAAGACTGATTCTGCAGCACGTCTCTGAGGATCCCCTGTAAAGTAAGGTTAGACAACATACAGCAAAACACAATACTGTTTCCATAAGTACCAACACCACAGACAATATATACCTGTAGTATAACAACAACAAATCTGATTTATTTAGGGGACAGTAACAAGGAGAGGGCAATCGGTTGATTTGGTTTGAAAATATTCAAAACACAGTACTGTGCACACATACAGGGTCTGAAAAGTCACACTCTGGGTACCCAGGTTGGGGGGACTAGCCAGGTCCATTGCCCGGGGTTGTCTGGCAGGTGCAGATGGATAGAGCCCTGTAGAAGAAAATATATGCACAACACCCAATTCTAATCCGGAGCCGGAGGGCTCAGTCCATGAAACAGTGAAACAACAAGAATTAGATGACACACTTGTGATTGGAAAACAAGCTGCAGGAAAATACCCTGATTTGTACTCACAATACCCAAGCTGAGGATCAGATGGAGAATATCCTTCTGGATTGCCAGGAGAACAGGGCATGGGGACAAGGTCCTTGTGACTGGACCCCACTGCAGTTGATAGCAAACGGATGTAGTCCAAATTAAGCTGGGGTTTACTTTCAGCTTCAGCACACAATTCACTGTACAGGGATTTGAAACAGTGATTCCCACAAGCACTACGCACATTTATATGTAAAAGGAAAGTACTATACCAAGCAGGCTGCTCCTCGATCCCGACCGTAATTACTGCAAGATACCGGAGAACAGTAGTGTCCATGTCCCCTCCCCCACCCACACCCACCCACTGGCACCCTGCCTCCACACACACCCTCACCCATACTTACCTCTGGAGTCCAACAGGGCCGATCTTGGTGGACCAGGAACACGTCTGCACTCCTTCAAAGCCGACCGCAAACTGAGGAAATGCCGTAAGCTGTATAATGGAATAAATAGGGTTTTTCAACTTTGCTGCATATCTCAGGCATTTTGCTGAATTTTGGCACCAAATTTTCAACATGGGGTTTTTGGGACCCCTCCTCATGAATTCTTGCACTGTCATGGCGTTATTCAGTCCCGAAAGGTGATTTCGCAGTCACTGTGTGGAATAACCTTTTGGGACCACGTAACGAAATGACAGTGCCATTGTTCAAGATGGGGGCTCTCAAAAACCCTATGTTGCAAATTTGGTGGGAAAAATCCAAAACATGACTGTTTTTTGAGGGTGCGTAGCAACTGCGCAACACACGCTCGTAAGTTAGCAAATTCGCAAAATTTTCATGCCACATTCTCAACATTGGCATTTTACCACACCTTCTTGTGAACCGTATAGCTGTCATATTTCATATCCTGGCCAAAATGTGTTTTCACACTTGCGGCGCAGAATAGTGCAGTCATGGTGCGAAATCAGTGTTCAGGACACATTATGAAAATGACAATGACACTGTTCATAAGCAGAGGTCCTAAAATGCCTGTATTGAAAATTTGGTGACAATACTCCGTGAAATGACTGTTTTACAGTGTGCGTAAGTAACTGCTGTAACACATGCTCGTAAGTTAGACGTATCTACTGTTTTCTATGCTAGATTCTCAACATTGGCATTTTACCACACCTTCTTGTGAACTGTACAGCTGTCATTTTTCATCCTGGCCAAAATGTGTTTTCACACTTTCAGCAACGAATACCGCTGCTCATTGTGTGAAATCAGTGTTCGGGACACATTATGAAATGACAGTGACACTGTTCATGAGCAGAGGTCCTAAAATGCCTGTGTTGAAAATTTGGTGACAATACTCCAAAATGAGTGTTATAGTGATTGCGCAGTTTGCACGTATGCTCGTACGTTACAAACTTCTAATATTTTCACTCCAGATTTTCAACAGTGCCATTATTCTGCACCTCCTAATGAACAGTACAGCTTTCATTTTTCACATCCTGACCAAAATCTGTTTTCGCAGTTCCGGCGCAGAATAGCATGGTCGCTGTGGAAAGCCCGTGTTCGAGACACATGATGAAATTGACAGTGACACTGTTCATTAGCAGATGTCCTAAAACACGATGTTGAAAATTTGGGAATGAAAGTCAATAAAATGAGTGTTTTATGAGCGCGTGTGCACAGTTTGCACGCACACTCATGACTGTAATTTGTAATAGTTTCACCCAGCTGTTCATCACTGGCAATTCTTCATACCTCCTTATAGGTGTCAGTGTGGCTCAGTTGGTAGCACATCTGCCTCTCTGGACCAGAAGGTCGTGGGTTCCGCCCCACACCAGATTGGACTTGCACCTAAAAATTGCTTCCATCTGAGTGCAGTATTGGGGGTGCTGCACTGCTGGGGTGTGCCGTCCTTTGATGAGACGTTAAACCGAGGTCCCTTCTGCCCATCCTGGTGTTGTCCTCGGGTGTCCAGGTGGAAGTAAAAGAACTCAGGGCACTATTTGCAAAAAGTAGGGAAATTCCCAGTGTCCTGGCCAACATTCCCTTCCCATAAACTGGTTCATGCAATTATCCAGGCTGTGTGTGGGTGATGATGTGCGATATGGCCACCACCACACATTCAGTCACTTCACTACCAGTCTAGCATTGCTTGTAAAGCGCTTTGGATGTATGAAAAGCACTATATAAATGCTGATTCTTCTTATGAACACTACAGGCTGCCTGAAATGTGCTTCACTTCGTCCTTCACAGAATAGCACGGCTGCTAAAGCGAAATCAGTTTTTCGGACAGTTTGAGGAAATGACGGTGACGCTTATTCATGAGCAGAGCTCCTAAAATGCTTATGTTGAAAATTTGGTGGCTAAACTCCATACAATGACTGTGTTGCAAGCGTGCATTGCGCAGTTTCCATGCCCTTGTAACTTTATCAATCTGCAATATTTTCATGCCACATTTTCACCACTGGCATTTGTGCACATCTCCTTATCAACAGTCCAGCTGCCATTTTTCACAGCCTGCCCAAACATGTTTCTGCAGCTGTGGCACACAATGGCGTGCTTGCTGATCAAAATCACCTTTTGAGACACATTCACAAAATCACAGCACTATGCGTCTCTAGCTACACCACTCCCACTGCCAATGCCAGCGACAACATTCGGCACTGACAAATGCTCGTTAAAGACTGGGGTAATTTCAACTTTTCTCCAGTCATTTGGGATTTCACAGTTGTTTAATGACGAACTAAAAATGTGGGTCAGAATAGGTGATATCTCCTGGAGAGTTCTTTTTAATATTTTTGTGACAATTCATCTGGTCCTGCAGACTTGTCTACCTGTAATGCCATTAAATACTTTAGTAATTCCCCAGTTCATATTGTGTTTAGTTGGTCAGTCAGGTTGAATTTGGCCATGTCACCACTCATGCTCTGGGATACTGAACATAATGTTTATTTAATGGCCTTCAGTAATTTAATCCATCCTTCCTTTGAGTGGTCCTATGGTAGGACTTTCATTCTTTTGTTGTTTATATAACTATAAAATGCTTTGATGTTTGTATTCTCTGTTGCTAGTTTTATTTCACAGTTCCTTTTGCTGATATGATATTTTAAGTTTTTTGGTTATGGTTTTAAATTTTCCATCATTTCCTGGGCATGGATAGTTACATGATTGTTTATAGGCTTTCTTTTTCCTCTTAATGATGATGGATATTTTCTTTGTAAACCAGGGCAGTATTTTTCTATTTTTATGTTTGCTTGCATGCATGCACAAAGCAAACATATTGTTACTGTAGTAGAGGGTCTGGGTAGATATTTATTTTATTTAGTTTTTGTTAACCGGGTAGGTACACTAGACAGTATAGCTGCCTATTTTCAGGTACGACCCGGGGGATTACAACAAAGAGTATGTAGACAATAGTAGATACAAGAGAATATCATGTATATACTAAATAAGCTAAAAGATGGAAAAATGCAGGAGGCTTGCCTCTCAAAAGCCAGTGCTGAGAAGGGTGACAATGACAGTGTTCGTCTGGTTGATGGGTGTAAACTTCTTGCAGTTCACGGAGAAAAGCCCCACCAATTACACTGGTTTTCTGCCCATTAGCCAGCTAGCAGACATCATCAGACTTTGAAGATAAACATTAAGCCTCACAGTGTGTGTCATGATTCCCTAGTTACCAACAGGAAGTGTCTGTATGAAGCACTAAACAGAATTGGAAGCATGCAGAATGCAAATAAAATAGCTTCAAATATGTTATCAGCATGTCAATAATGAATAGAAAATGCCAGCAAGAGTTGATTTAAATTATATATTGTGTATGTTCCCTTTAAAGAGCCCCTGATGCCAGGTGGATAACTGAAAAATATGAGAGTTAGACACAATTCAGTTTATAGTTCATATTGTTTTATAATCCTTTTTTTTTCATATGAACTTTATCCTCCTGCCCCTCCCCATTGGCCCCCTTCTGCTGTTGAACCCCAGTCCCTCACACCACCTGCAAGACTTACCCCATCTACTTCTTACCTCATTGTGTGAGTGGGTGCATGGGATGGTGGTAGTGGGGTGCCTTCAAGGTCACAGTATCATCCTGCAGACAGGAGTTCTTTTCTGCCTGTTACTCCCCTTAAGTCAGAGCCGGCAGTGTACACAGTGCATGCTTTAAATGCCCACCTCAACTTTCAATTCTGGTGACAGCTGATGTGTCACCTACCCACCACTAGGTGGCAGTCAAGCAGCAGAACACACTGTCACACCACCCCAATGAAGGAAATATGTCAATGGGTGCTAAATCCTCCTTTCCCCAACCAGCCCCCAAGCAGCCTTGGTCCATTCTTGAACCCAATTTGTCAGGGTAGCATTAGGTGAGGTGCCCAGTGCCTCAGCCTCCATGCCTCTGGCCTGCTACCAGTTTACTGTAACTCAGATTTCCTTAGACAACATTGTTTGTGGCTCTGAGGGGGCTGAACCTGTATATCACCGTTTAACAGTTTGGTGCTTTTGCCCTCTGTATCGCTCAATCGGAAATATATTTTGCAATTCTTTCCCCTTCTTTATTACTGACGGGAAATTACATCAAAACAAGACTACTGTCCCATCGGACTTTATTAGCTTTGGCTGCTTGTCTACACATGACATCATAATGCCCTGTTTATGACATCATAATTATCTCCACAGCAACAGCTTGGGATGTCATAAGCAGAACTGTGACTGCAGAAGTAGACTAGCAGACAGAGCAAATAGGGCAGAGATCCTGTTTCCATGCAAAGGTCCTTAGTAATAAACAAACAAGGGCAACAATTACTAAATAGCATTTGTCAATGCCAAATGTTTGCTGCTGGTATTACTGTTGTGTCATGTCTTGCTTGTACACATTGTTACTATATATAGTGCAGATGAGATGCAATGTCTCATTTTCAGTGGTGTCCTGCTTTAACACATTGTTAGACTGTGATTACCCAAGATACGGCAATTGAGAGGTAATATTTACTTTTAAGTGGGCTCCCACATTTTGACCTAAAATGTCCAAGTCTTTTATGATGTGACATTATGATGAAGACTGGTGGCATTTTAAAATCCCATCCGAAGGTGAGTTTGCTGTGCAACTCTGGAAACAAGTTTCAGAGGGAATTGAAAAATGACACATGCCACGTTCAGGAGGTGGGATAACACAAGGGATATGTTGAACATTAAGGGCCAAAATCTGCAAAAAAAAAAAAAAAGTTATGCGTAAATGTTGGAACAATCCATTTCCTTGTAACTTAGTTGGTTTTTCACATTTTTACCGCAGATTTTCAACATAATCTTTTTCTGACCACTCCTTCTGAGCATGACAGGTGTCATTTATAAAACAATGGCTGAAACATCATTTTTGAAATGACAGGTGTCACATTCATGAGGTGGTGTGAAAAAATGGCTGTGTTGAAAAGCTGGGGTCAAAATATAAAAAATGATCACAGTTACGAGCGTGCATTGAAAAATTGCAATGAAGACTCATAACTTTGTTGTTTTCTCACATTTTTACCCCAGATTTTCAACATAACCTTCTTATGACCCCACATAGCTTTCTAGCAGTACAGCACAGTGGTTTAGGGCTCTGAGCTGCAATCCTGGAGACCTGAGTTTGAATCCCATAGCCCCAATTGCATACTGTGTGACCCTGAGCAAGTCACTTAACTTGCTTGTGCTCCCAGATTGCACCTGGAAACAAATTTCAGCTTTGTGTGCCTTTTCTGGTTAAACAATTTCCCCATTCCCCTTATGAGCCCACCTCATAAACAAGAACAAAGAAAATGTTCAAAGCCTGCCCAAAGGTAATATCACACAGAATTGTGAAAACACATTTTGGTCAGAATGTGAACAAGCATTTTTCAATGCCGAATGTTGGCTTACTTGCACTGGCATTGGCAGTGCAGAGTTAGAGATGCATAATGGGAATGGCAGTGAAGTATTGAACTGATGCCAACCCACCCCCACCCTGCAGAGAGTGACAGGCATTAGGGTGTCTCTTTGGGTGTTTGGTAGTGCAGTGCGGGAAAACATGTCGGGCAGGATGTGAAAAATGACAGCTGTACTGTTCATAAGGAGGTGTAAAAAAATGCCAGTGTTGAAAATGTGGCATACAAATATACCAAATTTGCGGAGTTACAAAGTGCGTGGAAATATACAGCAGCACACTTGCAACACTACCATTTATGGGCATTCGGCACCAGATTTTCAACATAGGCATTTAGCACCTCTGCTCATGTCACTGTTATTTCCTCAAAGTGTTACAAGAAGTGATTTTGCACAGCGACCACGCTATTCTGCGCCGGAAGTGCAAAAGCACATTTTGGGCAGGATATGTGAAATGACGGCTGTACTGTTCATCAAGAGGTGTGGAAAAATGGCAATGGTGAAAATCCAGACTGAAAATATCACAAATGCACAACGGTACGAGCGTGCGTGCAATCTGCCAACGCACGCTTGTAACACTGTCATTTTATGGAGTATCATCACCAAATTTTAAACATAGGCATTTTAGGTCCTCTGCTCATGAACTGTGTCACTGTCATTTTCATAATCTGGCCCAAACACTGATTTCCCACAGCAACTGCGTTATTGTGCGCCGGAAGTGCGGAAACACATTTAAGGCAGGATGTGGAAATTGACAGCTGTACTGTTCACAAGGAGGTGTACTAAAATGACAATGCTGAAAATCCGGCGTTAAAATATTGTGAATGCGCGAAGTTACGAGCCTGCGTAGCAACTGCGCAACGCATGCTCGTAAAACAGGCATTTGTTGGATTTTTTCCACCAAATTTGGAACTTAGGCTTTTTAAGAGGCCTCCTCATGAACACTGCCACTGTCATTTCATTAATGGGCCCCGAAAGGTGATTTCACGCAGTGACTGCGAAATCACCTTTCGAGGTCGATTAACGCCATGACAGTGATAAAATTCATGAGGAGGGGCCCCAAAAACCCCATGTTGAAAATTTGGTGCCAAAATTCCAAGAAATGCCTGAGATATGTAGCAAAGTTGAAAAACCCTATTCACTCCATTATACAGCTTACGGCATTTCCTCAGTTAGCGGTTGGCTTTGAAGAGTGCAGCGTGTTCCGGTCCACTGAAGATCATCCGCCAGACTCCAGAGGTAAGTATGAGGGTGGGGGTGAGGAGGCAGGGTGCGCAGTGGGTGGGTGTGGTGGGGAGGGGCATCGAGACTACGAGGGACGGTTTTACTTTTACAGGGAAAAGAAAAGAAAACCATCAGGGACAGTTTTTCTGTTGCAGGGCATTTGGCATGCTGGGGTGGGCTCCCCAGCGTGCCACCTAACTATTTTTTGGTGGGGTGTCAGTAGCCAATGGAGTTGGGCACCCTCGTCCGACTCTAGCAGGGGATAATGCCGGCGGGATTGGGCACCCGTCGGCAAACAAAGACAGCAGTGGGAGGCGCGCGAGGCAGGAGGTTGGGCACCCCTTGGTATTCAACAATTGGGGAGAGGTGATGCCCGGCGGGGTGGGCTCCCGTTGCTTGCTAAAGACAGTGGGCGCCAGCCGAGGATTAGGCACCCCTGGGCATTCCCACATTGGGGGGTATGCCGATGGGGTGGGCTCCCCGTCGGCAGGCAATAAAACAACGGGGGTTACCGACAGAGGATTAGGCACCCCCGATGCCGAGCCGTAAACGCTAGCGCCGACCATGCTGATAATGGCGCGCGCACGCAAGAACAGAGTCCGCTGCGTGATGACAAGCTTTGCTCGGATTGCAGTGGACCTCTGCTTAGATGTGCTAACCCCATTATGTATGCATGGTGTGGCGCGGCATGCAGGCTGATTGGGGAATGAGGGGCACCTACTGATGCGTGCCCTGCATTACGCCAACAGCGGCAACGCTTCAATCTACTCTCCCAATGTGTTGGCTTGCGCCTGTGCACAACATAAAAAAATGAAAGCTATCATATTCATGAGGTGCTGTGAAGAAATTACTATGCTGAAAATTAGAGGTCGAAATATTGAAAATTACCAAAGTTATGAGCCTGTGATTATAAATGTCAATGCAGACTCATAACTTATTTATTTTTTTTTATATTTTTACCCCAAATTTTCAACATAGCCTTCTTATGACCCCACCTCATAAACCAGGGTGGAGAAAAACTTCAACTCCTGGCCAAAAGGTGATTCCACGCAGTGACCCTGAAATTACCTTTCAAGACAGATTTGCCTAATTGCACTGCCATTATTCATGAGGTGAGGTCCCAAAAAAAGCATATTAAAAATTTGGGGCAAAATATTCAAAAATAAGAGCGTTATGTTGGTAGGTTCAAAACCTCACTGAAATACACTGAACTGCATACCTGATTTCCTCAGTTCGCAGTCCAGCGTTGAAGAGTGAAGACGTGTCTGCAGTCCAGAGCAGGGTTTTAAATAATTGATTAGCAGTTTTTTTCTTAGGACTATACTAACTGTACAGAAAGCATTTATATGGATTTTCCAGAAGTGCTGTGTTTGTTAAACACAGTGAGGCAAGAGCTGTGCATTTTCACAAAGATTTAGCACTTTTATGAGCAAAACGCTAATCAAATTTTAGAGTTATATAAATCCCTGCAGAGAGGATTGCGGTGTTGGACTCCTGGTGGGTAAGTAAGGGCTTGGGGTGGGGTGCTGACTGCTGACTGGGAGGGTCAGTTGGGGGGACATTAATGGCGGCAACAGACATCAATGGATGGTTTCCTTTTCACAGGGTTTGTTTAAAAAAAAGCTATGAGGGGATGGATGGATGGATTTGCTTTACTAGATCATGACGCCGGGAGATTGGGCACCCCAGTGTCAGTGTTATGTTTGGCAAGTGCTGCAGAAGTAGAACTGAGAGGGTCGGGTGGGGGACAGTAACGGCAGCAACAGACATCGATGGATAGACCTCTTTTTAAAGGGTTTATTTAAAAAAACCTATGAGGGATGGTTTTCTTGATTTCAGGTGGTGACACTGAGGAATTGTGCACCCTCAGTGTCAGTGTTATATTTGGTAGCACTGGAGGTGGAGTCCCTGATGTTCTAGAACCAAAATGGGCAGGGTGAGGGGTAGAAGCCAGCGTGGGGGCTTGGGCACACCTGTGCTGGAAGATTAACATGGGTTGAGCTTGGGGGAGGGGGACAATTATGGCAGCAGCTACAACAGACACCGATGGACGTTTTTCCTTTTTACAGGGTGTATTTAAAAAAAAAAATACTACTAGGGACTATTTTCTTTATTTCCGGTGGAGACACTGGGGAATTTGGGGCTCACCCATGCCGGTGTGTGGGAGATGTGGGCAACGTACGCGAGGGCACAAGCACAATGTCCCCCATCACAATCACGGGTTGACATTGCCCCGCCAGCAATGTACAGTGCCCAAGGACCATCTGGTCAAAAACGTACGTTTTGCAGAGGACTTTGCCCCCGCACCCCCCAAAACTACCTCCGGGGCAGGCATGCAGTGAAGGGCAGGAGAATAGTGTGGACGCTGAAAATGGTCTGAGTGCGGGATGCTGTGAAATCCACAATGCCCCTATCGCACATGACTTTGTTTTGATGCCCACATGATGGCACCCTTACAATGGCACACCGGGATTTGGCACCCCCAGTGTAAGTGTTATGTTTGGCAGCACCAGGGGTGGGGCCCCCAGTGCTGGAGAAGTAAAAAGGGGTGGGGGGAGTAGATAATATAATATTGACATGGGTTGGGCTTGGGGAGGGACAGTTATGGCTGCGGCAGTTTTCAGTTTTCGGCAGGCTGATCAGCTGTGCTTGCTCGCCGGCATTGTGTAGATCAAATGCAAGAACCGGCCTGTGATTGGGGCAGCTCTTTCCTTTGAAATACATGAAGTTTCCACTCAGCAAGCCAGAACAGTGTCATGACCAGCCTGGCTGACGATTGGTGTGACACTGACGAGCCCCTTGCAGACCACTCTGCATTGGACTGACAGTGTCACGCCCTCAAAAGCCACTTTCGTAGCAAGATGTTTGCTGCATGTGCGCAGCATACAATATAAAAGGTGAATTATGCTAGATAGTATGTTTTCAGAGTCATCCCAACACTGCAAGCAAATTTTTGGCATCAACAAATGCTTGTTGTTATAGCATTTGATGCCCTGTACATGCATGTCTGTTACGTACTAAAATTTTCTCCGCAAGTATTTTCCAACACCCCTCTGGCGTTTACAATGCATATCCTCCTAGTTCCAGTTTCTTAGGTCTTCCTTCAACATTTCATAAATTTTGCTTTATCCTCGCTTGGTCCTGTGCTATGCTCTAATATTAATTCAGTAACACAGTGATCACTTGTGCACAGAGTTTCCAGGATATAATATTTCATGTCATATTAATGTTTGTAATAATACGTTCTAATGTGTTCTGACCTCTTGTAGTATTTTTATGAGCTGCTTAAGGCTTAATTCCTGCATAGTATCAAGCAGTGGATTTCCCACCACTCGTTCTGCTTCCAAATGTTCCCAATCAATTCTTGGTAAATTGAAATATCTAAGTGGTAATATTTCACTCCAATTTGCTTTTCCACTTATTTCTTTTAAGCATCTCATGGCAAATGAACCATTCAGCGAGTGCAGAAAAGCGGCAGCTAAGGCTAATAAGATGCTGGAGTGTATTGCCAGAGGAATCACGTCCAGGAGAGGGAGATCATCCTGCCACTGTATGGGTCATTCATGAGGCCGCGACCTGAGTACTGCATGCAGTTCTGCTGCCCCTGCTTAAAAGAAAGATGTTAAATTGCTGGAGGGGGTCTAATGCAGAGCAACCAGGATGATCCTTGGTATTGAGGACAAACCCTATGAGAAGAGAATGAGGGAGCTCAACATGTACTCCCTGGAGGAACGGAGCGATAGAGGGGGACATGATAGAAACCTTTAAATATATGAAAGGCATAAATAAAGATGGTACAGAGGGAATTTTAAGATTAAGGAGTGGGAGGGACACTGGGGGCACAATCTAAAGTTGGAGGGTGGTAGATTCAAAAGGGAAACGAGAAAGCACTATTTCACAGAGAGAGTGGTGACAGGGTGGAACGTACTGCCTGAGGAGGTGGTATCCTTGAAGATGGTGGGCAGTTTTTAGAGGGGATGGGACAAAGTTAGGGGAGAAGGTCGCCAATGAGGTACTGGGGGAGAGGTAACAGCTAATAGGGGCAGGAAATTGGATATGCGGGTCGAGAGAGGGGAGCAGCTGCAGTGTAACAGACTAGATAGACCATCAGGCCTGTATCTGCTGGCATTCTTCGTATGTTCAAATGTTTGTATCTTGCAATGTTTTCCTTGGAACAGTCAGGTGGGATGTAACAGTTGCCTATGATAATATTGTGCAGTTTGACATTGGTGATTTCTACCCATATAGCTTCAAGATCTTTTGATTCTTCTTGTAACTCTATTTTCTCAATTTTTTTTTCCTTTTAAATACATATAACTAAGCTAGTCCACTGCCTTTTTACCCACTCTATCTTTGTTGATAACTATTTATATGTTTGTCCCATATATCTTCTGGGTTCCACCATGTCTCTGTAACAGTAACAATATCAGGTTTTTTGCATTTAGTAAAATTTTTGAGCTGTCAAATTTATTTACTGGGCTTTTCGCATTAAGTAAGAGAATTCTCGGACCATTATATTTATGTATTACTTCTGGGACTACATTTAAGCAATATACCATGACAGGGAGTGGGTATATTGGTGGATTTACCACGCCTGGTGTGGCTCGGTCGCGAGGCACAGCCGAGTGACTTAACCATACCAGAAGTGGTAAATCCACCCATATACCCACTCCCTGTCATGGTATATTGCTATTATACAATGTTCAACTTGTTTTTTTGTTTTTATAGTGACAGAAAACTTTTACAGTGGGTATACTGTAGGATTTACCACAGTCATGTGATCTGTTTTGACCAATAAGGTTACAGGATTTTCATACCCCTTTGTATAATTATTATTCTACAACATTTGTTCCCCCATTCCCGAGTCACACATAGACACAAGCGTCGGCTCAGTGTGCCTTTCACAGTTACCAAATTTCAAGTCAATAAATCATTTTAACTGTTTAAATATTGTTATTTTTTTTCTAATGTCTGTTAAATCTTTCACCCAATACATCTGTGCCTTTACTGCTCAGGTGTAACTTGTCTTTAGCATATAAAGCAGGCTGATCCAGAAACAAGCACTGGTGCCGGAACCGGGGCGAAGGCGTAGCCACCACTTTTTTGTGCAGAGGAGATTGTGCCCCTGAGCTGACTGGCGTGACGTGCGCCTAAGATTTTTTTTTTCATTTTCGTGTCTTAGCCAGCAGACCTGATTGAGACAGCAAACAAATCTCTCAATCAGGTCTGCTTTAACAAAGGAAGGCATGGCGAAGGCGTGACTACAGTTAGAGGTCGTCGGGCTCTTTTAAATGCCCGAGATTTAGTAGCGCTTCCATTCTTTTTCCTACTTCCAAAGTTCCAGGCATCCAGACATGGAGAAGAAACATGGAGGACGTGTGTGATGGATGTGGTGGATCATGGACGGTCGGGACGTGGAACTCAAGTCAACCAGGGGCAGCGAGGCGAGTGAACGGACTCTGAGCGTAACGGCTAGCGGTGTAACGGCGTTTCAGTTGTTTTGGTAGCTGCAGCAGCAAGTTGGCGCCGGTGTGACTGTGGACCCGTCGGGGGTGACGCTCTTGGAGTACACGCTAGCCAGTCGTTGCGTCGGTCGGAGTGAGAAGCCAGAAGTGGGCAAGTGGCAGGAGCCTGAAAAGTAGAAAGCTGCTGCTGTTGGAAACGGCTAGTCTGAGGACGCCTGAACTGAATCTCCTGGTCATCATGAGGGTAGCAGGTAAGCTAAGCCACAGCAAGTTGCAACTACTGTATATTTAATTTATCATTTCATCTCACTGCTGTTTAGCTAGGTTGTTGGGGCCAGGGATGCGTTGAGGGCAGGGGATGAAAAATCCCCAGGTCCAAGTCCGTGACGGTGACTGAGGAGGTTCTGTCTGCAGTAAGGACAGGGTTTGCTGCCTAGCAATTTTGGAGGAACACTTTGTGGGCAGGTGTGTAGCCCTGCCATGATGGTGGTACTGTACTGGAGTACAGGGTGTGTTACCGCAGTGTTGGGAGGACTGTCTTCAGGGCGGTGCAAAGTGTATTACACTGCCATGTTGAGAGGTGTAATCTTGATGGGCAGAACGCTCTACCTTGCTGTGTTGAAGGTGCTATCTTTGGAGGCAGGTTGTGGTGCCTGCCAGGCTGCCATATTTGAAGAACTGCATTATTTTGCAGGGCAGTGTGTGCTACCCAACCGTATTGAAAGTGCTGCCTTGAGGGCAGGTGTGCCTCCATGTCATGTTGGAGGTGCTGCCTTGGGGACAGGGTATATCACCCATGCTGAAGGGGCTGTCTTGGGGAAGGTGTGAAACCTTGTCATGTTGGATGTGCTGCCTTGGGACAGGGTGTGTCAGCCTGCCATGTTGGAGGGGCTGTATTGGAGGGCAGGTGTGCCACCTTGTCATGTTGGAGGTGCTTCCTTGGGGACAGGGTGTTACCTTGCCATGTTGGAGGGGCTGTCTTGGAGGGCAGGTGTACCACCTTGTCATATTGGAGGTGCTGCCTTGGGGACAGGGTGTCACCCTACCATGTTGGAGGGGCTGTCTTGGAGACAGGGTGTGTCCTTGCCATGTTGGAGGGGCTGTCTTGAGGGCAGGTGTGCCACCTTTTCATGTTGGAGGTGCTGCCTTGGGGACAGGGTGTGTCCCCCACCATGTTGGAGGGGCTGTCTTTGGGGGCAAGTGTGCTGCCCAGCTATGTCAAGGTGCTATCTTTGGGGCACGTGTATCATCCTGCCATGTTGGAGGTGCTATCTTTAGGGCAGAGTGCATTGCCCTACCATTTTGAGGTGCTATCTTTGATGGCAAAATGTATCACTCTGCCATGTTGGAGGTACTATCTTTGGGGCAGAGTGTGTCAGCCTGCCATGTTGGTGGTGCTATCTTTGGGGGCAGAGTGTGTCACCCTGCCATATTGGAGGGGCTGTCTTGGTTGCAGGGTGTGCTGCCATGCCTTTTGTTTTTGAAATCTTTATTTATTCCACTTATTCCCAGCCTGCCATCTCCGACCCATCGGGAGCTCCTAGGCAGACATTCCTCTGCCATCCACCCTACCCAAATGACCCCAGGAACCTCAAGGTGCTACGGTTTTACCCCCCTTGTGGGGATGGGGCAGAGCCCTGTTGCCCCATACCTTGTGTTTCCTCGGTCTGAGGCCATTGGGCGGGTAAAGGCACATATGAGGGCATGTGTCCGGGGCTGTGTCTTCCCAGCAATGGCAGGCTCTTTTTCCTTTTCTCCTCCCTTACAGTGCAAGACCCTAGATGTCAAGGCGCAGAGCACCGACAGCACCGACATCACGCTGTATAGTGGCTGCCTGTCCCCTACTACTAGGGGCTTGCAGTACTCTGAGCCTCTGCTTGGAGTCAGGCAAGTGTGCGGGCTGTGGCCTCAACCTCCCTGGAGTAGGCCAGCTGTCGAGGATGCTCCAGCTTACCTCCCCCAGCCAACCCACCGCGCCCCGAGTCCGCTCCCAAACCCAGGTCACTGCATGGAGCGAGGTGTGGTGTCCAGCACCTCAACCCTCAGAGCCACCGGGCCAGCTTTGCCATGCCATTTTAATGAGAAATTACTTCATGCCCTCAGACAACTTCACAAATGAAGCATTCCTTCTTATTTGGCATTTAGAAGTAATAAAGAAAAGAGTTCACATACCAAGCTCAATAGGGAACTTGACATTCCAGATCCCTATTAAGCTTGGTGTGTGCACTGCTTCTTTTGTTGTTTCTTAAGTATTTATTAACCAGCATCACCTTTGGGGGTTGGGAATGTTCTCCACTGCCATTCCTTCTACTTAGCACTCAAATCATGGAACTCTGTTCTGATCTGTGGCTGTCCAACACAGGTAGATCATTCAAAAATAATCTTAAGGAACATTTTTTGTTTGTTTGTTACAACAACATTCATGTAAATGCGCTTATGTCTGATGTATACACCCTAACAGCATCCACTTGATCATGAGTATTTGTTAATATTCTGTTGCGTAATATATTCTACTATACTGATCCTATGTTGTCGGGGCCTGGCCTCCAGGTCATCCCCGTAAAAGGGATTTGTTCCCAGTGGCTAATTGTTACCAAAACAAACAAGTAAATATTGTAGATGCTATGGGGCACCTTGCCATGATAAAGGTACTTTTGGGGGCAGGATGCACCATCTTGCAGTTTTGGAGGTGCTATCTTGGGAGGCAGAGTGTGCCACCCTGCTATGTAGGAGGTGTTATCTGAGAGGGCATAGATTGTTACCCTGCCATGTTGGAGGTGCTGTACTGGGGCAGTGTGCCACCCTGCCACCTGGGAGATGCTGTCTTAGGGAGGCAGGGTGCTATTTCTGCCATGCTGGACTGCATGGGGCAGAATTGTCCATTCTGCCATGCTGGAGGTACTGTCTTGGTAGGACAGGGTGTGCAACTCTGCCATGTTGTAAAGGGATATCTTGGAGACCTTCAGGTTTCACTGCCCAGTCATCTGGTGATGTTATCTTAAGGTGCAGCCTGTGCTGCCCTGCCATTTTGGAGGCCCGACCAATCACAGTGCTTCCTTCAGCTGTGGGTGATGTAAGAGTTTCTTAGGGATGAACCACTGTAACTGGCTCCTCCCTGAGGGCCTGGGCCTCAGCCTTTAAAATAAAAAAAATTGCAATCAGTAATAATTGTATGGGTCCAGTTGAGTGCCTCTCATGGATATAAGAGTCTCTCTTGCCTCCCTAGGCCACAGAACTGCTCACCTTCTGTTCACAGTCCTCTGGTATAAAGAACCTGCGAGGGTGATAAGTCTTATATCCACGAGAGGCCCTTCAACCGGACCCATAAACTTACATAAGATGTCACACCAGTCATTCTTGTATGGTAGGTGCTGTTTTTATGGCTGTGAGTTTAAACGGCCAATTCTTCTATTGTAGTCTGAGTGCTTCTTTTGTATGAGATTATTTTCCACATCCCATGTCTGTAGGTTGTCCAGGGGGAAGCTGAAAGATCCCAGGGCAATTTTCAAAACAATGGATAACCCCGTGTCCGGTCAGCACAGACAATTATCTAAGACTGCCACTTTGTTTACTGCATTTGGATACCAGGTTGTCTGTATACCCACTAAACAGTATTGCCTTGTAAAACCTGAGACTTATCTGCGGTGTAGGACGCTGCAGAAAATTGATCATATTTTCTTTCTCTCTCAGTGACTCATTGAAAATGCAGGCGGACTTGAGCTGCTCAGCCCTGTTCGGTCCGAGGGACTTGGCGGTGTAGTTCTGTGTTGCACACATGCGCCGTGCCTCCCATGCTGGCAGGCTCCCTCTGAGGCTTAGACTTCACTCCGTCTACCCCACCCAAAGCATGCTTACCTTTCATTACACTGTCTGGGAAAACGGGAGGGAGTGAACGGAACTACTGAACTGGGACTGCAGCATGTCGTGTGGGCGTTAACTAATCCCAAGTCCCTGGCATATCGATCTGAGCATGGGGGTAACTTGCTTAGAGACCCTCAAGTGAACATTTGTTCAGTTTCTGAGACCCTGAAGAGGGGAGATTATTTTGACCTGTGTTCCTTTCTTTCAGTTGTACTGAGTCGGAAAGAGTCTAGCAGTTAATAAAAAAAAAAAAGAGAGCATTTATTTTTGTGCAGCCTGATTTATTACATTCAAGTACCCAAGTAGCTGCAAAGTGGCATGGTCTCTGTGGGACATCAGTTTTAGGGACAGATTAAGAAAATGACATTCTCACTGTTCTTGAACAGAGGTCCAAAAAACACTCCCAGTTAGGTATTTATGCTTGGTGATCAGGAAAACTAGGCACAACTGTGGCATACAGTATGATTGTAATATATTTGATTAGAGCACCAGATTTTGAACCTGAGATCAAAGGTTCAAATCCACTATGGGCGCTGACTGGGATGTGATCTTGGGTAGAACTAAAGCAGGAGCCCACTGGAAGTGAAATGTTGTAATAAAGCTGAGCTGGGCTGAGTAAATAAGTTGGAATGGAAATATCTGGTGGTGGCAGTGGCATGTCTAGTGTGGAATGTGTGAATGGACCTCTGTGGAACTAGCTACCTTGATGAGGTACAGAGGCAACAACAACAACTGCTGGACAGGGCATAATTATGTATAACACTTCACAGTGTGGGAAGGAGGAGAAGTAAGAGATCCCAAGAGAGGTCAAACAGGGTGAAGACCTGGGGAACAATAAGCAAGTTAGTGAAAGGAGACTAAAACAAAGAATGGTTTATTCCATTTATTTATAAATTTTAACATGACAGTCTCTTGAGCAAAATCTCTTGAAGGTAGACATCACCAAAATAGTCACAGCGTAATGGTCTGAAAGCATAAACACTGTTTTGTAACATCTGTGTTGGTCCAATAAAGGTATCACACCACCATTTACTTCTGGATCTACCTCAAAGTAAACAACTTCAATCCTTTATTGGTCAATGATGTGCTGAATATGAAATACAGAGCATGGGTGCCATTTGTATTCAGTCATACAAAAATGAGATGACAGCAGCTTGTTTTATGGTGTGTCCTGGGGGGATGTTAGATGAATATTTTGCAGAAAATTGCACTGTATGGTTTTTAACCCTATTTCTTGTGTAACATGAGTTCTGGTTCATTTTGCTGTATAAAATGCAAGTCAGTCATAATGATTCCCACTGACTGGTCTATTTCTCTGTTTAAATACAGCCGTACCTGTAGATCTGGCATCTGGGAGCACTAGGTTTTACCAACCAATATAGCATCACTTCCATTCTAGCACCCAATTATTTTTGTTTAGTTAACAGATCAGCCACACTAGGCTGAAGACCTATTGACATGTGCCATCAAACAAATGGGTCATGCTGGCTGACGAGCTTATAAATACTGCCAGTTTATGTACAAATATTTGCATGGCTGAAACTGATTAAAATCTTCCAGTTAAAACAAAAGCATCGCATTTACTAAGATTGTGCAAGTAACTGAAGTGGTGACCAGAGCATTCGTGGGATGATTTGGTGGCCACCAGGGCCTGGTGGAGGCTTGCACAGGTATACCAGCCTGAAGTGGTGACCAGAGTATTGTGGGATGATTTGGTGGCCACTAGGGCCCCACCAGCCTGAAGTGGTGACCAGAGCATTCGTGGGATGACTTGGTGGCCCCCAGGGCTTGGTGGAGGCTTGCACAGGCTTACCAGCCTGAAGTGGTGACCAGAGCATCAAGGATTAATTCATGGCAGAAGTATAGATGTGATGGTAAATTGGTTGGTTGGGTGAGTCTGTGGTATGCAGTAGCAACAGTACAGGAATGAATGAGCAGATGTCTTTCCTCTACTGAATTCTTTGGAACAGTGGCCCATTTCCAAATGTATCCCACTCCTCCATCCATCCGTTTTATACCCATATCGTTGTACAATATGGTTTACTGTCATTGTATACTATGATTCATTAATAAATACACTTTACAATGTACACTGTGATTCGTTAATAAATAAGCTATATAAACATAATGGTTCTGTGTCATTATTTCCCCAGCCTTAGGAGTTTACCTTGTCACTGGTGGTTGGGCTTAACTGCTAACTTCTACCCTGAAGTTAGTGGAACCAAAACTCCTAACTCATTAGTGTGAAGACTGCATGCTTGGGACTGGTGATGCACATTACTATGGCATCTCTCTGTTTCACCTGGACAACCACCAACAGATTAAGGAATGTGTGGTTCAAACATCATGTGGAGCTATTGGAAGGAATGGGTCGACAGCAGCTTTCTTAATATAGCTGTACACTTGAGCAGACTTAGACTGGGTGGTCTATTGTTGCTGGCACCTTCGTATGTCGTTGCATAAATATTCCTATATGGGACTGCATTCTTAACGTTATGATGTGTGTACATGATTTATTGTATTTTTGTATGGCAAAAACTAGTGTCGAGAAAGTGCCCTTTTTACACTCACAAGTGCCCCTCTGAGCCTCCGCCCCCTCAGTTTTTACCATCTTCCGGCACCTATGGAAACAAGTCCCACTGTTTAACAAGTCCAAGGTTTTTATGACAAGTCCATTCATCCATCCATCCAATTATTTATTTTCCTGATTTCATTCTGCCTTCTCTTAGATACTTTAAGGATCAACAGTATCTCTAAGAATACAGGAATGTGCCACAGTGCTTTCAAATTTTTCCCCAAGGCCATGAAATCTTTTTTAAATTTCATGTTCGGCACGGGGTCATACTGCCGTATGACAAAACAGCACGGCTAAACATGCCGCAGCCAAACAGTGCTGAACACAGAGTCTGGCATAATGCCAACCTGTTTGTGACAGCACACCCATTGAAAACAATGGGTGTTTACATTTTTCTGCACCCCCTCACACTCCCCCAGAACTTCGATAACTAACTCGGGGGGCACTTTGGGGGTTGGGGAAGTTTGATTTAAAAAAAAAAAATGCCAGCAAAAGTTGCAGCAGGGGAGACCTGGGGGGAACTGAACCATGGTCCCAGGTTTCCTACTTGCATCATGTGCTAGAGCCCTAGCCACTCTACCACAGGAGTGGCAGGCTAGACCAGGCACCCAGCATATGGCAACTTCTCCTCTCTCCACATCATCATGCAGCGACAGAGGTAGTGGTATATCCCCATCACTATTCTACCCCAGTCGCTGTAAATCGAAGCACTGTGTGTATTAGCGCTTGTGAATACCACGCTGTCTTACATGCGTGGTATTGACCCGGCACTTGTTCATTCCTTTGCCTATGACATTGGTTCCAACATAAATTAAGATTTTTATTTGTTTTCCTTTCACTTTAATAATTTGTTGAATTTTCTCACTTATATCTTTGACCCTTGCACCTGCCAAGCATCTTTTATTGACTTTGTCTTCCTACATACTGTTCTGTCTGTAAAATGTACTACTGAGTCCCCAATTATAAATACTTTTTCTACTGTTCCAGTATTTTGCGACCCATTATTGTTACTGTTGTGGATATCCATAGCATCCGAAATGGGACAAAGCTGTTATGGCATGGTGCTTGAGACCGCTGTGGTTTTCTAGAGAAGTAGAGAAAGTAATAGCATTTAGAAGGTTTAAAAGGACAAAGAAGGAGGACAGGGAGTGTTACCAGGAGAAACAAGAGTCGCAGGGAGAGCAGTTAGGAGCACAAAGGCACAGACGGAGGAAAATACTGTCCAGTCAGTGTAAAAAGGGGATAAAGCATTCTTTGGATATACTGTAGAACTGTTTATTCTCATGCAAGGTATATGTGAGAAGAAAACAACCAACGAAGGGATAGTAAGGCTAAAAGGGGAAGGGGGTGGGGATGGTTTGGGAGGAAGAAGACCAACAAAAAAAGCAGACATACTGAACAATTACTTTTGTTCAGTATTTATGGAGGAAGGGGTAGGTGACGGGCCAAAGATAAGGAACAAAGGCATTAAAGGAAGGGAGGTGGACACTAGTCCTGTTAGAGAGGAGCGAGTCCTCAAGAACTAGCGCAATTAAAAGTAGACAAGGCAGTGGGACCAGACATGGTTTACCCTAGGATACTGAGGGAGCTCAAGAAGGTGCTGGCTGCACCCCTGACAGCTCTGTTCAGCCTATCACTAGAAACAGGGGAGATTCCAGGGGACTGGAGGTTGGCAGATATAGTCTCACTACACAAAAGTGGAAATACTGTAGGGAGGAGGCAGGAAATCACAGACCTGTCAGCCTGACTTCAGTAATAGGTAAAGTAATGGAATCACTAGTGAAGGAAAGGACTGAGGGATACCTTGCAACCAGTGGATTACAGGATCTGAGGCAACATGGGTTCACAGGGGGGAGGTCTCGCCAGACAAACCTAATTGAGTTCTTTGACTGGGTGACCGGGGAAGTGGATCAGGGAGGAGCAGTAAACGTGGCCTACCGGGATTTCAGTAAGGCATTCGACACCATTCCACACAGAAGACTGGAGAGCAAGCTGGGCAACCTTGGAGTAGGTCCAAAAGTAGTAAAATTGGGAAGAAGTTGGCTAAGCCATAGGAGTCAGAGGGTGTGGTAAATGGGGTCCACTCTGGAGAAGGCAAGGTGACAAGTAGGGTGCCACAGGGGTCAGTACTAGGCCCGGTCCTCTACAATGTCTGTATTAGCAACACTGCAGAAGGGCTGGAGGGGAAAGTATGCCTGTTCGCGGATGATACAAAAATCTGCAACAGATTGGCTATACGGGAGGCGATGGAAAGAATGAGGGATGATCTGAAAAAGCTGGAAGATTGGCCAAGGGAATGGTATCTGGGTTTCAATGCAAAAACGTGCAAAATCATGCTCTTGAGGTACCGAACCCAGGGCAATGTACCAATTGAGCAGGAAGGTATTAGCAATCACAAAACAGGAAAGGGGCCGGGGGTAGTAATTGCTGATGACCTGAAGGTAGCCAAGCAGTGTGATAAGGCAGTGGGGAAGGCTAGCAGGATGCTCGGGCACATAGGGAGGGGCATCACCAGCAGAAAGAGGGATATTACCCTTGTATAAATCACTGGTGAGAAGCCACCTCGAGTACTATGTCCAGTTCTGGAGGCCCCACCTCTGGAAGAACATAGATAGGGTGGAGGCGGTACAATGGAGGGCTACCAAAAATGGTGCAGGGCCTGCATCAAAAGCCCTATAAGAAAAGACTCAAGGAACTAAATATGTACTCTCTAACAGAAAGGAGGGAAAGGGCGGATATGACAGAAACATTCAAATACCTCACAGGTATTGTTAAGGTACAGGAAGGTAGCATTTTCCATAGACAAAGATGCTCCAGGACAAGGGGTCACACTATGAAGCTGGAAGGGGGAGGCTTAAAGGAGATGTGAGAAAATACTTCTTCACAGACAGGCTGGTGGACACCTGGAACAGCCTCCCAGCACAGGTGGTGGGTGTTAAACAGCAACAGAATTCAAGCATGCATGGGACAGACACAACGGGACCGTAGATGTTAGGCAAGGGGGGGAGAAGACTGGAGATTGAGTAGGGTCTGCAGTGGTACAATAGGTAGGGAATATAGGACAGCCTAGGTGGGTCAAGAGGTCCTTATCTGCCAACAACTTCTGTGTTTCTGTAAATATCACCTTTTCAAAGTTTCCTGCCCGCCTCCTCTTTAGCCCTTTCTAGGATGTACCATTGCCTACTCCTCCCTCCCCATCTATATCACCCGTCGCCCTTGTTCTTTTCTTTCCATTGGTGTGTTTCTCCTCATCATTGATTTGTATAGTGCTACTTAGTTCAGTTACTGGCATTTCCTCAAGATAGTGCCTATGAAATGTTCTAGATTATAAATATCATGCAGGTTTTTCAGTTCTGTTCTGAGCACGTTAATCTCCTTGCTCAGTATTTTAATGCTCCGAAGTTGGACAGGGATATTCAGTTATGCTATTGTCTCCTGTAATACTTTTTTATTATTAGGTTACAAATTAAACATTGTATCCCTTCTTCCCCATCTGCAAACATAATCCTGTTGAATTCCATAATGCTTAGAGTAATAGTCTACCTCGTCTATAAAGAACTGTGTCACTAGAACTGTCTTGAGTTATAAAGTAATAAAGGCTAGCCAGGAAAATTAGTGAAACAAAGCTTCCCACTATAGACAGTCACTGCTGTGCTTTTTTTAAATTTTTTTGTTATTTCAATATTTTTTGTTGGGTAGAGAGACAGGTAGGTAAAGAGAAATAATGCACATCCCAATACAGGCAGGATCGCACCCTGATGCCTTTGTTGTGCCCCTTGATTTCTGCAGTACAGCCAGCATGCAGCACGGTTAACTGTCCTGCTGCACTCACTCAGCCCTGTGTCAGCCGAGCCCACAATGGTGCTGGCCTTTGTGCTACTAGGCCCGGAAGTGATGTCTTGTGCACTTCTGATTTGGAAGACCTAAACAAAGTTGGTTCTTTTTGGCTTAAAAAAGCATTGAAAATCCCTCTTGTACCTTTTAGGTATTGTTAAAAGTATCCTGCACTGGGGTTACTACAGTAGCCCTTATAAGAGCCATCTAGGAAAACAAGTGCAAAGAATGGCTCCCATTACACATACACAATAAATTCCGCTGAAACGATACAAGGCAAAAAACAAAGTGTGAAGGTAGGCTGACTTGAAGTAAATGACTGTTCACACTTCACAAATCAATGTTGGACCCGTTTTATAAGGAAATATGTAATCTGTGTGGTGTAGGGGCTAGAGCAAAGACCTGGGAACTAGGAGAGCTGGGCTCAGATCCCATGACACTCACTTAGACACTGTGTGGCCCTTGTCACATTTTTTTCCATTAAGTTTTGTGGCCTCCAGTCCAGCAGCTGCATCTGTCAGCAGACATTTCCCCAGACCCCCAGTCCTTTTCACCACTCTCTTCACCATCAAGTTGATGGGGATCCACATGGTATGAGACATCACAGTGTCAGTGCTGTCATACTTGGCAGCTAGTGTTTTCCCTGCATCTCGCCCACTAACCACACAATGACTGACATTACCTTTTCAGGCCATGCTAGCATGTAGCTTGCCCTTTACAGAGGAGGCAAACATCCTGGTCCACCACAGGGGTAACTAGTCAAGAGGAACCTGGCGCTTTCCCGATCTGGCTGAGAGCACTGCTGCTCAGCAGCACCTCCCCAGCCCCCGCCCTGGCTGCCTGTTCAGCTGTCCAGTCCGCTTCTGAATTTTGGCCACTAGTGTGGAAGAACGACGGTCTGCCCACTGGACTAACAGACAGCATCAAAAAGTCACTTAAAGTCCCAGTGTTCGAGCTGACCCACTTGTAACAAGCATTTGTCAATGCCGAACGTTCGCTTGCAGGTATTTGCAGTGGTGTTTGGCATGTATGGTGTTTTACCCTAATGCCCTGTGCGATTGCTGGTATTTGCACAATAAATTGTCAGCATGACCTTTTTGTTACCCCCATTGTGCGCTACATAGGCGGAAACACGTTTTGGGCAAGATGTGAAAAATGACAGCTGTACTGCTCATAAGGAAGTGTGGTAAAATGGCAATGTTGAAAATCTGGGTGGAAATATTGAAAATTCGCCAAACCTCTGATTTATGGGAACGTGCAATGCTGCGCTCGTAAAACAGTCATTGTTAGGAATTTTTCACCAAATTGTCAACATTGGCATTTTAAAACCTCTGCTAATGAACAGTGTCACTGTGATTGTCTTACTGTGTGCCATACATTGATTTTGCACACCGACTGTGCCATTGTGAACCACGTGTGGAAACACGCTTTGGGCAGGATGTGAAAATGACAGCTGTACTGCTCACAAGGAGGTGTGGTAAAATGGCAATGTTGAAAATCTGGAGTGAAAATATTGAAAATTTGCAAACTTACGAGAGTGCATAGGAACTGCACAACGCACGCTCATAAAACAGTTATTTTTAGGAATTTGTTCACCAAATTTTCAACATAGCCATTGTAAGATCTCTGCTCATGAACAGTGACACTGTGATTTTCTTAATGTGTCCCATACACTGAGTTCATACAGCGACTGTGCCATTGTGCGCTACATGGGCGGAAATCGTTTTGGGCAAAATGTGAAAAATGACAGCTGCACTGCTCATAAGGAGGTGTGGTAAAATGGCAATGTTGAAAATGTGGGTGAAAATATTGAAAATTACGCAAACTTCACCGGCTGCGTAGGAACTGCTAGCAGCAGACTAAGTAAAACAGTCATTTTTAGGAATTTTTCACCAAATTTTCAGCACAGCCATTTTAAGACATCTGCTCATGATCAGTGTCACTGTGATTTTCTTAATGTGTCCCATACATTGAGTTCACACACCGACTGCGCCATTGTGCGCTACATGGGCAGAAACACGTTTTGGGCAGGATATGAAAATGACAGCTGTACTGCTCATGAGGAGGTGTGGTAAAATGGCAATGTTAAAATCTGGAGTGCAAATATTATAATTATAAATGTACGAAGTGCGTGAGTAAACTGCATGAATGCACGCTCATAAACAGTCATTTTTAGGGAATTTTGTCACCAAATTTTCAACATAGCCATTTTAAGACCTCTGCTCATGAACAGTGTCACTGTGATTTTCTTAATGTGTCCAACACATTGATTTCGCACACCGACTGCGCCATTGTGCGCTACATGGGCCGAAACACGTTTTGGGCAGGATGTGAAAATGACAGCTGTACTGCTCATAAGAAGGTGTGGTAAAATGGCAATGTTGAAAATCTGGAGTGAAAATATTGAAAATTCGCGAACTTACGAGCCTGCGTGAGAACTGCGCAATGCAACGCTAAAACAGTCATTTTTGGAATTTTTGCACAAATTTTTCAACATGGGGTTTGGACTCTTCTCATGAATGATGTCACTGACATGGCGCTATTCAGGCCCGGAAGGGTGATTTCCGCAGTGACTGCGAAATCACCCTTCGGCCTGAATAACGCCATGACAGTGACATCATTCATGAGAAGGGGTCCCACAAACCCCATGTTGAAAATTTGGTGCAAAAATTCCAAAAATGCCTGAGATATGCAACAAAGTTGAACCCCATCTAGCCCATTATACAGCTTACCGGCATCAGTTCGCGGTCGGCTTTGAAGAGTGCAGACCTGTTCCCGTCCACTGAAGATCATCGCGCCGAGCTCCGGAGGTAAGTATGGGGTGAGGGGGTGGGGAGCTGGCGCAGTGGGTGGGTGCGGTTGTGGGAGGGGACTGGGAGACTATGCGGGACCATTTTTTTCTTTACAGGTTTAAAAAAACGGACTATTGTGGGACGCTTGCCATGCTGGGGTGGGCTCCCAGCGTGACAGAAGATGGCTGGGGGGCGAGGGCAGATGGGGATTGGGCACCCTGTCGGCAAAAAAATGGGGCGTTGCACACTGGGTGGGCCCAGCATGGCAGAAGGATGGCTTGGGGCTGTGGAGCCAACGGGGATTGGGCACCCCGTCGGCAACAACATTTGCCACGCAGGGTGGGCTCAGCGCGGCACCAAAGCTTTGGGGGCGGCGGATGCAGAGGGGAGTGTGTGACGCGAGGGGGTGGGCGGACGCGTAAAACAGGCGACAGCGGTGGTTTCTTTGAAGCGGCGACCACCGCTGTCATACACAGCCCCGCACCCATTGGCAGGACCACCACGCCTGCTCAACGGAGCACTGATTGCATGAGAGGCACACCTCCAAAGTGTGCTACTCTCCCAAATGTTCCTTGCGAGCGCGCCGCGTTAACGTAAAAATCAGTAAATGCAGGACCCACTGAAAATAAGATACTACATCACAGTTATGCCATCAAGAGTAAATAAACTGTAAAATTACCTCTTGTATAGAAGGAACATAGGAAATGTTATGTGAAAAATGACCGGGGGCGTTGTGTTCAGCTACTACCTCTGCAGAAGCTACAGCACCAATACTGGGTACATTGAAAACATACGAAATGTCTGAAGGGTCTGTAACGAAAGCCCTATGAGGAGAGACTGAAGGACCTTAGTATGTTTTTATTTATTTTTATTTATTTAGATTTTGATTACCGGGTAAGCCCACTGAGACCAGAGGTCCCTTTTTCAGGAGCGACCCGGAATTAGTTACAGAAAGAGACATAAAGAAACAGTTATTCATTTTTATGTTTGCTTGCACGCATGTGCAAGAAACATAGTGCCATCACTGGAGTTTTCGGAGGTGTGTCACCCCCTCCTCCAGTTCAGTCAGTGTGTTGGCAGGCGCGGCCCCTGTCCGCCAATGCATGTTGGAGCTGTCTATGACAAGCTCCAAAATGCAGTGGCATACAGTTGAAAGGGGGAGCTACGCTTCAGTGAGCAGTGATAAGATATCGCCTGCCCGCGCGCAGCTCCCTACACACACACACACACACACACACACACACACACACACACACACACACCGCATGCATCGTGCTGTCCCCCCCACGCACACACTCTACAGCCGACGGGGTGCCCAATCCCCATCGGCTGTGCTGCGCCCCCCAAAGCCTCCCAATGCCACGCTGGGTGTCCACCCTAGCGTGGCAACTCAATGTATTGGCTGACGGGTGCCCAATCCCCCATCGGCTTAACTCCCCCGAGTACAGAGTGCCATGCTGGAGCCCACCCCAGCGTGGCAATGAATGCTATGGCCAACGGGGTGCCAACTTCGCCGGCTCCACGCCCAGTTGCTTCTGCCATGCTGGGAGCTCACCCAGCATGGCAAACGCCCCGCCGCTCTTTTTTTTTTTTTTTTACACCTGTAAATTAAAAACGGTCCACGGCACTTCTCCCTGCCCCTCCCACAACCCGCACTCACCCACTGCGCACCTGCCTCCCCACACCCTATACTTACCTCCAGAGCTCGCAAGACGATCTTCGGCGGACTGGAAACACGCCTGCATTCTTCAAAGCCGACCGCTGAACGGAGGAAATGCTGGTAAGCTGTATAATGGGCTAGATAGGGTTTTCAACTTTGTTGCATATCTCAGGCATTTTTGGAATTTTTGCACCATATTTTCAACATGGGGTTTTGGGACCCCTTTCATAAATGCTGTCACTGTCATGGCATTATATCGGTTCGGGTGATTTCACAGTCACTGTGCAAAACTGCCTTTCGGACCGAGCTAACAAAACAACACTGCCAGTGTTCATAAGGTGGGCTCTCAAGCAGTCATTTTGAAAATTTGGTGGAAAAAATTCCAAAAATTACTGTTTTACAAGCGCATGCTATGCAGTTCCTACGTGACGCCGTAAGTTTGCGAATTTTCAATATTTTCACTCCAGATTTTCAACATTGCCATTTTACCACACCTTCTTAGGAGTAGTACAGCTGTCATTTTCACATCTCACCCAAATGTGTTTCCCCTATGTAGCGCATACAATGGTGCAGTCGGTGTGCGAAACCAATGTACGTGGACAAATTAAGAAAACCACAGTGACACTGTTCATGAGCAGAGGTCTTAAATGGCTATGTTGAAAATTTGTGAAAAATTCCTAAAATGACTGTTTTACTTAGCGCATGCTATGCAGTTCCTACACACGTCGTTAGTTCATGAATTTTCAATATTTTCACTCCAGATTTTCAACATTGCCATTTTACCACACCTTCATGAGTAGTATAGTTGTCATTTTTCACATCTCACCTAAAACGTGTTTCCGCCTATGCAGTACAATGGCGCAGCCGTGTGCAAAATCAATGTACGGGACAAATTAAGAAAATCACAGTGACACTGTTCATGAGCAGAGGTCTTAGAATGGCTATGTTGAAAATTTAGTGAAAAATTCCTAACAATGACTGTTTTACAAGCGTGAGTTGCGAGTTCCTACACACACGCTTGTAAGTTCAAGAAATTTTCAATATTTTCACCCAGATTTTCAACATTGCCATTTTACCACACCTCCTTATGAGCAATACAGCTGTCATTTTTCACATCTTGCCCAAAATGTGTTTCCGCATATGTAGTGCACAATGGCGTAGTCGACGTATGCTAAATCAATGTATGGGACACATTAAGAAAATCATAGTGACACTGTTCATGAGCAGAGGTCTTAAATGGCTATGTTGAAAATTTGGTGAAAAATTCAAAATGACTTTTACGAGCGCAGCATTGCAGTTCCTATGCATGCTCATAAGTTTGCGAATTTAATATTTTTATTCCAGATTTCAACATTGCCATTTTATTACACTTCCTTATGAACAGTACAGCTGCTATTTTATGCGTCACTAAATGTGTTTTCGCGACATGTAGCGCATAATGGTGCTAAGTTGGGTGCGAAGCAATGTTTGGGACAGATTAAGAAAATCACAGTTACTCTGTTCATGAGCAGAGGTCTTAAAATGGCTAATGTTGAAAATTTGGTGACAAAAGTCCATAAAATAACTGTGTTACGAGTGAGCATTGCGCAGTTTCCACGCACCCTCGTAAGTTCATGACTTTGTAATATTTTAAGTCCAGATTTTCACCAGTGGCATTTTTCCACACTTCCTTATTTACAGTACAGCTGTCATTTTTCACAACATGGCCGAAGTGTGTTTTCACACTTTCACCGCAGAAATGCGTGGTCGCTGAGGGAAATCATTGTTCGGGACAGATAAAGAAAATCACAGTGACACTGTTCATGATCGGAGGCACCAAAATGCCTGAGTTGGCAATCTGCTGTAAAAAAATCCCCAACCTAATTATATTATGGGTGTGCATTGCACAGTTTCTATGTACGTCATGACTTCACCATTCTTTAAATATTTTACTGCAGATTTGCAACATTGCCATTTTTACACCTCCTATAAACAGTACAGTTGTCATTTTTACATCCTGTTCGAATGTTTTTGCACCTGTGGTGCTAAATGTCAGAGTCACTGTGCATAAGCAGCTCTGCCAACAAACTGATATTCCCCTGTTCATGAGGTGAGGTCAAGAAAAACATGTTGAACATTTGAAGTGAAAATACCAACGAATGCCTGAGGTATTAGGGTTTCCAACCATAACGCCCAACCCTGTAGAGAATGACAGGCATCAGGGGTGTGACTTGGGATGCTTGCCTGTAATGCTCATACCATTCCACACCCTGCAGCCAGTGAGAGGGATCGAGGCACGCTTGACTCTTCGCCCCAAAGTTCACCTATTCTCCTATATCGCACCCATCTCACCATATTTCCTAATGGAATGGGGTGCATAAGGGTGAAAGACCCAAGGAACACCGTGACACTTGTCAGTGTCTGCAGGTTGGTGTGGTGAAATGATGTGGTCGTTATGCCTGATGACCCAAAGGCACACCCAATGTTTGTCACTCTCTTCAGGGTGGTGGTGGGGTTGGCTTCAGTTCAATACTTCACTGCCATTCCTATTACGCAGCTCTGTAACTTCTACACTACTACTGCCAATGCCAGCAAGCAAACATTCGGCATTGACAAATGCTTGTTTACAGTAGTTACATATGTTGCTCAAATAGACATTAGCAACAGTAGACAGGGAAAAGTAGGATTCACAATACAGGTTCAAGCATTATTTACAATAGTTACATTAGATACACAAGTGTAGAATTAGAAAACAGTATACAGGTTACATCCAGGTTTAGGAGATACATCCAGTAATGAAAGGAGGTTCAAGGCGTGCAGAGGAACAGAGGCCTGGGCTAGAGCCAACGGTTACAGCCACAGAGACTGAGATTGAGAAGGTATAGTTTGAGTCCAGACTTGAATTGGGTAAGGGGGGTAGAGACAGTCAGGCTAGGTGGTAGAGAGTTCCATAGGTGGGAGGCAGCAAATTTGAAGGAGCATTTGCCTTGGTTGGAGCGAATCTTTGGGATGTTGAGGGGATGACTTGCAGATGATCGCAGGGTTCGGATTTGTTCTTTGGGAGAGAGTAGTCCTCTAAGATGGGGAGGGGAACTGAGGGTAGTGAACTTAAAGGCAAGGCAAGCGACAGGGTAAGCTAGTTTGTGCTGAAGTGCGGGCCAGTTTAGTTCCTTAAGTGCATCACAATGATGACTCCTAGGAGAGGAGTTTGTGGTGAAACGAGCTATACAGTTATAGAGAACGGAAAGTTTGTTAAATTCTTTCTCGCTGGAGGAACTGTAGTAAAGGAGCTCCATATAGTATGGAGGGGAGGAGGTTAAAGCTGGCAATTGCCATGCGCAACAGAGGATAGGGAGTTCCCAGACGTAGAGGAGGCCAAGTTTTGGTGGGTGGACCTGGTTATGGAATCGATATGGGGTTGGTAGGTCATCTCTTGGTCGAGATGGATCCCGAGGTATTTGAAGCTACCAAGATCTCGACTCTTTTCCTTGGTTTGTGCAGATCTGGAGCAGCTGACTCCTGTCAGAGCCCAGCCGTCTTGACCCAAACAGAATGGCTTTAGTTTTTCCTCATTGTGTTTAGGGAGTTTATGGAGAACCAGGCCTCAAGTATTGAGAGACTGTTCTGCAGTTTTGTGGCAATGACTGTAGGTTGGGGATCACTGCAGTATGTGACGGTGTCGTCCGCATACAAAATGAGTTTGCTGAGGGGGCAGCTTCCCTCAATGTTATTGAGGAAGAGTGAAAAGAGCAGTGGGCCCAGGATTGAACCCTGGGGCACCCCTGCGGTAATGGATCTGGGGACAGGCTGGGCACCCTTCCAGCGGACATTTTGGGTACGGTCACTCAGATAGCTCCCGAACCAGGAGAGTGAGTGGAGATCCAGTCCTAAGTGCAGGAGTTTTGATAAGAGGAGGTTATGGCTGACCAAGTCAAAGGCTTTGGACAGGTGATGAAGAGGGCACCCGTTGGGGATCCTTGGTCCATAGAGGCAAGGATGTCCTCAGTGAGCCGGATGAGGGCAGTATCGGTACCATGGCCCTTTCTAAAACCATGCTGCACATCAGCCATGAGAAGGTGCTGCTCAAGGTAGTCTTGAAGCTGGTTTGAGACTAGTCTTTCGTGAATTTTCCCAAGGGGACTAAGTAGGGAGATTGGTCTATAGTTTCCCAGTTTGTCTCTAGACCCACTTTTGTAGACAGGGACGACGGTCGCAACTTTCCATATTTTTGGGACAATACCTTCCCGGAGCGATCTGTTAATGAGAAGGGTGACAGGACGGGCGAGAGTTGGTGCAGCAGCTCTCAGTAGGCGAGGTTCATGCTGGTCATGGCCTAGCGTGGAGGAGGGGTTAATTTTGTGTAGGAGAGATAGTACCTCAGACTGATTGACTAGCTTTAAATGGAATTGAGGCCTAGGGTTTACCCAAGTGTCTCCAGAGAGGAGGGTAGGCCTAGAGAGGACAGGGGAGGGAGTACCACTTGGGTTAGTGAAGGAGGCACTGATGGCCTCAGCAGCTACTGATGGGACATTGGTCAGTGAGTCCCCTACCAGGATGGAGTCCGTTTGACTATTTGAGGATCCTTTGATGAGTATGTTAATGTGGCCCCAGAATTTTTAGGATCACGTAGATGTCTAGTTTGGAGGTCATTTATATTGAGATTTGGCCTGTTTCAAGGCTTTTTTTACACTGTTTCACAGCTCTGTACTTTTCCATTGTGATTGGTTGCCAGAGGATTTGTAGTTGCCCCATGCTCTGTCCCGAGGAGCATGGAATGCTTGAGGCACGGACTCAACCATTTATGGCATTTTCCCTGTACCCTGAGCTTTTTTATAGGTGCATGCTTGTTTGAGGCCGACAAGAAGGCTTGAATGAAATATTCAAGAGCCTCATCAAGTGAGGGGAGAGACATAATAGGGGCCCAGTCGATGTTCCACAAATCAGAGCAGAAGTCGGCTGGTGCAAACCTACTGTAGTTCCTCGCTTCAATGACCTTAGAGGTAACTTTTGGGGACTTGTTGGACCAAACACAGAAAATAGGCGAGTGATCACTCAAGGAGTCCGCCATAATCCCTGCCGACAGTATACGGCCCGGGCAGGAGATGAGGATCCAGTCAATGAGAGAGTGGTTCCCAGTCTTGGGATTATGTCGTGTGTAAAGGTCGATAACCTGTGTATATGGACAGCCAAGTAGAGGGTTTTTAGCAGGGGATGAGAGCAGAGAAGGCCAGTGGAGACTGAAATCCCTAAGGAGTATGGTCTCCCCCAAGGCATGGCCCTCAAGGAGGTTTGTTAGGGATTGCAGTGAGGAGGCAGGAGATTGGGGAGGAAGGTAGACCCCCCTAATGTGAGGGGTTTAGTGTTCCCAATGAGTATTTTTATGAACAGCAATTCAGCTAGGGAATCACTATGAGAGTGGAAGTCCAGCTCCGAAGCTTGAAGGTCAGTGCTAACGTAGATAACCCCTCCTCCCTTTTTCCCTACCCTGTCTTTTCTAAAGGTAAGGTAAGGAGGAAAGGAGAGAGAAAGGGGATTTGATAAAGACTTTCAAATTCACTAAAAATACCACCAACAGCTTAATCTGGTTCGAGGTCAGTTGGCATTCATCTATATCCCCCTACCCCGGGTCGTGCCTGAAAATAGGCAGAATTTGTCTAGTGCACTTTCCCGGTCAACAAAAACTAAATAAATAAAATACCTCACGGGTATAAATAAGGTTCAAGAAAAAAAAAAAGCCTTTTTCAGACCAAAAGATGTTCAAGAACAAGGGGCCATGCTATGAAGTTGGAGGGAGATAGACTCAGGGGAGATGTAAGAAAATACTTCTTCACAGAAAGCATGGTGGATACCTGGAACAGCCTCCCAGAGGAGGTGGTAGGGGCAAAATCTGAAATGGGATTCAAGGAGGCATGGGATAGGTGGCATGGTGGTGCTGAGGGTTGAGGTGCTGGATGCCATACCTTGCGCTACGTCGGTGACCCAGGTTCAAGAATGAGTCTGGGTTGCTGGGAGTCAGTGGGGAGGGGGGCAGGAGCTGGATTGAGCTGCCTAATGGAAGCTCTCCTCTCCTCTCCTCTCCTGGGGTGGGTTTAGGCATCACTTTACTAGGAAGTGGTGCGGAGAGGGGAGGATACTGTTAGGCACTTGGCAGAAGCCGTGTTCTGAACACAGCTCCATGCCTGGGACATGGCCCATGTGTCGGCATCCACAAAGGGTGGGGACTTGGTATTTCATAGCTATTTCAATAACCATGAAGACCCTACCCCACTGCTATGCTGTGTGATCCCCACAAGGGGACGGAGCCTTGGATGGTCGGCAAACTGCCACTGAACCCTTGCCGGCAGTGGGCGATCAAAACGTCTACATAAAAAAAAGAATGCATGGGATATGCATAAGGGAACCTTGTGGTGGGGAGAGGAGAATAAAGCTGGAGATCAAATAGGGTCTGCGGTGTTACAGTAGGTAGGGAAAATGGGCAGACTGGGTGAGCCACGTGGTCCTTACCTGCCGTCAGATTCTATGTTTCCATGTTTAGACAGAAAAACACCAAGGGTAGGACCATCATGCTCACCTCATGGCACTCTGGCAACTGCAGCTTTCAGTATTAAGTAAAACACTGGAAACGTCTACCCACCCCTTTCCCAGCAAATGAAATGGTGTGCCTGGTATTGAGATTTTCAATGAGGAACTGCTCTAACTTGAATTTAAGAGATTCAACATTCCCCACTTGCACTATTTCTGTTGTGAGCCTGTTCCTTGGGTTTACCACTCTCTGGATGAACAAATACTTCCTGACATTACCCTTCACTCTATCCCCTTAAACGTTGGGAATGCCTTCTAGGTCTGTTGCCCTGAAACTGCTGAAGGTTTCCTAAAGAAGAACAGTGCTGCACATGTATTTTGTTTCCTGTCTAAGCTGTATTTTTCAATACTGGTTCTTGTTCTGTTCTTGCTCTGTCTTCACTGGCCTTTCAATGAGCACCGGACGTGTTTTGTGATGTACATCCGAGGGTCAGTGCCAATTTAGAACTGTATGCTGCCGTTTATGTCCCACAGCTGCCTGCAAAGTTAAAGAACTGCATGAAAAAGTAGGCACTTCCCTGGTCCTGCTGACAGTCTATTCATAGCACTGCAGTACTGTTCGCGTCATCAAAGTGTGGATTCAAGGGGTGAAGTTTCTGTGATCCTCTGCTGCTCGACTCGATCTTGAAAGTAAGAGTGTAACCGATATAATTTAAAAATCGAAAGATTGCTTTAGTTAAAAAAATAACATTATGCTGGCCCATTGGTATAAAGGCTGAGCTTCCCCCTTGCGATGACAGTGACGATGGCTCAGTAGTGAGCCTTCGGTGCTAGGGGGTGGGGCTAGATGGGGGAGGAAGATGAAGTATCCCAGAGGACAGTCTCTTTCTCCAGGGAGGGAAGGTTGCTGCCACGGCTACAATACTGCCACCAGGGGTACTATGGGTGGCGGAGCAGTGGCGGTATATAGGGGAGGAAGGAAAAGTCAGGCAGGCTCTGCGGAAGTACATATTTATTTATTGAGCTTTTGTTGACCAGATAAGTACACTAGACAAGACATTTGCCTATTTTCAGGTGCGACCCGGGAGAGTACAATGAAATACAAGTTCATACAGAGGACAACATGATACAAGTTAGGCATTAGGCATGCACAAGCATGGAGACCCCGGTGCACCGATGTCTGGGGGCAGGGCAACAGAACAAGGGAAATACTAGGGCTGGGTGAATACCTCATTTCAAATACTCAGGCAGAATATTACATTCAGGCTCACAAATATTCAGGTACTCCTTATTTATATTGGTTATTTGTGTGCTTGTGAAAAACACAAGAAACAGACCCCCCAATTTATCTTGAAAGAACATGACGAAGAAGGCAACTGACATAACCTGCACTCCTCCACAGCTGGCCGCCTTCTACTGAATGAAGGCACTCCCGCACTAGCACATGATAAAGCCAGAGACCATCTTCATTGCATTCTTTCAGAAAAATTGGGTGCTGGGGGGAGAGGGTTGGATGGAGGGTGCTGCCAGGGTGGAGTGGTAGAGGAAATATTTATTTTACAACAAAAAGGAATGCTAAAGACAGTGTCCAGCTGGGGAGATAGGCGGGTTGTGCAGGTTACCCATAAAAAAATAATTAATAAAATGAAATTGTGCGTGCTGGGGATTGTAGCAGAGGGTGTGGTGACAGGGGGTTGTTTATTTTAAAGGATTCAGCTAGAGAGGAGGTTGGAAGCAGGGTTTTTTTAAATACTATTTACCAAAGAGGAATAGGCCTGAATAGTGCCACTATTGGCTATTCAAATCTGAAACAGAAATACTATTAGTTACTTGCACCCCCCCCCCCAGAAAACACTTTGGTTGTGCAGGACGATCCCGTGCACACTCAAGCCCCAACCCCTGACCTGTTCTCTCTCTGCACCTGGGGCCCTGACCCCTACCACTGACCCCCACCTTCACACCCAGGGGCCCCAACTCCTGCTAGTGTCCTCTCCTTCTGCATCCAGGGGCCCCAACCCCCTGCCACTGACCTCTCCCATTCTGCACCCAAGGTCCATGACCCCTGCCACTGTCCTCTTCCTCTGCATCCAGGGTTCCCAAACCCTGCCACAGTCCTCTCCCTCTGCACCCAAGGGCTCGACCCCTGCCACTGTCTCCCTCTAAACCCAGGGGCGCAAACCCCTGCCGCTGTCCTCAACTCCTCACCCTCTTCACCCAAGGGCCCCTACCTCTGCCACTGTCCTCTCCTTGAACACCCAGGGGCCCTGACCCCTGCCACTGACCTCTCCCTCAAACTCCGGTGACCCCGACCCCTACCACTGTCCTCTCCTGCCACACCCAAGGGCCCCAACCCCTGCCACTGTCCTCTCCCTCAGCACCCAGGTTCCCTGATCTTTGCCACTGACCTCTCCCTCTGCACCCAGGGGCCCAACCCCTGCCTCTGTCCTCTCCTTCCACACACATGGGTTCTAGCCACTGCTAATGACCTCTCCCTCTGCATCCAGGGGCCTGACCCCTGCCACTGTTCTTTCTCTCCACACCTAGATACCACGACCCTTGCCACTGTCCTCTCCCTCCACGCCTAGGAGACCCAACCCCTGCCACTGACCTCTCTCGCTGCACCCAGTGGCCCTGACCCCTGCCACTGACTTCTCCCTCCACATACAGGGACCCCAGCCTTTGCCACTAACCTTTCCATCTGCACCCAGGAGCCCCAAGCCCTGCCACTGTCATTTCCTTTCCTGCCCAGGGCCCACCCCACCACTGTCCTTTCCTTCTGGGAGATAAAATGCATATTATAAAAATTAAAATAATGGTTCCTATAACTCCTTGGCTAGCAGCCCTTGGCATGAGCTATCTGTCCTGAGGGTTTCAGCTACTCTTTAAACACTGCATATACATAGCACCAAAGAGATGGACTAGAATGAAGAGAAATTAGAGCTGTGTCTGTTTCGTTTGAGTTGAAATAGAATTTTATTTCTTTGGTATCACTAAATAGACCGCGATAGCATGAGCTTCCGTAGAACTTTTTAATTACTGGGAGGAAGAATGATTGCAGGACTGTGAGGATTATGCAGCCGCTAACCACCAGCTGACCCCTGGGATCCCCCCCCTTTGGAAATGAGATACATAATATATTTCAGGCAGCTACTGCAGAGTGGGGAAATATTAACTAAGAGTGACTCAGGCGGTAGTGACTGTAAAATTAAAGAAAAAATGAAGACCAGTATATAATGAGCATAGAAACTGTTTTGCTCTTTAGACACCAATTAATAAAGTGATAGAGTGATGTCATCAAGGGATAGGTTTTACATAGATCCGTGAGCACAAGCGTCATGCCAGGGTATTTTGGAGGACATCCACAATTGAAAATAAGCTTAGATGAAACACTCAATTTCATTGTTATTGCCCTCCTCAGTCCAAAACGCATTACTTTGATAATAATGTGTGTGTGTGTGTGTGTGGTTGGGGGACTATGTGCACGACAAGCTTGTCAGTAGGGCTTGTACTCAAGAGTCAGACATGTGGCAAACTAGCAGTGCTATGCCTTGCCACCAAGGGGACCCAGAGTTTGTAGGTGGGCTCAGTGTTCTTTCCCCACAGCTGGATGCATCACAGCAATGGGGTTCATGTCACCTGTTGGGGAGAGGGTATGTGGCTCAACATCTGCACCCTGCTACCCCAATCAGCCAGTGACCATTAAGTTGCATTGGCACTGAGTTCAAATTCAGGGGACAAGAAGCAGTCATGGTAGGGCAATGGGAAACAGTCAATTTACTCACAAAAATTCAGCTACAGAACTAAAAGTATAAAGATGCACAAAAGGTTCATCCGCAGGCACAGTTCCCATGGAATTGTCTTTCCTGCTGGCTGATACTCAGCAGAATTTCCCTCAGATGATCCGCAGACCTTTCACCACGTGAAATGGAAGAAGTCCTGAAGGAGCATGGGAATATGTGAAGTTTCACAAACTGGACAGGATTCCAATTACACAGAAGATGAATCTAATAATTGTGTATATTCATATCCACAAGCTGGGTTAGTAACGCAAATATTGGTTTGCAGCAAATAATGGGTGAGCTTAGTGCTAAAACCTTACCCAGTTATCAGAGACTAAAATTAAAACAGAAAGGAGACTGTGGCTAGTGCCTTTCGACACCTACAAAATGGGAGTGCCCCCTGGTGTTTTCAGAACGCTGCTGCAAAGGGTAGGCACAGAGCCAGATGCAGCCCATGCCCACCACCTGCAGTTTTCAAAGTATGAACCCCAGTTTCTCCTCCTTGGGTAAAATGGTATCCACACATCTTTTTCAAACTTTCAGCAGCCAAATTTGGGTTTTTTTGAATAATGCTGCTGTTGCTGTTCCATGAATGCAGAGCAACACTTTGCAGGGTAGTTTAATAATTTTATTTATTCAAAATTTTGGTAACCAGCAAAGACACACTGAGCCGAAGCTCGTTTCCAGGTGTGACCCGGTGATGGGGTAAAAACCATAACAAAGGGTAGAGCCTCTTAAATATAGCAATATGCAGTAGCATTCGGGAATACCAGAAAACAAAAGTACAATAGGCACACACATTCAGTCAGTTGAGAAGGAGCTGCAAGCATAATCAGACAAAAGTGCAAGCAGCAAGAGACCATATGCAGTTTAGGTGATGGGCAGTTATGGGTGGGCTATGGAGGGCATGGTGGTGAGGTGGTGGAGGAGGAGGGACAAGGGCAAGAGGTCACAGGAAGGAGACAGATGAGATGTTTGAAGGCAGGGTAGGACGCAGCATTTCGGGAGGTTTGGGGAGAGCCTATTCCAAAAGAAAAGGAGGCGGTAGGAGAAGGCAGACTGACCAGTAATAGAGTGTGAGTGTAGGAGGGAGAAAGAGCTGGGGTCCCTGGTATGCAAAGCATAAGAGGAGGGAACTGGAGACAGGTGAACTAGGAGGTAAAGGGAGGAACCCAAACCACAATTCTTACAATAAAAGACAAGGAGTGGACTAGCCTCATGGCAAAGGGCAGAATGGAGAGAGAGAAAGAGAGAGAGAGGAGTACTCAGAGGATGCAGTGGTGAATAAGGGGGGGTTGGTAGCAAAACAGCAGAAGCAGTTTAGTAGAGTGTCAAGTTTAGAGATGGAAGCAGCAGGCACCTAATATGCGTCCACAAACATTATGCTGAGGTACACGTTGCTAAACTGTAGGGCAAAATCTTCTGAAAAGGCGGAACAAAACAGGTGACAGGAAAACCATATTGAGATCTGAATGTGTGCAAACAGACATTTGTATGTAACCCCCCTGCAAATGGGGGGTCCCAAAAGTCTTCCAGGAGCTTGCCTGAATGCTCCAAGCCTGGGTGGTGTTCGACGTCTGAGCTGCTTAACTGTGGTTGCAAGTGAGTGCTATTTGAGCCTTCACATACTGTCTCTTTAATAGCTGTCTGCTTGCAGACTTAATTAGTTTTTATGCGGGGACTGTGTAATGCTCAAATCCCGCCCGAGCTGTGGAGTAATCGCTCCATTTTGTGGTTGCTGAAGGTGCAAAGGGAGCCCATCTGAAAGCTGTAACTGTTTGCCTGTAATCATTTAAAGCATTAGCAACATTATTAGTTTGTCTAACCTGCCTTTATTGCAGCTGGGACTCTGTGTGTGTTACCGCTCCACTTTGGACCTAAACTGTGCTGTGGCCATTCAGGTTAAGGGAGCCCTAAATGGAGCCTGTGGACGAATCAGAACTTGGACTCTTAATCATACCTCTCAACTGTCCCTGATTTTGCCTCAAAATTTTACTCTGTACCTCCTAAAATTGTTTCCATGACCAAACAGTGGAGGTTGGAAGCACAAAATAATGTCGAACATTAAAGTTAAAGAGTTGTTCTCCTTAGAAAATGCATTTGCACTAAGCCCCATATTCTACCAGCTTCCTGAGTGGATATCATCAAGTTTGAAGTTGTGTCCCTGATTCTGGTCCTTTGTCCCTGATTTTTTAAGCCTTGTCCCTGATTTATAAGGCAGGAGGTTGAGAGGTATGCTCTTAATTTGAGCCAGCCACAAGGGATTGTATGGGCAGTGACTCTGGGAAATGTAGTTTGACCTTGGCGCCTTTTTCTGCCGACAGAGGGAGTCTTATTGTGAGTGACAGCTGAATCAGCCAACAGAATAGTGTGGAGCTAAAGGAAATGCCCTGCTCTGTGACTGGAAAGATCAGATCAGTTGTGGCAGTGAAGAGAGAAGGAGCTGTGTGCTTCTGCAGTGTATAGTTTCACGCGGGAAGCACGTGTCAGGCCCTGAGTTTCGGTCTGCAGCCTTTGTGAGTGCCAGTTTGGACTGAATCTGAGTTGTGAGGAGAAAGAAGCACTAGAAGTGTGGAAACCAGGCTCACCCTGTATAAGACTGGAGAAATTGCTGAATCGCGCTCGGTCTGTCAGGAACTGAAGCTGCTGTGTGTGCTCCCGGGTATTTTGCAGTAATTGCGATCGGGATCAAGGAGCAGCCTGCCTGGTATAGTACTTTCCTTTTACATATAAATGTGCATAGTGCTTGTGGGGAATCACTATTTCAAATCCCCTATATAGTGAATTGTGTGCTGAAGCTGGAAGTAAACCCCCAGCTTAATTCGGACTACATTCGCTTGCTATCAACTGCAGTGGGTCCAGTCACAAGGACTTTGTCCTCACGCCCTACTCTTCTGGCAATCCAGAGGACATTCTCCATCCGATCCTCAGCTTGGGTGTTGTGAGTACAATTCAGGGTATTCCCCTGCAGCTTGTTTTCAATCACAAGGTGTCATCTAATTCTTGTTGTTTCACTGTTTCATGGACTGAGCCCTCCAGCTCCCAGATTACAATTGGGTATTGTGCATATATTTCTTCTACAGGGCCTCATCCATCTGCACCTGCCGCCAACCCCAGGCAACGGACCTGGCTAGGCCCCCCCCAACCTGAGTACCCAGAGTGTGACTTTTCAGACCCTGTATATGTGCACAGTACTGTGACTGACTGATTGATTGATTTAATGCCACCAATTAACCTGATTTCCCCCTCCTGTGTTATTGCCCCCGAAATAAATCAGATTTGTTGTTGTTATACTATATACTGTCTGTGGTGCTGGTACTTATGGAAACAGTATTGTGTTTTGCTGTGTATGTTGTTTAACCTTATTTTACAGTGGGTTCTCAGAGACGCGGTGCAGAATCAGTCTCGAGGGTAAGTGGTATCTATATAAGTGAACAGTGTGTATACGTGGGGTATGGGGGCTATAACTCTTGTGTACCATGTGAGCCACCAGAGAGAATAAAAGGGGGTCTCAGTGTCCCCGAGGGCTGTGACCAAGCTAGTCTAACCACTACAAACCCTGACCTCTGGGTGGAGGCACCCGCCATAGGACCTAGGCCCCTCAACCTGTCCGTAGTCAAACAGGCAGGGGAAGTAGCCCTTGGGATAGTGTCACCTAGGGGTTACTTGTAGTTGGTTTGATAATTTTGTAATTATCCAGTAACACGTGTGTACTAGAAGAAGAAACTCAGAGTCCATCTTGTCTATTCCTCCTGTTGCACAGCATGCCTATAACCAGTTTGTGTATGGACAAACATCCACGTTTATCAGCTAGAATGTTACCATAATGATGCTATGTAACCCTCAGTGCCATTCTCCCTCAGTAATCTGTCTAGTCCTGTGTTACCCCTACTCATGCTGTGTAACCTGCAATGCCATTCTCCCTTAGGAATCTGTCTAGTCCTGTGTTACCCCTACTCAAGCTGTGTAACCCTCAGTGCCATTCTCCCTCAGGAATCTGTCTAGTCCTGTGTTACCCCTACTCATGCTGTGTAACCCTCAATGCCATTCTCTCTCAGGAATCTGTCTAGTCCTGTGTTGCCCCTGCTCATGCTGTGTAACCTTCAGTGCCATTCTCCCTCAGGAATCTGTCTAGTCCTGTGTTACCACTACTCATGCTGTGTAACCTGCAATGCCATTCTCCCTTAGGAATCTGTCTAGTCCTGTGTTACCCCTACTCATGCTGTGTAACCCTAAATGCAATTCTCCCTCAGGAATCTGTCTAGTCCTGTGTTACCCCTACTCATGCTGTGTAACCCTCAATGCCATTCTCCCTCAGGAATCTGTCTAGTCCTGGGAAACCACTACTCATGCTGTGTAACCATCAATGTCATTCTCCCTCAGAAACCTGTCTAGTCCTGTGTTACCCTACTCATGCTGTGTAACTCTCAATGCTATCATCCCTCAGGAATCTGTCTAGTCCTGTGTTACCCCTACTCAAGCTGTGTAACCCTCAGTGCTTTGTCCCTCAGGAATCTGTCTAATTCTGTGCTACCCCTACTCATGCTGTGTAACCCTCAGTGCCATTCTCCTCAGGAATCTGTCCAGTACTGTGTTACCCCTACTCAAGCTGTGTAACCCTCAATGCTATTCTCCTCAGGAATCTGTGTATTCCTATGTTACCTCTACTCATGCTCTGCAACTTTCAATGCCATTTGTACACTCATGCTATGTATACCACAGTCCCATTCTCCCTCAAGAATCTGTCTAGTCTTTTGTTACCCCTACTCATTCTGTGTAACCGTGAATGCCATTCTCCCTCAGGAACCGTCTAGTCCTGTGTTTATTTTTGTTTATTAAAGTGTTTCACCAGGAAAAAACATACTGGGAACAAAATAGCTCGTTTCCAGATGTGTCCTGGGGAAGGGGAGAGGGAAAGCATAAGAACATTCTAAAAAGATATAAACAATTGCACAAGCTGATATACAGAGAAATATAGTGAGTGCAGAGGTGGATTAAATATACAGAATGTAGCAGAAATATGTAGGTATATACAATAAGTGTAATATACAGTGGCAGCAGTTAGGTAACCTGAGTTCATACAATGTTCAAGTAAGTGAATACAATAAGTGCAAAATGCAGTCACAGTAGTTTGGACCCAGGGGAATGGAGGGAGGGTCAGCGTACACTTAAGGGCAGTGGCAGGAGGGAGAGGTGTGGGATCAGAGAAGAGCACTTAGTGAAGGTTTAGAAGAGGTTGAGCAAATGTTTAAGGAGAGAGAATTTCAGAGTTTAGGAAAGTGGAAAGAGAAGGCTGATTGACCAGTGAGAGTTATAAGGGGAGGGAGCTTGAGGGAGCGATACCTAGAGTTTCATAGGGAGTAGGAGGAAGGCATGGATGGAGAGAGTAGGGAGTTGAAATAGGGGGTAGGGAGGATAGCCAGAGTTTGGAAGTAAAGGAGGCACAGTGGGACAGATGACAATCCTCCTGGGAAGGGAGGGAAAGAGTAGGGTAGAGAGTGTACAGTGGTGGGTGCGGGTAGGGCAGTTAAGAGCAAAGCGGCAGAAGGCATGGAAGAGGGGATCCAGTCTGGCCTGGGTGGATTTAAGGGCAGCACCATAGAAAATATCACCGTAGTCACAGAGGGGGAGAATCATCTTGGTAAGGATGTCTCGTGAGTAGGGAAGGGATACAGTGCTTATGCCTAAAAGAGGGCACCCAGTTTAGGTGGAGCTTTTTTGAATGGCACCTATGTGCTGGGACAAATGGAGATGACAGTCAAGCCAGACACCAAGGTATCTGAAGGCAGGTACGTCATCAATTGGGATACCATCTTGGGTGTGGAAGGAAGGGAGGGAGGGACAGGAATTCAGAGGGCCTTGGTCTAATGCCAAAGCATATAAAGAGCATCCTTTTTGACATTTAGAGATAACTAATTTGACTGAAACAATTTCTGGACTGAGTCAAAATTAGGCTGGAGTTTGGATACTAGCTCAGCTGGCAAAGAACTAGAGATAAAGAGGCAATGTCGTCTGCGTACATGTGTATGGAAGCAGATGAGCAGGCAGAGGAAAGGTCATTTAGAAATATGGAGAATAAAAGTGGACCAAGTACGGAGCCTTGGGGGACTCCAGTAGTACTGGGGAGAGATGGGTGGGTATGACTCCTCCTAGCCTGACAGACTGAGCTCTCCCTGTGAGGTAGGAGCTGAACCAGTGGGTGGCGAGGACTGAACGACCAGCTTGTCGTCAAGGCACAGTCAGGAAGCATAGGGAAACCCAGTAGCAGTTGTAAAATTCACCAAACGTTATTTACAGTAGCAGTAACATAAAACAAGCATTTGTCAATGCCGAACGCTCACTTGCAGGTATTTGCAGTGGTATTTGGCACTTGGACATGGCTTAAAAATCAGTGACAAAGAAGTACAAGCATTTGTCAATGCCGAATGTTGCTTGCTTCTATGTGCTGTTTAGGTATTTGGAAGTCATTGGAGTGCAAATATTGAAAAATCGCGAACTTACGAGCGTGCCTAGGAACTGCACAACTCACGCTTGTAAAACAGCCATTTTTAGGAATTTTTTCACCAAATTTTCAACATAGCCATTTTAAGAGCTCTGCTCATGAACAGTGTCACTGTGATTTTCTTAATGTGTCCCAATTGTGCGCTACATGGGCGGAAACACGTTTTGGGCAGGATGTGAAAAATGGCAGCTGTACTGTTCATAAGGGAGGTGTGGTAAAATGGCAATGTTGAAAATCTGGAGTGAAAATATTGAAAATTCGCAAACTTATGAGTTTGCGTAGGAACTGCGAAACGCACACTCGTAAAACAGCCATTTTTAGGAATTTTTTCACCAAATTTTCAACATAGCCATTTTAAGACCTCTGATAATGAACAGTGTCACTGTGATTTTCTTAATGTGTCCCATACATTGATTTCGCACACCGACTGCGCCATTGTGTGCTACATGGGTGGAAACACATTTTGGGCAGGATGTGAAAATGACAGCTGTACTGCCTATAAGGAGGTGTGGTAAAATGGCAATGTTGAAAATCTGGAGTGAAAATATTGAAAATTCATAACTTACGAATGCATAGGAACCGCGAATGCACGCCAGAAACAGTTTTTTAGATTTGTATCATTACGATAGTTTGACTCTCTTCATGAATGATGTCACTGTCATGGTATATCAGGCCCAAAGGGTGATTTCGCAGTGACTGCGCAGTGACTGCAAATCACCCTTTGGGCCTAATAACCCATGACAGTGAGATTATTCATGAGAAGGGGTCCCAAAACCCCATGTTGAAAATTTGGTGCAAAATTCCAAAAATGCCTGAGATATGCAATAAAGTTGAAAACCCCTATTTAGCCCATCATACAGCTTACCGCATTTCCTCAGTTTGGCGGTCGGCTTTGAAGAATGCAGACGTGTTCCCGGTCCACCGATGATCATCGCGCCGAGCCCGGAGGTAAGTATGGGGTGAGGGGTGGGAGGCAGGGTGAGTGGGTGGGTGGGTGCGGTTGTGGAGGGGCAGGAGACCGCGTGGGACAGTTTTTAATTTACAGGGTTTTTTTTTTTTTTTTTTTACAATTGACGGAATGTTTGCCACGCTTAGGGTGGGCCCCAGCGTGGCAGAAGATGGCTGGGGATTGGGCACCCCGCCGGCAGACAACGCTGGACGCTTGCCACGCTGGGGTGGGCCCCAGGTGGCAGAAGATGGCTGGGGGCCGTGGAGCTGATCGGGATTGGGCACCCCATCGGCAGACAACGAGATCGCTTGCCACGCTGGGGTGGGGCTCCCAGCGTGGCAGAAGATGGGGGCCGTGAGCCGATGGGGATTGGGCACCTCTGGCCGGCAGACAACGCGGGACGCTTGCCACACTGGGGTGGGCCCAGCATGACAGAAGGATGGCTGGGGGCCGTGGAGCCGACGGGATTGAGCACCCCGGCCGGCAGACGACGCTGGACGCTTGCCACGCTGGGGTGGGCCCAGCGCGGCAGCAAAGATTTGGGGAGGGAGGCGTGACGCTGGTCAGGCGACAGCGGTGGTTTTCTTTGAAGAGAAGACCACCGCTGTCATACACAGCACCGCGTCCGATTGGAGCAGGACTGCCACGCCTGCTCAATGGAGCAGGGGATTGCAGGGGAGGGGCACACCTTCAAAGTGTCCCATTCTCCCAAGACATTCCTTGCGCATGCGCGCAAGCGAACGTAAAAATAAACTTGTCATAATAACTATGTACAGAAGCAAAATAAAATACAATTTTTCTTGTAATCTCCTTTGCAGTAGCAGTTTAGCTGTTTTATGTCTTTTCAACCCCCACCTTTGCAAACATCCTGTCCTTGTAAAATGTTCTGTTCTCATAAATATCAGGAGCTGCTAGAACTCAATATGCTTCCTGGGGCCCCTACAGCCCTTGCAAAAGGCTGAGACATTTGCACCCAAGTGACCTCTACCTTTTTTATAGTCATCTCAAATTATAAATATATACCCATTTCAACAGTAATACTAAATATTCTCTAAACAAAAGTGATCCCATTATCAGTTTCATTCCATACAGTGATTTGTACATATTTTTATATTAGCAGATATGCAAGGGAGAAAACAGCAAGAGAAAACTGAGAGACAGAGAAAGATAAGAATTGCAGACTGTTCGGGTGATCAAGTCCAAGTCTCACAGGAAAAATTTGGTTGAGCAACCAGATAGAGAAGAGACAGAAACAAAAGAATATATCCTTGCATTTAAACACTTTCTCCAAAACAAATGGGACATGGTACTATTTTACCCTGTCACATATACCTCTCCTTAAGAGGGAACCTGTTTTATTAGACAGGTTTCCAAAATGTTCTATTCTCTAACAACATTTGCTGCTTTCAGACATAAAGCACATGTGCATTCAGTTTATTTTTCTTTAACAGTACAGTGAACAGTACAGTTCAAACTCATATTTTTTAGTAAGCACTGTCAGCTTTGCCCTTCATTTTATGAGTAAATGTGAGTGTGTTTCTTACATCTATCTATCTCAAATGCATTCCAGAATGCCCTCACATGTGCAATATCATGCCTTGGTTTGCTTTATTTGTGAAAATATGTTTACTTCGACACGACTAAAACTCACCGCGCCCAGATGCACAATGAGGTAGAACGCCTCTGCATGCAGCACTGTCCAAAACAGTGATTTTTGAGAATGAACTCCGAGATAACATAACCTCAAAGCCTGTAGAAATAAACGTTGGTATCTCCGTTGAAAAGTCGAAGACTTACAGTGCACAATTTTAATTTCGTAGGTGTCAAAATCACGCCGCATGTGCTTCAGAGGTAGGAACAGAGATCCCACCATGCGCAAGAGTGTGTTTCTGAAGCGCAGGGCGAGATTTCGGAAACTACTAGAAATTCAAAATTGTACACTGTAGAGCGCCAGTTTTTCAATGGAGATACTAGCTATGCTTTATTTCTACATGAGGAGCAGGCTTATTATTCTATTTCGGTTCGTTCTGAAAAATTACTATTTGGGACAGCGCTCGTGCCAGAGGCGCCTTCTCAACCACATTGTGCTTCCAGGATGCGATGAGTTTTAGTCAACCCGAGCGTAAACATATTTTTTCACAAATCTTAAAAAACGGCCAAAAGGCTATAGATTTGCATATGTAGGGGCATTGTGGGGTGCATCTAGGATAGATGGGTACCAAGAGGCACACTGCTCGTTTTACTCATAAAACGAAGGGGCAAATCTGACAGTGCCCCTTTAACCTTCAGAACCCTCAATTCCTGATCCATAGCTTGACAGAAAATCAGCATTGCTATTCTCTTTACCAGATTTGTGAATCACCTTGAATTTAAATGGTTGCAGTGCCAGGTACCACCATGTGATTCTGGAATTTTCATCTTTCATCTGGTTAAGCCAACAGAGAGGATTGTGATCAGTTATAAGAACAAAATCAGTTCCTAGTAAATAAAATTTAAGGGATTCCATGGACCATTTTGCTGCTAAACACTCCTTTTTGGTAGTGGAGTACTGTACTTTTTCTCTCTGTTATGCAATTCCCTACTTATATACAGAATAGGATGTTCTTTCCATCTATATTTTGGCTTAGGACTGCACCTAGGCCTACCTTGGATGCATCTGTTTGTAGCAGAAATGGTTTCTCAAAGTCTGGGCTTCTTAAAACAGGCACTGAACATAATGCAGCCTTTATGGCTTGAAAAGCTTCATCACACTCTGGGGTCCATTTCACATTATTTGGGTACTGTTTCTTTGTGAGTTCAGTGAGGAGAGTAGCTAACTCAGCAAAGTTGGGAACAAATCTCCGATAATAACCAGCCAGCCCTAAAAATGACCTGACATGTTTCTTTGTTTTAGGTACAGGGCTGTTAGCTACAGCTTCTATTTTAGAAATCTCTGGCTTGACGTCTCCATTTCCCAACACATTGCCCAAATATCTGGTTTCCTGCATGTCCAATGGACATTTAGTAGGGATTCATTGTCAGACCTGCATTTTTGATAGCTTGGATAACTGCTCATAAGTGTTCCAGGTGACTTTTCCAGTCTGGACTGTACACAACGTCATCCAGGTACGCAGCACAATAACCAGAGTGAGGGGATAAAACTGCATCCATGTACCGCTGGAATGTAGCTGGCACACCATGTAAACAAAAGGGCATGGTGGTGAACTGATAGAATCCTATAGGGGTGAAAAATGCAGTTTTATCTCTAGATTCTTTAGCTAAAGGGATTTGCCAGTAACCCTTGGTAAGATTGAGGGTACCGATGTACTTTGCACTTCCGAGTCTGTCCACCAAATCATCAATCCTGGGCATAGGATAACTGTCAAATTCTGACACTTAAGTTTCCTGAAATCAAGGCAGAGTCTAACACCCCCTTCTTTGTTGTTTACAATTACCACGGGAGATGACCAAGCACTCCTCGACTCCTCTATGGTACCCAATTCTTTCATTTTTGTATTGCTTGCATGCATGTGCAAGAAACACATTGCGTCAGTTTCCTTCACAAGTGGGTTGTGGAGGCGTGGCAGTGTTATGCCGAATGGCAGCAGTCCGTTCTGGGGCTGGTCTCTGCCGCGGCGAATAGAGGAGCATGCTGTAGATGACGGCAGTTAATGAGCAGGCCACTATGATCAAAGAAACTGGCCGCTGCAATCAGGGAGCACCCCGTCACTACACAATCAGCTGTTTTTGCTGTGGGGCATCCCTGACTGCAGCAGCCAATTACAGCTGCATTGTGTGGTGTTCCCATGGTGACGGCTTCTCTGTTGGCCTCTCACAGTCCCCACAAAGCTGACAGAAAGTCGCGACCTGCCGTTCAGTGTGCCTTCCTGGTGAAACATTTCAATAAATAAAAGAAAAGCCAAAGGGGGTGTCTAATCCCTCTGTCAGCATGCACCCTACCCGGTACATTTGCCAGCAGGTAGCCCAATCCCCATCGGCATGAAGCACCCCCATTTTGTTGTGTGCCAAGGGGTACCCAATCCTCCTTGGCTAATGCACACCTCCTCCCCAAGCACAAGCACTGTGTATAGACAACGGGTGCCCAATCCTCGCTGGCCCAGCACCCCCAAAAAAGAAGCACCCAGGTAGTTGGCACACTGGGAGCCAACCCCAGTGTGTAAAAAAAGCGTCCCAGGTCATCTATATATTTTTAAACCTGTAAGTGTTTAGTGTCAGTGGCTCAGTAGGTAACACACTCGCCTTTGAGGCCGGGATCAGAGGGCTGTGGGTTCAGTTCCCACATCTGGCACTTGCTAATATCCAGTACTTGACACTGTAGTGCAGCATGAGAGGGTGCTGCACTTGAGGTGCCGCCTTCGGATGAGATGTTAAACCGAGGTCCCATCTGCCTGGATTGGTGGTAGTTCAGGTGGATGTTAAAGATCCCATGGCACTTATCAAAAGAGTAGGGAACTTTTATTGAAAGAAGGACTCAGACAAGCAACAAAACAATTACAAAAAACAAACGCAGACAGAAAAGGAGCAAAAACTCATAACAGAAACAGTAGAAACATAAATAACACAATCAACTCAGCTATTGGACACATTATAAAAAGGAACATTTCACGTGGCCATAAATCTTCATATCAGAGGCATAAATATTCTGTGTAGTAGTGGTTATATTAAAAAAGAGTTCATCAAATGAAACATTACGCTGTTGAGTAGACCATAAACATCTGGCTTGCCAAATATAAAAACGAATAACAAAGAAAATTAACAATAAAGTGTCAGCAGGATACATATAGGCCATTCACCCCTATTTGTACTGCTACATCAGAGTACCATAGGAAAGCGATGAAAATAAAGGTTCTTTCCATCTATTTGCCAACCGAACCCAAAAAGGTCTAATATAGGACAATCTTAAAAGGTGTTCTTGTGTTCTAACAAAGAGACGACGCCTCTAGTACACCATCTATCACGGTTGCTTATGTTTATGTAGCTACCACCGTAATCTACCATAAGAACTCAACCAAACACTATCCCATAGAAAATCAGGCAAGCGCTTATGTGAGAGCAGCATAAGAATCCTTTCTTGGGACTCATGGAGGACAATCAGGAAAATTAAGTTATCTGAAAAATCCGCTTAAAACAATCGAATATACACTTGCTTCCTAGACATTGTTTCCAAATGTGAAACTGTAAGTTTCCATTTCAACAAAAGACGAAAGGCCACTATAGCATAACTAGGAAACCTGGGAAGCCTAGCAAAGCAGAAGATTTGCCCTGCTTCCATAACGGTAAACCCAACAAAAACCATAACCTAACACAGGGAAACCAAACTTCATACCGGTCAAAGCAAAGGACTGAAATTGTAGGAAGAAAATACTCAGAAAAAGCCACTGGGTGGACCATACCAACCCCACCCTGTCGATACCTCTATAAGTGAAACCCTTTAATAGGATTCAGTCTGTTCCCCAAAAGGCCTGAAAAATATACTATATAAGTGCGTGAAAAGAGACATCATGGAGGAAACACATAACTAATATACAAAAAATCGGTAACAACAAGGTTTTAATAAGCAATACACGCTTCCTTTTGGCTATTTGTTTACCCTCCATCTCGCTATTAGCTACTGAGCCAGATTCAACTTATGAAACCAATTTGTATACATCACATTACATAAATTCAATCCCCAAAATAGAAATCGGAGCCTTAGAAATAAAAACACCAGCAATGATACCACAGTCCGGGACAGGAGCCAAAAGGGAAACCTCTACATTTCTCATAATTAATCTTAGAACCAGAAACCTTGGAAACAAATCCAACACAGCACTATAGTAGGCCCTTCTGAAACCTCAGAAAGACAAACAACCAAGTCATCTGTGTATGCAAGAATTTTCATTGGCAAGACACTATCCACAAGACAAACTCCTGCCAGACCCTCATGAACACTAACCATAATAATAAATACATCAATGAAAACACATACAACATCGGACTTAATGGACAGCCTTGTCAATCCCTCTGTACAGCCACTGGAGTACCAAGCCATCCATTCACGCTTGGAATAAGATAAGCAGAGTGATATAATAACTGTATCCAATCTATAAAACCCTGTGGTAACCATAAGCGTGCAACACAGAGAATAGAAAAGCATGTGAAACACGATCAAATGCTTTTTCCTGATCAAGACTAAGCAAATAACCTTTCAAGAAACCGGATGCAAGCAGAAAAAGCTCAGTAGTAATAAATTATCATATTGTGTTCTACCCGTATGGAACAAGATTGATTAGGGCTTATCACAGTATCCACTACCACTTAGTCTACGCAATAAAATTTTGCTCAAGATTTTTAAGTCCTCATTCAACAACTCAAAGTCCTCCAATTATGTAAATCAGTTTTCAAACCTTTTTATAAAGCAAGACAACCAATGCTTGATTCATCGATGGAGCCAACCGTGACGATGTCAACATAAGGTTATACAACTTAGACAACAGCGAAACCAACTCTTCCTGAAAAGTCCGATAAAAGGTCACGAGCCATCCGTACCTGGTGTAGAATCTACATTCAATGAAAAAATAGCTTCCCTTAATTCTGATTCTGAAATATCTCGCAATAGCTGTTGGCCTTCCACTACACTCAAATGAGGAATTTGTAGCCTACCAAAGTCTATTAATCCACTCTGTACATCCTCATCCTTCTGATATAAACTACCTAAATAACGTCCAACGACCTCTAATAAAGCCGAAGGAGTCTTTACCAAGTTGCCGGAGTCATCAGTCAATTTGGTAATAACACGTTTACCAACCCGTTCTTTACAATCTTGAAAGGGATCCAATGCACCCTTATGTAACTTCAAACCAAAACGGTGTTCATGGTCTAAAGACTTAGCCCTATCATATCTATATTTCAACATCCGTTGTTTTACATTTCTAATTTGAGCACTATAATCCAACCCTTCAGTTTCAGTTAAAGAAATCAATTTCTGTAATTGTGCCCTGAGTCTTAAATACTCTATATATTGTGCATTAATTCTAGAACGAGAATAATTCTGAAAAAAGGATTTCCAATCCTTCTTAGAATCATCCCACCAGGAAGCCACATCATCATAAAAATTGAGAACTGAAAGCCTAGCATACAATTCTGACTTCCAAGCTAGTTTAAGAGATTCATCAGTCAACAATGAAGAATTCAGCCTCCACAAATTCTTTTTACATCGCGGAGTACCATCCCACGTCAAGGTGACCGAGAGAGACTTGTGATCAGAAAATTCCACACCAGAATCAACTTGGGTTACTTGAAAGGAACAGAAAGGAAAATAAAATCAATCCTGGAGGATAACGATTTTTAAAAACGCCCTACCACCTGTAGGGATGGATACAGTATACGCATCCTTAAGTTGAGAAGTATCCAAATTTGTAGCAACTTTGTGAGTCACAAAACAATTTAGACGCCTTCATACCTCTATCAGCAACACTAAGCGACAATTAAAGTCACCAGCCCAAACAATTAAACGTGAAGTATACAAATAGGGATGAATATCATTTAGAAGTGCAACACAGGTGCTTTAGTTCATGGAGCATAAATATTAATTAGGCAAATCTTTCACCCCCAAAATTAAGATCGAGTAATAATGCACGACCTGGACAAATATCCACCATCCTAGAAACCTTCAATGCTGAATTTGTAAACAAAACCCCAAGCCCTTCACACAGGGATTCCCCATTCGACCAAAAGGATGGTCCGGAAGACCATAGGTTACGAGCACGCTGCACTTCACAAAGAGTTTTCAACCTCGTATCCTGGAGACAAATAACATCACTGTGTAATTGTTGCAAACAGGACAAAGTAGTGACCATCTTTTTATGACTTTTCATGCTATTAACATTGATCAAGGTAAACGCCAAAGAAGCCATAATAAAATAGAGATAAAGAGACATTAAATGAGAACTAGTACCCATACCAAGAAACTAGTAATCATGGGACTTTAGAAACCTGCCTATGCTGAGAGGCGCCTAGAAAGACCCTCAGCCTGTATCATGTCACCTTCATCCCCTCAGAAAATTGTCAACCACAGAAGCTCTGGAAGAAAGATCCGAGTCATTACCATCAGAGTCTTCCTTAGATCCCAAAACAGCAAAGCTGTTGCCATGTTTCCACGACTCAGAAGAAACACCACAGGTGGAGGCCTTGGGTACCTGTTGAGTCGGAACAGGCTTCCCTGATCTATGACGTTTTTTGTCGTAACCTTTTAAGGGTAGAGCTTGAGATGGAGGAGGAGGCATCTCCATCTCAAACTTTTCATCCAAAGGAAGAGCAGACTGAGTGGTAAGGAGACTATAGTGGGAACTGTCACAGAGGGAGGCTGAGACTTGGTATCCGGCATATCCACTGGTACAGAAGCACAAAGCCCTGCATTTTCAACTGAATGAGAAGAAACACTAGGGAGTGGTGACTGAGGGAGTGAATTTCCAGGAGAAGGGGGTCGAGGTGGAACACTGCCAGTTTGCTGAGCAACCACAATCAAATCCTCATGTGAAGGACAATCATCCCTATTATGGGATGCCCAAGGACATTTAGCATATCCATGTCCGGTCTGTTCACATAAATTGCATTTAAATAAATTCAGACACTTAGAAGCCAAATGCCCAAATTCAAAACAATGGGAACATCGAGGGGTATCGCAAGCTGTATTGAGATGAGTACGTGAACCACATTTAAAACATGACTTTGGCTGACCAACATAAAACAAACTTCCCCGATCCCTCCCCAAAAATAAACTGTTGGGTAAATGCTGAGGGCCATTACTGGAGGCAAACAATTTAACCCTCAATTTCCAACCCCCGTTCCAAATCTGCTCACTATCCAAAATTAGTACTGGTTTATCCAGAACTTCACATCTCCTATGCAACCAAAAAGAATGTCCTCGATGTGTACCCTCATTACGAAACAAATGGTAATCAATTTTACAGATGGTTTAGTAAGGGCACTACAAAAAGGTATCCAGAGAGAGAGTTCTTAACAACCTGGAACATAGCCCAAAACGCTCTAAACCTGAAGGGTTTTGAAGCTAACATCATAATTAGAGTTTCCCAGATGAATCAGTGCATAGATATCAGCAGACAAAAATTTTATTGAACCTTTTAGCAAAACCTTAGCAATGTAGAGTCTATCAGGCAGATCTTCTAAGTCACCTTTATAAATCAACCGCACAGCATTCCTTCAGGGAGCCAGTTCACCCTTATTAGAGAACAGGTCCGAAAGTTTAAATTGGGGGCCTCTATAGTCTGCTCAGGATTTGGAACCTTCGTCTCAGACGTTATACTTATAGTAGAGGAGAGATTAACCAATGCAGAAACCGGAATAATAGGTACCAAGGAAGGTGACTGTTGTACAGGTATTGAAACCGTTGCAGCCTCATTCGAGGAACAAAAAGCAACAGAGCCATTAACAGGGGAATGATATCGCTGCACTGTAGCATCTGCTGGATCCGGCCACCAGCTACCATTGGGGTGTTGCAGCCATCCTGCAGCAGCTATGGCAGACTCAGGCGACCAACCCGAAGAATCAGTAGTAGCCCTCGAGGGTCTAGCACTTAGAACAGTTGGTGAATGCACAAGTCCAGAGGACAAAGGGGAGACAGGTGCGTCAGTAGGAGTCCCAAGGCCTTGTACAACATTTCCATTACCCACACAATCTGTCTTGCCCCCCGTAGCCAAATCTGTTAAATCAGACTGCAGTACATCACCCTGAAACACCATATTAGTCATACCCAACCGTTTCAATGAGAGCGGTGCTGCAGAAGGAACCAGACCTCGGGGATCCGTCGCTCCCTCATTCCGACCTCCAAGTTCTGAAGCAGGAGCCGAAAAACAAGCAGGATTCAATTGAGACTGCAAAGATGAAACGGACTGCATCCGAGGAGCAGGAAGGCATGGCAGATCTGCAGAGCTAGCGTCACTAGATCACGACCCGGAAGTACGGGAAGCCAAAACGGCCACACGAGGAGAAGCCAAACGCAAAGCAGTAATTTCCTTTACCAGCTGCAGTTTATGATGAGTGCAGTGTTCAGCTTCTGAAAGCACTTACCGAAGCAGGCGTTCCTTATTAGTAAGTACATCATTCGATTCCAACTTAGTACCACATGAGTCCGGAGTGCCAGAAATCTCAGATCGTACCTCCTCATTCAGTTTGAAAAACTCCATTGGCAAAGAAGCGTTCTGAAGAACTGTAACCAAACTCTCAGCCTCTGATTTCACCAGAGTAGGGAGGAGGCCCACTCCCCTGTCTCCACCACCTCCATACTCTCCGATGCCTGAGCAGGAGTGGCCGTCTTGAGTCCGTCCACCAAAGGTTCCCCCTCCAAAGAGTAGGGGAATTTCCCCGGTGTCCTGGCCAAATTTCCCTCATTCACTAAAAATACCACCAACAGCGTAATCTGGTTCAAGGTCAGTTGGCATTTATCTGTATCCTCCTCCCGGGTCGTGCCTGAAAATAGGCAGGACTTGTCTAGTGCACTTACCCAGTCAACAAAAGCTAAATAAATAGAAACAGAAAACAGTTCCTCGTGGTCTTTCGTGCTCCCTCCCCAATCCACATCCACCCACTGCGCACTCACCTCCCTCACCCCATACTTACCTCCAGAGCCTGGCGCGATGATCTTGGTGGACGGGAACACGCCTGCACTCTTCAAAGTGGACCGCAAAACTGAAGAAATGCCGTAAGCTGTATAATGGCATAAATAGGGCTTTTTCAACTTAGGTGGTTATCTCGGCCATTTTTGGGAATTTTTTCACCAAATTTTCAACATGGGATTCTTGGGACCCCACCTCATGAACTTAGTCACAGTCATTTTGTTAATCAGTCCCAAAAGGTGATTTCGCAGTCACTGCGTGGAACCACCTTTCGGGACTGATTAATGAAATGACAGTGTCACAGTTCACGAGATAGGCCTCAAAACCTTAAGTTGAAAATTTGGTGAAAATTTCCCAAAATGACTGTTTTATTTAGGGTGCATTGTGCACTTCCTGTGCACGCCAGAATTTCGAGAATTTTTAATATTTTCACTCCAGATTTTCAACATTACCATTTGACCTCACCTCCTTATGAACAGTATGGCTGTCATTTTTCACATTTCACCCGAAATGTGTTTTCGCACATGTAGTGCACAATGGCGCAGTCGGTGTTGGTAATCAACGTTCGGGACAGATTAAGAAAATCACAGTGACGTTCATGAGCAGAGGTCTTAAAATGCCTATGTTTAAAATTTGGTGACAAAAGTCCACAAAATGACTGTGTTATAAGCGTGCATTGTGCAGTTTCTACGCACCCTTGTAACTTCACAAATTTGTAATATTTTCACTCCAGATTTTCCACATTGGCATTTTTCCACACCTCCTTATGAATAGTACAGCTGTCATTTTTCACATCCTGGCCAAAGAGTGTTTTCGCACCTCCGGCGCAGAATAGCACAATCCCTGTGGGAAATCAATGTTCAGGACAGATTAAGAAAATCACAGTGACACTGTTCATGAGCAAAGGTTCCAAAATGCCTATGTTGAAAATCTGGTGCAAAAAATCCCCACAAAAATTACATTACAAGTGTACATTGCGCAGTTTCTATGTACGCTTGTGACTTCACCAGTTTTTTTTATATTTTTACTCCAGATTTTCAACATTACCATTTTTATACACCGCCTCATGAACAGTACAGCTGTCATTTTTCACATCCTGTTCGAAATGCGTTTTCGCACCTGTTGTGCCAAATGGTGCAGTCGCTGTGCAAAATCACCTTTCAGCTAACAAACTGATAGTGTCACTGTTCATGCGGTGGGGTCACAAGAAGCCCCTGTTGAAAACTTAGAGTAAAAATACCAAGAACACCCAGGCATTAGGGTTTCCGACCATAACACCCTACCCTGTAGGGACTGACAGGTGTCAGGAGTTGTGACTTGGGATTGTTGACAATAATGCTCACATCATTCCACCCTACCCTGCAGCCAGTGACAGGCATCGAGGTGCGCCTTGGACTCTTTGGCCCCAGAATTCACTCCATTCTCCTATACTATGGGCAGACTGGATGGGCCTTGCAGTCCTTATCTGCTATCAACTTCTGTGTTTCTATGTTCTATACTGCACCCATTTCAGCATATTTCCTTATGGAATGAGGTGAGTTTAAAGCCCAAATAACCAAGGCACACCTCGACACTTGTCAGTGTCTGCAGGGTAGGGTGAGGTGAAATGTTGTGACCGTTATGGGCGACGACCCAAAGGCACACCCCAATGCCTGTCCATCTTTGCAGGGTGGGGGTGGAGCTGGCGCCAGTTCAATACTTCACTGCCATTCCTATACTGCATCTGTCTCAACTCCTGCACTTCCACTGCTAATGCCAGCAAGCAACCATTCGGCATTGACAAATGCTTGTATTTATGTTAATTCATCTTCTCTCTCGCCTATTCTCTGGCTGTTCTGTGAGAGTGACAGAGTGTGGTGAAGGAACAACCACCTAGTGGCTGTTTTATTTTAGTTCTATTATTGAATTATCTTACTGAATTTATCACTTTGGTGACTGTTATTACTCCCTCAAAGGGCGATGAGTCTGGTCACCCCAAGATGCATGGGCTAATGGACCTACAAGATATAGGGTAAAGGCCTCTATCAGGTGCAGTGACTGCCCCCGTATATGGACTGGCCCATCATCCTCCAAGTAGTGTGTTCTGGTTCCCACGCCAGCATAAGGTGGCACTAATCTAGCACTGTGTCATCCCCACCCCCATGTACAGTGTATTGGTTTCTTCCCATGTGCACGCTCTGGTCCACCAGGCACATGGTACAGGGCCCTTGCCCCATGTTCAGGGTACTGTCCCTCCCCATGTGGGATTGCTGTTCCTCCAATGCAGGATTCTGGTCACTTTCCAGAGGCAGAGCACTGTTCCCCACATGTGCATGGTAGTGGCCCAACCACACAAGCAGAGTATTATTCTCCCCGAGTACTGGTACCAGTCCCCCAATGTGACGGGTATTTGGCCCGCTCAGGTGTATGGGTCTAGTCACTCCCCCAGCTGCATGGGGAAGTGGTCCCCTAAGATGCAGAGTATTGGCCCTCATCAGGGCAGTGATTGTCCCCCAGGTTCAGAGACTGGCCAATCATCCTCAAGTAGTGTGTACTGCCCCAACCCCATTGTCAGGCTACTGGCCCCACCCCAACGCCACCATGTACTGTATACTGGTTCCCAGCTCAGTGTCAGTGAACTGGTCCCCACCTCATGTGCAGCACTGGTTCCCCCTCCTCTCCCCATGTGCATGCTTCTGGCCCCCCCCACAGTGCATGATGCTGGGCCCTTCCCCCACCTCCTCATGTTCAGGGTACTGTCCCACCCCATCTCCCCACAGGTGCTGGTATCTGCCACCTCCCAGGTGCAGGGTTCTGGATCAGCCCAATGAACAGGGTATTGCTCTCCCTTTCCCCATGTACTGGTAACGGTCCCCCCCAAGGTGTCAGGTACCCCCTCCCCGGGTGTGTAGGTGTCTGTGACTCAACCCTTAGGTGCACTGGAAATGGTCCTCATGATGCAGGATAATGGCACCCATTAGGGAAAGTGACCGACCCCAACCCCCCAGTTTCCCATCATCCCTAAGTAGTGTGTGCTGGTCCCCACCCCAGTGTCAGGTTATTGGCACCCCTCCACCCCACTTGCAGTGTACTGGTTACCTCCCCTCACTCTCCCATGTGCATGGTTCTGGTCCCCCAGGTGCATGATACTTGGCCCTTCCCCAACCCCAATGTTAAGGGTACTGTCCCACCCCACCTCCCCAGAGGTGTTGCTATCGGTCCCCTCCATCAGATGCAGGATTCTGGTTCAACCCAACGAGCAGTGTATTGCTTCCCTCCCCATGTTTTGGTACTAGCCCCCCCAAGGTGATTGGTACTTGCCCCCACCCATTGGGTGTAAGTATCTGGTCAACTCCCAGTTGTACAGGGAAATGGTCAGCCAAGATGCATGGAACTGGCCCCCCATTGGGGCAGTGTTTATCCCCCCCCAGTTTCCCATCATCCTCCAATGGGTGTCTACTGGTTCCTTGCTGAGTGTCATCAATCAATCAATCAAAATTTTATTTGTAAAAAGCGCCTTTCTGCAACCAAGGCTCTTGTACATAAAATGGGCATCATAAAACATTATAAAAATAACAACATCATTAATCGATAAAACCCAGTTCAGGGTACTGTCCCACCCCACCTCCCCACTGGTGCTGGTATCTGCCACCCCCCCCAGGTGCAGGGTTCTGGATCAGCCCAATGAGAAGGGTATTGCTGTCACCTTCCCCATGTACTGATAACGGTCCCCCCAAGGTGATAGGTACCCCCTTCCCATGTGTGTAGGTGTCTAGTGACTCAACCCCCAGGTGCACTGGGAAATGGTCCCTCATGATGCAAGGTACTGGCACCCCATTAGGGAAAGTGATTGGGCCCCCAGTTTCCCATCATCCTCCAAGTAGTGTGTAATGGTCCCCACCCCAGTGTCAGGTTACTGGCACCCCCTCCACCCCACTTGCAGTGTACTGTTTACCCCCCCACTCTCCCCATGTGCATGGTTCTGGTCCCCCAGGTGCATGGTACTTGGCCCTTCCCCAACCCCCATGTTAAGGGTGACTGTCCCACCCCACCTCCCCACAGGTGTTGCTATTGGTCTCCTCCCTCAGATGTAGGATTCTGGTTTAATCCAACTAGCAGTGTATTGCTTCCTCCCCATGTTTTGGACCAGCCCCCCGGTGATGGGTACTCACCCCACACATTGGGTATAAGTATCTGGTTAACCCCAGTTACATGGGGAAAAGGTCAGCTAAGATACATGGAACTGACCCCTATTAGGGGTAGTGTGTCTACCCCAGTTTCCCATCATCCTCCAGTGAGTATCTACTGGTTCCTTCCTCAGTGACATCAATCGATCAATCAAAATTTTATTTGTAAAAGCGCCTTTCTGCAACCAAGGCTCTTTGTACATAAAATGGGCATCAAAAACATTATAAAAATAACAACATCATTAATCGATAAACCCAATAGTTTAAACTATATAAATTACAGAGGCGGCTCAAAACTACTACTTAGTCAGGCTAAATAAGTAGCTTTCAATGCGATTTTAAAACTCTGGATGGTCACGAGTCTCAGAGACCGCGAGGTAGAGAATTCCACAGGTTGGGGCCAAAACTAAAAACGGGCCCCAGATGTCTTTAAACGGACTCTGAGAATTCTCAGCAACCTCGCCGGGTGGATCAGAGAGGTGTGAGGAGCAGTCGGGCAAAAGGAGATCTTGCAAGTAACTAGTTCCTGATCGTGTAGGGTTTTATACGTCAGTAAACTGACCTTGAAGGTGATCCTCCACTGTACTGGCAGCCAGTGCAATCCGCGGGAGCACAAGCGCTATATGACTAGTCCTAGAAGAACCTGTCATTAGCCTGGCTGCCGATTCTGCACGAGCTGCAGGCGGCGGATATCAACCCTCGTAGCCCTAGGTAAAGGGAGTTACAGTAGTCAAGGCGGAGGCAACAAAGGCGTGACCAAAGTTGGAAGATCGTCGAGGAACCAAATGTTTCACCCAGGTGATATTCCTCAGATGGTAAAACAGGTTTTGACTACTGCCACCACCTGAGATTTCAGGGTTAGGCCATCATCAAAAATAACACCCAGGTTCTGCACCCAGTCCGAGGCAGTCAGCTGTACACCCCAACCACAACCCAGAGGGTAATCCTGCCAGGTACCCACCCTCTCTGATGATCTGGGTCCACAACCAGCACCTCAGTTTTAGCTGGGTTCAACTTAAGCCAACTCGCACTCATCCAGTCTTGGATCTCAGCTAGACAGTTGGTAAACACGGAGAGGAACACATCCTGATTGGGTACAAAGGACATGTACAGCTGAGTATCATCTGCATAGCAGTGAAAACTCAAACCGTACCACCTAATGATCTCTCCCAACGGCAGCATATACACTGCAAACAACATGAAAGACATAGAAACATAGACTTTGATGGCAGATAAGGACCACTTGGCCTACATAGTCTGCCCATTTCCCTACCTAGAGGATAAGCTGCAGATCCTGTTTAACCAACAGCCTATTTCTTCCTACCCCCCTACAAAAATTGCCTTATGTCTGTCCCATGCATTCTTGAATTCTCCCACAGTTTTAGACCCCACAACCTCCTCAGAAAGGCTGTTCCATGCATCCACCACCCTCTCTTTGAAAAAATACTTCCTCACATTGCCCCTGAGTTGTCCCCCCTCTATCTTCAAATTGTACCCCTTGTTCTTGCACATCTGTTTTCTGAAAGATGCTACCTCTTGGACTTTGTTGATTCCACAGACAGAGTTGAGACAGAATGGAACCTCTGCAGTACCCTACAGTACAGGGGAGAGGGGCTGAGGAATAAACTCCAGACTCTACCTGAGTCCTACCCTCAATGGAAGGGATCAACCATCTGAGGACTGTACCAGATACGACAGATGAACTGCAGGCATTCCAACAGTATTCCATGGTCAACTGTGTCAAATGCTGCAGAGATCGGAAAGGGCCAAGATGGGCCAATCTCTTGCTATCAGGAGGTTATTTAGTACCCGAGCAAGGCCATCCCAGTGCTATGTCTCTTCCTAAATCCTGACTGGAGAGATAGACATTGTGGCTGGTCAAATGGTCATCCAACTGCGACGTAGAACTACCTTTTCAATAACCTTACCCAAATAGGGCAGGTTAGAGACAGGTCTGTAGTTCGCCAAACAGTCTGGGTCCAGGGAGGGTTTTTAAGGAGGGGCTGAACAACTGCTCTCCTTCAGGGATCTGAAAGATCTCCTCCAATGACCTCCAGACTATTTTGGCAAGGACCGCGGCCAGATTTCACGCATCCTACTAGGGGATGCAGGGCCAGGATCCAAACTACAGCAGGTTGGTCACAACGCCTGGATGACTATCACAATGTTGCAGTGATTGCAGGTCGGCGAAAGTCAGATCAAGTAAACTGAGGGCCTGACATCTCCTGCCGACCACAGCAACTCCCATTAGAGGAAGCCAGACAGATGCCAGATCTGACTGTGGTAACCTTATCTGCAAAGAATTGAGTAAACTCATCACACTGTTCTTGTGAAAAAACTCCCACAGGCTGAAGACAGATTGGAATGCACAATCTGTCCACAGTCTGGAAGAGCTGAGCTGGTCGATTCTGCACAGCAGCAATCTCCCTGGACAGGAATTCTGCCTTCTTATGGGTGATTGCCGATTGATAGGCCACATAATGGTCCATCAATCTAAGCCTGTCACACTCCAGACCCAACTTCCGCCTAGCCCTCTCTAGCCTTCATCTCACTCTTCTGCAACTCCTTCAAGGTCTCATCAAACCAAGGAGACCCTGAATGAAGAGTGAGGGATGAACATGAACAGGAGCGATGGAATCCAGGCTGCCACCAGCTTATATTATAGGCAAGTACTAGACCCTGGATCCATGCATTCTACCCTTGTATACCCAATAGATCCAGCACCACTATTAGGCCATCTGGGGTAACACCCCTCAAAACACGGTACTGGACCATTTCAATAGGGGCAGGCCTACTGGGGGGAGCCATGAAACTGAACCCGATGGTGTGATGGTGTGATGGTCAGACGACCCGACTGGCTCCACCACCAAATTGGATATCTCCATCCCCAGGAGGAACACCAAGTCCAATGAATGACCACCAATATGGGTTGAGGGACATCTCCCAGAGTCACTGCCCATACAATCCTCTTGTGGCTGGCTCAGATTATGAGTCAAGTTCTGATTCATCCAAGGCATCATTTTAGAGCTAACTACACATACTGATTGGTCCAGTTCAGCAGTTCAAAACTAGAATGAGACTAGCAGACACAGTTCTGACTGCAAAGAAAGCAGGTTAGACAAACTGTAATTTCATTATTACTCTAAATAATTTCTAGCAAACAGTTACATATTTCAGATAGGTTCCCTTTGCACTCCTAGTGACTGCAAAATGAAGTGAATTGGCAGCAGCTCCAGTGGTACTCAGAAAAGCACACAGTCCCCCATACAAACTAATTATGTCTGCAAGCAGACAGCTCTTAAAGAGACAGTACCAGAGGCTCTAAAAACACTCACTGATAAATGGCTTAAATGCCAAACACCATTCAGGCTTGGAGCATTCAAGCAAGCTCCTGGAAGTCTTTTGGGAACCCCCATTTGCAGGGGGGGTTACAACTACAAAGGTTGGTGCTGCTGTAATTCCTAAAGCAGGGTATAGTGGAGGCACTACAATGGTAGGTGCTGCTTTAACCTATTATGCAGGATGTACAGGAGGCACTACAATGGCAGGTGCTGCTGTAACCTCTTATGTAGGGTATGCAGGAGGCACTACAATGGTAGGTTCAGCAGTAATCTCTAATGCATGCTATACAGGACACACTACAATGGGTGCTGCTGTAACCTCTAATGCAGAGTACACAAGGCTACTGCAAGGGTATGTGCTACTGTAACCTCTAATGCAGGGTACACAGCAGGCACTACAGTGGTGAGTGCTGCTGTAAACCTCTAATGCAGGATATACTGCTGGAGCTACAATGGTAGGTGCTGCTGTAAACCTCTAATGCAGGATATACTGCAGGCACTACAGTGGCAGGTGCTGCTGTAACCTCTAAACAGGGTATTCATGTGGCACTACAATGGTAGGTGCTGCTGTAACTTGTAATGCAGGGTTTACAGGAAGCACTGCAACAGTGGGTGCTGATGTATCTTCTAATGCAGGGTGTACATGAGGCACTACAACAGTAGGTGCTGCTGTAACCTCTAAAGCAGGAGTATACATATGGCACTACAATGGTAGGTGCTGTTGTAACTCTAATGCAGGGTTTACAGGAGGACTGAAACAGTGGGTGCTGCTGTATCCTCTAATGCTGTGTATACCAGAGGCACTACAATGGCAGGTGCTGCAGTAACCTCTAATGCAGTGTGTACAGCAAGGCGACAATGCTAGGTGCTGCTGTAACCTCTAATGCAGTGTATACCAGAGGTACTACAAGGTAGCTGCTGCTGTAACCTCTACTGCAGGGTACACAGGAGGCACTACAATGGCAGGTGCTGCTGTAAGCCTCTCATGCAGGGGTATACAGGAGGCTCTACAATGGTAGGTGCTGCTGTAACCTCTAATGCAGGGTATACAGGAGGCACTACAGTGGCAGGTGCTGCTATAAACCTCTAATGCAGGGTATACAGGAGGCACTACAATGGCAGGTGCTGCTGTAACCTCTAATGCAGGTATACAGGAGGCACTACAATGGTAGGTGCTGCAGTAACCTCTAATGCAGGGTATACAGGAGGCATTACAATGGTAGTTGCTGCAGTAACCTCTAATGCAAGGTATACAGGAGGCACTACAATGGTAGGTACTGCAGTAACCTCTAATGCAGGGTATACAGGAGGCATTACAGTGGCAGGTGCAGCTGTAACTTCTAATGCAGGGTATACCAGAAGCACTACAATGGTGAGTGCTGCTGTAACCTCTCATGCTGTGTATACAGGAGGCACTACAATGGTAGCTGCTGCAGTAACCTCTAATGCTGTGTATACAGGAGGCACTACAATGGTAGGTGCTGCTGTAACCTCTAAAGCAGTGTACACAGGAGGCACTACAATGGTAGGTGCTGCTATAACCTCTAATGCAGGGTATATAGAAGGCAGTACAATGGTAGGTTCTGCAGTAACCTCTAAAGCATGGCATACAGCTGGCACTACAATGGGTGTTGCTGTAACCTGCAATGCAGGCTACACAGGAGGTACTACAGTGGTAGGTGCTGCAGTGAACTCTATTACAGGGTATACTGGAGGCACTACAATGGTAGTTGCTGCTGTAACCCCTAATGCAGGGTATACTGGAGGTACTACAATGGTAGGTGCTGCTTTAACCTCTAATGCAGGGTAGACATGTGGTACTACAGTGGCAGGTGCTGCTGGAACCTCAAGTGCAGGGTATACAGGAGACACTACAGTGGTAGGTTTTGCAGTAATTTCTAATGCATGGTATACAGGACTCACTACAATGGCTGCTGCTGTAACCTCTAATGCAGAGTACACAGGAGACACTGCAAGGGTATGTGCTGCTGTAAGCTCAAATGCAGGGTATACCGGAGGCACTACACTGGCAGGTGCTGCTGTAGCCCATAATGCAGGCTATACAGGAGGCACTAGAATAGTAGAGTGCTGCTGTAACCTATAGCTCAGTACACATGAGGCACTGCGATGGTAGGTGCTGCAGTAATCTCTAATTCAGAATAAACTGAAGGCAAAACAGTGATAGGTGCTACTGTCCCTCTAATGTAGGATATTCAGGAGGCACTACAATGGTAGGTGCTGCTGTAAACTCTAATGCAGGGTATACATGAGGCACTACAAAGGTAGGTGCTGCTGTAATCTCTAATGCAGGGTACACAGGAGACACTACAGTGGCAGGTGCTGCTGTAACCTGTAATGCAGGGTATACAGGAGGCACTACAGTGGCAAGTGCTGCTGTTACCTCTAATGCAGGATATACAGGTGGAGCTACAATGGCAGGGGCTGCTGTAACCTCTAATGCAGGCTATACAGGTGGCACTACAATGGCAAGTGCTGCTGTAACCTCTAATGCAGGGTATACAGGTGGCACTACAATGGCAGGTGCTGCTGTAACTTCTAATGCAGGGTATACAGGAGGCACTGCAATGGCAGGTGCTGCTGTAGCCTCTAATGCCTGCTATACAGGAGGCACTAGAATGGTAGGTGCTGCTGTAACCTCTAATACAGGACATACAGGTGGCACTACAATGGCAGGTGCTGCTGTAACCTCTAATGCAGGGTATACAGGTGGCACTACAGTGGCAGGCGCTTCTGTAATCTCTAATGCAGGGTACACAAGAGACACTACAGTGGCAGGTGCGGCTGTAACTTGTAATGCAGGGTATACAGGAGGCACTACATTTGCAGGTGCTGTAGTAACCTCTAATGCAGGGTATACCGGAGGCACTACAGTGGCAGATGCTGCTGTAACCTCTAATGCAGGGTTCACAGGTGGTACTACAATGGTAGGTGCTGCTGTTACTTCTAATGCAGGGTATACATAAGGCACTACAATGGTAGGTGCAGCTGTAACCTCTAGCGCCAAGTACACAGGAGGCACTTCAATGGTAGGTGCTGCTGTAACCTCTGATGCAGGGTATACAGGAGGCACTACAGTGGCAGATGCTGCTGTAACCTCTAATGCAGGGTTCACAGGTGGCACTACAATGGCAGGTGCTGCTGTAACCTCTAATGCAGGGTATACAGGTGGCACTACAGTGGCAGGCGCTTCTGTAATCTCTAATGCAGGGTACACAAGAGACACTACAGTGGCAGGTGCGGCTGTAACTTGTAATGCAGGGTATACAGGAGGCACTACATTTGCAGGTGCTGCTGTATCCTCTAATGCAGGGTATACAGGAGGCACTATAGTGGCAGATGCTGCTGTAACCTCTAATGCAGGGTTCACAGGCTGTACTACAATGGTAGGTGCTGCTGTAACTTCTAATGCAGGGTATACAGAAGGCACTACAATGGTAGGTGCAGCTGTAACCTCTAACGCCAAGTACACAGGAGGCACTGCAATGGTAGGTGCTGCTGTAACCTCTGATGCAGGGTATACAGGAGTCACTACAGAGGCAGATGCTGCTGTAACCTCTAATGCAGGGTTCACAGGTGGCACTACAATGGTTGGTTGCTGCTGTATCTTCTAATGCTGGGTATACAGGAGTCACTACAATGGTAGGTGCTGCTGTAACCTCTAAAGCTGAGTACACAGGATGAACTGCAATGGTAGGTGCTGCAGTAATCTTTAATTCTGGATATACTGGAGGCACAACAGTGATAGGTCCTTCTGTAACCTCTAATGCAGAGTACACAGCAGGCACTAGAATGGTAGGTGCTTCTGTAACCTCTAATGCTGGGTATACAGGAGGCACTACAGAGGCAGGTGCTGCTATAACCTCTAATCCAGGGTATGAAGGAGTCACTACAATGGTAGGTGCTGCTGTAACTTCTAATCCTGGGTTTACGGGAAGCACTGCAACAGTGGGTGCTGCTGTTTCTTCTAATGTAGGGTAGACAAGAGGCACTACAGTGGCAGGTGCTGCTGTAACCTCTAATGCAGGGTATACAGGAGGCAGTACAATGGTAGGTTCTGCAGTAAACTCTAAAGCATGGTATATAGGTGACACAACAATGAGTGATGCTTTAACCTCTAATGCAGGCTACACAGGAGGCACTGCAGTGGCAGGAGCTGCTGTAACCTCTAATGCAGGGTATACAGGAGGCAGAACAATGGTAGGTTCTCGCTAACTTGTCAAAGCATGAGTATACAGCTGGCACTACAATGGGTGCTGCTGTAACCTCTAATGCAGTCTACACAGGAGGTACTACAGTGGTAGGTGCTGCAGTGACCTCTAATGCAGGGTATACATGAGGCACTACAGCAGTAGGTGCTGCTGTAACCTCTAAAGCAGGGTATACATGTGGCACTTCAATGGTAGGTGCTGCTGTAACTTCTAATGCAGGGTTTACAGGAGGGACTGAAACAGTGGGTGCTGCTGTATCCTCTAATGCTGTGTATACCAGAGGCACTACAATGGCAGGTGCTGCAGTAACCTCTAATGCAGTGTGTACAGCAGGCACGACAATGCTAAGTGCTGCTGTAACCTCTAATGCTGTGTATACCAGAGGTACTAAAATGGTAACTGCTGCTGTAACCTCTAATGCAGGGTACACAGGAGGCACTACAATGGCAGCTGCTGCTGTAAGCCTCTAATGCAGGGTATACAGTAGGCACTACAATGGTAGGTGCTGCTGTAACCTCTAATGCAGGGTATACAGGAGGCACTACAGTGGCAGGTGCTGCTGTAAACCTCTAATGCAGGGTATACCAGAAGCACTACAATGGTGAGTGCTGCTGTAACCTCTCATGCTGTGTATACAGGAGGCACTACAATGGTAGCTGCTGCAGTAACCTCTAATGCTGTGTATACAGGAGGCACTACAATGGTAGGTGCTGCTGTAACCTCTAAAGCAGTGTACACAGGAGCACTACAATGGTAGGTGCTGCTATAACCTCCAATGCAGGGTATATAGAAGGCAGTACAATGGTAGGTTCTGCAGTAACCTCTAAAGCATGGCATACAGCTGGCACTACAATGGGTGTTGCTGTAACCCTAATGCAGGCTACACAGGAGGTACTACAGTGGTAGGTGCTGCAGTGAACTCTATTACAGGGTATACTGGAGGCACAACAGTGGTAGTTGCTGCTGTAACCCTAATGCAGGGTATACTGGAGGTACTACAATGGTAGGTGCTGCTTTAACCTCTATTGCAGGGTATACAGGTGGTACTACAGTGGCAGATGCTGCTGGAACCTCAAATGCAGGGTATACAGGAGGCACTACAGTGGTAGGTTTTGCAGTAATTTCTAATGCATGGTATACAGGACTCACTACAATGGCTGCTGCTGTAACCTCTAATGCAGAGTACACAGGAGGCACTGCAAGGGTATGTGCTGCTGTAAGCTCAAATGCAGGGTATACCGGAGGCACTACACTGGCAGGTGCTGCTGTAGCCCATAATGCAGGCTATACAGGAGGCACTAGAATAGTAGGTGCTGCTGTAACCTATAGCTCCGAGTACACATGAGGCACTGCGATGGTAGGTGCTGCAGTAATCTCTAATTCAGAATAAACTGAAGGCAAAACAGTGATAGGTGCTACTGTACCCTCTAATGTAGGATATTCAGGAGGCACTACAATGGTAGGTGCTGCTGTAAACTCTAATGCAGGGTATACATGAGGCACTACAAGGTAGGTGCTGCTGTAATCTCTAATGCAGGTTACACAGGAGACACTACAGTGGCAGGTACTGCTGTAACCTGTAATGCAGGGTATACAGGAGGCACTACAGTGGCAGATGCTGCTGTTACCTCTAATGCAGGATATACAGGTGGAGCTACAATGGCAGGGGCTGCTGTAACCTCTAATGCAGGGTATACAGGTGGCACTACAATGGCAAGTGCTGCTGTAACCTCTAATGCAGGAGTATACAGGTGGCACTACAATGGCAGGTGCTGCTGTAACTTCTAATGCACGGTATTCAGGAGGCACTGCAATGGCAGGTGCTGCTGTAGCCTCTAATGCCTGCTATACAGGAGGCACTAGAATGGTAGGTGCTGCTGTAACCTCTAATGCAGGGCATACAGGTGGCACTACAATGGCAGGTGCTGCTGTAACTTCTAATGCAGGGTATACAGGTGGCACTACAGTGGCAGGCGCTTCTGTAATCTCTAATGCAGGGTACACAAGAGACACTACAGTGGCAGGTGCGGCTGTAACTTGTAATGCAGGGTATACAGGAGGCACTACATTTGCAGGTGCTGCTGTAACCTCTAATGCAGGGTATACCGGAGGCACTACAGTGGCAGATGCTGCTGTAACCTCTAATGCAGGGTTCACAGGTGGTACTACAATGGTAGGTGCTGCTGTTACTTCTAATGCAGGGTATACATAAGGCACTACAATGGTAGGTGCAGCTGTAACCTCTAGCGCCAAGTACACAGGAGGCACTTCAATGGTAGGTGCTGCTGTAACCTCTGATGCAGGGTATACAGGAGGCACTACAGTGGCAGATGCTGCTGTAACCTCTAATGCAGGGTTCACAGGTGGCACTACAATAGCAGGTGCTGCTGTAACCTCTAATGCAGGGTATACAGGTGGCACTACAGTGGCAGTCGCTTCTGTAATCTCTAATGCAGGGTACACAAGAGACACTACAGTGGCAGGTGCGGCTGTAACTTGTAATGCAGGGTATACAGGAGGCACTACATTTGCAGGTGCTGCTGTATTCTCTAATGCAGGGTGTACAGGAGGCACTACAGTGGCAGATGCTGCTGTAAGCCTCTAATGCAGGGTATACAGTAGGCACTACAATGGTAGATGCTGCTGTAACCTCTAATGCAGGGTATACAGGAGGCACTACAGTGGCAGGTGCTGCTGTAAACCTCTAATGCAGGGTATACCAGAAGCACTACAATGGTGAGTGCTGCTGTAACCTCTCATGCTGTACAGGAGGCACTACAATGGTAGCTGCTGCAGTAACCTCTAATGCTGTGTATACAGGAGGCACTACAATAGTAGGTGCTGCTGTAACCTCTAAAGCAGTGTACACAGGGAGGCACTACAATGGAAGGTGCTGCTATAACCTCTAATGCAGGGTACATAGAAGGCAGTACAATGGTAGGTTCTGCAGTAACCTCTAAAGCATGGCTACAGCTGGCACTAAAATGGGTGTTGCTGTAACCTAATGCAGGCTACACAGGAGGTACTACAGTGGTAGGTGCTGCAGTGAACTCTATTACAGGGTATACTGGAGGCACAACAGTGGTAGTTGCTGCTGTAACCCCTAATGCAGGGTATACTGGAGGTGCTACAATGGTAGGTGCTGCTTTAACCTCTATTGCAGGGTATACAGGTGGTACTACAGTGGCAGATGCTGCTGGAACCTCAAATGCAGGGTATACAGGAGGCACTACAGTGGTAGGTTTTGCAGTAATTTCTAATGCATGGTATACAGGACTCACTACAATGGCTGCTGCTGTAACCTCTAATGCAGAGTACTCAGGAGGCACTGCAAGGGTATGTGCTGCTGTTAGCTCAAATGCAGGGTATACCGGAGGCACTACACTGGCAGGTGCTGCTGTAGCCCATAATGCAGGCTATACAGGAGGCACTAGGATAGTAGGTGCTGCTGTAACCTATAGCTCCGAGTACACATGAGGCACTGCGATGGTAGGTGCTGCAGTAATCTCTAATTCAGAATAAACTGAAGGCAAAACAGTGATAGGTGCTACTGTACCCTCTAATGTAGGATATTCAGGAGGCACTACAATGGTAGGTGCTGCTGTAAACTCTAATGCAGGGTATACATGAGGCACCAAAGGTAGGTGCTGCTGTAATCTCTAATGCAGGGTACACAGGAGACACTGCAGTGGCAGGTACTGCTGTAACCTGTAATGCAGGGTATACAGGAGGCACTACAGTGGCAGGTGCTGCTGTTACCTCCTAATGCAGGATATACAGGTGGAGCTACAATGGCAGGGGCTGCTGTAACCTCTAATGCAGGGTATACAGGTGGCACTACAATGGCAAGTGCTGCTGTAACCTCTAATGCAGGAGTATACAGGTGGCACTACAATGGCAGGTGCTGCTGTAACTTCTAATGCAGGGTATTCAGGAGGCACTGCAATGGCAGGTGCTGCTGTAGCCTCTAATGCCTGCTATACAGGAGGCACTAGAATGGTAGGTGCTGCTGTAACCTCTAAAGCAGAACATACAGGTGGCACTACAATGGCAGGTGCTGCTGTAACCTCTAATGCAGGGTATACAGGTGGCACTACAGTGGCAGGCGCTTCTGTAATCTCTAATGCAGGGTACACAAGAGACACTACAGTGGCAGGTGCTGACTTGTAATGCAGGGTATACAGGAGGCACTACATTTGCAGGTGCTGCTGTAACCTCTAATGCAGGGTATACCGGAGGCACTACAGTGGCAGATGCTGTAACCTCTAATGCAGGGTTCACAGGTGGTACTACAATGGTAGGTGCTGCTGTTACTTCTAATGCAGGGTATACATAAGGCACTACAATGGTAGGTGCAGCTGTAACCTCTAGCGCCAAGTACACAGGAGGCACTTCAATGGTAGGTGCTGCTGTAACCTCTGATGCAGGGTATACAGGAGGCACTACAGTGGCAGATGCTGCTGTAACCTCTAATTCAGGGTTCACGGTGGCACTACAATAGCAGGTGCTGCTGTAACCTCTAATGCAGGGTATAGAGGTGGCACTACAGTGGCAGGCGCTTCTGTAATCTCTAATGCAGGGTACACAAGAGACACTACAGTGGCAGGTGCGGCTGTAACTTGTAATGCAGGGTATACAGGAGGCACTACAGTGGCAGATGCTGCTGTAACCTCTAATGCAGGGTTCACAGGCGGTACTACAATGGTAGGTGCTGCTGTAACTTCTAATGCAGGGTATACATAAGGCACTACAATGGTAGGTGCAGCTGTAACCTCTAACGCCAAGTACACAGGAGGCACTGCAATGGTAGCTGCTGCTGTAACCTCTGATGCAGGGTATACAGGAGGCACTACAGTGGCAGATGCTGTTGTAACCTCTAATGCAGGGTTCACAGGTGGCACTACAATGGTTGGTGCTGCTGTATCTTCTAATGCTGGGTATACAGGAGTCACTACAATGGTAGGTGCTGCTGTAACCTCTAAAGCTGAGTATACAGGATGAACTGCAATGGTAGGTGCTGCAGTAATCTCTAATTCTGGATATACTGGAGGCACAACAGTGATAGGTCCTTCTGTAACCTCTAATGCAGAGTACACAGCAGGCACTAGAATGGTAGGTGCTTCTGTAACCTCTAATGCTGGGTATACAGGAGGCAGTACAGAGGCAGGTGCTGCTATAACCTCTAATCCAGGGTATGAAGGAGTCACTACAATGGTAGGTGCTGCTGTAACTTCTAATGCTGGGTTTACAGGAAGCACTGCAACAGTGGGTGCTGCTATCTTCTAATGTAGGCTAGACAAGAGGCACTACAGTGGCAGGTGCTGTTGTAACCTCTAATGCAGGGTATACAGGAGGCAGTACAATGGTAGGTTCTGCAGTAAACTCTAAAGCATGGTATATAGGTGACACTACAATGAGTGATGCTTTAACCTCTAATGCAGGCTACACAGGAGGCACTGCAGTGGCAGGAGCTGCTGTAACCTCTAATGCAGGGTATACAGGAGGCAGAACAATGGTAGGTTCTGTGCTAACTTTGTAAAGCATGGTATACAGCTGGCACTAGAATGGGTGCTGCTGTAACCTCTAATGCAGTCTACACAGGAGGTACTACAGTGGTAGGTGCTGCAGTGACCTCTAATAAAGGGTATACTGGAGGTACTACAATGGTAGGTGCTGCTGTAACCTCTAATGCTGTGTATATCAGAGGTACTACAATGGTAGGTGCTGCTGTAACCTCTAATGCTGGGTGTACAGGACGCACTACAATGGTAGGTGCTGCAGTAACCTCTAATGCAGGGTATACAGGAGGCACTACAGTGGCAGGTGCTGCTGTAAACCTCTAATGCAAGGTATACAGGAGGCACTACAATGGTAGGTGCAGCTGTAACGTCTAATGCAGGGTATACAGGAGGCAGAACAATGGTAGGTTCTGTACTAACTTCTAAAGCATGGTATACAGCTAGCACTACAATGGGTGCTGCTGTAACCTCTAATGCAAGCTACACAGGAGGTACTACAGTGGTAGGTGCTGCAGTGACCTCTAATAAAGGGTATACTGGAGGCACTACAATGGCAGAGTGCTGCTGTAAACCTCTAATGCTGGGTATACAGGAGGCACTACAGTGGCAGGTGCTCCTATAACCTCTAATGCAGGGTATATAGGAGGCAGTACAATGTTAGGTTCTTCAGTAACCTCTTAAGCATGGTATACAGCTGGCACTACAATGGGCGCTGCTGTAACCTCTAATGCAGGCTACACAGGAGCTACTACAGTGGTAGGTGCTGCAGTGACCTCTAATAAAGGGTATACTGGAGGCACTACAATGGCAGGTGCTGCTGTAAACCTCTAATGCAGGATATACTGCAGGCACTACAGGTGCTGCTGTAACCTCTAAAGCAGGGTATTCATGTGGCACTGCAATGGTAGGTGCTGCTGTAACTTCTAATGCAGGGTTTACAGGAGGCACTGCAACAGTGGGTGCTGCTGTATCTTCTAATGCAGGGTATACATGAGGCACTACAGCAGTAGGTGCTGCTGTAACCTCTAAAGCAGGGTATACATGTGGCACTACAATGGTAGGTGCTGCTGTAACTTCTAATGCAGGGTTTACAGGAGGGACTGAAACAGTGGGTGCTGCTGTATCCTCTAATGCTGTGTATACCAGAGGCACTACAATGGCAGGTGCTGCAGTAACCTCTAATGCAGTGTGTACAGCAGGCACTACAATGGCAGCTGCTGCTGTAAGCCTCTAATGCAGGGTATACAGGAGGCACTACAATGGTAGGTGCTGCTGTAACCTCTAATGCAGGGTATACAGGAGGCACTACAGTGGCAGGTGCTGCTGTAAACCTCTAATGCAGGGTATACCAGAAGCACTACAATGGTGAGTGCTGCTGTAACCTCTCATGCTGTGTATACAGGAGGCACTACAATGGTAGCTGCTGCAGTAACCTCTAATGCTGTGTATTCAGGAGGCACTACAATGGTAGGTGCTGCTGTAACCTCTAAAGCAGTGTCACAGGAGGCACTACAATGGTAGGTGCGCTATAACCTCTAATGCAGGGTATATAGAAGGCAATACAATGGTAGGTTCTGCAGTAACCTCTAAAGCATGGCATACAGCTGGCACTACAATGGGTGTTGCTGTAAACTCTAATGCAGGCTACACAGGAGGTACTACAGTGGTAGGTGCTGCAGTGAACTCTATTACAGGGTATACTGGAGGCAATACAGTGGTAGTTGCTGCTGTAACCCCTAATGCAGGGTATACTGGAGGTACTACAATGGTAGGTGCTGCTTTAACCTCTAATGCAGGGTATACAGGTGGTACTACAGTGACAGGTGCTGCTGGAACCTCAAATGCAGGGTATACAGGAGGCACTACAGTGGTAGGTTTTGCAGTAATTTGTAATGCATGGTATACAGGACTCACTACAATGGCTGCTGCTGTAACCTCTAATGCAGAGTACACAGGAGGCACTGCAAGGGTATGTGCTGCTGTAAGCTCAAATGCAGGGTATACCGGAGGCACTACACTGGCAGGTGCTGCTGTAGCCCATAATGCAGGCTATACAGGAGGCACTAGAATAGTAGGTGCTGCTGTAACCTATAGCTCCGAGTACACATGAGGCACTGCGATGGTAGGTGCTGCAGTAATCTCTAATTCAGAATAAACTGAAGGCAAAACAGTGATAGGTGCTACTGTGCCCTCTAATGTAGGATATTCAGGAGGCACTACAATGGTAGGTGCTGCTGTAAACTCTAATGCAGGGTATACATGAGGCACTACAAGGTAGGTGCTGCTGTAATCTCTAATGCAGGGTACACAGGAGACACTACAGTGGCAGGTACTGCTGTAACCTGTAATGCAGGGTTTACAGGAGGCACTACAGTGGCAGGTGCTGCTGTTACCTCTAATGCAGGATATACAGGTGGCGCTACAATGGCAGGGGCTGCTGTAACCTCTAATGCAGGGTATACAGGTGGCACTACAATGGCAAGTGCTGCTGTAACCTCTAATGCAGGAGTATACAGGTGGCACTACAATGGCAGGTGCTGTTGTAACTTCTAATGCAGGGTATTCAGGAGGCACTGCAATGGCAGGTGCTGCTGTAGCCTCTAATGCCTGCTATACAGGAGGCACTAGAATGGTAGGTGCTGCTGTAACCTCTAATGCAGGGCATACAGGTGGCACTACAATGGCAGGTGCTGCTGTAACCTCTAATGCAGGGTATACAGGTGGCACTACAGTGGCAGGCGCTTCTGTAATCTCTAATGCAGGGTACACAAGAGACACTACAGTGGCAGGTGCAGCTGTAACTTGTAATGCAGGGTATACAGGAGGCACTACATTTGCAGGTGCTGCTGTAACCTCTAATGCAGGGTATACGGAGGCACTACAGTGGCAGATGCTGCTGTATCCTCTAATGCAGGGTTCTACGGTGGTACTACAATGGTAGGTGCTACTGTTACTTCTAATGCAGGGTATACATAAGGCACTACAATGGTAGGTGCAGCTGTAACCTCTAGCGCCAAGTACACAGGGCACTTCAATGGTAGGTGCTGCTGTAACCTCTGATGCAGGGTATACAGGAGGCACTACAGTGGCAGATGCTGCTGTAACCTGTAATGCAGAGTTCACAGGTTGGCACTACAATGGCAGGTGCTGCTGTTACCTCTAATGCAGGGTATACAGGTGGCACTACAGTGGCAGGCGCTCTGTAATCTCTAATGCAGGGTACACAAGAGACACTACAGTGGCAGGTGCGGCTGTAACTTGTAATGCAGGGTATACAGGAGGCACTACATTTGCAGGTGCTGCTGTATTCTCTAATGCAGGGTATACAGGAGGCACTACAGTGGCAGATGCTGCTGTAACCTCTAATGCAGGGTTCACAGGCGGTACTACAATGGTAGGTGCAGCTGTAACCTCTAATGCCAAGTACACAGGAGGCACTGCAATGGTAGCTGCTGCTGTAACCTCTGATGCAGGGTATACAGGAGGCACTACAGTGGCAGATGCTGCTGTAACCTCTAATGCAGGGTTCACATGTGGCACTACAATGGTTGGTGCTGCTGTATCTTCTAATGCTGGGTATACAGGAGTCACTACAATGGTAGGTGCTGCTGTAACCTCTAGAGCTGAGTATACAGGATGAACTGCAATGGTAGGTGCTGCAATAATCTCTAATTCTGGATATACTGGAGGCACAACAGTGATAGGTCCTTCTGTAACCTCTAATGCAGAGTACACAGCAGGCACTAGAATGGTAGGTGCTTCTGTAACCTCTAATGCTGGGTATACAGGAGGCAGTACAGAGGCAGGTGCTGCTATACACCTCTAATCCAGGGTATGAAGGAGTCACTACAATGGTAGGTGCTGCTGTAACTTCTAATGCTGGGTTTACGGGAAGCACTGCAACAGTGGGTGCTGCTGTATCTTCTAATGTAGGGTAGACAAGAGGCACTACAGTGGCAGGTGCTGCTGTAACCTCTAATGCAGGGTATACAGGAGGCAGTACAATGGTAGGTTCTGCAGTAAACTCTAAAGCATGGTATATAGGTGACACTACAGTGAGTGATGCTTTAACCTCTAATGCAGGCTACTCAGGAGGCACTGCAGTGGCAGGAGCTGCTGTAACCTCTAATGCAGGGTATACAGGAGGCAGAACAATGGTAGGTTCTGCGCTAACTTGTAAAGCATGGTATACAGCTGGCACTAGAATGGGTGCTGCTGTAACCTCTAATGCAGTCTACACAGGAGGTACTACAGTGGTAGGTGCTGCAGTTACCTCTAATAAAGGGTATACTGGAGGTACTACAATGGTAGGTGCTGCTGTAACCTCTAATAAAGGGTATACAGGAGGCACTACAGTGGCAGGTGCTGCTGTAAACCTCTAATGCAGGGTATACAGGAGGCACTACAATGGTAGGTGCTGCTGTAACGTCTAATGCAGGGTATACAGGAGGCAGAACAATGGTAGGTTCTGTACTAACTTCTAAAGCATGGTATACAGCTGGCACTACAATGGGTGCTGCTGTAACCTCTAATGCAGGCTACACAGGAGGTACTACAGTGGTAGGTGCTGCAGTGACCTCTAATAAAGGGTATACTGGGAGGCACTACAATGGCAGGTGCTGCTGTAAACCTCTAATGCAGGATATACTGCAGGCACTACAGTGGCAGGTGCTGCTGTAACCTCTAAAGCAGGGTATTCATGTGGCACTACAATGGTAGGTGCTGCTGTAACTTCTAATGCAGGGTTTACAGGAGGCACTGCAACAGTGGGTGCTGCTGTATCTTCTAATGCAGGGTATACATGAGGCACTACAGCAGTAGGTGCTGCTGTAACCTCTAATGCAGGGTTCACAGGTGGCACTACAATGGTAGGTGCTGCTGTAACCTCTAACTCTGAGTACTCAGGCGGCACTACAATGGTAAGTGCTGCAGTAACCTCTAACGCTGAGTACACAGGAGGAACTGCAATGGTAGATGCTGCAATAATCTCTAATTCTGGATATACTGGAGGCACAACAGTAATAGGTGCTTCTGTAACCTCTAATGCAGAGTACACAGGAGGCACTAGAATGGTAGGTGCTTCTGGAACCTCTAATGCTGGGTATACAGGAGGCACTACAGATGCAGGTGGTGCTGTAACCTCTAATCCAGGGTATGCAGGAGTCACTACAATGGTAGGTGCTGCTGTAAATTTAACTTAGAAAATAATAAATGTTTGAAAAAATGACAGCGTTGTTTCTCTGAAGGTTTGACTAATGATCAACCGTGAAAGAAAGCTGAGGAGCCATGGGGCCCTACTGCTTATAGGGTCGAGCGCTGCACGTCATTGTGGCTTACCTCCGCTAGCAAAAGTTTGTGAGTGGTCCTGATGCTGACAGCTTACAGTTCCAAAGGTGTGGCCCAATGGAGGAGATGTCCTCAATGAAGATCTGTTGCTCCCTCTAAATGTGAGATACTGCAATAACAATCATGCAGTGTTGAGGAATTATAAAAGCAGGGCTTTCCAGATGTGAGATCCTGCAAAAACTGAATTCTGTATAAAAGGTAACAGCAGCACCCTCTAGAAGTGAGATACTACAATTGTGGAGTCCTGTAATGTTCAGGAAGGGTAACAGCAACTCCATCTAGATGTCAGTTGCTGTAATAACGGGCCCTACAGTGCTGAAGAATGGTAACAGCGCTGCCCTCTAAATATGAGATACTGTAATAAGAGTCCTGCTCTGTTAAGGAATAAAATCAGGGCCTTCTAGACCTAATATTCTGAAACAAAGGAGTCCTTTAGTGTTGAGGAATAACAGCATTACCCTCTAGATGTGAGATACTGCAATTAAAGAGTTCTACACTGTTGAGGAATGGTAACCACAGCGACCTCTATGTGTATGATTCTGCAATAACAGTGTCCTGTATTATTCAGGAATGGTAGCAGTGCCCTCTAGCTGTGAGTTGATGCAATAACAGTGTTCTGTAGTGTTAATGACTAGTAACTATAGCACCCTCTAACTGTAAGTTGCTGCAATAACAGTGTCCTATAGTGTTAATGAATATTAATATATGGATCTTCAATTTAATAGGTCTGTAAAGCATACAAAAAAAATCCGGTAATATCCTCAAAAGTTCAGTGATAATAGTATTGTCAATCACTGGTAATAGCATAGTTTTGTGGTGATAATAGTATCGTTGCAAGCTTCCAAAAAGATAGCTTCTGCCCCCACGTCGTAAGCGTGCCTCCTCATTGGCCCATTTTCCTGTGTGGGTGGGCAGAACAGTTTAAAAAACATGGCGGCCCTTCTTTTGCTTACCGAGAGCGAACTCCATCATCGCGCTTCTCGCTTTTTATTTTACTTTTTTCCCCTCAAAAAATAAAACTATCTTGTTGATCCTGCCATTTGGTCCTGAAGAGCAGGTGGGAACTGTCACAAGCGAGCAGACAGCTGAACCCACAGCGTAGAACAGTGCGGCTGTCGACCAGCACAAAGTCAGTTCTCCACTGAAATGGTCGACCACCAATTCGAAACAAACGTCTCATCCATATATTAAAAAAATAACCAATAGGTTTGTGTGTCCATTACCAGGGAGTACCGGCATCTCGAGGTTCTGGAGACATTGGAACCTCTCGAGCTTTGCTCTTGAGGTTCATGTGTCCAGAACCTCTCGATGCTATTACTCCCTGGTAATAGACACAAACCTATCGGTTATACTCTATGTAACAGCAGCACATCTAGTTGTGAGATGCTGCAATGACAGATTTCTGTACTGTTAAGGAATAGCATTAACATCCTAGAGGTGAGCTACTGCAGTAGTTAAACCCTGTACTGCTAAGGATTAAAAGCAGTGCCCTCTAGATGTGAGGTCTTGCAATTACAGGTCCTATAGTGTTGATGAATGGTAACTACAGTGACCTCTAGGTGTGAGATACTGTACTAAAATAACTAAGTCCTATAATATTCAGAAATAATAACAGCAGCACTCTCTAGATGCTAGTTACTGCAAAAACAGAGTCATGTAGTGTTGAGACATGGTACAATAACTGTTAAGGAATACTGTCTTATACTGTTAAGGAATAATGACTCTCGAAATGAGACACTGAAGAAAACAGTGTCCTGTAGTTCTAAGGAAAAAAGTAGCACCATTTAGCTGTGAGATAGGTACTGTAGTGTTGAGGAATAATAGCACCCATTAGATGTGAAATACTATAGTAACATAGTCCTTTAGTAATCATGAATAAAAGCAGCACTCTCTAGATGTGCGATATTGCAATACCAGAGTCCTCTAATATTGATGAATCACAGCTGTACCATCTACACAAGATACTTACATAACAGTGTTCTGTAGTTCTAAGGAAAACAGCACTTGTCAATGGCGAATGTTGATTGTGTTGGTCTGCTGAGCTCGCTCAGTGGACCTCTGTCACTGGCTGAGTCTGTTTGTCCTGGTGCTGCAGGCTGCTCTTTTGTCACGGGCTCCTGCCTGCATTGGCACCTTTTCTGCCCACAAAGAAATCCATAGCTGTCCCAACAGAGCTCCATTGAGGTGGCTCACTCCACCTCTCTCAGTCGCTCATTCTGTTTCTCCTGGCACTGCAGACTGCCCTTTATACTGGGCTCCTGCCTGTGTTGGTGGCTTTTTCTGCCCACAAAGAAATCCACAGCTGTCCCGACACAGCTCCGTTGAGGTTGCTTAATCCCCCTGTCTCACTCACTCCTTCTGGTTCTCCCAGTGTTGCAGGCAGCCCTTTTGTACTAGGCTGCTGCCTCTGTTGGCGCCTTTTTCTGCCCACAAAGAAATCTGCAGCAGTCCCGACAAAGCTCCGTTGAGCTCGCTCACTCCCCTTCTCTCACTCACTCATTCCGGTTCTGCCAGCGCTGCAGGCTGCCCTTGTCTACTGGGCTCCTGCCTGTGTTGCTGCCTTCTTATGCCCACAAAGAAATTTGCAGCAGTTACAATACAGCTCCGCTGAGCTCACTCACTCGCTCATTCTGGTTTTCCTGCCACTGCAGGGTGCCCTTTTGTACTGGGCCCCTGTGTGCATTACTGCCTTTTTGTGCCCACAAACCAATCTGCAGCAGTCCCAACAGAGCTCCGTTGAGCTCACTGACCCCCCCTTCCTCAGGCGCTCGTTTTGTGTCTCCTGGCACTGCAGGCTGCCCTTTTGTACTGGGCTCCTGCCTGCGTTGGTGGCTTTTTCTGGCCAGAAAGAAATCTGAAGGAGTCCCGACACAGCTCCATTGAGTGCGCTCACTCCCCCTCTGTCACTCACGCATTCCGTTTCTGCCGGTGCTGCAAGCTGGCCTTTTGTACTGGGCTCCTGCCTGCGTTGCCACATTTTCTGCCCACAAAGAAATCTGCAGCAGTCACAACAGAGCTCTGTTGAGCTCGCTCACTACCGCTCTGTCACTTGCTCGTTCTGTTTCTCTTGGCACTGCAGACTGCACTTTTGTATGGGGCTCCTGGCTGCGATGGCACCTTTGTCTGTCCACAAAGAAATCCGCAGCTGTCATGACAGAGCTCCGTTGAGGTCGCCTGTCTCCTGTCTCTCATGCTCTCATTCTGTTTGTCCTGGTGCTGCAAGCTGCTCCTTTGTCACGGTGCTCCTGCCTGCATTGGTGCCTTTTTCTGCCCACAAAGAAATCCACAGCAGTCCTGATAGAGCTCCGTTGAGCTCACTAAGTCCCCCTCTCTCACTCGCTCATACTGTTTCTCCCACCGCTGCAGGCTAGCCTTTTGTACTGGGCCCCTGCCTGCATTGACGCCTTTTTCTGCCCACAAAGAAATCCGCAGCAGTCCTGACAGCACTTCGGTGAGTTCACTCGCTCCTCCTCCCTCAGTCGCTCTCTCGTTGTGTTTCTCCCAGTACTGCAAGCTGCCCTTTTGTACTGGGCTCTTGTGTTGGGGCCTTTGTCTGCCCACAAACAAATCCGCAGCAGTTCCGACAGAGTTCAGTTGAGCTCGGTCACTTGCCCCTCTCACTCATCAATCTTAATTTGTCCAAAACTCTGATTTCCCAGAGTGACCGTGCTATTCTCCGGCAGGAGTGCAAAAACATATTTTAGCCAGGATGTGAAAATGACAGCTGTAGTGTTCTATAAGGAGGTGCGAAAAATGCCACTGTTGAAAATGTGACGTGACAATATTACAATTTGCGATGGTTACAAGGTTGCGTGGAAACAGTTCAACGATGCTTGTAACATAGTCATGTTATGGAGTTTCGTCACCAAATTTTCAACATAGGGATTTTAAGTCCTCTGCTCATGAACAGTGCCACGATCATTTTCTTAATCTGCCCTGAACACTGGTTTCCCACAGTGACCATGTTATTCTGCGCTGGAACTGTGAAAACAAATTTCAGTCAGGATGTGAAAAATGACAGCTGTACTGCTTATGAGGAGGTGTGACAAAATGCCACTGTTGAAAATCTGGTGTGACAATATTACAAATCTGCGAAGTTACAAGGGTGCGTGGAAAGTGCGCAACGCACACTTGTAACACTGTCAATTGATGGGCTATTGTCACCAAATTTTCAACATAGGCATTTTAGGACCTCTGCTCATAAACAGTATCATTGTCATTTTCTTAATCTGTCCAGAACAGTGATTTCTCACAGCGACTGCTCTATTCTGCGCCGGAAGTGCGAAAACACATTTTGGCCAGGATGGGAAAAATGACAGCTGTACTGTTCATAAGTAGGTCTAGGAAAATGGCAATGTTGAAAATCTGGAGTGAAATATTATAAATTCGCGGTTATTAGGCCATGTGTCGATCACAAAGAACGACGCTTGTAACACAGTCATTTTATGGAGTATTGGTACCAAATTTTCAACATAGGCATTTTAGGACCTCTGCTCATGAACAGTATCATTGTCATTTTCTTAATCTGTCCCGAACACTGATTTCCCACAGTGACTGCGCTATTCTGCGCCGGAAGTGCAAAAATACATTTTGGCCAGGATGTGAACATTGACAGTTTACAGCTCACAAGGAAGTGTGACAAAATGTCAATGTTGGAAATCTGGCATGAAAATAGTGCAAATTCGCGAAGTTACGACGTGCGTAGCAACTGCTGGCAGCATAACAAGCAAAACAGTCGCTTTTGATTTTCCCTACCATTAAATGCACATAGGCTTTTTGAGAGCCCACCCATGAACACTGGCATTGTCGCTTTGTTAATCGGCCCCGGCGGGTGATTCCACGCAGTGACTGTGAAACCACCTTTGGGGCAGATTAACGCCATGACAGTTCAAGAATTCATGAGGAGGGGTCCCAAAACCCCATGTTGAAAATTTGGTGAAAAATTCCAAAATGCCCTGAGATATGTACTAAAGTTGAAAGAACCCTATTCATTACATTATACAGCTTACCAACATTTCCTCAGTTTGCGGTCAGCTTTGAAGAGTGCAGACGTGTTCCCGGTCCAGCAAGATCGCGTGCTAAGCTCCAGAGGTAAGTATGGGGTGGGGTGTGGGAGGCTGGGTGCACAGTGGGTGGGTGCAGGTTGTGGGGGGCAGGGAGACTAGGAGGGACCGCTTGCGGGCTCCCCAGCATGCCACCAGAGTCTGGGGAGACTACAGCTGACGGGGATTGGGCACCCCGCCAGCAAACAAAAGGGGATTTATTTCTGCCAACGGGATTGGGCACCCCGCTGGCAAACAATAAAAGGGGATTCCTTTCTGCCGATGGGGATTGGGCACCCGCCGGCACACAAATTAAATGGGGGGGTGTTACATTATGCCGACAGGGAGTGGGCTCCTCCATCGGCAAATAAACAAGCAAGCCACCGCCATGTTCACAAACAATATCAGAGATCCTACATCCCACCCTGCAATGACAGGTCGCTCCCTCTTTGCAGCGGATGGCTGACTCTGCAATGACGAAGCGGCCCCTGATTGCAGCGGCTGATTTTTTAGAAAGTTGTGGCATGCTGGCTGAACTAGTGTCAGCAGCGTGCTACGGCATTGGGGGAAGCGGGACAAGCCTTTGCAGGCTGTGGGGGCATTGGGCACAACAGTGCCACGCCTCCACAACCTGCTTCTGGAAAAAGCTGCCGCAACATGTTTCTTGTGCATGCCTGCAATCAGCATAAAAAGCACCTTCTAGATGTGAGATACTGTCATACGAGTCCTGTAGTACTGAGAAATAACAGCAGTGTCCTCTAGGCATGAGATACTGCAGTAACCAAGTCAGGCAGTGTTCTGGAATAGTAACCACAGTGCCCTCTAGGTGTGGGATATTGCTGTAGTGTTGAGGAATGATAACAGCAGTCCCACCTAGAGACAAGATACTGGAACAACCAAGTCCTGTAGTGTTGAGGAATAACTGCAGTGCCCTCTAGATGTGAGACACTGCAGTAAATGTTCTGCAGTGTTGATGAATAGTAAAAGCAGTGCTATCTAGCTGTGAGATGGTGCAATAGCAGAGTCCTGTAGTGTTGAGGAATAACATCAATGTCCGCTAGATATGAGCTAGTGCAATAATGAAATCCTGTACTGCTAAGGAATAAAGAAAGTGCCACCTAGATATGTGATACTACAATTAGAGTCCTGTAGTGCTGAGGAATAGTAACCACAGTGACCTCTAGATGCGAGGTACTAAAATAATTGTCTTATAGTGTTGAGAAACAGCAATACTCTGTAGATGCCAGCTACTGCAAAAAACAGAGTCCTGTGGTGTTGAGACATGGTAACAGTAGTGCCATCTAGCTGTGCTTTCCTGCAGTGACAGAGTCCTGAAGTGTTGAGGAATGGTAATAGTAGTGCTCTCTAGCTGTGAGTTGTGGTAATAACAGTGTCCTGTAGTGCTGATGAATAGTAACAGCAGTGCCATCTAGCTGTGAGTTGCTGCAATGATAGAGTCCTGTAGTGTTGAGTAATAACTGCAGCACCTTCCAGATGTGAGCTACACTAGTAACCACGTTCTGTAGTACAGTATACGCCACTTATAATGGACTAGTTTGACATATTGTATTGTATCCATTACAAGCAGCATCTGGTACATCAATAAAGCAACAGGAGAGTATCTCGGGACGGGGATAGGTGGCATGGCAAAGGAGAAGCAGATGACACCCTTGCAAGAAAGCAGGCAAGAAATCACAGACCTCTCCCAGCGCTAGCACAAGATGCACTCGGCGGCACTCCCTTAACAGTGTGTACTGTAGTGCGAGTGAAAATGGCAGTAAAGCAAGAAATAACAGCTACAGCAGGCAGGCTAGATAAGCAGCTCTAGAACTGTTGAAGTAACAGTAACAAATAAATTGCCCTGACCACCCCTCGCAAGAAAGCAAGCAAGTAAGCTCTTCCAGCGCTAGCTCAAACTGTTCTCGGTGGTAGGGTCACAAGACAGAAAACAAAAGGCAGCACACTGAAGAGTGCTTAATGATTTACAGCTCTTTTCTTGAGTTTTCCTTTTTGAGGGGGAGCTCCTATTACAGTCAGTATTTTGCTTTAGAAGGAGTTCTGTCTGTGTGTGCCTGTCTCTTGTTGCTTGGCTCTGCTCAAATTGCACTGTTCTGAATTGCGCAGGACCAGATAGAACAAAATAAAATACAAATGATTTATTATTCCCAAGATAGTAGGTCAGTCTCCACCTTCACTCTCCATGGACCACGGGCTTCTTTGGCTCTTGGCTCGGCCTCGGACTCAGTGCATGCCTGGTGGATGGGGGTTGACCATTGCGGAGAACAGACTGAACTTTCTTTTAGTTGCAAGGCTCATTTATTTTTTCAGCGTCCTTGCTCAAGTGTGTGTGTTAAAAGTAAAACCTGAAACCACCATAACAAAGCATTAACACCCACGTTGATGAACTGCCAATGTGCAGTTTACACTCTCTTGAGCTCCCTTGGCAGCCGCTACAAACGGAATTCCAGGTCCGTTTTAAACCTGTAATTTAACATTGGAAGTATGGAAAATGGCTTATCGCAAGTGACTTTTGTCCAGTTCAAGTGGAAGTCTGGTACATTTGTGTCCATTATATTTGGCGATACTGTACTGAATAATAAAACAGCTCCATCTAGAGCTGCTCTACTGCAATTTCAAATGCCTGCAGAACTGAGCAATAATAGCAGTGCCCTCTAGCTGTGAGATATTGCAATAACAGACTCACATAGTGTTGAGGAACGGTAACTGCAGTGGCCATTATTTGTAAGATATTGCAATAGAAAAGTTTTCTAGTGTTGACGAATGACAAAAGCATTGTCTCTAGATGTGAGGTACTGGAATAACAGAGTCCTGTAGTGTTAAGCAAGGGTAACAGCAGTGCCCTCTAACTGTGAGATACTGCAATAACAGAGTCAAATAGTGTTGAGGAAGTGTAACATCAGTGGCATCTAGTTATGAGATACTGCAATGACAGAGTTATGTAATGTTAAGGAAGGGTAACAACAGTGCCCTCTAGATGTAAGATACTGCAGTAACAGAGCCCTATAGCATTGAGGAATGGTAACAGTAGTGCCATCTAGCTGTGAGTGGCTTCAATAACCAAGTTCTGTAGCGCTGAGGAAGGATAACAGCAGTGCCCTCTAGATGTGAGATACTGCAATAAGTGTCTTGTTACGTTGATGAATAACAGCAGTGTTCTCTTTATGTGAGATACTGATGGAACCCCCTACAAATGGGGGTTCCTGAAAAGTATTCCTTGAGCTTGCCTAAATGCTCACTGCCATGCTGGTGTTCTGCGTTTTAGCAGTTTAAATGTATTGCCAGAGAGTGCCTGTATAGCCTCTGCGTACTGTTTCTTTAAGAGCTGCCTGGATTACAGTCATAATTAATCTGAGCGGGATCTCTGTTAGACGATGTACTTGTTTGATGATCATTTGTTAGAGTAGTAATAATATTGCAGTCTGTTCTAACCTGCCTTCTTTGCAGTATGGACAGTTCTGTTTGTTTCCATCATCTTGGTCCTGGACTGCTGAAACGGGCCAATCAGTTGATTTGGGACTCTAAAAATAGAGCCTGCCTACAGGAGCTTGGTGGGGCCAAAACTTGTAGGAATTGTAGTTTTGGGCTTTTGGCACCTAAAATAACCTGGATGGGGAGCCCTTGTTGTGACTGACAGACAGATCAGCCAATCGAACCTTTTGGATCTTGGGGAAAGTTCCACACTGCTTGCAGTTTCAGTTAGATCTGTGTTGGGAAGTGAAGAAGTAACAGCTCGAGATAATTCGAGCAGCAATCCATAGTAGATTCGCGTGGGAGAACTGTTGAAAGGCCTGAGTTTGGCCTGCATGCCTGCCTGCTGTCCCTAAGAGGGAACTTGTGCTTTTTTCAGACTGAATCCAAATTTGCAGAGCAATTAAGCCACTGGAATTGTGACCAGGCTTTAACCTGAAGATGACCAAGATTTGCTTGAATGCGATCGGCCTGTCAGGATTTCTAGCTACCTCTGAACTCCAGGATTGTGCAGAGACTTGTAAATGTGACTGGAGAGCCATTTGCCTGGTACAGTGGAATTTCCTTACATGTGAATGTGCTGTGTGCTTATAGTGGGTCATGATTTGGTTCTCACTGTGTGTCTGAACTGTGTTTTGCTTGCTGGAAGCTGTATCCAGCTCCACGGACTGAATCCGTATCCATTTCCATTTGCCTGGGCCCTGCTACACTGGCCCAGCCAGAATACCTGCTACACAGAGAAAGTCATTGATGAGAGACCGGCCTGGGGATCAGCCCCCTGTTCAACGCCTTGAACAGGAACGACGCCCCGGTGATTCATGTGGGCCCTGCTTCTCCAGGCACTACAGCTCAACAGCCTGCAGTCTCGATTTCATCCTGCCTCTGTCCAGTATTGGGTATCATGAGTAAACATCAGGGTAGCTCCCTGCAATAACACCTCAATCTAAAAGTGTTGTCATCTGATTGTCTTGTTGCCTTTTATTTCATGAACTGAGCCCTCCAGCTCCGGATTACAAATAGTGTGGGTTGTGCATGTTGCTTTCTTCCATCACAGGGCCCCAACCAGCTGCAACATTCCTGGCTAGCCTACCATTTTCCTACCTGGGTACCCATAGTGTGTGACTGTGTAGGGACTCTGAACTGCATGCATAACTGTCTGACTAATATAACTTTCAAGCAAATCAACCTGATTATGCCCCTCCATTGTTCAAGCCCCCTTAATAAATCAGATTTAAGTTTGTTTGTCTTTAACCTGACTGTGGTTCCAGTTTGTACCAAAAGTTTAATAGAGATGAACAGATGTCTACGGACACAGTGGACTGTTTAGTAGATTGCTTGGGCCCTCCTGATACCTGCATACCGGCTGCCTATTGCCACTTCTCTGCTCTAGATATTAGCGCACTACCTCAATTTGACAATGACAGCATCCAGTGGGCTCAATCCCAAGATCCTATGATTCAGCCAGCACTTGATGCCCTGCATGCGGGGAAAGATGTGTCACAGTTGCATTCCCCTGACTTACGAACTACCCTATTGTTTAAAGAAGGCCCCAAGTTGAAATTACACAATCAATTGTTATACACAGAGACAGTGGATCACAGTGGTTGAGTAGACAGGCAGCAATTGGTCCTGTACACGGCCTTTAAAGATTTGGTACTGAGGTACCTCCACAATCACATGGGGCACCTTGGTATTGACAGAACTCTCGACCTGGTATGATCTCGATTCTACTGTCCCAAGATGGGGGCCAATGTTGAGCACCATGTAAAGACCTGCAGTCATTGCCTGCAAAGGAAAGCCCTGCCTCAGAGGGCTGCCCCCCTTGTCAATATTACTACCATGGAAGCTGGCCCGGTGGCACTGAGGGTTGAAGTGCTGGACGACAGACCTTGCTCCACGCTGGCGACCCGGGTTCAGGAGGGAACGGGCTCGTGTTGCCAGGGGTCGGCAGGGGCGGAGAGGGATTGAGCATCCATAGACTGCTCTCCCTCTCTGGGGAAGGGGAGACTTTAGTGGTCAGCATATCAGCAACCTCTAGCAGAAGCTGGGGATCGATGCGTTGGCGCTACATGAGAAGGGGTGGGCTTGGGGCACGAAGCCAGGGGGGAGCGCGTGTGGACGCGTGCACGCCCCCCTCCATTGGCATCATTGCATGCACCAAGCGCACACTAGGGGATCAAACAAGTGAAAATGGCTCCAGTCGTGGTGGCATGATGGCAGTCTCAGGGAGGATCGGTCGGCTCCAGGGTACGTGGCATATACTGGATCCTGGTTCAATAGAGAGTGTAGGGGGCCTCTCTGCCGCCCCGCCGTGGGGGGCAAGCCGTGGGGGTAGCAGCCGTGGGACCTTCATGGAGCTGACTGGATCTTCAGGATGGTGGCCTGAAGGACCGTGGGATGCCAGGAAGTCAAGGTAGGCAGACTGGGAGCTGGAGAAAAAAGGACTAACTAAAAAAAAAAATATTATTACCATGGAACTGGTCTGCATAGACTTTTTGTGTTTAGAACCTGATGAGTGGAATATTGGCAATGTGTTGGTGGTTACAGATCATTTCACACAGTATGCACAAGCTTTTCCAACTAAAGATCAAAAGGCCTGTACCATGGCCAAGGTGCTAGTGGAAAATTTCTTTGTCCACTATGGTGCCCTCCAGCGGATCCACTCTGACCAAGGCAGAGACTTTGAAAGTCGGCTTATCAAAGAAATGCTTGCTCTGTGGGGGGTGCAGAAGTCAAGAACCACCCCCTATCACCCGCAGGGGGACCCTCAACCAGAACGTTTTAACCGCACCCTTCTAGACATGCTGGGCCCCCTCCACCCAAAAGACAAGCGTAAATGGAGCGAGCAGATTAGCACCTTGGTATACGCGTACAATTGCACTAAAACTGACACTACTGAGTTCTCCCCCTACCGCTTCAATTTTGAGAGGGAGGCCCACCTGCCAGTTGATGTCTGTTTTGGGGTCTCTCCAGATGGGGTCCGAGCTGAAAACTGCTTGCAGTATGTACAGAAACTGAAAGCTCAATTGAGCCATGCATATCAACTGGCCCAGACAATGGCCACTAAAATAAATCTCACCAACAAAGAGAGGCACAACAAGAAAGTAAAGGCTCAAGAGCTACGGCCCGGAAACTGTGTGTTGTTACACATTTTGGGACTACATGTCAAGTGCAAAACTGCTGATAGGTGGCACCATCTTCCTCATGTAGTAGTTGGAAAATTGGATGATCTACCAGTGTACAAGGTGCGCCAGAGAATAACTCCAAAGCTGTCATGACCATGCACTGTAACCACTTGCTGCCTATCGGCCAAGTTATTATTGAAGCTGAGCCAGCAGACATTGCCTCCCCTGGGCCGGTGACTCATGCTGCTGCAAAAAAGAGACAGAGTCAACCTACCCCAGTAGTTACAGAGTTAAGGTTTCCCCCGCAGCAGACCCAGAATGATAGTGAATGTCAGTCCACCTCTGACGATAGTGAGTGTGACAATGCCTATTACCCTTCTTATGAATTGAGTCAGCTTTTTCGAGGTAATCCTATGACTAATTGTGGGATGAAGCTGGGCCTTCTGGACTGCCTAACCCCCCTCCCAGCTTCATCCTTGGAGCCAATGCTCCCTGAAAGTGAGGTGCAAAGCATCACATCAGAGGTTGTGGACTCTCTGTGTTTTGTGGAACTGTGTGCATTGCCCGAAGAAAGGGTTGATGGTCTGAGTCTCCCTGGTGACACACCAGAACCTGAAGAACAATGTGAGTGTTGACAGCCCCTCTTCAGTGTCGCAAAGCCTAATTGTGCTAGAGCCTCCTAAAAATGAGCATCCTGGGCCTTTGTCAGAGGATAATAATGAGCAAAGTGTTGTAGAAACAGAGCCTACAGAGCAAGGAACTGATGGTGCTCCCGGTTTGGACATTCCCATCCATGCAGAGGCACCCCTCACAAGTGACAAAAGCTCCAAAGTTAGTGCTGAAAGTACAGAGACTGTGGCTGCTCCCCCCCCAGAAAGACTGGCCAAGCTGTCAAGCCAATACTACGCTTTAGTTATGATTTCCCTGAGAGACCAGTGGATTTGCCTCTCTATGTGGTTCACAAAGGGGTTTACGTCTCGCCAAGCTCACTACCCAAACTGAGCTTAATGGCCAATTCCAGGTTGATTGTTCTTCCTTCTCAGTATGGTGCCCCTGCCCCATCCAGTCCCAAGTTAGCTGATAGGGAAGGGCGCCCCCTCCTACATTGTTTAATGTACAGGAAGTTATAACATGAATCAGTATTGTGATGTCCCAAGTATGTTAATCATAATGGAATCAGTATTACCTGTATGAAACATGCATAAGTATTGTCCTTATGGATATAGTATCATGAAGTGTAGTGAATATGTATAGTAAAGTAATAAGTTTATGTTAACTGATGCATGATGGTACAGACTTGTACGGACGCCAAGTTTGCTCCAGGCAGGGAAGGTGTAACATCCCTACAAATGGGGTTCCTGAAAAGTCTTCCTTGAGCTTGCCTAAATGCTCACTGCCAGGCTGGTGTCCTGCGTTTTAGCAGCTTAAATGTATTGCCAGAGAGTGCCTGTATAGCCTCTGAGTACTGTCTCTTTAAGAGCTGCCTGGATTGCAGTCATATTTAATCTGAGAGGGAGCTCTGTTAGAAGATGTACTTGCTTGCTGACCATTTGTAAGAATAGTAATAATATTGCAGTTTTTTCTAACCTGCCTTCTTTGCAGAATGGACAGTTCTGTTTGTTTCCATCATCTTGGTCCTGGACTGCTGAAATGAGCCAATCAGTACATTTGGGACTCTAAAATGGAGCCTGCCTACAGGAGCTTGGTGGGGCCAAAACTTGTAGGAATTGTAGTTTTGGGCTTTTGGGGCCTAAAATAACCTGGAGGGGGAGCCCTTGTTGTGACTGACAGACAGATCAGCCAATCAAACCTTTTGGATCTTGGGGAAAGTCCCACACTGCTTGCAGTTTCAGTTAGATCTGAGTTGAGAAGTGAAGAAGTAACAGCTTGAGATAGTTTGAGCAGCAATCCATATTGGATTCGTGCAGGAGAACTGTGGAAAGGACTGAGTTTGGCCTGCATGCCTGCCTGCTGTTCCTGAGAGGGAACTTGTGCTTTTTTCAGACTGAATCTGAATTTGGAGAGCAAATTAAGCCACTGAATTGTGACCAGGCTTTAACCTGAAGACGACCGAAGATTTGCTGAATGCGATCGATCTGTCAGGACTTACAGAGAAACATAGAAGTTGATGGCAGATTAGGACTGCAAAGCCTATCCACTCTGCCCATTTCGTTTTCTACCTTATGAATGTGCCATAGGCCTTTGCTCTGTCAATGGCCTATCTATTCATACTGATCTGTATTGCTCCCTTATGCCTGTCCCATGCCTGTTTGAAGCCCTGCACTGTTTTCATATCCACCACTTCCTGAGGTAGGCTGTTCCATGCATCCACTACTCTTTCTCTGAAAAAGAACTTCCTCATATTACACCTTAATCGGCCTCCCTCTAATCTCATGCTGTGTCCTCTTGTCCTGTTATTTTTATGTTGCTTGCACGCATGTGTAAGAAACACAGTGCCATCATTCAAGTTTTCGGAGGTGTGGCACCCGTCTTCCAATTCAGTCAGTGTGTTTGTAGGTGCAGCCCCAGTTCCCCAATCACTGCTGCAGCTGTCTATGACAGCAGTTGAAAATGCAATGGTCGTACAGTTGAAAGGGAGGCTCTGCTTCAGTGAGCAGAGCTCTCCCCCTGCACTGCATACTGCATGCATGTCGCCTTCCCCTCCCCACGCATGCACTGTATGGCCGACAGGGGTGCCCAATCCCCCGTCGGCTCCACGCCCTTCCTCCAAAGCTTCCAGGTGCCATGCTGAGAGCCCACCCCAGCATGGCAAATTTGTTATGGCTGACGGGGGTGCCCAATTCCCCGTCGGCTCCAGCCCCCCCAAACAGCCTTCCAGCTGCCATGCTAGGAGCTCACCCCAGCGTAGCAAACGTCCCTCATCTCTTATTAAAAAAAAAATAAACCTGTAAATACAAAAACTGTCCCTCGATGCTTCTCCCTACCCCCCTCCCAGAACCCGCACCTACCCACTGTGCACCCTGCCTCCTCACATCCCCTTCACCCCATACTTACCTCTGGACCTCGGCGTGATGATCTTTGGTGGACCGGGAACACGTCTGCACTCTTCAAAGCCGACCGCGAACTGAGGAAATGCCGGTAAGCTGTATAATGAGATAGATAGGGTTTTTTCAACTTTGTGCATATCTCAGGCATTTTTTGGAATTTTGGCACCAAATTTTCAACATAGGGTTTTTGGGACCCCTCCTCATGAATTCTGTCACTGTCATGGTGTTAATTAGCCTGAAGGATGATTTTGCAGTCACTGCGGCAAAATCACCTTTCGGGACTGATTAACAAAACAACAGTGCCGGTGTTCATAAGGTGGGCTCTCAAAAAAGCCTATGTTGCAAATTTGGTGAAACAATTCCTAAAAATGACTGTTTTATGAGCATGCATTGCGCAGTTCCTACACACGCTCGTAAGCTTGCGAATTTTTAATATTTGCACTCTGGATTTTCAACATTGCCATTTTACCACACCTCCTTATGAGTAGTACAGCTGTCATTTTTCACGTCACCCAAAATGTGTTTCCATGCATGTAGCGCACAATGGTGCAGTCGGTGCGTGCAATCAATGCTTGGGACAGATTAAGAAAATCACAGTCACACTGTTCATGAGCAGAAGTGTTAAAATGGCTATGTTAAAAATTTGGTGAACAAATTCCCAAAAATGACTGTTTTACGATCATTTGTTGTGCTGATCCTACGCACGCTCGTAAGTTCGCAAAGTTTCAATATTTTCACTCCAGATTTTCAACATTGCCATTTTACCAATCCTCCTTATGAGCAGTACAGCTGTCATTTTTCACATGTCGCCTAAAATGTGTTTCCATGCATGTAGCGCACAATGGCGCATTCGGTGTGCGTAATCAATGTTTGGGACAGATTAAGAAAATCACAGTGACACTGTTCATGAGCAGAGGTCTTAAAATGGCTATGTTGAAAATTTGGTGAAAAAATTCCCTTCAGATGTTCTGCAATGTTACTAATGAAGACATTGAACAGGACTGGCCCCAGGACCGATCCCTGTAGCACCCCACTGGTCACCGCCTCTCCCTAGACTGCACACCATTTACCACCACTCTCTGCCTCCTGTCTGTTAGCCAGTTTCTAACCCAGTTTAACAGCCTTTCCCCATGCCCAGCCTACCCAGCTAGTTTATGAGCCTCCCATATGGGATGGCGCCAAAGGCTTTCTGAAGTCAAGGTAAGCGTGTCCACTGCCCCACCCTGATTCACTTCCTTTGTCACCCAGTCAGAGAAATCAACCAGATTTGTCTGACATGATGTCCCCACTGTGAATCCATGTTGTCTATGGTCCTGGGCTCTGATGGCTTCTAGATGCCAAACTTTTCTTTCTTTAAGCAATGTCTCCATGATCTTCCCCACTACTGAGGTGAGGCTGAACGGCCCATTGTTACCGCCTCCTCCCTGCTGCCGGACTTGTGTAGAGGGACCATGTGCCCTCCTCCCATTCACTTGTGTTGAATGACTGTACTGCTATCTCCCTTCGCAGTTCTCTTAATATCTTTGGGCGTATGCCATCTGGTTCCATCGCTTTGTCCACCTTCAATTTAGTGAGCTCCTGCAGGACTCTTTTGCCTTTGAATGGACTATTGTCCACCTCTTCACCCCTTGGCAACTGCTGTACTGCTGTGGCCCTTGCCCCTCCCACTCTTCTGTGAATTCTGAATGGAAAGACACCGTGGATTGAGAGGAAGGCATGGAACTATCACTTCCAAATACCTAAACAGTACATACGCTTGTACATTCGTACAAGCAACATTCGGCATTGACAAATGCTTGTTCTTATATTGAAACGTGTTAGACTCTTTCACCTTGTTAATGCCCTTAAGGTGTTTGAATGTTTCACCTCTCTCCCTCCTTTGCTCTAGGGTATACATATTGAGCTCAGTTAATCTGTCCTCATATGTTTTCTGATGCAGTCCCTGCACCATTTTGGCTGCCCTTCTCTGGACTGCCTCAATCTTGTGAAGCTGTGGCCTCCAGTACTGCATGCAGTACTTCAGATGGGGCCTAACCAGTGTCTTGTAAAGAGGGATTATTACCACCCTCTTCTGACTTGTGATACCCCTACTAATACACCCCAACATCCTTCTAGCCTTACCTACTGCTTTAGAGGTCTGCTTGGATGATTTCAGGTCATCTCTTTCTTTCCTTGTGACTGCCAGCAACCCCCAGCTTATAGGTGGCTTCAGGGTTTCTCTTTCCTATGTGCATGATCTTGCACTTTTTGTTTAAACCCTGTTGCCACTCTTCTGACCATTTTGCTAGTTTATCCAGATCTCTTCTCATTTTGCCCACCCCATCTGGATCATCTACTCTGTTGCAGATCTTGGTGTCATCTGCAAACAGGCAAACCTTACCCTTCAGTCCATCTGCAATGTCACTGATGAAGATATTGAAGAGGAGTGGCCCCAGGACTGATCCCTGAGGTACTCCACTTGTGACTTGCATCTCTTCTGACTGTACACCTTTTACCACCACTCTCTGTTTTTTGCCCATCAACCAGTTTGCCACCCAGTTGACCAATGTCTGACCCATCCCAAGCCTACCCAGCTTATTAATCAATCTTCTATGTGGAACAGTATCGAAAGCTTTGCTGAAGTCAAGGTAGGCAACATCAACTGCTCCCCCTTGGTCCACCACTCTGGTTACCCAGTCAAAGAAAGCTGTGAGATTAATTTGACAGGACATTCCTTTTGTAAACCCATGCTGTCTTGGATCCTGTGCTCCTATGGATTCCAGGTGTTGCACTATCCTTTCCTTAAGGAGTGTCTCCATACTTGCCCACTAATGAGGTAAGACTGACTGGTCTGTAGTTCCCTGCCTCCTCCCTGCTACCAGTCTTGTGGAGCGGGATCACATGAGCCCTTCTCCAGTCTTCTGGGACCTCTCCTGTGCTCAGAGATTCACTAAACAGTTCTGATAATGGCACTGCTAGTTCCACCCTTAGCTCCTTTAGTACCCTGGGATTTATACCATCAGGTCCCATTGCCTTGTCCACCCTGAGCTTATCGAGCTCTTGTAGGACCCTTTCTTTTGTGAAGGGACTAGTGCATACCTCCCTCCACGTGTCCATGGTGCAGAGCTGTGGGCCTTGCTCTACCTTCTCTTCCATAAATACTGAGCAGAAGTATCTATTTAGGATAGATGCTTTTACATGGTCCTCCTCCTCACACGCCCCCTTATCCCCTTTGATCTTAGCAATACCCCCTCTGGACTTTCTCCTTTCACTAATGTATCTGTAGAAAGTCTTTTCACCTTCTTTTACTGTTTGTACTAGTGTTTCCTCGGTTTGGGCCTTTGCCTGCCTGACTGCCTTCCCTGCTTCCCTTAGGGAAGTTTGGTATGCCTCACTATCTTCATCCTGCTGCATTCCCTTATATTTCCTGCAGGCCAGCCTTTTGGCTCTAACCTTTTCTGCTACTGTGTTTGAGAACCAAAGTGGTTTCCTTCTTCTTTTGTACTTCCTTTTCTCACTAACACAATGGGATGTTGCTTCAAGTATTGCATCTTTAATGCTTGCCCACTTTGCCTGTACCCCTTCACCTGTATTTCTTTTTGCCAGGGCTAGCTTAACTCTGTTGGCCATCTTATCAAAGTCAGCTCCTCTGAAGTCCCATATTTTTGCCTTGAATGGAATGATTTTGTTCTAGTGGCCAAATTGAACCATACCATGTATGATCACTGGCCCCAGGTGACCTTCTACCTGAGATCTGTGATCCTTTCCCTGTTAGTCAGTACTAGATCTAGGATAGCCCTGTCTCTAGTGGGTTGTTTTACCAGTTGTTTGAGGCCCTCCCCCTGCAGGGAATCCACTATGTGTCTAGTTCTAGCAGATGTTCCTGCTAGTATTGACCAATCTGTATCTGGCATGTTGAAGTCTCCCATTATCAGAACCTCCCCTTTAGCTGTCCTGTTTTGTATATCTTCTAACAGTAATGTGTCTATGTCCTCCCCTGATCTGGAGGCCTGTACACAACCCCAGTTCATATGGCTGTCCCATTTCCTGTTTCCAGGGTGACCCACAGTTCTTCTGGCTCCTTATGTGTATTCTGAATTTCTGTAGCTTTGATATTTTCATTGACATAAAGGGCCACTCCACCCCTTCCCCTTTTTGCACCTTGGTCTCTTCTGAACAGTGCATAGCCAGGTACAGAAGTCTCCCAAGTGTGGTACTGATAAACCATGTCTACAGCTAATGGCTATTATGTCAGTTTAGCCTCATTATTGCCCTGTGGTCTGGGATTTTGTTTCCCAGACTGCGAGCATTGATATTACATGATTTTCCATTGGTCAGATTTTGGTGCGTTAGTTGTTGGGTGAGGTCTGGCATTTCCCCTGTGCATCATATGGGGAGCTGGACCTTTTCTTTACCTGGTGATGCAAATGAACTACAAACATGCTGAACTCCTGTTTGACCACTAGCTGAGGGGAGGGCTGTTTTTCACATTTGATGTATCGGGTGCTGCACCCCTCTCCCCATTTGCTAGTTTAAATATTCTGCAAAGACGTCAAACATCTGCCCCAATGCACTGACTCCCTCCTTAGTCAGATGCAGTCCATCAAATTTAGAGAACTTTCGCTCCCAAAACTGTTGCCAGTTCCCTACAAATTTGTGTCCTTTTTTCTGGCCCCAGCCCTTGAGCCACATGTTTAGCTCCCCTATCTCCCATTCTCTGAACTTCCGTCTATCTGTCCCCCTCTCCCAGACTGGCAGGATCTCAGAGAAGGAAATGCCGGATGAAATGGATGATAGTTTGTCACCCAGCCTAATCAGGTGTTCCTTGGTCTCCACAACTGACCAGCTGGCGAGATCATTTGTCCCTATGTGTACCAGGACATTGATGTTTTCTCCTGCTTCCTGCACGATTTTAGCAATGCAGTCAGTGCTCTCCACGCTGATGTACCTGGGAGACATCTGACCATTCACCCTGGCTGGAGATATCTATTAACTCCCGAATCATGGAGTCTCCTATGATCAGAAGTTTTTGGATTTCCTTTTGCTTTTTTTTTGTTTTGGTCCTTGTTTTGGGTGAGTATTGTAGCGCTAGCTCCTGTGCTGCAGTGTCCTGCTCTGCAGTGTCCTCTGCCCCTTTGTTTGATTTCAGAGATAGAGGAAGATACCTGTTTGTAGTTTTTATATGGTTTGTGGAGAGCAATGTTGGAGAGCACCGAGTGATGGGGCACCCGATTTGCCCTTCCTAACCACCTGCCAACCTCCCGGACCAACTACCCTCTGCGGTCGAGGTGCTTCTGTTGGATGCTAGGGAAATGGCTGGCAGTTCTTATAATATATTTCCTCTTGAATATGCATTTTGAGGTGCGCAATCTCTGCCCATGCTGCCCGGAGCTGAGCCCTTAGACTTCTAGCTACCTCTGAACTCCCAGATTGTGCAGAGACTCTGTAATTGCGACTGGAGAACCATTTGCCTGTTACAGTGGAATTTCCCTACATGTGAATGTGTTGTGTGCTTATAGTGGGTTGTGATTTGTTTCCCCACTGTGTGTCTGAACTGTGTTTTGCTTGCTGGAGGCAGTATCCAACTCCATGGACTGAATCCGTATCCATTTCTGTTTGCCTGTGCCCTGCTACACTGGCCCAGCCAGAATACCTGCTACACAGAGAAAGTAATCGACAACAGACTGGCCTGGGGATCAGACCCTGCTCAATGCCTTGAACAGGAATGATGCCCCGGTGATTCGTGGGCCCTGCTTCTCCAGGCACTCCAGCTCAACAGCCTGCAGTCTCAATTTCGTCCTGCCTGTGTCCAGTATTGGGTATCGTGAGTAAACATCAGGGTAGCTCCCTGCAACAACAGCTAAATCTAAAAGTGTTGTCATCTGATTGACTTGTTGCCTTTTCTTTCATGAACTGATCCCTCCGGCTCCGGATTACAAATAGTGTGTGTTGTGCATGTTACTTTCTTCCATCACAGGGCTCCAACCAGCTGCGACTGCTCCTGGCTAGCCCATTTTCCTACCTGGGTACCCGGAGTGTGACTGTGTAGGACTCTGAACTGCATGCATAACTGTCTGATTAATATAGCTTTTAAGCAAATCAACCTGATTACGCCCCTCCCTTGTTCAAGTCCCCTGAATAAATCAGATTTAATTTTGTTTGCATTTAACCTGACTGTGGTTCCAGTTTGTGCCAAAAGTATTGTACTGTTGCTATTTGCTGTGCTTAACCTTGTTTTACAGGGGGTCCCCAGGGTCAAGCTAGAGGAACCAGCCCTGGTGGTAAGTGCAAACAGTGTGAGTAATTGCCAGGTGAATAAAGACCATTGTGAAAGTAATTATTGTATATTGTTCAGGCCACTAGAAGGGAAAGAGGGGGGTTACAGTGTCCCGGAGGGCTGTGCCCAGGTTAGCTTGACCACTAACAACCCTGACCTCCGGGTGGAGGCACCCGTTTCATTACCCAGGCCCCCTAACCTGCTACTAGCCAAGCAGGCAGGGTTAGTAGCCCCTGGGATAGCGCCACCTAGGGGTTACACTGAAACAACAGTGTCCTGTAGTTCTAAGGAAAAAAGCATCCTCCTATACTTTGAGATACTGCAACAAAAATTAGTTCTGTCATGTTGAAGAAAAAAAAGCATCCCACTCTAGATGTGAGATACTGCAATAAAAGAGTTCTACAGTGTTTAAGAATTACAGCAGCTGCCTTTAGACATGCAATACTGCAAGAAAAGAGTTCTGTAGTGTTGAGGATTGGAACCCACAGTGACCTCTAGGTGTAAGATACTGCAATAACAGTGTCTTGTAGCATTGAGGAATGGTAACAGTAATGCCCTCTAGTTGTGAGTTACTGCAATAAAAGTGTCCTGTAGTGTTGATGAACAGTAACAGCAGCACCATCTAGCTGTGAGATGCTGCAATGACAGACTCCTGTACTGCTAAGGAATAACATTACCATCCTCTAGATGTGAACTTCTGCAATAACTAAGTCCTGTACTGCTAAGGAATACAAGCAGTGCCCTCTAGATGTGTGATACTGCAATTGCAGAGTTCTATAATGTTGAGGAATGGTAACCACAGTGACCTCTAGGTGTGAGATAAAGTCCTATAGTGTTGAGAAATAGTAGCAGCAGCACTTTCTATATGCAAGTTACTGCAATGAGAATGTATGTAATGTTGAGGAATGGCAACAGCAGTGCCCTCTAGATGTGAGTTACATCAGTACCCAAGCCCTGTAGTGTTCAGGAACAACAACAGTTCCATGTAGATGTGTGATACTGCAAATGAAGAGTTCTGTGGTGTTGAAGAATAATAGCACCTCTAGTTGTGAGATACTGCAATAACAGAATCATGTAGTGTCGAGTAATGGTAATTGCAGTGACCTTTACATATGAGATACTGCAAAAAAAAGTCTTAAGTGTTGAAGAATGATAACAGCAATGCATCTAGATGTGAAATGCTGCAATAACTGAGTCATGTAGTGTTGAGGAAAGGTAACAGCAATGCCTTCTACATGTAGGATATTGCAGTAACAGAGTCCTATAGTGTCGCGGAATGGTAATAGCAGCACTATCTAGCTCTGAGTTGCTGCAATAGCCAAGTCCTGCAGTGTAGAGGAATGGTAACAGCAATGCCCTCTATATGTGAGATATTGCAATAACAGTCTTGTATTGTTGATGAATGACAGCAGCGCCTTTAGGCAGGAGATACTGAAATAACGGTGTCCTGTAGTTCTAGGAATAAAGCAGCCCCCTCTAGAGGTGAGATACTGTAATACAAGAGTCCTATAGTGTTGAGGAAGACCAGCAGCTACCTTTAGACATGTGATACTGTAATCAAAGAGTTCTATAGTATTGTGGAATGGTAACCACAATGACCTCTAGGTGTCAGATACTGCAATAACAGTGTCCTGTATTGTTGAGGAATGGTAAAAGTAGTCCCCTCTAGCTATGAGTTGCTGTAATAACAGTGTCCTGTAGTGTTAATGAATAGTAACAGCAGTGCCATCTAGTGGTCTCGCAGCTTGCTCCAGGATTTTGATACCTACACACTGATAAAGCTGAAATCAATGTTTTAAATTATTCTTATTTCTACAATTGTTTGTGGCTCAGACTTAATGTATTAATTAGCAGGATTGGATGCAATGTTAGAGCTGCCTTTCTGTAGTTTCTAAATGTCAGGAATCTACTTTACAGCTCTGTAACTATTTCCAAACTGTATTTTAAGGATATACTTATGCTGCTAGTGCAGGAGTTTCAGTCTAGTCTTTATGAGCCTCTCTCCTGACCCTCGCTGCTCTGGTCTCCTCCCCCTTCATGCTAACTGTTCTCTGCCCTACGAATCTGTTCTCTCTCCATGCCTCTGCCTGTCCTACCTAATCCTTTGTCCTCTGTTAGTCCTTCCTACTCCTTTTGTCCTGCTATCCCTGCCTACTCTTTCTGTCCTTCCTCTAGCACTAATGCTTTGCTTTGTCCCCTTTTATCCACAGCACCAGCTCTGACCCCCTGGGCATTTCCCCACCCACAGCAGCAGGAGCTGCTGCCCACCCACCGATCGTCTGAATGAGATCGCCCTCAAATCCACCTATCGGACCTCTCATTACCACCGAGTGTTCAAATTTGACTTAGGCACCTTTTCCTGCTCTTGGACCTTCTCCTGACTCTTGAGCTTGGGACTGAAATCAGTAGTATATCTGCCTGTGCATATAATTCTGTACTATAGCTGCTAATTCCTACAGGAAGCAATTTATAGATTTAAGAAATCTACCCCAGTGAGCTGGCAGTCTGTTTAAACTTTTAAATTCATTACTCTAAGAGAGAGAGTAGTTTCTTACCAGTCACTCCCCGGAGTTTACCAAATCATAAAGCAGAATTACTTGAAGCCCTTTCTCATGTTTGTAACTCAGAGCCCCTTTCAGTTTGTTTCCTAATTGGGCTCGGGCTCCTGCTGAACACAATGTTTAAAGCTCACTCAGTGCAGCTTTCTGGATCAGCTTGCTTTTCGCTCCAGGACAGAAACTCAGTTTCTGCTTCAGAACACCTTTTCCCCTGACCGGAGCTGCTTGTAAATCACAGCTTCTGCCTTGTCTTAAATTTTGTCGGAGCAATGAAAGACTAGAAACCTCCACACAGCTTGCTGAATGCTTAGATTTTGGGCTATAATTAATTTTGGGGGAAAGTGGACCATTTTCCTTAGTTTTGGGTTGTAACTAACTACAGGGGACACCTGCCCATTTTCTGCAGCTGCATCTTTCCGCCACCGCTAGATGGAGGCTCCCCACCCTTGGCTAGCCTGCCTTTTTTAGGCTAAAGGGGTCCCACCCTTGGCTAGCTTGCCTTTTATAGGCTAAAGGGGTCATGTGACTAAGTGTCGACTTCCCCACTAGCAGCTTATACTATTCCACCTCCAGAAAGCAGCACGTCTGTACTGCAACTACTTGTGGAGTCAAAATAGAGTAACAAGTCTGAACTACTAATCAACAAAGAGAAGAACCACAGGCAATTAGCCCTGCTGCTGCACTCCTATTTGCTCTTTCTATTGAAAAGACCACTACTGGCTATCAGATAATCTTGTATTCACAGCTTCTCACAGATATTATTTTTCTTTTTCTTTTCTAAGCAATATCGGCTCTCCCTCCCCCACCTGCTATTATTCCAACATGTATCCTACTTCTATACTTATAATCATGTGCTCCGTCTCATACCTTCTCTCCTCCACCACACCACACCTCTCATCTGGCTTTTTCTACCCCACTCCCCCTCCTTTCACCCCTGCACCCCTCTACATGAAACAGCATCTTACACCCTCCCTAACAGCACCACACCCTCTACCCATGCCTTCCTTCCATGTGATTTACTCCAGTATCATACCACCTCAACTAACCTACTGCATCATTCTTATACGATGCTCCAGACACAAGCCCTACTCCAGCAGCACCACAAAAGGGCAGAAACTCCCAGATACTTTCTCTACATTCCTACTTATCTTGCATCCACCATCAGAGGCCTATCAATCATGCACATCAACATTAGAAGCCTCCTGCCCAAAATGGACCTTCTAAACTGCTGGCTAACCCAGAACTCCCCCGACATCCAATGCCTCTCAGAAACCTGGCTATCCTCCAAAACCCCAGACTCATGCCTCACTTTTGCAGGCTACTCAGTCATCTGGCAAGACTGTGGAAAGAGAGGAGGTGGCGTCACTATGCTCCTAAGGCAACCCATCTCATGCTCCGTAGTGTTAAAAGAATCCTGCCTCAGATCATATGAGATTATCCTAGCCAAATTCTCCGATCTCTCCACCCTCCACACCTTCGTTGGGGTAGTCAATGCCTCCCCTCGGCTTAGGCAAGATGCACTTGCAAAGTGCATCTCTGCTCTGCCACCACTGGCAAACTCTAGTGAACTACTTATCATAGGGGACTACAACCTTGATTGACCTGCCCCCTCAAAAAACACCACCTCCAAAACTGAATCCTTAAACCTTTCACCGCTAATTACTGAACCAACCCGTTATAACCCCTGTTCCTCAGATCACTCCCATATACTGTAGATTGGGTTCTCTCATCCCACCCCACAGAATATCTGCTGTAGATGTCTTCAACCATGCCCTCAGAGATTGCTGCATCATGTACTGCATTAGAAAGACTCAACTGTCCACTCCAAAATACAACAAAACACGCCCCAATCCCCCTAATCTCACTTGATATAAACTCCCTCCTCTCTGACTTATGTGTAACCACCAGGGGCGCTACCCTTAGGGCTACTACCCCTGCCTGCCTCCACTGAGACAGGGTGAGGGGCCCAGATCCATTGACGGGTGCCTCCACCCAGAGATCGGGGTTAATACAGTTGAGATTGCTTCGGTCACAGCCCTCTGGGTTACCGCAATCCCCCTTTTTTCCCACTAGTGGCTCACGCTGGGTACCAACAATTCTTTTCACCAATACACTTACCCCCGGTAGTATCTCTCAGCTCACTCAGGGGAACCCCTGTAAAATAAGATACAGTTATATCACAGTCACTGTACAGCAATTCAACAGAGATGCACAAACCAGCCAGGGTGTAGTTGCAACACACCAATCTGATTTATTAAAGGGGGAATAACAAGGAAAGGGGAGAATCAGGTTAATTGGCTTATCACTATGATTATCTACCTAAGGCTCTGTGCACAGGCCTAACCCTAAGATTTGCTGTCCCCTGGGTACCCAAGCCCTAGCGGCTAGTCCAATGTGGCAGCTGGTTGGGGCCCTGACACAGATAACAGATACGATCCTGAGAAATCCGGATAGGCAGGGGTTTAATTTTGCAGTTAGAGATGGATTCATACAATTGAAAACACTGTGGCACACTTGGCAGGCAGCTACCCAGATTCAGTACTCACTACTCCAGTAGATAACGATTTCATCACTCTGACAGGACTGAGCCTGCATTTCACCAGCCTCCTCACACATGTATATGGCAAATAACAGAGGGGCACCATACCAGGCAGCTGCTTTCAGACTTATAACAACTTGTAGAAAACTCAGGCAGCAGGCTGCAGCTTCAAACTCACGGATGGACCGAGCGCACTTCAGCAAACCTCTCCCAGTCCTCTCAGGTCGAGCCTGGTAGGTAGCTGGGCTGGAACCAGCCTCCTTCGACCGCCCACCGACAGATTTAGTCCGATTTGAAGTCACTGAACAAACGGCTGCCTTCGGCCTTCACGCGCTTCCCGCACGAACATTCTCCAGTGCAGAAGCACAGAGCTTCTCACTCCTCACCAGCCACAATGCATCTAACCCCCAACAGCAAGGGGCTCTTCCTTCAGTTCGGGTGCTACCCGCTTTCATTGGCTGGCTGCACATGCCAGTCATTTCCTTTTGCCTTCAGTGGTGCGAAAAAGTGCCATAGCCCATAATGCCTTTCCCAAAATACAAGCAGTCCTTCTATTGGTCAGTCAGCCCTGTAAGGTCCCAAGGCACTGATTGGTCCCATTTAGCAGTTCTGGTCCAACATGGAGGAGGCAGTCGACACAGTCTTTTGCTACAAAGGAAGGCAGGTTAGAACGGCTGCATCATTATTATTACCCTACGTTATATTCAGCAAACAATTACAGCTTCCAGCAGAACTCCCCCTGCACCACTAGCGATGACCGAAAGGAGTCATTCTTTCAGTGTCCCGGGCGGGACTCGGGCATACAACCACGTAGCCCCCCACCATTTCAATCACTTACAGCTGCAACAGGCAGCCCTTAAAGAAACAGGTTATGGAGTTTTTTTTTAAACACCACAGGCTACCCGCTCAAATGGCTTTATGTCGATCACCATCCAGGCATGGGGAATGGAATGAGTCTCAAAACGGTCAGGAACCCCCATTTACAAGGTGTTACACCCTCCCTGGCCTGGAAAAACTTGGCGTCCGTGTCAAGTAGTGACCCTTGAATTTCTTTAAGGCAAATATCTTGGTTAACACTATATCACACTTTGCATTACATACATGAATATTAGATTTATAGCGTACTATGGTTTATACAACATTATACCGCAAACACTTGTTCCGTTTTTTAAATCAGGTCATTAGTTCCTGCTCATGACACCGGACTGGGGACCCCTTCCTTTCAGTTACTGGTGGGTTACCTAAAGCAGGGGCACCACACTCAAAAGGTAATACTAACAGTCTGGAGTTATCCCCCAAAGCTAACTTAGGCAAGGAACTCGGGGACACATACACCCCTTTGTGGACCACATTTAAGGGCAGGTCCACCGGCTGACCCAAAGACTCATAACTCAACTTTATTACCGGCCGTATTTCTCGGCCGGATCGCCTACGGGTCTCGGGGACCTTGAAACAGGCCCTGATTCCACTTCAGTCTCCTTGACATTAGTGATGGGAATCTCTACGAGGGAAAAGGGCTCAGCAGTCATAGTACTATTGGGGGCCTGACCCTCTATCCCCGGACCCACCCCACTGGGCTCAACTGGGGGCTGTCTAGATACAGGTGAGGAACCATTAGGGCATTCAAAAGATTCTTCCAGTTCTGGTATACCACTTGCTTGCTCCCCCATCTCACTCTCTTCCTCTGAAAAGTCAGACACTTCAGCCATGCTCAAGGACCCCACCCCCTGGGTGTTGCTGTTACTCAATTCAAGCTCTGAAGACATGGGTTCCGGCGACAAAGCTGGGGGCTCAGACAGTCCAAAAGGCCCAGCCTTATCTCCAGAGTTAACAAGGGGATTGCCCCGAATTAACTGACTTAGTTCATAAGAGGGATAGTATTCATTATCATCTTCATCGTCTTCTGACACTAGTGGTTGATCATTTCCTTCTGCAGACAGTGGGCGAGGCCCTCTGGGTGGGTCTGTTGAAGAATTACCATGGGTTTGGTGCTTTTTTGGACAGAAGATCTGGTCATAGGCCTGGGGGGGGCCATTTAGAGATTCAGCTTCAATCAGTATTTGCCCGATTGGCAGCAGATGATTTCTGTGCATAGTTTTCACATCTTTAGAATTGTTTTCAGGCCGCACTTTATATACAGGCAGATCTGTCAATTTTCCCACAACAATGTGAGGGAGGTGATGCCATCTGTCAGCAATTTTATGTTTCCCATGTAGTCCCAGATTCCTCAATAACACTCTGTCCCCTTCTTTTAACTCCATTGCTTTTACTTTCTTATCGTATCGTTCTTTGTTGGCCAGGTTTCGTTTAGCCGCCATAGTCTGGGCCAGTTGGTAGGCATGGTTTAATTGGGCCTTTAATTTCTGTACATATTGTAGATGGTTCTCTGCTTGCACTCCATCAGGGGAAACCCCAAAACACACATCAACTGGCAGTCTAGCCTCTCCCAAACATCAGTCGGTACGGGAAAATCCTGTGGCGTCACTTTTTGTACAATTATAAGCGTGAACTAAGGTGCTAATCTGCTGGCTCCATCTTGGTTTATCCTTTGGCTGCAATGTGCCCAACATGTCAAGCAAGGTGCAGTTAAACCTTTCAGGCTAAGGATCTCCCTGTGGATGATAGGGGGTGGTTCTTGACTTTCGTACCCCCCACAAAGATAGCATCTCTTTAATCAACCGCATCTCAAAGTCCCTTCCCTGGTCGGAATGGATCCGCTGCGGGGCCCCATAGTGAACGAAAAAGTTCTCAACAAGTATCTTAGCCACCGTGGTTGCTTTCTGATCCTTGGTCGGGAAAGCCTGTGCATACCGGGTGAAATGATCAGTGACCACCAATATGTTGCTGACACTTTTCAGATCATGCTCTAAACTTAAGAAATCAATACAGACCAGTTCCATAGGGGCACTAGTGGTAATGTTGACCAGGGGAGCAGCTCTCGGGGGTAAAGCTTTTCTTTGCAAACAGAGACTACAGGTCTTGACATGCTCCACATCCATTACACATTTTTGGCCAATAGAATCGAGCTCGTACTCAGATCAAGTGTTCAGTCTATACCGAGATGCCCCATTTGATTATGCAAGGACCGAGGACTAGTTCTTTAAAAGCTGATGGCAGCACCAGTTGCTGTTTGTTTACTCGGCCCTCCTTAGGCACAGTCTCTCCATATAGTAGTTGGTTGACCAGCTTCAATTTGGGCCCTTCTTTATACAACAAGGTGGTCCTTAGATCAGTGGAACGTAACTTGGATACATCCCTCCTGGCCCGCAAAGCCTCTACGGCCATTCTTATCATAGGATCACAGGATTGAGCCTGTTGCAGACTATCATTGTTGAGTTGTGGCAGGCAGCTAGTGTCTAATGCAGAGAAATTACAGTAGGCAGCAGGTATGCAGTTTTCAGATGGCCCCAAACAATCTACCACACAATCCACCGTGTCAGGAGACACCTGTTCCTCTTTGTCAAATTTCTGGCAGAGAGCTCTTATGTCAGGTTCAGACAACCTGACCCAATCAGTCTGTGGCACAGGGCCTCCAAGAGAGAGCATCCATCTATATGGTGCAGGCCCTACCCGGTATTCCACAGCATAGTTGTAGGTGGCCAAGGCAGAGATCCACCTATGGCAGTGGCATCCAACTTGGCAGAGGTCTGTATATAAGTCAGAGGGTTGTTATCAGCCTTACCAATATCTTGGCACCATACAAGTAGTCGTGAAACTGATCAACAATGGCCCACTTCAGAGCCAAAACTCTAGTTTGTGCACTGGATAATTTTTCTGAAGTGTCCAGACTTGGCTGGCAAACACTACAGGTCTCAACCCATTCAAGTGCTCCTGGTATAACACAGCCCCAATCCTTGTAGACTGGCATCGGTATGAAGAATGTATGGCTTGGCGGGTCAGCATAGGCCAGCACTGGGGCATGGGTAAGTTGATATATGATGTCGTAGAAAGCTTCCTCACACTCAGCAGTCCAACGATCCCCGAACATATCGTTCGGCTGGAAATACTTCTTTTCTGTGTCAGCGTGCATACTCTTCTTATATCTTTTGTGAGTAGGCGGATACCCCTGCGTGAGGTTGAGAAGGGGGTGAATCACCCGTGAATAGTCTTTAACAAACCGCCTATAGTATCCACAAAACCCCAAGAATCGTTGCAGCTCTTTCAAATTCCTGGGTTGAGGCCAAGTGGTCAACGCCTCCACTTTGCTAGGGTCAGTCTCTATGCCCTCAGTGGACACTATATGGACCACATACTTCACGGAAGTCTGGAAGAATTGACACTTGTCAATAAACAGCTTGAGGCCGAAATCCTCCAACCGATCCAAGACCTTGAATAATCGTTGCTCATGCTCTTCCAACGACTGCCAAACCTATGTCATCATCCAAATAGACCAGACATTCGAGTAGATTCATGTCCCCATGCCGTTCCATCAGGCACTTGAAAAGTGGCTGGGTTACGAGATCCTTCGAGTATCGGACAAACTCATAGAAGCCCAGAGGGCAAATGAAGCGAGTCTTCTCCAGGCTTGGGGCTATCGGGATTCGGTAGTATCCACTGCTAAGATCCAACACAGAGAACCACTTGCTACCATTTAAACAATCCAAGGCATCCTGTATGGTATGTATACTGTCCGGAATGGTCCGCGGTTGATTCAGTGCGATAGTTCACACATCCGAACTGCCCCATTCTTTTTCCTTACTACTACTATGGGGGAGGTATAGGGGCTCCTGGACCTTGTATTACGCCAGCAGCAACATTTCTGTAGATGCTCACCATCATCTATATCAGCTGGGGCCAAGCATTAGATCTCTCTCGAAAGGCTTTCTTTATCATGCAGCCGAATGTGATGCTCAGCCCTTGTACACATCCCACATCCCACTCTTTCAGGGAGAAAACCTGGTATCTATTGGCAAGCTCTCACTGACCCTTTGTTTCCACTCAACTGGCAGCGGAGTCACCAAGTCGAACAAATCAGGAGTAACTCTATCATCTGTCCTGAACCCTTTCTGTTTGGCAGTACTGCAGTATCCGCACAATGTACTCTTGCCAAGATACACCCTCTTCTTATTTGAACCTCTTGTCGGACACATTACGCACTTGAACCATCACCCTCTTAACATAAGCATGAGCTCTAGCTGGCAAGATGCTGGGTTTGACCAACAGTCCCTCTGGTAATCTTCCTCCACAGGCGTTATCCAACATCAACAACTTATTCTTAACATCGGTTTTAGTCATACTTCATGCAGGACACATTTGGCATTCGGCAAGTATCACTGGCCGGATCCTTCTTCCACACCACACCCACCAGGTCTTGGGTTCCTCTGACTAGTCTTCGGAGTGGCACTTGCCCGTTGAATTACAGCAGGTATGCTGGAAAGCTCATCGTCTGGAAGGCTTGTTTTTCCTAACACACTGAGCCACCTGTCCCGAATACGTGAGCATTCGTCCCAATCAACAAAGGCACCCCATCATACAGTCCAGTGGGGCAACTAAAGCTAGGGTCTCCACCTGCTCATCCATTCCGCCGCAGTTGCAGAGAAAGATAACCAGACTCGGATGTACCCCAAATATGGATAGGCCAGTCGCCAACCCCGCACATGTAGACCGTTTAAGGGTGCAGGGCACCTCAGGTAAATGTGCCTGGTACCAGTCCTGAAACATGATGGTTACCTGAGAGCCACTGTCTAATACAGCTCGAGTGGGAATTCCATTTACCCGCACTGGGGTCTCCATTGAAGGCCCGACCACATCAGACCAGTTGGGGGCCACAGCATTGATAGTCGCCTGGGCATGGGCCTGAGTCACAAAACTTTTCCTGGGAGCCTGAGACTGGGCCTGGCGATGTCGGGCGATCAGTCTGTTGTTAACTTTCCTTAAATTCTCGGGCCTCTGGCACTCGGGTAGGATATGCCCATCTTCCCCGCAACGATAACAGAACTTGGGGTCCCAGGGGTCACTATTCTGCGGAGGGCACCTTATCTGTGGGGGGCTCTGAGAGGGGTGAGAGAGCTCTCTTTGGCCAGGGCTCGGGCTTCTACCAGACTCAGGGACCCCGGTCCTAATAGGGTACACGGTAGATTGCTTCAAGTCCCTCACCAGTTCCCATAAATTCCTGACCTTGGCCCACAATTCACTCTCTACATGGGGGTCGGAGGAAATAGCTCGCATTCCCACAGTACCTGGAAAATTGGGGGATCCCTCAGACCCTCCAGACAGGCCAGTCTCCTCAGGGGTATTAGGCTCAGGGGTCCCACTAGGGTTTACCGCCCCCACACAGGGTTCCCACCCTCTTCATCAGTCTCCACCCTCTAATTTCCTCACACTGATAATATTCAGGCGGGTGGCTCACGATCATGTAACTTAAGTTTCAGCAGCATTACACTAAAAATCTGGCAGATTTTAAAACATGTTCTAACCGAACCTGATTCAGGGCTGCAGCAGTGATTCTCCCTTTTCTATAGGCCTTCTGCAAGGCCCGCTCCACCCTAGTGACAAAAGCGGACAGTTTTTCATTTCTCCACTGCTTAGCAGACCTGAATTTCCATAATAAGTCTTCACCAGTCTCTGTACTCCCAAAAACCCCTTCCAAAGCAGAGAGATACTCTGCAGCAGTGACTTCCGGATGGTGGCCCGGAAGAATCTAATAGCTTCTAAAGCAGGACCCCGCAAACTCTCCATCAGCCCTTCCTTCTCCCCTCAGAACATTGCCATTCCTGAATTAAAGGGGTGGATAGTCCATCCAAGCCTCCAGGTCATCCTCCCGGAGACACTGGCACCGTAACAGAGAAAAGTTTTAACTTACGGTAGGAATCAAGCTGTATGGGTGGGACTACCAAGGGCAAGGAAGCCAGCACAGAACTCTGGGTGGGCAAGGGAGGTACCCAGGAGCCCTGAGGGTAACATCACTGGACAAATCTAAGGCTTATAGCAACTCCTGTAGTTCTCCTCCACGCCAACAATTTAAGCAGTTTGTCTTTAAAACTGCTCATTTAGAGACTTCCAGTGACTGACCCACTTCAAATATGAATTAACCTCCATCCCAGTGAAGCACCCTCCGGTAAATCACAGGAGGTACCTTTTCGGGTCGATGGCCACACTGCATAGAAGTAACACCTGCAACGCCTGTCACAAATCAGCCACATGCCCTTTACCTCCACTTTGCCCAAACACTTACTTGCTCTGCAGCAGAAATGATAGCTGTTATCCCCAAAGGCACATCTAGCACAACACAATCTTCTGGAGTTCACCTCTCAGCTTCACCCCACCCATCAGTCTGTGTACCATGGTCTTGATGGGTCCCAGTTTAATTTTTCCGCATATCCCCTTCCATTTTTCCATTTCTTATGTGCTTCCCACTTGGCCATTAGGGGACGCTTAATCTCAGTGGTGCCTCCAATTTGTAACCCCAGGGCGCCTACCCTTAGGGCTATTACCCCTGCCTGCTCCACTGAGACAGGATGAGGGCCCAGATCCATTGACGGGGTGCCCACCCAGAGGTCGGGGAATATGGTCGAGATTGCCTCGGTCACAGCCCTCCCTGTTACCGGAACTCTTTTCCCACCAGTGGCTCACGCTTGGTGCCAACAATTCTTTTCACCAGTACACTTACCCCCGGTAGTATCTCTCAGCTCACTCCGGGACCCCTGTAAATAAGATACAGTTATATCACAGTCACTGTACAGCACCAACAGAGATGCACAACCAGCCAGGTGTAGTTGCAACACACCAATCTGATTTATTAAAGGGGAATAACAAGGAAAGGGGAGAATCAGGTTAATTGCTTATCACTATGATTATCTTACCTAAGGCTCTGTCAGCACAGGCTCAACCCTAAGATCTGCTGTCCCTGGGTACCCAAGCCCTAGCTGCTAGTCCAACGGCAGCAGGTTGGAGCCCTGACACAGATAACAGATAATGCATCCTGGAGAATCCGGATAGGCAGGGGTTTAATTTTGCAGTTAGAGATGGATTTACAATTGAAACACTGTGGCACACTTGCAGGGAGCTACCCTGATTCAGTACTCACTACTCCAGTAGATAACGATTTCATCACTCTGACAGGACTGAGCCTGCATTTCACCAGCCTCCTCACACATTTATATGGCAACAACAGAGGGGCACCATACCAGGCAGCTGCTTTCAGACTTATAACAACTTGTAGAAAACTCAGGCAGCAGGCTGCAGCTTCAAACTCACGGATGGACTGAGCGCACTTCAGCAATCCTCTCCAGTCCTCTCAGGTCGAGCCTGGTAGGTAGCTGGGCTGGAACCAGCCTCCTTCGACCGTCGCCGACAGATTTAGTCCAATTTGAAGTCACTGAACAAATGGCCGCCTTCGACCTTCCCGCGCTTCCCGCGCGAACACTCTCCAGCGCAGAAGCCACAGAGCTCCCTCACCAGCCACAACGCATCTAACCCCCAACAGTGTGGGCTCTTCCTTCAGTTCGGTGCTACCGCTTTATTGGCTGGCTGCACATGCCAGTCATTTCTTTGCCTTCAGTTGTGCGAAAAATGCCATAGCCCATAATGCCTTCCCAAATACAAGCAGTCCTTCTATTGGTCAGTCAGCCCCTGTAAGGTCCCAAGGCACTGATTGGTCCCATTTAGCAGTTCTGGTACAACATGGAGGAGGCAGTCGATACAGTCTTTTGCTGCAAAGGAAGGCAGGTTAGAACGGCTACATCATTATTATTACCCTACGTTATATTCAGCAAACAATTACAGCTTCCAGCAGAACTCCCCCTGCACCACTAGCGATGACCGAAAGGAGTCATTCTTTCAGTGTCCCGGGCGGGACTCGGGCATACAACCACGAGCCCCTCCATTTCAATCACTTACAGCTGCAACAGGCAGCCCTTAAAGAAACAGGTTATGGAGGTTTTTTTTTTTAAACGCTCACAGGCTACCTGCTCAAACGGCTTTATGCCGATCACCATCCAGGCATGGGGAATGGAAATAGCTCTAAAACGGTCAGGAACTCCCATTTACAAGGGGTTACACCTCCTTTGCCTGAAAATTTTGGCGTCTGTTGTCAAGTAGACCTTGAATTCTTTTTAGGTCAAATATCTTGATTAACACTATATCGCACTTTGCATTACATACATGAATATTAGATTTATAGCGACTATGGTTTATACAACATTATACACTAAACTCTTGATCTGTTTTTTAAATCAGGTCATTAGTTCCTGCTCATGACACCGACTGGGGACCCCTCCTTTCAGTTACTGGTGGGTTACCTAAAGCAGGGCACCACACTCAAAAGGTAATACTAACAGTCTGAGTTATCCCCCAAGCTAACTTAGTAAGGAACTTGGGGACACATACACCCCTGTGGAACACATTAAGGGCAGATCCACCAAGACGCAAAGACTCATAATCAATTTTATCACCGTCAGATTGCCGCGATCGCTTATGGTCTCAAGCGGACCTTGAAACAGGCCCTGATTCCACTTCAGTCTCCTTGACATTAGTGACGTGAATCTCTATGAGGAAAAGGGCTCAGCAGTCAGTACTATTGGGGCCTGACCTCTATCCCCGGACCCACCCCACTGGGCTCAATTGGGGACTGTCTAGATACAGGTGAGGAGCCATTAGGGCATTCAAAAGATTCTTCCAGTTCTGGTATACCACTTGCTTGCTCCCCCATCTCACTCTCTTCCTCTGAAAAGTCAGACACTTCAGCCATGCTTAAGGACCCCACCCCTTGGGTGTTGCTGTTACTCAATTCAAGCTCTGAAGATGGGTTCCGGCGACAAGGCTGGGGCTCAGAAGTCCAAAAGGCCCAGCCTATCTCCAGAGTTAAGAAGGATTTCCAATTAACTGACTTAGTTCATAAGAGGGATAGTATTCATTATCATCTTCATCGCCTTCTGACACTAGTGGTTGATCATTTCCTTCTGCAGACAGTGGGCAAGGCTTCGGTGTGGGCCTGTTGAAGAATCAACAGGTTTGGTGCTTTTTCGGGCAGCAGATCTGGTCATAGGCCTGGGGGGTATTTGGAGATTCAGCTTCAATCAGTATTTGCCCGATTGCAGCAGATGATTTCTGCATAGTTTTCACATCTTTAGAATTGTTTTCAGGCCGCACTTTATATACAGGCAGATTGTCAATTTTTCCACAACAATGTGAGGGAGGTGATGCCATCTGTCAGCAATTTTATGTTTCCCAGGTAGTCCCAGATTCCTCAATAACACTCTGTCCCCTTCTTTTAACTCCATTGCTTTTACTTTCTTATCGATCGCTCTTTGTTGGCCAGGTTTCGCTTGGCTGCCATAGTCTGGGCCAGTTGGTAGGCATGGTTTAATTGGGCCTTTAATTTCTGTACATATTTTAGATAGTTCTCTGCTTGCACTCCATCAGGGAAACCCCCAAACACACATCAACTGGCAGTCTAGCCTCTCCCAAACATCAGTCGGTATCGGGAAAACCTGTGATGCCACTTTTCATACAATTATAAGTTTGAACTAAGGTGCTAATCTGTTGGCTCCTTCTTGGTTTATCCTTTGGCTGCAATGTGCCCAACATGTCAAGAGTGCGTTAAACCTTTCAGGCTAAGATCTCCTGTGGATGATAGGGGTGGTTCTTGACTTTGTACCTCTACAAAGATAGCATCTCTTTAATCAACCGACTCTCAAAGTCCCTTCCTGGTCGGAATGGATCCGCCAGGGCCCCATAGTGAACGAAAAGTCTCTCAACAAGTATCTTAGCCACCGTGGTTGCTTTCTGATCCTTGGTCAGGAAAGCCTGTGCATACCGGGTGAAATGATCAGTGACCACCAATATGTTGCTGACACTTTTCAGATCGGGCTCTAAACTTAAGAAATCAATACAGACCAGTTCCATAGGGGCACTAGTGGTAATGTTGACCAGGGGAGCAGCTCTCTGGGGTAAAGCTTTTCTTTGCAAACAGTGACTACAGGTCTTGACATATTGCTCTACATCCGAACTCATTTTCGGCCAATAGAATCGAGCCCATACCAGATCAAGTGTTCGGTCTATACCGAGATGCCCCATTTGATTATGCAAGGACCGTAGGACTAGTTCTTTAAAAGCTGATGGCAGCACCAGTTGCTGTTTGTTTACTCGGCCCTCCTTAGGCACAGTCTCTCCATATAGTAGTTGGTTGACCAGCTTCAATTTGGGCCCTTTTTTATACAACAAGGTGGTCCTTAGATCAGTGGAACGTAACTTGGATACATCCCTCCTGGCCCGCAAAGCCTCTACGGCCATTCTTATCATAGGATCACAGGATTGAGCCTGTTGGAGACTATCATTGTTGAGTTGTGGCAGGGAGCTAGTGTCTAATGCACAGAAATTACAGTAGGCAGCAGGTATGCAGTTTTCAGATGGCCCCAAACAATCTACCACACAATCCACTGTGTCAGGAGACACCTGTTCCTCTTTGTCAAATTTCTGGCAGAGAGCTCTTATGTCAGGTTCAGACAACCTGACCCAATCAGTCTGTGGCACAGGCCTCCGAGAGAGAGCATCCGCATCTATATGGTGCAGGCCCGCCCGGTATTCCACAGCATAGTTGTAGGTGGCCAAGGCAGAGAGCCACCTATGGCCAGTGGCATCCAACTTGGCAGAGGTCTGTACATAAGTCAGAGGGTTGTTATCAGCCTTTACCAATATCTTGGCACCATACAAGTAGTCGTGAAACTGATCAAAATGGCCCACTTCAGAGCCAAAAATCCTAGTTTGTGCACTGGATAATTTTTTTTTCTGAAGACGCCAGACTTCGCTGGCAAACGCTACAGGTCTCAACCCATTCAAGTGCTCCTGGTATAACACAGCCCCCAGTCCTTGTAGACTGGCATTGGTATGAAGAATGTAAGGCTTGGCTGGTTCAGCATAGGCCAGCAATAGGGCATGGGTAAGTTTGATATATATGAGCGTGAGAAAGCTTCTCACACTCGAGCAGTCCAACGATCCCCTAACATATCGCTTGGCCGAAATACTTCTTTCTGTGTCAGCGCATACTCTTCTTATATCTTTTGTGAGTAGGTGATACCCCTGAGTGAGGTTGAGAAGGGGCTAATCACCCGTGAATAGTCTTTAACAAACCGCCTATAGTATCCATAAACCCCAAGAATCGCTGCAGCTCTTTCAAATTCCTGGTTGAGGCCAAGTGGTCAATGCCTCCACTTTGCTAGGGTCAGTCTCTATGCCCTCAGTGGACACTATATGGACCACATACTTCACGGAAGTCTGGAAGAATTGACACTTGTCAATAGACAGCTTGAGGCCGAAATCCTCCAACCGATCCAAGACCTTGAATAATCGTTGCTCATGCTCTTCCAACGATCGGACAAACACTATGACGTCATCCAAATAGACCAGACATTCGAGTAGATTCATGTCCCCCACAGCCCGTTCCATCAGGCACTGAAAAGTGGCTGGGGCACCCGAGATCCCTTGAGGCATCCGACAAACTCATGATAGCCCAGGGGAAAATGAAGGCAGTCTTCTCCTGGTCGTCTGGGGCTATCGATCTGGTAGTATCCACTGCGAAGATCCAACACAGAGAACCACTTGCTACCATTTAAACAATCCAAGGCATCCTGTATGCGGCATAGTATACTGTCCGGAATGGTCCGCTGATTCAAAGTGCGATAGTTCATACATATCCGAACTGCCCCATTCTTTTTCCTTACTACTACTATGGGAGGGGGTAGCTCCTGGACTCTGTATTACGCCAGCAGCAAACATTTCTGTAGATGCCGCCTACATCATCTATATCAGCTGGGGCCAGCGCCAGGATCTCTCTCGAAAGGCCTTTCATCATGCAGCCGAATGTGATGCTCAGCCCTCATACACATCCCACATCCCACTCTTTCAGGGAGAAAACCTGGTATCTATTGGCAAGCTCTCACTGACCCTTTGTTTCCACTCAACTGGCAGCGGGAGTCACCAGTCGAACAAATCAGGAGTAACTCTTCATCTGTCCTGAACCCTTTCTGTTTGGCAGTACTGCAGTATCCGCGACAATGTACTCTTGCCAAGATGCACCTCTTCTTATTTGAACCTCCTTGTCGGACACATTATGCACTTGAACCATCACCCTCTAACATAAGCATGAGCTCTAGCTGGCAAGATGCTGGGTTTGACCAACAGTCCCTCTGGTAATCTTCCTCCACAGGCTTATCCAACATCAACAACTTATTCTTAACATCGGTTTTAGTCGCATTTCTCCATGCAGGACACATTGGCATTCGGGCAAGTATCACCGGGCCGGATCCTTGTTCCATACTATACCCACTGGGTCTTCAGGTTCCTCTGGACTAGTCTTCTTCGGAGTGGCACTTGCCCGTTGAATTACAGCAGGTATGCTGAAAGCTCGCCCGGTCTGGAAGGCTTGTTTTTCCGAACACAATTGAGCCAATCGTCCGAAAATGTGAGCATTCGTCCCAATCAACAAAGGCACCCAATCATACAGTCCAGTGGGTGGGCAAACTAAAGCTAGGGTCTCCACCTGCTCATCCATTCCGGCCGCAGTTGCAGAGAAAGATAACCAGACTCGGATGTACCCCAAATATGGATAGGTCTTGTCGCTCAACCCCCACACATGTAGACCGTTCAAGGGTTGCAGGGGCACCTCAGGTAAATATGCCTGGTACCAGTCCTGAAACATGATGGTTACCTGAGAGCCACTGTCTAATACAGCTTGAGTGGGAATTCTATTTACCCGCACTGGGGTCTCCATTGAAGGCCCGACCACATCAGACCAGTTGGGGGCCACAGCATTGATAGTCGCCTGGGCATGGGCCTGAGTCACAAAACTTTTCCTGGGAGCGTGAGACTGGGCTCATGGCTGTCGGGCGATCAGTCTGTTGTTAACTTTCCTTAAATTCTCGGCCTCTGGCACTGGGTAGGAAATGCCCATCTTCCCTTAACGGTAACAGAACTTGGGGTCCCGGGGTCACTATTCTATGGAGGGCACCTATCTGTGGGGACTCTGAGAGGTGAAGAGCTCTCTTGGCCAGGCTCGGCTTCTACCAGACTCAGGGACCCCGGTCCCAATAGGGTACACGGTAGATTGCTTCAAGTCCCTCACCAGTTCCCATAAATTCCTGACCTTGGCCCTCAATTCACTCTCTACATGGGGGTCGGAGGAAATAGCTCACATTCCCACAGTACCTGGAAAATTGGGGGATCCCTCAGACCCTCCGGACAGGCCAGTCTCCTCAGGGGTATTAGGCTCAGGGGTCTCACTATGGTTTATCGCCCCCACACAGGGTTCCCACCCCTCTTCATCAGTCTCCACCCCCCTAATTTCCCTCATTAATTGACAATATTCAGGCGGGGTGGCCCGACGATCATGTAACTTAAGTTTCAGCAGCATTACACTAAAAAATCTGGCAGATTTTAAAACATGTTCTAACCGAACCTGATTCAGGGCTGCAGCAGTGATTCCTTTTCTATAGGCCTTCTGCAAGGCCCGCTCCACTCTAGTGACAAAAGTGGACAGTTTTTCATTTCTCCACTGCTTAGCAGACCTGAATTTCCATAATAAGTCTTCACCAGTCTCTGTACTCCCAAAAACCCCTTCCAAAGCAGAGAGATACTCTGCAGCAGTGGCTTCCGGACGGGTGGCCCGGAAGAATCTAATAGCTTTAAAGCAGGACCGCAAACTTCCATCAGTCTCTTCCTTTCTCCCTCAGAACATTGCCATTCCTGAACTAAAGGGGTGGCATAGTCCATCCAAGCCTCCAGGTCATCCTCCCGGGAGGCACTGGCACCGCATCAGAGAAAAGTTTTAACTTACGGTAGGAATCAAGCTGTATGGGTGGGACTACCAAGGGCAAGGAAGCCAGCACAGAACTCTGGGCGGCAAGGAGGCACGCTGGAGCCTCTGAGGTAACATCACTGGACAAATCTAAGGCTTATAGCAACTCCTGGGTAGTTCTTCCTCCACGGCCAACAATTTAAGCAGTTTGTCTTAAAACTGCTCATTTGAGGAGACCTCCAGGGTGACTGACCCACTTCAAATATGAATTAACCTCCATCCCAGTGAAGCACCCTCCGGTAAATCTACAGGAGGTACTTTTTCGTCATGGCCACACTGCATAGAAGTAACACCTGCAGTGTCTGGTCAAACAATCAGCATATGCCCTTTTACCTCCACTTTGCCCAAACACTTTACTTGCTCTGCAGCAGAAATGATAGCAGTTGGGGTCCCCAAAGGCACATCTAGCAATAACACAATCTTCTGAGAGTCTACCTCTTCGGCTTCACCCCACCCCATCAGTCTGTGTACCATGGTCTTGATGGGTCCCAGTTTAATTTTTCCCAGCATATCCCCTTCCATTTTTTCCATTTCTTATGTGCTTCCCCACTTGGCCACTAGGGGACGCTGATCCCAGCGGTGTCTCCAATTTGTAACCCCCAGGGGCGCTACCCTTAGGGCTACTACCCCTGCCTGCCTCCACTGAAACAGGATGAGGGGCCCAGATCCATTGACGGGTGCCTCCACCCAGAGGTCGGGGTTAATATGGTCGAGATTGCCTCGGTCACAGCCCTCTGGGTTACCGCAACCCCCCTTTTTCCCACTAGTGGCTCACGCTGGGTGCCAACAATTCTTTTCACCAATACACTTACCCCCGGTAGTATCTCTCAGCTCACTCCGGGGAACCCCTGTAAAATAAGATACAGTTATATCACAGTCACTGTACAGCAATTCAACAGAGATGTACAAACCAGCCAGGGTGTAGTTGCAACACACCAATCTGATTTATTAAAGGGGGAATAACAAGGAAAGGGGAGAATCAGTTAATTGGCTTATCACTATGATTATCTACCTAAGGCTCTGTGCACAGGCTTAACCTTAAGATCTGCTGTCCCTGGTACCCAAGCCCTAGCGGCTAGTCCAACATGGCAGCTGGTTGGGGCCCTGAACAGATAACAGATACGATCCTGAGAAATCCGGATAGGCAGGGGTTTAATTTTGCAGTTAGAGATGGATTCACAATTGAAAACACTGTGGCACACTTGGCAGGGAGCTATCCTGATTCAGTACTCACTACTCCAGTAGATAACGATTTCATCACTCTGACAGGACTGAGCCTGCATTTCACCAGCCTCCTCACATTTATATGGCAATAACAGAGGGGTACCATACCAGGCAGCTGCTTTCAGACTTATAACAACTTGTAGAAAACTCAGGCAGCAGGCTGCAGCTTCAAACTCACGGATGGACCGAGAGACTTCAACAATCCTCTCCAGTCCTCTCAGGTCGAGCCTGGTAGGTAACTGGGCTGGAACCAGCCTCCTCCGACCGCCCTAACCAGATTTAGTCCGATTTGAAGTCACTGAACAAAGCGGCTGCCTTGGTCTTCACGCGCTTCCAGCGCGACCACTCTCAGTGCAGAAGCACAGAGCTCCTCACTCCTCACCAGCCATAGCCATCTAACCCCCCAACAGTAGGGGCTCTTCCTTCCAGTTCGGTGCTACCCGCTTTCATTGTTGGCTGCACATGCCAGTCATTTCTTTGCCTTCAGTGGTGCGGTGCCGCCATAGCCCATAATGCCTTTCAAAAATACAAGCAGTCCTTCTATTGGTCAGTCAGCCTGTAAGGTCCCAAGGCACTGATTGGTCCCATTTAGCAGTTCTGGTACAACATGGAGGAGGCAGTCGACAGTCTTTGCTGCAAAGGAAGGCAGGTTAGAACGGCTACATCATTATTATTACTTTAATGCTATATTCAGCAAACAATTACAGCTTCCAGCAGAACTCCCTGCACCACTAGCTGATGACCCAAAGGAGTCATTCTTTCAGTGTCCCGGCGGACTCGGCATACAACCACGCAGCCCCTCCATTTCAATCACTTACAGCTGCAACAGGCAGCCCTTAAAGAAACAGGTTACGGAGGTTTTTGTTTTTTTTAAACGCCACAGGCTACCTGTTCAAACGGGTTTATGATGATCACCATCCAGGCATGGGGAATGGAAATGAGCTCAAAACAGTCAAGAACCCCATTTGAAAGGGGTTACATATGCAATGTGAGTTGGGGTCAGTCTGCTCTGCCGTGAATGTCGACACTGCACTAGTCCAGTTCACTAGCATTTTCACAAGTATCTGGGACTACCATGCCCCACTTAAAAAAGCAAGGGTTAGGAAACGCCACCACTCCTGGATTACAGGCCAAATACTTGTCCTCTGTAAAACCCACAATAAGGCCTGGTCCACCCTCAAAGCCTCCCCAACCCCAAACTCTAGACAAACCTACAACTCCACAAGAAATGCATGTACCAAAGCCATTAGGCACAATAAGGCTGACTATTTCTATGAACAGTCTCTGCATGCAGCATTCTCCTCCTTCTGAAATGTAGTCCACTCCATCATAGACCCCACCTCAAGCCTGCACCTCTACTCTCAAAACACAATGGCACTACTATAACAACCCCTGTCCAAGTGACGGATATCCTCAACACTTTTTCACTACATGTCCATTCCTGACCCATACATACCCCCTCGACCTGCGACAAAAGCATCTCCTCAATACTTGCCTAGCAAAAACTTTCTACTCACCCCAACTTCTACAAATAAAGTATTGCTTGCACTCTTATCCCTCAACCCATCAAAATCTAGCCCAGACGGCATACACCCCAATCTACTATGCTTATCCGCCCCACCATAACTCTCCCCCTCACCTTCTTACTATATCCTTCTCCACAGGCACAGTTCCCAAAGCCTGGAAATCGGCCTGTGTTATCCCTCTCCACAGGGGCCGCTACCCTTTAACACCTGGTAACTACCATTGTAGCTCCCTCCTCTCTGCCTTATCCAAGCTGCAGGAATGCCTAGTTCAATCTAGATTGACTGATTTCCTCACCTTCACAAACTTCCTCTCTCCCTACCAGTCTGGTTTCAGAAAACACCACTCCACCATATCCTCCCTTCTCCTGTCACAAGACACATCTAATATGCTACCAATAAAGGCCACCTTACAGCTGCAGTCTTCATTGCCTTCACCAAGGCCTTTGACTATGTATCCCACTCACTGCTCCTAAACACACTCTGAGTTGCAGGGCTTGCTCCTCCTGCCTTACAGCGGTTTAACCTGCACTCTCAAACAGATGTCCGTCTGTCAAGATTGCAAATTCTCCCTCCCTATCGTAGCAGGCATCCCGCAAGGCTCTATACTTGGCCCATCTTATTCTCCATCTTCAAAAAAAACTCCCTTCTATCTGTTCCAAATCACTTATCCATATGTATGTGGACGACACCATCCTATTCACCTCTGGTCCTGACCTGACATCGATCCAATCAGCCCTAGAACAGGATTTCCACTCCATTCAGTCCTAATTCCAGACTAAAAAACTCAAATTAAAAATGTCAAAAACTGTTTCTGTGACCTTCAGAACCTCTCAAAGAATAGCCAAAGCTTTCCCCACCCTGCCCATCATCTCTCTGGATGACACTCCACTTAGCAAAGTCTCCACCTATAAGTATCTAGGTGCCTGGTTGGATCTGCTTCTCAACTTCTCTAGTCATATCGACTACATATCTTCAAAACTTCGCCCAAAGCTTGGCATCCTATACTGAAACAGAGACTCTCTTCCCCTCATTGTATGATAGGAACTTTGATCCAAAATGATAACACCTATATTTGACAATGCTGCCATAGTTTACTGCTCTGCGTCCTCCTCCTCACTTGCTAGACTTGACTCCCTCTTCTGTGCCTTCTGTTATTTTGCCTCTAACTCTCCCCACAGGACCCACCACTGCGCTCTTCTCTCTTCTGTGGAGCTCCCTCCCCTTTCCCATTGGCGTCTCATCTACTCTGTCTCCTTTGTCTCCAAATACTGGTTCAACCTACTCCCCTCCTACCTCACTGCCTCAGCCCTGCTCCCTCCTGTACGTACTCCCTACACTCTAGAGAATCTCGCTCCTGCTCTCTTCCCAGACCATCCTCAAACATGAGCAAAATTCGCCTACACCTATCGGCTCCCCTCTCTCTGGAACTCTCAAACTCTTGTCCGTAACTCACTCTCTCTCTCTCTTTCATACCTCTGTCAAATCTCAGCTGCGCCTGCTGCTCACCCCCTCCTGTTTCCATAACATCATATAATATGTGTAATGTATGTACTGTCTACCTTGTATTATAACCACTGCTGATATCACTTTTTACCCCTTACTGAAATTATGTTGACATTTTTATTGAAACTTGTATACTGTTTCAAATGAATCTTCTGTCTATATGCTCATGTTTTTTTGTATTCTGTATACCTTATCCTATGTTCCCTCTCCCCAGGTCACACCTGGAGATGACCTTCGGCTCTGTGTGCCTTTCCCGGTTACCAAATGTTTAAATAGAATAAAGTAAATATATAAAAAAAAATAGCTGTGAGATGCTGCAATGACAGAGTCTTCTATGGTTGAGGAACTGTAACCACAGTGACCATGTAGTGTGAGATACTAAAATAACCAAGTCCTGTAGTATTGAGAAATAGTAACACAGCACCCTCTAGATGCCAGTTATTGCAATGACAATGTCCTGTAGTGTTGAGGAATGGTAACAGCACTGCCCTCTAGCTGTGAGCTGCAGCAATAACCAAGTCCTATAGTACTGAGGAATAACAGCTCCATCTAGATGTGTGATACTGCAATTGTAGAGTCCTGTGGTGTTGAGGAATAATAGTTCTATAATGGTTTTCTCACCAGTGCCACCTTCGTGGACCTGACTTGGTCTATCCCAGCCTTCCATTGAGCATATTATCCTGTGCTGTAATCTCCCAGTTTGCCTTGAAATGGTTTGCAAATTATCTTCACTGTGAGCAACAACTAGTTACAGTAAGCAGCATAATACAAAATCTGGTCTGCTTCCCCATCCTCTGATGTGTTCCAGGGCTCATCCCTTGGGCCAGTTTTGTTTTCTGTTTTTGCTAACACCATACTTCAGTTACCTTCGAGTAGTAACCGTCTGCTTTATGCGGATGATTTAATTATTTACAAGCATTCCACTAACATTAATGAGTTGAATCATGTGTAAAATGCTGATTTTTCTGTTATATCTAATTGGATGCTTGATAGTAAACTTGTAATGAATGCTGTTAAAATCAAGGCAATGGTGTTAGAACAAAACAGAAACTTGTTCTTTTAAATGGAGAGCTTAAAGTTCAGAGTTTGAATGGAACCCTATTGAAAACGTCTTGTCTTTTAAGTACTTTGGGATCCTTCTGGATCCTTCATTGACTTGCCCTCAGATTGATAGCATATGTCATACTGTAAATTCTATGTTGCATTTATTTTACCATATGAACATGTGAAGAAGCCAGCAGAAGAAGGCCATTTGATCTATCAAGTCTGCTCATATTGCAGGGTCCACAGCTTGAGCTAATGTCCCTGCCCTCCCTCCCTCCCTCCCCACCTCCCATCCTCCCTACCAATGATCCTTACCTTCCCTATGCCTACCCCAACCTCTTTAAAGCTGTCCACTGTCTTCAACAACATATGCATAACCATATTCAACAACAGTGTATAACTATAGGAATAAGGAGGCTGGACTGTCTATTGCAAGAAGTTTGTTGATGTCAAGACTGAATTATTATTCTGTAGTATATCTGAATACCTGCGATGCAGACCTATACAATTAGGGTGCCTCAAAGGGTGGTCTGGGGCCAGTCCTTTTAACGTCTATAGTGACATTGCTAAAGGACTGAGGGAAGGTTTGCCTATTTGCAGATAACACCAAGATCTGCAATAGGGTAGATTCTGGGGTGTCGAGAAAATGAGGAGGGACCTAGGAAAGCTGGAAAATTGGTCCAATGTATGGCAATTAAAATTTAATTCAAAGAAGTGCAAAATCATGCACCTGGGGCGCAGACACCCTAGGGAGAGTTACAGGATGAGTTGCTGATGGTTACCAGGGAAGAAAGGGATTTAGGGATAATTATCTCAGATGACCTAAAGGTGTCCAAACACTGTACCAAGGTTGTGAGGAGGGCCAGTAGCATGTCAGAGTGCATAGTAAGGGGTATCAATAGCAGAAGAAGGGAGGTGGTGATACCACTGTACAAAATGCTGGTGAGGCCTCATCTGGAGTATGGTATACAGTTCTGGAGGCTGCATCTTCATAAGGACACAGACAAGGGTGGAGGTGGTTCAGAGAAGGGCAACAAAGATGATGCAGGGCTTGCACCAGGACACATACAAGGAGAGATTAAAAGACTTCAATGTGTACACACTGGAAGAGAGGCAGGAATGGGGAGGTATGATAGAAACTTTGCAGTATCTTTTTTTTAATTAACATTTTTTCTCCCTCACACGGGGTGAACTCCACCCCAAACCATCTGCTCTACAAGCCCGACCACCCCCAACCAACCCTGACACTCCTTATGGCTTGTTCCCCATGATGGGGCTGGGAAGGGGCGTCCCCTTCCCTGGAGCACAATACAAATCTGAGGAGGTGGCAGCAGCAGACCAGCGGATGGGGTGAGGCTTCATGAAGTCCCTGGCCACCATTTGCCATTTCTAGTGACCCTCCCACTGCAGGGGCATGCATGCTGCAACTGCCAGCTGTCTACCTTCTCAGCCTATGCCACTCCCAGCCTCCACCAGAGGGTGACCAACAGGCGGACGATGATTCCTCCCTCCCGAGAGAGGAGCGCAGTCCTCTGGATGCTCAATCCTCTCGCCCAGCCAACCCCTGATGACCCAGGCTCTGCTCCTGAACCCAGGTCACCGGCATGGTGTGAGGTGTGGCGCCCAGCGCCCAACCTCCAGCACCACCAGGTCAGCACTTTCAAGTATCTTAAGGGCATAAACAAAGTATAAGTGGGTGACATCTTTCAGTTTAGGAGGTGTACAAAGATGAGGGGGCATGATATGAGATTGGAGGGAGGCAGGATAAAGGGGAATGTGAGGAAGTTTTTCTTCACAGAAAGGGTGGTAGATGCATGGAACAGCCTACCTAGGAAGTAGTGGGAGCTAGCACAGTGGGGGGATTCAAACATGCATGGGATAGACACAAGGGGACCCTAGAGGTGGGTAGGAAAGGCTAAAGCCAATGACCAAGTAGTGTCAGCGACCACTGATGCAGGCAGGGAATACGGGCAGACTGGGTGGGATAGCAGTCCTTATCTGCCATCAAATACTATGTTACTATCTAGGTTTGCTTCTCAGTCCCTCTGAGTGACACATTGTTGTGATTTATATACGGTAGTAAACTCAACTGGTTATCATCAAAAAACCAAAAATTGTTTGATCTGAAGGGTTTTGACCTTAGGCGACGTCTCCATGTCCGTTTCACTGTTAGCACCGAAATCCTCAGATCTGCCGACTCAGCGTGTCTGGTATTACCTTTTGCTAAGACCTTACAAGGGCAGAAATCTTTTTCATATCTGGGACTTAAAAATTGGAATACCTTCCCTACACGTGTCCGTAGGTCTCATACAAAGGTTCATTTTAAAACTAGGTAAAAACGTCATCTGCTTGCTCAGTCTAGATGCAACTGTTATGATTACAGCTTTTAAATGTATTCATTTTATTGGTTTGTACATATCGGTACATTTTGCACACAATTTGTTGTTATATTTATATGCTGTACTAAGTGTTTATGGTTTTAATGTACTGTATCTTTCTACCCAGCTCACACCTGAAAATAGGCCTTTGGCCTAGTGTGGCATTTAATAAATAGCAGCGTCCTCTAACTGTGAGAGACTGCAATAACGAAGTCCAGTGATGTTGAGTAACAACAACAGCCCTCTCTAGTCATGAGATACTGCAGTAACAGAGGCATGTAGTGCTGAGGAATGGTAATTGCAATGACCTTTAAATGTGAGATACTGAAACAAAAAAAATAACAGAATCGTGTATTGTTGAGGAAGGGTAACAGCAGCACCCCCTAGATGTAAGATACTAAATTAACGTTGTCCTATAGATTTAAGGGAAAAAATGGTGCCCTCTACATGTGAGACACTGCCATAACAGAGACTTGTAGTGTTGAGGAACAGCAGCAGCTCTCTAGCTGTGAGACACTGCCATAACAGAGTCTTTATTGTTGAGGAATAACAGCGCCTCTAGCTATGGAGACGCTGCAATAACCAAGTCTTGTGGTGTTGAGGAATAGTAACCAGAAGCCCTCTAGGTGTTAGATACAGCAACAACAGTGTCCTGTAGAGGAATTGTAACACTAGTTCCCTTGAGATGCTAGATACTAGATACTGGAACAACCAAGTCCTGTAGTGTTGAGGAATGAGAGCAGCACTCTCTAGATGTCGATAGAGCGATCACCAGGTCTTGTAGTTTGAGAATAACAGCACCTCTACATGTTAGACACTGCATTTACAGAGTCCTATAGTGTTGAGAAACGGTAACAGCAGCACCCTTTAGACACAAGATACTGCAATAATCAAGTCTTGCAGTGTTGAAGAATACAGTAGCGCCCTCTAGATGTGAGGCTCTGCAATCACAGAGTCCTATAGTGTTATGGCAATGGCAGTGCCTCTAGCTGTGAGATACCACAATGACAGAGCCCTACAGTGTTGAGAAATGGTATCAGCAGCACCCTCTATATGTGACTTACTGCCATAACAGAGCCCTATAGTGTTGCAAATTGTAACAGCAGTGTTCTGTAGCTGTGAGATACTGTGGTTACAGAGTCCTCTAGTGCTGAGGTATGGTAACAGCAGTGCCCCCTCGATGCAAGCTACTGCAATAACCAAGTCCTGTAGTTTTATGGAGTAACAGCAGCACCTCTAGCTGTGAGGTACTGCACTAACCAAGTCTTGTAGTTTGAGGAGTAACAGCAGCCCTCTAGCTGTGAGGTACTGCAATAACCAAGTCTTAGTTTGAGGAGGACAGCAACGCCTCTAGCTGTGGAGGTACTGCAATAACCAAGTCTTGTAGTTTGAGGAGTGACAGCAACGCCTCTAGCTGTGAGGTACTGCAAAACCAAGTCCTGTAGTTTGAGGAGTGACAGCAATGCCTCTAGCTGTGAGGTACTGCAACAACCAGGTCCTGTAGTTTGAGGAGTAACAGCAACGCCTCTAGCTGTGAGGTACTGCAATGACCAAGTCTTGTAGTTTGAGGAGTAACAGCAGCGCCTCTAGCTGTGAGGTTCTGCAAATGACCAAGTCTTGTAGTTTGAGGAGTAACAGCAGCCTCTAGCTGTGAGGTACTGCAACAACCAAGTCCTGTAGTTTGAGGAGTAACAGCAGCACCCTTTAGCTGTGAGGTAGTGCAATAACCAAGTCCTGTAGTTTTATGGAGTAACAGCAGCGCCCTCTAGCTGTGAGGTAGTGCAATAACCAAGTCCTGTAGTTTGAGGAGTAACAGCAGCGCCCTCTAGCTGTGAGGTACTGTAATAACCAAGTCTTGTAGTTTGAGGAGTAACAGCAGCACCCTCTAGCTGTGAGGTACTGCAATAACCAAGTCCTGTAGTTTGAGGAGTAACAGCAATGCCCTCTAGCTGTGAGGTACTGCAATAACCAAGTCTTGTAGTTTTATGGAGTAACAGCAGCACCCTCTAGCTGTGAGGTACTGCAATAACCAAGTCTTGTAGTTTTATGGAGTAACAGCAGCGCCCTCTAGCTGTGAGGTACTGCCATGACCAAGTCTTGTAGTTTGAGGAGTAACAGCAGCACCCTCTAGCTGTGAGGTACTGCCATGACCAAGTCTTGTAGTTTGAGGAGTAACAGCAGCACCCTCTAGCTGTGAGGTACTGCAATGACCAAGTCTTGTAGTTTGAGGAGTAACAGCAGCGCCCTCTAGCTGTGAGGTTCTGCAATGACCAAGTCTTGTAGTTTGAGGAGTAACAGCAGCGCCCTCTAGCTGTGAGGTACTGCAATGACCAAGTCTTGTAGTTTGAGGAGTAACAGCAGCGCCCTCTAGCTGTGAGGTACTGCAATGACCAAGTCTTGTAGTTTGAGGAGTAACAGCAACGCCCTCTAGCTGTGAGGTATTGCAATAACCAAGTCTTGTAGTTTGAGGAGTAACAGCAGCGCCCTCTATCTGTGAGGTACTGCAATAACCAAGTCCTGTAGTTTGAGGAGTGACAGCAACGCCCTCTAGCTGTGAGGTACTGCAATAACCAAGTCCTGTAGTTTGAGGAGTAACAGCAGCACCCTCTAGCTGTGAGGTACTGCAATAACCAAGTCTTGTAGTTTTATGGAGTAACAGCAACGCCTCTAGCTGTGAGGTACTGCAATAACCAAGTCTTGTAGTTTGAGGAGTAACAGCAGCACCCTCTAGCTGTGAGGTACTGCAATAACCAAGTCTTGTAGTTTGAGGAGTAACAGCATGCCTAGCTGTGAGGTACTGCAATAACCAAGTCTTGTAGTTTGAGGAGTAACAGCAACGCCTCTAGCTGTGAGGTACTGCACTAACCGTCTTGTAGTTTGAGGAGTAACAGCAACGCCCTCTAGCTGTGAGGTACTGCACTAACCAAGTCTTGTAGTTTGAGGAGTAACAGCAGCACCCTCTAGCTGTGAGGTACTGCAATAACCAAGTCTTGTAGTTTGAGGAGTAACAGCAGCGCCCTCTAGCTGTGAGGTACTGCAATAACCAAGTCTTGTAGTTTGAGGAGTAACAGCAATGCCCTCTAGACATGAGATACTGCAATAAGAGTTCTCTTCTGTTGATGTATGGTAACAGCAGCTTCTAGACGTGATACACTGTAATGATAGAGTCCAATGGTGTTGAGGAATAAAAACAGCACCCTCTGTGAAATACTGCAGTAGATGAGTCCTGAAGTACTGAGGAAGGATAAATGCAGTGCACTCTAGATTTGAGATACTGCAACCAGGCCCCGTAGTGTTGGGTAAGGGTAACCACAACAATTGCTAGATGAGAGATACCAGAACAACCAAGTCCTTTAGTGTGGAGAAATGATAACAACCGTGCCCCTAGATGCGAGACACTGCAATAACCGAGCCCAGTAATGTTCAGGAATGGTAACAACAACGCCTTCTAGACATGAGAATATAGAATAAGCAGATGCTTTAGTGTTGCGGAGGAGTAACTGCAGTGCCCTCTAGTTGTGAGACACTGCAATAACAGAGTCTTCTAGTATTGAGGAAAGGTAACTTCAGTGCCCTCTAGAAGTGATACTGCAATAACGGAGTCCTGTTGTGGTGAAGAATGGTAACAGCAGTGCCCTCTAGATGTGAGATAGTAGAATATGCAAGTCCAGTAGTGTTGAAGAGGTGTAACAGCAGCACCCTTTAGATGTGAGATACTGCAATAATTGAGTAATGTAGTGTTAAGGAAGGGGTCACAGCACCATGCTCTGGATGTGAGGTACTGTAATAAGTGAGTCCTGTAGTGCTATGGAGAGGTAAAAGCAGTGCCCTTCAGCTGAGAGATGCTGACGGTAATGGAACGCTACAGTCACTGCCTCACCTCCAAGCTGATGGGGATTGCCATTTAACTTAATGATCAGAGTAGCTTCTTTCGGGACCTAGGGTCCTTCCACTAATTGCACTTGGTAAGTCTGCCCCACAGAGGGTCCAGACATTACAAGGGGGTCATTAAGTCAGTACTGGACACAATGAGTGTATACATACATTGCGGGGTGCCTAGATTTTCCCCTTTCCTACAGACAGCCTGCATTGTATTGTCTTCCATGAGTAGTGGCTAGGGACGGGCTCAACTCTTCTAGATTATAGCAGAACCCAAGAAGGTTCATGTTTTGAACCTCTGCAGGCAGTTTGGTCAAGTGATTAAAGCACAGAGCTGTGAACCTGTATACCCAGTCTGAATCCAACAACTGCTACTTACTCACTATACAACCCTGAGCAAGTTATTTGACCTCCCTGCACTTGCCTTTCTATAATTTCTGTGTAATGTGTCTGTGTGCTGGCTAAATCTCTTTGTGCACCTAAATAGCAACAACATTCTCTCTCCTCCCTCTCTTGGGTTGTGAACTGCTGTGGGATACATGTTGCTTAAAATGTGGCTATAAAGCCAAATTCCTTTCCTTCCTTTCCTCTTGTAAAACATGGGAAGGGGAAGAGCATGTTAAGGAGGGTGGTCCTCCTCTGCTTGGTTAGAGAAGACTTGGAGTATTGTGTCCAATTCTGGTAACCACAGTACAGAAAGGATATTGAAGAAGTCATGAGCGACCGGCATGGGGTCACAAAGCTAAGAAGTGGCTATATGACAAGAGCTACAAGGTGAGATTGGGCATACTCAAATTATTTGGGCAAGAGAAGAAAAGACAAAGAGGGGAATAAGACTAAGGGGAAATAACCACACCATTTTCTTTTTAAATATAGTTTTTATTAAACGTTTTTAGTCGACAGTGACAGGTTCCTGTATATCATTATTTTGTTACAGATTTTCCCACAGGAGAGTCTTTGTTATACATAAGTGTCTCTCTTTAAGCATGATCTGAACCGTAGGCATCGGAGATACTATTGGGTTTCATGCCACCAATTCTTGGTTACAGAGTGGATGGTGGGGTTGTAATACTTTGCAATTTACAAGTACCAGATTCCTTCTTAAGTAAGAGAGAACCAAAACTGCTGCATTTCTGCTTTTCAATCACACCATTTTTTAAATACTAAATGGGATAGATCAGTGTTGGAATAACACTTTATGAGCTTTGGGAGCAATGGGGGGGCAGGGAAATTTTTATTAAAAAATGTTTGCTTAGCAATTTCAGTGATACAAAACTGAATTCGAATAGCAGTAGGAAAAATATGTCTAGAGTTTGAGGTGACCTTGAGGAAGGCAGCTGTAGAATGACGTTTGGATGCACTAGGGTGCATAGAAAGAGACTGCTATACATAAACAATTCTGTGTAGCACTGGAGGAAAACTGAGGTGCAATTTGCTATGCTGTACCAGGTAAAATATTCCCTATAGGGGGCCCATGAGGGTCCAGTCTGTACACTGAGCCACCCTTCACATTATAAGTCAATAGCAGTGATGTATGTGCTACTGGGGCTCACTCCAGAGCTATGGGAGAGGAGGGGCAAATCTTGCTAAGCCCCCCTGTAATTCCAACAGTGGACATGGTTTATTTATTTATTTTGCTTACCAGGTAAGTACACTGGTCTAAGGGACTTTTTTCAGGAACCACCTGGGCCTACAGTAGGTAGGAAAAGAAAAGGCTGGAGATGAAAGAAACATTGTTATAAATAGGGTGGAGTAAGCACACGGATGTTTGAGCCAATGAGTGCAAGCAGAACTAGAAGATACGCCCTGAAACTGGGGGGGGGGGTAGGATAATTAAAAACAATTAATCCCCTCGAAGAGTAGTTAACTGTGGAATAGCCTACTTAGAGAGGTTAGAGAATCTAGCAGTGATCAAAATTCAAAGCAGGACAAGATAGATTCCTGAAGAAAAATGGCACAGAGGTTAACACAGCAAAACAACAAGAGTACGGTACCGTTCCAGCTGATAAGCTTAGATACATCTTATTCAAACTGATATAATTCACTACCATGCAGCAAGAGGGGCAGCCAAGAGGGACCCTAACTCCAATCCGTCACCAAACTACAATGTTACTATGTATAGACCCTAGCAATTTGCATGCATTTGCATATAAAGTGTATGCTAATTCAATGTTGATTGGTTATTTGTACAATTTTAAATCCACTCAAACTGCTTTTGGGAAAGGTTGGGTTCTTTATATAGCAATATACACGAGTAACATAGTATTGCAACATCAGAATGCACATACCACCCCCCCATTCATACTCAGGGATTAATAAGTGTGTCATGCCCCAGAGGCACACGGCTGCCTCCTCAGTCACCAACTCCTACCACCTGTCTGCTTCTAGAAGACTCTCTTCTATTCTGTTTGGAATCTGTTCTGCCTGCCCCATTTGGGATGCAGTCTGCTTGTGTGCCATTTCCCATATCATTATTATTCTGCTTTATTACTTGTTCTCGGCCTGCAGTGTTTGCACGTAGGGGTGTGTGTGTGTACGCACATGCACCTGATGTGCACATCTGTGTTGTACTGTGTGTTGTAGGTGTTAGCAGCTGAGGAGAAAGCACTTGTGCCTCTGGGGCCAGAACTTTAATTCCAGTTTAAAGAGATGAAGAAAGAAAAAAGATTTTTAGGGCCCATTGTACCTACCAGCACCCGTGTATGATCTAGTGTAAGAGAGCTGGGGGATGAGGGGTAGTGTAGTGCTGCTGCCTGCTGCTGTCCACAAACATGAAGAGTGTGTGTTGGGGGGGGAGTAGAGAGTATATGGTGTATGTGGGATGGGGTTTGGGGTGTGTGTGTGTCACATGTGTGGCGTGCGTGCATGTGTTTATATGTGTGAGTGTGTGTGTGTGTGTGTGTGTGTGTGTGGTGGGGTGTACATTGTGTGTGGTTTGTGCGTGTGTTTGTGTGGGGGGATGTATGTGTATGTGTGGTGGGGTGTACATTGTGTGTGATTTGTGTGCGTGTGGGGGTGTATGTGTGGTGTGTGGTGGGGTGTACATTGTATGTGGTTTGTGCGCGTGTTTGTGTGGGAGATGTATGTGTATGTGTGATTGTGTGGTGGGGTGTACATTGTATGTGGTTTGTGCGTGTGTTTGTGTGGGAGATGTATGTGTATGTGTGGGTGTGTGTGTGGTGGGGTGTACATTGTGTGTGGTTTGTGCATGTGTTTGTGTGGGGGGATGTATGTGTGGTTGTGTGTGGGGGATGCACATGTGTTCTTATTGTTGCTGATCTCCTGCCTCGTGTAACTGGTTAAAGATAATGACATGCTCAGCGCACTCTCATTGATGATATCTAAAACAGAAATATTTTCCATGGCTTACACCACGGGCTTGCTAACTAGGGGTACTAGGTCAAGTCCCTCCAGAACCCTGAGAAAGTTATTTCACCCTCCTGTACATCAGCCTTTCCCAGCTGTACAATTGGACAGAAGCAGGATCCCCTGTAAGCAAGATGCTATACTGTCCTCAGGTGAGCTATCCTCAGTAAAACAAATGATTGAAATTATAAAATTCCTTCCTCACTTTGACCAACACATCCTGTCTCTCTGGAGTTAAGGATTTGCATTCCCTTCCCATTTGGACAAGTGAATAGATTTAATATCTCGTCTGTACTGCTTCTTTAATTACCAGCCTTCTTGCTTGCCTCCACAGCTTGTGTGTGTGTGTGTGTGTGTGTGTGTGTCTCTCTCTCTCTGTCTGTCTAAAGGGACCCAGTCAGTCAGGAGCTGCTGTGGGAGGAGCGGAGCTGTAAGAAGCTGTGTGCTACTGAGCTGCACAGACTGAGAATGGATCTGTAGAGAAGGAGCACATTATCACAGAGGCAGGAGCTTACGAGCGAGACTGACTGAGAGAGTGCTGAAGGAACCCTACCCTATGCACTGCCTGGGCTACACAACAACTGGCAGCAACTTCTCAAGCCATTCTGCTTCCCACTTCTGAGGAATGAAATCGTTCCAGCTAGACCTCTTCCTCTTCTTCTTCTTCTTGTGCCCCCTGAGACAAGGTAGGACTAGCTGGTTGCTCACCTGCTGCCCTGCTTCTGAGGTGACTTGAAGATGCTCTAGTGGTCACTAACCTTACTTGGTGGTCCTGCTGGCGGACACTGGCACAGCAGACGTGATCCTGCAAGTTACTGATTTGTGAAACAATCTGGGAATAACAACACAGGTGGTCACTGCACTGAGCACCAAGGTGTTTCATTTGCGAAAGCAGAGGAGATAAGTTGGGGCTGCTTGCATATTTCTAGGGAGATCTGCTATTTGGCTGCCTGGGTTTTGACTGTGGGAGTTGATGGAGAATGTTTGTCTATGGTAGCAGTACCCAGTAAAGTTTACGCTCACCACCTTGATCCCATTGGTATAATACAGTGCTCCCTTGATTTGCTGAACAGCATACCTCTCAAGTGCTATGCATTACAAATAGGGCTCCACATTGCTCACCTAAATTAACCCTTGTTCCATGAAGATATACTGATATTTCACCCAATATTGGGGCTGTTTCTGGATGTACAAACCATTACAAATTTATTCAACTTTATACAGGCATTCTTGCAACATTAAACATATGACATCCGCTTTTGTTATTTATTTTTAAATTAACAGTGTAGCACATTCTGGTGGCCAGTTAATCTGCAGTTGATAGAGCTGACAGACTGAAAGGTATGCTGAACAGCTGAGGAACCCCATGCTTTGTCAAATTCAGGAACAGGTAGGTAGCTGCTCAACACTTGAGTAGGTGCCTGCTTAATTCTTTGCATTGTGTGGTGTAATTGTCCGCTGCTGTATCACAGCGGTTGGATCTGAATGTCTCTGTCAGAGCTGGTGGGCATCACCTGAGCCCTATGAGTTTCTGAACCAAGGACCAGGATCTGGACTTACTGATTTATTTTAATTAGTTGTTGCCAGTGCATCAAAGAATCTGCCAGGAGAGTAGCTTAGAGGCTTTTGTGAATTGTCACCTTCTTGGGGAACGGAAGGCAATCCAGAGGGAGCCCTGGTATCCTAGCTGCTGGCTTTTATGTTGTTATTTCTTTTGCATCTCTGTGCAGTGGTATGTCACCTGTGGGACACAGGTTTTTGCTAGAAGCAATAGAGAATGGATTCTCTCAGTCTGTTACTCTGGAGTGAGTGTGTGTGTGTGTTTTCTGGGGAATTGTTCCCCTTGCATGTCCGACTCACTTCCTAATTACAAAGACCGATTTCTTGTTAAGGATCTGTTGGGGGTCTCACTTTTATTAGTACTGTTGTCCCTCCCCTTAAAGCAGAATGACATGTTATGGTGCAAACTGTGCCCTGAACCTTTTAATCTATTTTAGATCACCCTCCTTCAGTGTCTTGTAAGGGTCCTCTCCTCTCTATTCAGAGCCTGCTTTAGCATTTAATTTGGGATTTGAAATAATTAAACGGCACGCTTTTACATCTACCCCCAGGTTTTCATCAGTATTCAGAGATCATTTTGAACATGCACTGTCCCATAAGGTCAGGAAGCAGTGTCTGTTACAAGCTACTTGACCTCACAAGAAAAGGGATAGGAGCATTCAAAACACCTGCACATACTGATGAATAGCTGGGAAAAACTGTTTCAAAGGGACCATCCCTTTAATTATTTTAGATCTCTATCAAATGCCAAAGCAGACTGTAAATGCGGACAAGCATCTGACAAGACAGGAGAAAATGAGACTTAAAAACAGAATAAACAGGTAGAGACACAAGATCATCTCCGTAATATGCACTGCTGCTTTAAGACAGCCAGCATTTGACAAACGAAAGCAAAAAAAGATCATCTTCACAGGGAATTCACAACAGCTGCGGAGAGTAGCTAGATAACTAGTTTATTTTTGTACTAAACAGGACACTGAATCTCAGGGTATCGAATGCATTTATCAATAAAACCAGCACTAGCATGAATGACTGCTAAAACGTGCACACTGCAGAAGTATGAAAATAAATTCGCCATCATATCTCTAATTCAGTGGCTAAAACCTCTTGGAATTATGTGGGGGTGCTTATTTGTTATAAATGGGGATTCTCACTGTTACAAAGCATTGAAAGGAATTCTGGCTTTACTGCAAAAAAAAAAATACTTTATATATAAGGAAACTAATTAAAAGTTTCTATACGAGGTGGAAAGATCACAGTTTGATTAAAATATAAATCTAAGAAAAAAACTCAAGCTTGCTTTACAGCAGGTGAACAAAAGTTGAAATTGCAAAAGAAACTGTTCAGATTAAACCGTGTACAATATATTTCTGAGCTACTTGGGAGACAGTGCTGCTGGTCTTTTTTCTTGGGGGTTGCAGTTTTAGACCTCTTTGAGAATATCACTTCAGTGGGCAGATGTGGAAAACAGTGAGGGCTGAGTGATATTGCCTCATGTGTTTATTTTCTTGTGAAATGCCAGTATTTAGTGAAAACTGTTGCTATTATGTTGAAAAAACTTGTCCCACTATGGATGTGCAAAACAAAATATTGCACAATACTGGCAATTTTCATATATATATATGTGTGTGTGTATGTATGTATATGTGTGTGTATGTATGTATATGTGTGTATATATATGTATATATGTATTAAAAATATATATATATATATATATATATATATATATATATATATATATAACAGGAAAGCAGTGATTGTCACCACAGTTTCATCCATGTGCAAAATGAGTGTAATCCTCAGGGTTCCCAGTGAGACCCATTGTGTAAAATGGGGGTCTGTGTGACGTTCTCATGTAAAAATAAAATTATCCAGCCTTAAAACTGAGTAAAAGACACTGTGTAATGGTTGTGACAGACATTTGAGGGCAAGAGAGAGAGGGGGGTATAAGAAGTGACCATTTCCTACGACAGATTTGACTAGACAGTTCCAGGAACACTTAACTGTGCACATCTTCAAGTGTCCCTTATTCATCCTCTCAGGGGATTTCACTCATCTTAAGCAGTCTCGCTGAATTGGAATCCTGAACGCAGGACAGCCTGCATACAGTAGCCAGAGTTGGTAGATCTTTTGTGTTTGTGAATTAACAAAGGAATTTGTTTTCTGTATCACAAATGGGGAGAAAAACGTGTCTGTGACATGGACTTGAAGCCTCAAGTGGGTTAGAAGAGACAGTTTATGTTTAAAAAGGGGGGGAGGGGTCAACTGTTACTTAATTATGTACACTTCACAAAATGGGAAGTAAAGAGGTCCAAGACATTCTGAAAGTTTAGATGTCAATTACACTGAGAAGATATTCCCTTGCAGCCCTAGCCAGCAACAATCCCAGTGCCCCCCACCCCCGCCCACAAATGACAAAGACTTGCTGTACAATAACAAAACTCTGGGACACCTAACCCAAATGAGTGACACTGTGTTAGAAACTGGCATCATTGCCTTACCTGGAAGACGTTCGAGTAACCGGTTCATTGTAGGAAAACTAAAAGCATTGTGTGGATGAGAACTAGATTGCACCTTTACGTGTTTGACATTATTTTATGCTTTGAAATTCCTGCACATCAGTGACAGAAGCATTTGTTTTAGGAGGGGGTGCTGGTCCAGTTAGGAACTTTCTTGAAAAGCTAAGAATGTGGACATCATTTAGGGGCTAAGTTCAGACCCCCTTTGATTTCCTTTCAACAACACTGCAGGGTAATCGAGGAGGATGAGCAGAAAGCAGCCGTATGTAATGACTTCTGCTCAGTAGTCACAGCCGTACGTAATTACTTCTGCTCAGTAGTCACAGCCGTATGTAATGACTACTTCTGCTCAGTATTCACAGCTGGAAGATAATAGTGGGCTTTTGCCAGAAAGAGGCATAAAGGCTGCTGCAGGGGGTACCAGAAATGGGGAAGGTTGCAGTTACAGGACAAAGAGTCAGAAAAGGACTCACCGCCCTGACAATAGATAAGGCTCCAAGGCCAGATAAGATGTGCCGGAGGGTGGTCAGGGAACTGGCACCAGAACTGGTAGAATCCTTGGCAGGGCTATTCAATAGCTCACCACATTCAGGGGTGGTTCCAAAAGACAGGAGAGTAGAGGATATAGTTCTGCTCCATAAGGGAGGGGAAAAGAAGCAACCACATAATTACAGGCCCATCAGTCTTATATCCATTGTATGTAAACGTCCTTCATTTCCCCCCCCCCCATACACATCTGGAAAGGAGCTATTACAAGCTCAGTATCTCTTTCCTGGTGAAACTTCTGAAATAAATACATAGAGACGTACATAGAGACGTACATACATACATACAGACAGACGTACAGATATACAGACAGACATAGATAATAAACTGATAGAAACACTAGTCAAGCAGGAACTAGTAGACTACTGGAAGAGAAATAGGCTACAGGATAGTACACTGCACAGGTTCATGGCAGGGAGGTCTTGGCAGACCAATCTGATAGCATGGTTTGATTAGGTAACTAGGGCAGTGGATTTACTCTACGTGTGACTTGAGAAAGACATTTGACTCGGTGACACACAGAAGGCTGCTGAAGAAGACTGAGCATTGGGGTACAGCGAAGGACCTCATTAGATTTGTGGAAAGTTGCTTGGTGGGAGCCAGCACAGGGTGAAGGTAAACAGAGTTAACTTGACGAGGAGGGAGGTCACAAGTTGGCTGCCACAGGGTCAGTCCTGGGACAGTCCTCTTAAAATGTTCATCAGTGACATAGAAGAGGGAATACGGAAGATGTGTCTCTTCACTGATGACACTGAGTTCCATGGCAGGGTAGACAGCGAAGAGAAGGTAAGGGAGATGCTGAGGGATCTGCAAAGGTTAGAGACATGGTACAAGGTTTGGCAGCTTAAATTCAATGCCAAAATGTGTAAGGTGATACACATAGGGAACAGGAACCCCAGGATAGACTATTGGATGGGAAGGGTTAAGTTGGGCACTACTTCTAAGGAAAGGGACCCGAAAGTCATCATCCGTGACTCCCTAAAACAATGTAGCCAATGCAACACGACCCACTGCAAGGCAGCCAGAATACTGGAGTGTATTGGGAGGGGTTTCGATATCAGGAGGTAACATTACCGCTCTATAGATCACTGGTGAAGCCCCATCTGGAATACTGTGTCCAGTTCGGGAGTCCCCACCTAAGGAAAGATAAAGACAGACTAGAGACAGGCAGCAAAGGGTAGACAAGATGATTTGGGGCCAACGGAGCAGATCTTACGCGGATGACCTTCCCAGTCCTGAAAGGTATAAACAAGGTATACTGGGAGGAACTACTTAGCAGGAATGGGGGGTCATTGTCATTGCCATTCTTTACTGATCGACTCAAAGGCCATTCCAATCCACTACATAAACGAGAAAAATACACATGTGTATGAAGTATAAAATCATACCAACCTACCGAGCACATCCTAGAAATAGTACGTACTATATACTGTAATAATAAACATTTTCAGAACATAGAGAATACTGGTTGGGCAACCATGTGCAGCCAGCATGGGCTGTCACGAGCGGTCCCGATTCCATTTAACCCTGAGAGTGACGCTCAAGAGGTCAGTTGGAATCTGAGCCTCGAGGTGGCAGCATAGGCTGGTTGCCCATGGTTTTGCCCAAACAGTATCATATATAGTGTATGGAGCAAGAGATGTAATGCTTTTAGTAAATTGCTAGACAGTGGTATAAGTTTAAAGTTCTTTCATTTACTACTGAAATTCATTGTGACAGGGAAAGCGTCATCCTCTTGTTTTTCTGCTCTTCAGTAAATGTTTGCCATTCACAGCAGTCCTCTGAAAAAAGCACTGTGGCTATCTCGTTGATTGCATTGAGATTTGAGTGTGATGGCCATGTGCTTGTTTTCAGGCGCAGTGAATGAACAGGTGAGCCCATGGTCATTTTTTAGCTCCTAGAATGTGGTTGTACCACAGAAGGGGACAACTGCGTTCCATGACCTTTGCACTGTAGTACAACAGTGTTCTGCTACGGATAGAATTCCATGCAGAACAGGCTTCCTTTATACACTATTATTTTTTTTTTGGTTTCTATAAAATTGTTCTTACTCATGATATATGCTTTTAAAAATGTTTCCCAAGTGTAGCACACTTCCTCTATCCTGCATACTAAGAATATTTCTGATAAACTCCTTTTACATACTTTCTGAACTCCCATAAATTTTTGCAAGTACTTTACCTGAGCCAGAATGGCAAGCTAAAAACAGGAGGACTTGAGTGGAAGCTGGTTGGGGGTTCAGGAGGAATGTGACAAAGGTTTATTTTACACAGAGAGTGGCTGATCCATGGAACAGCCAGCCTACCAGTAGAGGTTGTGGGGGAAGAAAAACACAAATGGTTTTGAGCATGGGTGGAACAGAGTAAAAAGCTAAAGACTGAGGTAGCAGACAAGGAGGGGGTCAAGGGGTGGGGCAAAACCTCCATGTAGACAATAGGGCTCAAGGTAAGATAGGGTATAACTGGGCAGACTGGCTGGGCAAAAAAAGTGTATTTTTCTGCCAACATTGTCTATGGTTCTATGTTTCTACATAAACACCTACAAAGGCATTTATAACCAACCCCCAACCCCTTTTATACAGCAGGTTTCTTGTGAAATCAAATGTTTTAAAACCATTATACCTAAAGCAATATTACAGTTTTTGGCCCCTTTTCTCCACTATGGCCCCCTTCCACCCACGCTTAGGTAACCTCTGAGCCCCAACTCTTACCTTCTCTGGTGCATACTGTGTTTCCACCTCCCCATATATTCCCCTCTGAGGTGGGGTTGGTGGGGGGCAGGGGGATGGCCAGGCTCCCCTCTCCTGAACAACTCGATTATCACAGACACAGAGACCAGGGTATACGTCAGAGGTCTGAGAGTGCCAGTGGCTTCCTTCTACACACTGGTGGGGTTTTATTCTCTTTCTCCCACCCCTCAGGGTCACACAACACTTAGGCATATGATGTGTGAGTGCACGCAATGCGTGGCAGTATGTGTCAATGCCAGCACGCATCCCTCCCTCCCGCAATGACGGCCCCAACAGCACCACCAGCTGTGGTCATTCCGGTGGGGGTATTGCAGTGGGAATGTGTCCCACCTATGAGGAGGAGGAGGAGGAGGAGAGCATCTTCTAGGCTGCTCAGTCCTTCTCCTCCTAGCAGGACTGACAGCATTGTGAGCGGTAGCCCTCCCACTGTGCCGATACACGGGCAGCAATATTACATGTAATGTTCCTTGGCATTTGTCTTCATCCCATGATCATTCACATTCCATATTAATAAGTACTTAGGGCTCAGTCCTTCAAAGGTCCACATGTGCAGAGGGCTGGGAAAAGTAGTGGAGTGCCCTCTATAACAAGGATACACACCACTGGGGCAACCTGCGGCATCCACAACAGGGGACGCATGCTCCCTCCACATCCAATCCCAGCCTATGCCTTGCTCCACAGCTGGGTGAGATGGGTGCAGATCGGGGAATGTGGGTTGGTAGGAAGCCAATCCTCAAAACAGACTCTGCAGTACTGAGGGCTGGCATAGGATGCTGCTGCTGCACCTGCCTAGGGGTAGCAGTAGTGGTTACGTGTGCCCTCCACCTTGCTAAACACAACAGTTGTGAGCCTGACTGGACCTCTTTCCTCCAGCCCCAGCCCTAAAGCCTCACCTGCTGGCTGGGGACTGGCCTTGGCCATTAATTTAATGAATTTTAACATTTGTACCAGCGTCCTGCAGGACTGGCATGTCCAGCCATGCACGGCAAACTACACTGGCTGGCATCCACTTGTGAACCAGCACAGGCTTCTGATGGGATGAATGTGGAACAAACCCACTTCAACCTCCCCTGCCCCAATGCACATCTTTGCAGCAGGGACCTCGGGGGCAGTGGTTGTGGATGCCATCAAGTGTGCCAGCACCCACAGCCGTGGGACACTGCACCCGCAGCTGTGGGACAATGCACCCCAGATATTTGCAAGTCTCACGTATGTGGAGAGCCTTTGAGTATCAGGCCCTTTATCCACTGTATGCTTTAAAAGCACCTGACTATTCAAAACCAACCACACAATCACTGTAGCTGTGACATCACTGTCTGTTACTGTGGTGAGCACTATGATGTCATACTCACACCAAGCGCACTGTAAAGGCAGAGAAGCTGGTAAAAGCCTAATTACACAGTCTCCATGGCTAAGTTGACCAGGATGACCGTAAGTAGTACTTCATTCATGCACGGACTGCTTCTAGCCAATCAGGATTTGAGGATTTCAGTGCCCATTTCATAAAAGTAGAATAACAGAAGAAAAGAAAAACAGTATCAGGACTTTAACTGGGATGCTGGGATTTGCCACTTATGAGATATGGGTCTTCTCACTCACTAGAGGAGAAAATATGTTTTCTGGCTGGCCGCGCTGGCACAGGGGCAGGTGCCGACCTGTGGCATGACGACCGGGTTGAGAACAGACCGGGATGCTGGAGGAGGCCAGCCAGGGAAAGGATTGAGCATCCAGCGACTGCTCTCCTTCTCTGGGGAGGGTGGCAGTGTTTGCGCTATGCAGACACCTAGTGGAGGCTGAGTGTACCGCATGCGCCAACGTTGACATGTTCAGGGGATGGGGATGGATGCTGGCTGTCATTGCATGTCCCTGCCCCTTTACACTGGGGAAGAAAATGCCACTGCCACTGCCTAGATAACGCCTACCTTGCCGCTCCGATTAGCTCCCAGGCCGACTTCCCCTACCTATCCCGATGCTTGCTGCACTTAAGGGGCCGGTGCCACATGCCCACCCTGGGGGGTAAGCCAGGGGGTATCAGGGAAGTTGCGGCTCATGGAGTGGAAACGACGAGGTCTGTGACCGGGCTGAGGTACCAGCGCTGGTGGCAGGAGCAAAGTTTAATAAATAAAAATATATATATATATGTTTTCCACAGCAAACCATTATTTGTTCTGTGTTAACTTTGTCACCTATTTTTTTAAATTATGCTTTGTCCACAACTGAGGTGGTGACCCCCACCCTCTTCCTGGATCTACACACCAACCCAAGTACTCCACAAGCATGCACCCACACAGCCCCTCCCCCATGGCAGTGCTCCCGCTATGCAGCATTAGTGTGAGGGACTGCATCTGGTTGTGGGGGGAGCAGCGGGTGGCAGCCACCATCATCCTGGCTATTCTCTTCTTTCTGTATTCCCAGGAATCATCAGCATTGCGCTGTCACTCTGAGCTCTGCCAGGCATACACAGTCTTGTCCCCATGTCCCTGACCCACTGGTGTATCAGTCTGCTCATATTCTATGGTCAGCCCCATGCAGGAAATAAGGATGTGTGCATCCTATCTTTCTAGACCCCCCACAGGGGTCACCATGGAAGCAGTTATTCAGCCTTTTGACTGCCTGGTATGCAGGGCGCTGGGCCAACTCTTGAACCCTAGTCACCCATTTAGTAGCCTGCAATGATACCACTGTTGATTCAGCCCCATCAATATTTTTTAATATTTTATTCTCCCCAACATGAAAACAGCTTCCTTACTCTGTCACCTGCCTCAACTCTCTTTATATCACTGATCGGTGGGCTACTGGCAACCTTATAGATTCACTGCCAGCCCCTGATGCACTTGTCCATATAGTTTCACCCCTGCAGCTGATCATCTTTGTTTATACCCAGTATTGAGGTGGGAGCTCCGGAGGATGGTGCTAGGCTGTTGAGATATAGACTTTATGTTGCCACCCCCCCCCCATGGGAACTGCTTTCCCCACTTGTCTCCCTGAAACTTCCCCTGGAATGACAGCAATTATCATGGTGGGGGTGTATCAGAATGTTGTGTAGTCACTTATGACATTGTACACTGCTCCCAGCCTGCCAAAGAAGGTGCTAATGCTTCTGGATGACTGCCACCCTCTCCCTGTGGTCCGACAGCATTGCTTCCTCAATGTTCCAAAGCTTCCTCCAACACTGTGGCAAGCTATCTGCAGTCTCGGAAAGTAAACATATCTGATCTGTTTAGCCCAGTTTTTACATTCAGATCATGCATTATCTGATCAGGATCCATGGATCACGCACGCGATCCAAAATATCCGGAACTAACCATTTAGTCCATCCCAGTTCTAAGAATAAAATGGGTTTACCTGAAACTGGGAATTTGGACCAGTCAAATGGGGTTTAAGGAGCCCCTGGCTCCATTAGAAAAAAAAAAGTCGGATTTAGACACAATTCAGTTTATATTTCCTATACTTTCAAATGTATAAATAAATAAATAATTTCCATAATTCTTTCCCATTTTTCTTTATTACTGAGAACAGTTGTTTGAAAGAGGATTACTGTCTTTCAGACCTTATATGCTCTTTCTGCTTACCTACAATTGACTTCATAATTACCTGTTTATGGCATCATAATTATCTCTACAGCAACAGACTATGGTGGCACAAACAGAACTGTGATGTCAGGTGTAGGCAAGCAGCCTGAACAGATAGGGCAGCAATCCTGTTTACATGCAAATGTCCTTAGCAATAAAGAAGTAAGGGTGAGAATTACAGAAAAATATGTAACTATAAGCTGATTTGTGTCTAAATATTAAATTTTTTTGAAGTTGTCACAATGGCATCAGGGTAGTTTTAATTTTACAGTTTCAATTGTGTAACCAGCACCTTTGAGCTGTAAACCAGTAACGCAGGCAAGCATTCAAACAGCTACACCATGTTGTCCAAATTAATGAAACAAAACAGCAGTATGATACTGGGAGAGAGCACGGCTCAATAGACTGACAGGAGGTTATGCAGCTTTTCACCTCAGGGTCACTGGTTTGAATCCGGCTCAGGTCTTTAGTGGCTGAAAGACATTACTTTCTGAAGGCAGTCTGGTGGCTGATGTTAAATGTCTTGTGCTGGGTTTCAGTCCTGTCTCTAGTGGGCAGGTGTGACCACGTTACAAAATCTCCACCAGAGTTGGCATTAATTGGCACCCTTGTTGGCAGTGTCAGAAGGGAGGCCAGTGATTGAATGGGCATGGTCTATGAGCCACATTCTTACTCACCAGATTTGAGTCCTCTGTGACGGGGTCAAGGCATGTTATCGAGGGCTGAGACAGGGCATTGTGTGGAAAAACATGCACTGTGCTCATGTACACTTCAGGGATGTATAATTATTGTCAGTAATCACACTTCTGTCTAGTGTGTTTTAAAGACACCTGGAGAACAAAACACTCAAGGCACGCTATTATTGACCTATAAACGGGTGACTAACAGACGATTAACATAACCCCAGGGCATGCCTTATTGCTTATAATTGCACTCTAACAGGTGGATAAATAGGGGGCTTCAGTTTCCAGTGATGTCCGTTACATAACAATACCGGTACATATTGTAGTAACATAGTCATTTATGGTTAGAAAGCACTCTAGGGTCATCAAGTCCGCCTCCCCTCTCCCTTCACCTTGCTTCATGAGATATTTCAGTCTGGCACCTTTCACAAGGACTGAAAGAATAGGTTGCATTTTAACATGAGTCTAAAGAATCCTGGATCCCTATTTAGAACCATTCCAACCCATGTAATTTTCTCCCATAATTGTACAGGCAAAAGGTTTTACTTCCTAGACAAATCGCACAGAAACATCAATGTGCCAACTCCTGAACAAAAAATACATGGCAAAAAATGTAACATTTTTCTTTCAAAAGATGCAACGTTTTATTCTTTTTTTTATTTTCTTATGTTGGACCCATTAAATACTTCCAGAATGTATAATTAGTATTCAATAAGACACGGTGGGGTGTGTAATTATTAATCAATAAGGCATGGCCTCAGGTTATGTTAATGGTCTGTTAATCACCCTCAGGTCAATAATCGTGTGCCTCGAGTGTGTTGTAAGGCACAAGGTGCTTGTGTCAGGTGCCTGTAAACACGCAGTAGATATGCAATTATTGACCATAATTACGCATCCCTGAAATGTATACAATTAGAGCAACTCGCTCTCCTGTGTTGCTCTGTTAGTTTTCGTCTGAATAGTCAAAAATGTCTGCTGATACTGTATCCGATATATTTGTGCTGTCTTGAAAACGCCACTCTTGTGTGTTTTAGGAGGTGGGTTCAGCTGGCCTTTAAGCGCTTCAATAAAGATTCAGTCAAACACAGAAAGATAGAAAGGATGAACAGACAAAGGCACCAAGTCTATTCAGTCTGCTCTGGGACCCTTCCTTAAAACTACTTCCCCATCTAGTAATTAAACATATGCTTAAGGAACACACTAAGGGATGATGTCCAAAGACTGGGTCATCATATGTTAATTGAACCCTAGGGGGTCATGAGGTACAAGGTGAAGGTAAGTGCCTTGTGCACCAAGAGGTTGCTTAACAATCATCTCCAGGAGGGGCCTAATGCTCATTAATAAACTACTGCAATCAAGGTTTAGACATGTATTTTTTTACTCCTCTCTACTGCTGGGCTGGCCCATATCACCGGTCTCCCCCCCTTCCCCCAACTCTGTCACTCACTGTCTCTGGGGCTTATGATCTATTACTGCTGTGCCTCAGCAAGTGGCAAAGCCTCTTGGGGTCCTCCAGCACAGGAGCAGTTCAGCACAGATATTGTGGTAGGTAGCCCGCACCATGGCGCAGGGCCTGCAGGAGAGTGCCACCTTGTACTGCTGTGGGCACGCAGTGTTTTCCATTTCCTTCCCCTCCCCCTCGGCACCTCATGAGCAAGCTGAGCGTGCTGACATCCAGCCAAGAAGCACGCACCCTCCCAGTGCCGCGCCAGTCTGCAACGCCACCTGTGGTCACCAAGATGGTGTTAGTGCAGGGGAGCAAGCGGACCTCCCTCCCTCCTCCCTCCCCCTCCCCAGAGAAGGGGAGTGTTCTCTTGGATGCTCAACCCCCCCCCACCTGTCCCAGTGACCTGGGCTTGCTTCCAAACCCGAGCTGCCAATATTGCAAGTAGCAGCGCTACTGCTGTGCCAGTGGACCGGCTTTTAAATTACATATTATCGGGGCCTGGTCACACCCCTATAGTAAGGGCCTGGTCACGCCCCTATAGTAAGGGCCTGGTCACACCCCTATAGTAAGGGATGATACAGCACTTCAATGTTAAATCGAAATTTTTGCACCTTAAGAACTTTGGCATTTTCTGATGCAATAGCCCAACATTTGGCATGCATGGACATTCTGCCAGTGTCGCAAGCTATGGAAAGTTTCGTGATGGCATCTCGTATGGTTTTTGAGATATAAAGTGGTGAGAAACAGTAGAAATTATGCTTTTTTCCCCCATAGGTTAACATGGGAGTTTTTGCCGTCATCTACAGCCCATACAGAATGAAACTTTTCTCTGAAATTTTTAAGGATGATGGGATGTGTGCCAAAGGTGTACCTTTGAATCGTTTTGTGTTTTTAAAAAAAAAAAAAAAAATACCATTTTTGAATTATAACGATTTTTGTGACAGCCACAAGACTGGCAGGTACAGTAAATGAAAACAGTTTTTGAACTGTAAGTAACCATTTACTGTTCGAATAGTAAATAACCATTTACCATTCGAACTTTACTGTTTGAATGGTAAATAACTATTTACACTAATAATAGTTCTCCGATCGCCATCCCCGGTAATAACAAATTCAAACACTGGGAGTCAAGTAGTATATAAGACTTTCCAACTATTAACATAAGCCTTCTAATATGCTGTCAGCTAGTCAGAATTCTCCAGTTCCAGACACTGGTTTGTTGACTGACAGCATTCTAAAAAGGATTATTTTAACCAATTAAACTCTTCCTGTACAGCAAAAGAATTTTCATTTTCACTATTAAAACATCATTTTTTTTGTTGAATAATACATTAAGGCCCTCCAGGGGTTGGGTTACCTACATGAATCTAACCCTAGAGGTTAAACATACTCAGCTACACCTCATAATTCAGGATTTTACTATGGTTAGATTAACAGATAATAACCCAACCCCTGGCTGTGCCTTAATGCTTAAATGTTTTAATATGTTTTAAATGGAATGTTTCTCTAGTTTAAAATTCTAATTATAGTACACAGTGAGCCCTTATTTTGAATGTAATCAATATATCCTCAAAAGCTGTTGTGCCACAGTTCAAAGGTCAAAAGTGTTGCTGTAGCATAATAGCTACGTCTCTACCATACTGCAACAACTTTTTCATTGTCTTCCTCGAGCCGCTGTACTATTCACGTGCCACAGCTGAGCAGTTTCAGTGTCCTGTCAGATTTTTCTGCTGCTGGTGCAGAGAGTACAGGGATCATGATGGCACCCCCAAGCGACTACTAGGCAAATGTTATAGGAGATTGAGAAAATGAGTGGACAATCCCCAAAAATGCAGCCAGTTTAAAAATTGTTGCAAATTATTTTGAGGAGTTAGATGGGACAATGCATGTTAGCAGTTCTGTTTGTCTTGAGAATGCTTACTGCAACGCAAATGAAATTTGTATTTTGCATTCGTAAAGCCTTTCACATGCAATCTGTCGGTGCTAATGTCAGATTGCTTACTCAAAGGGGGGGGGGGCCTTTGGCCGGTTATATTAGCATAATTCCCTTAATTATAGTAGAACAGATGAACTGTAGGGCTAGACCTAAGGACCCTGTAAATTAATTTAAAGGAGTGAGACCTGCCCCTCCATGCTGTAAAGACAGAATTTTAGTTGTGTAACATGCTCCTTGTCAGCATATAATGAAATGCATGATAAGCACTGGATCTTTACATTATATAATGATTTCTGATTGTATATTTATTTCAAGTATGTATAATGGCCTGGATGTAATGACAGAGTCCTGCAAAACATAATAAAAATTAAGTTAAAAAAAAAAAGAATGCTCACTCAAGTGAAACCTCCCGTTTTGTTTCCATTCACAAGAAGGGCTCACAATGTACTAAAAAATAACAGATATGTAAGTGTGAAAAAACAAGGCTGAGTTTCCATTTTGGAGATTCTATGACATCACAGACCTGTCGAGCTTTGCTGTCGAGGTCTATGTTGTCATAGAATCCACTCTATGGAAGCATAGCCTTTTCGTGCACACTTACCTATTCTTTCCATTGTTCTATATCTTTGGTGGTACATGAAGATTTCCAGCCATTACCATACCCTTTTTAGAATGCTGTCAGCCAATCAGAATATTCCATTCCCAGTCATTGTTTTATAATAGAAACTAAAGTTTGAATCACTGTTTCGACCATTAGATCTTCCTCAGGAATTACAGTGATTAAGACAAATGTAAGGATAGCTATTACTTATTTTTCTTTATAGATTTTCCTGAGAATGTACTGGTCAAAATATCAGGTCATACACCTTATTCTGTTTTCAACCTACATTTAATTAGCCCTTCTGGAAGGGAAATGTGGTTTATACAGTACCTTTCATGCATACTGTATCCCAAAGTGCTTAACAGAGCAGCACGTTAGATACAGGTAGTGCAGCGACTGTATTCAGTATGCATGCCTGGAACAGCCTTCTACCCGACGTAGTGAGGGTGAAAACAGTGGGGGTCTTCAAACATGCATGGCATAGGCATAGATGAATACTGGTAAACGAGCGGGGGGGAGGGTCACTGGATTGATTGGTCTAAAATTACAGTCAGTACAGAGACCAACTGAAGTTCATTACCATCTAAAAAAGTAAAACGTGTATCAATATGTACCAATAATAATCGTAGCAAAAGAAAATCTAACCTAATACAGAATTATTTAAAAACCTGCCTGTTAACATGATTATATAAGACACACAGTTCCCCAAAACACACATTAAGACATACAATATGAAACATAAATCATGTAATATTTTTTTTTTCATATATTGCAAAAGGCCCAAGTTTTGTGTTTTTAGCAGCTGCAACAGTCAAATATGACAAAATAGTGAAATGAGCAGAAAACTCATCTGTCATTTGCTTAAACCCCATGTTGGAGACCATTTCGGGTCTGCTGAGACAGAATAGGCAGGAAACATCTGGGCAGACTGAATGGGCCAAGAGGTCCTTTCCTGCCAACAAATTCTGTTTCTGTGCAGCAGCAATATTATATTAGAATCCATGGTATACTGAAGAGCTATTTGCCAGGACACGGGATAACTCTCTTACTCTTTTGAAAAGTTCCCTAGATCTCTAACTTTCACTTGGGCTGCAGCCAGCATAGATGGGGGGGGGGGTCTTGTTTCAACATGTCAGCTGCAGGCTGGCTCCTTAAGAATGTAGCTCTTCGCCAAGCAGCAGTGCAGTGCCGCAGCAATGCAGCGCCAGAACTGGGTTTAACCCAAGTTCCTGGAGAGCTTCACTTCTGTTCTGTTTGCAACCCACGTACTGACTGACATACACAGTCCTGTTTAATTTTTGTTCTTTCATTCTGAGAGCTGATCATATAATTGATGTATAAACCCGACAGTCAAGAGGCCCACGGAATGCAAGAACAAGCTACTGTCAGTGCAGCTCTGTGTTTGTCATGAATAACCAAAGTGGGCCTCTCATTTATTGTAAGATCCTTCCAATTCATTCAGCGTAAATGCTGGCTGACCCTTCATTCATTCAGCAGGAACACTGATGGGCTGTTCATTCCAATTGTTTGAAATGAGCTTGACCCACATAGAAATTAATAATGTAATGCATTCTCTTTATGGGCCACTTAACAGACCTGCATTCCAAAGGCTGCTGCTGGAGCGGCAAAAAGATCCATATAGATGCCTTCCCGCCTAACCCCTCCCTCCTGAACCAACCCTTCCACCTGAAATCTCCTACCTGAGCCAGCCTTCTCATCCGAACCTGCCATCCCACTTGACCCTTCCCACCTGATCCAGCCTTCCCACCTGAACCTACCCTCCCACCTGACCCTTCACTCCAGAACCAGCCCTTCCACCTGAACCCTCACAGCTGAACCTGCCCTCCCACCATGAACCTGCCCTCCCACCTAAGCCAGCTTTATCACCTGAACCTGCCCTCCCACCTGACCTCCCCCACCTGAGCCAGCCTTCCCACCTGAACCTACCCCCCAGCTGAACAAGCCCTCCTGAGCCAGCCCTTCCACCTGAACCCTCACAGCTGAACCTGCCCTCTCACCTGAACCTGCCCTCCCACCTGACCTCTCCCACCTGAGCCAGCCCTCCCACCTGACCCTTCCCACCTGATCCAGCCTTCCCACTTGAACCTACCCTCCCACCTGACCTTTCACTCCAGAACCAGCCCTTCCACCTGAACCTGCCCTCCCACCTGAACCTGCCCTCCCACCTGACCCTTCCCTCCAGAACCAGCCCTTCCACCTGAACCCTCACAGCTGAACCTGCCCTCCCACCTGAACCTGTCCTCCCACCTGACCCTCCCACCTGAGCCAGCCTTTCCACCTGAACCTGCCCTCATACCTGACCTCCCCCACCTGAGCCAGCCTTCCCACCTGAACCTACCCCCACCTGAACCAGCCCTCCTGAGCCAGCCCTTCCACCTGAACCCTCACAGTTGAACCTGCCCTCTCACCTGAACCTGCTCTCCCACCTGAGCCAGCCTTCCTACCTGAATCTGCCCTCCCCCACCTGAACCAGCCTTCCCACCTGAACCTGCCCTCCCACCTGAACCAGCCCGTCCACCTGAACCCTCACAGCTAAACCTGCCCTCCCACTTGACTTTTGCCACATGAACCAGCTCTTCTAACTGAACTGTCCCACCTGACCCAGTCCTACACCTGAACCAGTCCCAGTGCTCCCACCTGACCTTTCCCTCATTCTAGCCACACCCTAGCAATATTTACTTATTTGTAATCAATACTAGCTCCCTGACCCACCTCCCTTTCAACTTTTGGTGGTGTCTGCATGTACAAAAGGGCAACCCTTACACCTGTGGCTACCATCCCCTTACCTGCTGTATTAGTGCTTGCCCTCAGCTGTTGCCATGAACATTCTTGCACTATATGCAAGCAGTAACCCATTCCAGAGCATAAATCTCTTCAGCATTAATGCACAACCCTGGTGAATTAGAAGGCATGAGGCCAATGGCCCACTGACTTTCAGTGCTCCTGGGAAGTACATTAATTCACAAGAAACCCATGCCATGCAGTGGGTTATTGCACTAATAATATGGACATTTCTTTAACTGAAGAAAGTTTTATTTTCATGTAGTTAGGCTGTTACTAGGTAGAACACCTGCATTTGGTAACAAAGTCTAAGTGCCTTTGAATGCACCCGTGAAGCGCATTAATTCTGAAAAAATTTGTGCTCGGTCATCAGTTATTGGTCTTACAAAATGGAAAACATTTTTATTTTAATTAAAAAATGTTTTATTTTTATGTAGTTAAGCTGGTGCTAGGTTGCTTAAGTTAGGTTATTTATTTATTTATTGAAATGTTTCACCAGGAGGGCACACAGAACAACAAGTTGTTCGTCTCCCGGTGTGACCTGGGGGGAAGGGTTACATAGGGTTGTGAAGGATGATCAGTTACAATAGTATGTGGGTAGTACAAACAATACAGCATTGTAAGACTGTGCAGCAGTTGAAACACAAGGTATTGTACAATAAACAGTAGAGGAACATTGGGCAAATTACAATGTATGTCCAAAATCATAACAAAGGAACATATGAACGTACAAAACCAATAGAACCATTTATAGTGCATGAGTGTACCAGGAGCAGGCTTGAGGTAGTACGCAAGTGCTGTTGGAGTTAAAAGGATGGGGTTAGGTTGTGCATACTGGTGACCCAGAAGGGCAGGTGGGGAAGAGGGGGAGGCAAGAACTGAATATGAAGAGAATCGGTAGCCATTTTCTGATTTCCCCCTTCAGGATGTTGAGAACCCTGCTGGGGGGGGGTCATGGTAGGAAGGCAGAAACTGGGGACAGGTATTAAGGTGGGTTAAAGCAGGAACAGCTGAGGGAAAGGTAATTGTGTAGGGCAGAGGTAAGTGAGTAGTTGGAGGAGGAGAAGTGTATTTCGGGGGGAGGGAATTCCAGATTTTAGGGAAACATTGGGCGAAACCAATCTGACCGATGAGGGTGGAGCGGCGAGGGACCATCAAGGTGTGGGCATAATTTAATCTGAGAGAGTGGGTGGGGGGAGTTGGAGTGGACAGAGACGATGAGAGATAGGAGGGGAGCCCCCTGAACCAGAATTTGGAGGTTAGTTTGGCACAGTGAGAGATGTGTCTGTGAGATAGTGGAAGGAAGGTTAGAGAGTGATAGAGTTCACATTGGTGGGAGCGGGAAAGGGAGTCGATAGCAAAGCGGCAGAAGGAGTTAAAGAGAGTGCCCAACTTGGTCAGAGAAGATTTGGGAGCAGCATCGTAAACTAACATAGGTTACTGGCAAACTGTGGGTTTCCTTGGGAATTAACGCATGGTCAGTTGATGTGTATAGACCAATTAGGTTTCTCCGTTTTCTCACTTTCTTAAGGGACACCATTCCTGCTATTTAAAGAAAAAAAACAAAGAGGAGAAACCTGAGGTTCCCTTATCTTAACGGGAGTCCCTCCATTGGGGACCTAAAATTTTAAATGTAGCCCCCCGTGGAAGGGAGGGAATTTAATTTGCCCCGCATAGGCTAGCCACCCAATCCCTTCCTCTTCCTGATCACTGACTCTGCCCCATGCTATGACATTTTGTGATGGATTAATAGGGAGCACGTGGACGCATACTCCTTACAAGTCTATGAAGCATATTTTTAAAAGCTTATTTTATGAACATAATCAGACTTTTGGTCATGATCAAAGAGAGGGTTCAACTAACAAGACTTTTGTTAGTTGTCCCTGTTTTTGATTTGCACCAAAAGTTGGAATATATTCAAAAAACTGAGCTTTTCTCATCCATGCCTTTATGCTCCTCTGGCAGGCTGGCAGGCTAGGTGGCTATATCTGCCCATCCTTTCCAGCACCTTGGCTGTCCCTAGTTTTCTGATGCCTCGGTCCTCTGAGCCCCTTGGCGAGCCATCGACACCAGCTGGAGGGGCTTCATTAAGCCAAAATCCCCATATTTTTTTCCATCGATTTTTCTCCCCTTATTCCCCAGAGCCCCAGACAAGGTCAGGCATGCACATGGAGGTGCACTCACATTCTTTGGCCAGAGAAGACTCCACTCCTCCCACCCCTGGCCAAGCACCTAGGCCTCCTCCAACTCCCACCACCCCATGCCTCCACGCAGTGGTGATGAAAGGCTGTGAGAAACAACCTTCCAATCCAAGAGAGGAGAGCTGCCTGGTGGCTGCTCGATCCTCACCCAGCCCGGTCTCCATGACCCAAGTGCTCATCACCAAACACAGGTGTAGCAGGAGGTAAGACTCAATGCCTGAGCCTTCCATGCCACTGAGCTGGCCCCAAAAACTAAGCTTTAAAAAAGCTGCTCTATAGGCTTGTATGGAACGTGCCACCCCACTCTCCAGTTAATATATCAAAAACCGTTAGAGCACAGGGGCGGAGTCAGTGATCAGGAAGTGGAAGGGACCAGATGGCTAGTTCCTTGGGAGAAAATTATGATCCTTTCCCTTTCATAGGGGGCCACATTTAAAAATGTAAAATATCAATGGCAGTACTCCTGTGCAAGTAGGGGAGCCTCAGGTTTCTCCTTTTGAACACCGAGAAAGGTGCTCTGTAAACCCCAGTTTATTATAGAGCAGGCGACACCTCTAGGGTAACTTTGAAAAACATAATATATGGACACAGTTCAGCATATTTTTCACATGAGTTCTGTATTTCTTCTCCCTTTCATTTATTACTGAGGTCATATGGATGAAACACTACTTTTTTCCCCTTGAGAGTTCCTGGACTGCTATTGCAATCACCTACCTGATGTCATAACGCTCTGCTTGGGACGTAACTGGTATTCCCATAGCAACAAACTGTGAAGTCACAACACAGGATGATGATTTCAAGTGGGGGGAATAAGCTGTAGGGGGCAGCAGATGAACATCAAAGGTCCTGTTTTCATTGCCATTTACTTTAGTAAAACAGAAGGCAGAGGAGAAATCTATAGACGATCTAGAGGATATACAATAGTCTGACTTAAAATAAAGTGAAAAGGTAATATTAAATGCACACTGAAAACAGAAATTAGCATTAGCATTAATGTTTCAACACGAATATAAACCTTTGAGTGAGTGGGCAGGGCCGTAATCATGAGTGGGTAAGCCATGAGTCAGTTGTAAAAGTCCTGCTCCATCACAAGTAATGATCAATGTCATTTTCTGAGTCAGGCCATTGTGTGTCCAATTTATACAATGTATTTTTAAATTGTATTACTTTCATATTATTTTTTTATGGAGATTTATCTATTGTTGTATTTATGTATTTTGCTACCTTGTATCTTGTGTACTATTGTAACCTTTTATTATTTGTCAGACTGTCTAATGTTCTATGCATTGTTATTTATGTTTAACTGCATGCCACTGTATGTGGCCCAGGTAGTGCCTGAAAAAGGTGCCTGAGATCGGCACACCTACCCGGTTACCAAAGTCATAAATAAAAAAAAAAATTGTTGTTTGATATCACTGCTGTGTTTTGAGTGCAAATGAGACCACTTCATTTGGCACAGAGCAAGCTGGTCTTCCATTGGTTAATAGCTCCTTTGTAACCAACACGAGGTAAAATAAATGCTGATGATGCACCTAACATTGAAATAAATGATTTATTTTTATTTAGAATGCTTCAGTGTCTAAATTAAATTCTCAGCAAATCTGGACTATCACCTACATTGCATTAATAGGGGATACACGATGGCCTGCCTCAGAATACACCACTTATATCCAGGTAGCATGTTAAGATAGTGAACCAGATTGAGTGACTCGAATATGAGCGATTCAATTTGGGCGTCTACAGGAGCAATGACAGTGAGTATATAGCGAGAGCTGGGGAATAGTGACAGAGGAGGGAAAGAATAGCAACTGGTAATGACGGGTTTTGCAGGAAGTGACGGGTTTTGCAGGAGTGCAACCTGCTGCTGCTGAGCTGGCTGCTTGTCATGGCAGGTAGAGATGCTGACTATGGAGATGATGGTCCTGGGTTCGGCACTGCCTACAGATTTTGTACTTTTACCGGTGTTGGAGGTTTTTCTACTTGTTGCCATTTGTCTGGTTCTGGGTAACACAGTAGTCTCCTATCCCCTAGTATCCACCCCTCCGGGAGTTGGTTATTTAAGTGTGGGGGGCAAAGCCCCCTCACATTAAACATTAATTTTACTGTGTGCCAAATTTGTGTTTACTCTGGTGTGTGTTATGCTGATTAGGTATTCGGCAAGATGTACTCGCTTTTTTGCGAGTCGCGGTAACATTTTCATTATTATGATGTGGAACCTATATCCATGTATCATGGGTCAAGAGGATAACTCACGAGTGGCAAAGCCAAGAGTGAGCTACGAAAATCTTGTCCCCTCACAAGTGGAGATAAACTGTGTATTTTGTGTATAATTGTGTATTTTAAGGCAAGCCACTGTGTATTTGCTTTATACAACATCAGTTTAAAATGTATGAGTTTTTAAATATGCATTTTGTGTGAAGACTTTGCTGTTTTTCTGTGATTTGAAACTGCTGACTTCAGTGCTGCGCAGGCCTACTGTGATGTCATCAGCACTGTGCTGGCTGCTCTCTGATTGGCTCTGTTCTGTGCAAATGTCAGGGGACGTGATTGTGATGTATCTAACCTCTAGATATATGTTTATCTGGATGTTAGATTGGTTGGGAGGCAGTCTAGAGTAGTGATTAAGAACACTGAGCTGCAAACCTGGAGATCTTGATTTGAATCCCGCAGCCTCCACTTGCATACGATGTGACCACAAGCAAGTCATTAAACTTCCCTGGGCTTCAAGTACGCACCTGGAAGCAGGCCTCAGCTTAGTCTGCTTTTCCTTGCCAAATTGTAGCGCACCTTTCCTGGCCAAATATTGTGAAAAAAAAACAAACTGTGGAACAGATGCTGTATAAATCGAATACACAATGTCTTGACTCAAACTACACAATGCATCTCCACTTGTGAGGGGACAAGACTTTCATAACTCACTCATGGCTTTGCCACTCATGAGTTATGGTGTTGCCTTCTTGTACTTGGAGATAAATTACATATTTATTTATTTATTTATTTTATTTTATTTAAACAGCAGTTTGGAAAACCTTTGAGCCATAGGCTCATTTACAAAGGTACCTTGTCACAGTAAGACAAACCAAAATACACAGTATAGCAGTACAACACATAAGTATAACAGTAAATTAAGACATAGATACAAACAAGCTGGTACAGGTAGGATGGATGCAAACAATACCAGAGTTATGAAGTCCTTAGCAGCTTAGTAATAAGCTTTGTCATAGGTATTGAGTACTGCTTTGACTAGCGGCAGTTACAGCATCGGGTGTTAATAAGGTGGTTATGTAAGGAAGTTTTGAAGCACGATATAGTTGGAGCTTGGAGATGGAGGGGGCAGTGTGTTGACCAGGAGGGGCCCTAAAGCTGAAGGCTCTTTGGCCGTGAGAGGTCCTAGCTCTAGGGTAACAAGAGAGGTTTTCCCAGAGGTCCAGTATGAACTAGTGGGACAAAGCGGATGGTGGTGGTCAATCCTGGTGGGGAAAGCCCAAGGAGGGTCTTTTGTAAGGGTACAGGTAAGATATTTGAGGCGCTCACGAGATCAAGTACCAGTGCTTTAGCATACAGTAGACAGGTGTGTCATCCTAGGTGCTCCAGTAATTAACTGCAGGCCTTATTCAGAGTAGTGCACTTTATGGAGTGCGGTCTGATCAGCAGCACCTACACCGGCAGTCCATAGTCCACTAGGGACAGGATAGAGGAGGTGACTGTGAGTCGAAGAGCTCCGGGGAGGCAGTGTTTATACCGATGTAAGATGCCCAATCGGATATTAGTGGCAGTGGCTAGGGCAGCGATGTGTCCATGGAAGGAGAGGGAGGGATCAAATGGATCCCTAGGTATTTATAGGAGCAAACTTGTTCGAGTGGGAATGAGGACCCAGAGTGAATGAGGAGTTTGAAGTTGCAGGACTTGTTTTGGGGATGAGTGAAGAACATGGTTTTGTTTTTAAGATTTATCACCAATCTATGTTCCTTGAACCAGCCCTCGGCTTCAGTGAAGGACTTCTGTGAGTCCTGGAGGGCAATAGGGTTCTGATTTGAGGCAAAGATGACTGCATCATCAGCGTACAATAGAATGTTCCCGAGCAAGAGCGTGGAAGGGTTTAAGGTAAAGGAGAATAGTAAGGGGCCCAGAATGGAGCCCTGGGGAACCCCAGAAAAGATGGGACAGATGTCTGAGTAGGTCCCATTAATTTTTACACACTGTGAGCGGTCAGACAGATAACTGGTGCACCAGGAGATAGGCCTAGCAGTAAAACCAGAGAGACTAAGGGCATCAAGAAGGAGGGGGTTGGAGACAGTGTCGAAAGCTTTCGAGAGGTCAATGAAGACAGCACCAGCCAGAGAACCAGTGTCTAAGGAAGAGTGGAGAAAGTTGAGAGAACTCTAGGAGGGCTGTGTTGGTACTGTGGCCACTCGGAAACCATGCTGCTCAGGACAAAGGACATTGTAGGTGGAGAGGTAGTCAGAGATTTGAGAGGCCACCACTTTTTCCAAGGCCTTGGAGAGAGGAGAGAGAATGGAGATCGGTTGATAGTTTCAGCCACAGTCCTATCACCACCTTTAAAGATAGGGGTGACAGTGGCAACTTTCCAGGCAGTTGGAACCTTCCCCAGGCAAGAGAGTGGTTGATGAGGCATGTGATCGGGTAAAGACTGTGTCTAAGACCAGCCGTGGGATACACGGATCCAGGGTGTCACTGCCTGTACTATTACTCTTGAGGGTAGTGATAAGAGTGCGCCTAAGTTCTTGGGCAGAAACACGAGGAGGAGAAAATAAGGGCGAGAAAGATTTATGGCAGGTGCTGGGGAGGAGGGTCAAAAAATTTGTAGGAGGATAGGGCTAAAGTCAGTGAATGAGGTGTTGAGGTGGTTGGCTATGAGGGCGGGTCTGAGGAGATCACATCATTAATGTTGATCTGGGTGGGTGGGGGAGGTGCAGTCCCATTTAACTGTTTAATGTTATCCCAGAAGGTTCTGGGATTCCCCATGAGGCAGTGAGTGAGACCGATAGTGCTCAGACTTGGCCTTTCTGATGGTCGAAAGTGCACTTGTTTGGCGGCACATATAACCGCCTGTCATTGGGCCGGCCAGTCTCAATGGCACGATGCCATAGGTTGTCCCTATGTTTGAGCTGGTGGATCAAAGCTGGGGTAACCAGGGGCATTCTTCCTTTTTAGAATGGCGGGTCAACACTGGGGCAAAGATATCACAGGCATTATTAAAAGTTTGGGTAAAGAAGGAGAGCTGTGTCAATGTCAGGAGTTGCCTGTATAGGAGACCAGTCAATTTGGGACAGAAGTTCCTTAAGTTTTATCAGCACACCAGGTATTAGACGCTGGCATGTGGACTGTGCTGTGGGTTTGGGGACTGAGGTTGACCAGTGGAATAGAATGGGGAGTGATCGCTGAGAGAGTCTGGGAGGACTTGTACTTTGGGGATCCGATTAGGGCGGTTGGTGAGTACCACATCAAGCAGGGTACTGGAGCCTCTTGGGGTTAGTCCTGGTAGGATGGGTAACTAGTTGCGTAGGTCTATTGCAGAAAAGGAGTCTCGGGTAGAGGAGGAGGAGGGGCTGAGCCAGTTGACATTTAAGTCACCCACCAGAATTTGATCAGCGGAAGGAGGTAGAGAGGTAAGGTATTCTGTAAGAGAGGCAATGGCCTGCGTTTGGTCCCTGTGGGGCACGTATGCAGTAGTCAGATAAAGGGGTCCCTTTAAAGGGTCAGGTGTTAGTTTCAGTGTAAGCACCTGGGCCCTAGAGTCAAGGATGGGAGTGGGCAGGGCTAGTACGGGGAGAGATTCCTTGACATAAATAGCGCACTCGCCCTCCCAACATGGTCGGACCGAAAAGGGTGAAACCAGGAAGGAGACTAGGGTCAGGAGGATTTTGACAGCCAAGTCTCAACCAGGGTGATGACATCAGGGTTAATTGATGTGACCAGGCATTGTAGTGAGTCAAACTTTTTTAGGAGGCTACAGATATTCATGGAGACCATGCATAGGCCTGTGGTGCGAGTTGGGGAGCTCCTGGGAACCGGGCCAGGGTTTGGATGAATGTTCCCTGACAGGAGTAGTAGCATGACTAACACCCTGGCTGGGAGATGGTGAGAGTTTTCCTACAATTGACATGAGAGGGGAGGGAGGCTAAGGAGCAGGGGTGGGCAGGGAGGTACAGGAGGAAAGCAAGAATAAGAAGACACCCAGATGTGCCTGAGGTGAAGAGAAAGCTGGGGGAGGGCAGGGGATGGGGAACACAGAGGTCCCAAGGGACAGGAGAGGAGGTTCAGGAGCAAGGAGGGAGGGTGCCAGGGCACAGTGTGGACTAGCAATGGGTAAATGGGTAAGTGCACTGCTAGTGGGGATAGGCACAGGCAGAGCGTGAGGCAGGGCCAATACATTGTGGTGAGCAAGATCCCAGGGAAGTAGTGCTGTACAGCTAGGAGTAGGAAGTAGTGAGGGAGCATAGGTCCCTCTAGTGGCCAGCAGGTATAACCTGCAAATGGGAAAGTGGGGAGATAGGTTCTGGGCAACAGGACGTGATGTCACCGGATGTGATGTCACAGGGTGGATCCTTAAATTGACAGCCGCCCCTGGGTGGAGGGGTGGTTGGGGCGGTGGGGCAACGGCGCAGCGGGGTGGTAGGGCAGATGGCTGCGCCATTGGGCTAGCACCCTCTGCAGGCGCTCAGACGAAGAGAAGAGGCCTTTACCGAAAGTTATCAGGCTGGAGATTTGGCTTCCTCAGCTACTCAGGTGAGCTGCTTGTTGCTTCAGTTGCTTGATTGTCCCGAGTGCCTAGCTTGGGGGGCTGCCTATGTAGTGGAGAAAACAAAGCCTCTCATTACTATGCAGCGGGAGAATATGTTGTGACTTACACAAAGGAGCTCCACTCTAAGCAAACAGGGCTATTCCAAAATGAGGTCACACTAGGACCCAGCTAACCTAATGCCTTCAGTAACAAGCACAATTAGCTCAATACCACCATATTAAACAAGTCTGATCTGTATTAGCTGCTTGGTATATCTGGCTTTAAGATGAAATCAGCAATTAGCTCCAAATACCACCATAGTAAACAAGTCTGATCTATATTAGCTGTTTTTCCAGTCAGGCCACTGTGTATTTACTATTTAGCAGGGAAAATTTGTCACCACTGGAGTTGTACAAATGTGAAATACAGTGTTAGCCATCCTACTTATTACGTTTTACCACAGAAAAGTTTACCAAATTAGGGTACTCCAATACTACATTTCCCCTTATGGCAATATTATTCAAAGTACAGCGTTAGTGGAAGTGTACATTATTGTGCTGACTAAACATACTAACATAACATTTCAACTTACGTGGTACCTTGACTGATACTGTGGTAAGGAGAAAGTGCCGTATTGCCGTGACTTAATGTTGTAAACTTTTCTATAGTAAAATGGAAGATTAGGATGCCCAGCCCTGTACAAGATGTTTTTTGTCGACATATTCTGTTTCCCAAAGCTTTCTCAGTGGCACCAGAAACTCTATAAAGTCTTTTGCATCTGAGTATCCTTCAGAACTCAACCTTGTGTATCCTTTGTGTAACACTCGTCGTAACCAAGCATCCTTTGTAATCTGTTGTACCAAGGTGGGACTCCACAAAAATAAGATACAGACTGTCCTGAGGTCTTCATGCCATCTGATTCAGACAGTTTCAGACTGTTTGATTCAGATTTCAAATGCATGAATAAAGATGAGAGCATCTGGGTGGAGATTCCATTACTTCGGTCCACACAGGATATGCCATTCAGAAATCTGCTGCCTGCCTCTTCTGTTCTTAAACACTACCGCTGAATTAGGTTGAACTGCTGTTTTGTAACACTGTAGGAGGTTAGGAAGGGAATGTTTTTTAAATGGTTAAAACTGCCCAAGGCTTTTTTTCTTCCTCCTTCACTAAGACGCGATTTTGGTGTCAATCAAGCCAGTCAAGTAATTTATCCCAGGAAAACATTGTGGTGCTGCTGTTGGTTCAGAAGGTAGAGTTTTTGCCGTTGGCCATGTTAGTCCCATGCTTTAAATCCTGCTCTGCAAAACTGGTTACACATCATCTCTTGAAGGCTGAGGGACTGCAGGGTTTTCATAACATAATAAGGAGAAGAAATAATGGTACTGGCCCAGTTGGTACTGCATCAAATTTGGCTTTGCACTGCAATCTAATAGACCAAAATGTTCTTGCACTATAGTCACTGTAGCAAGGCAGAGCTTTCTCTGTACTAGATGGTGCATGGTCTTTCCCTGCTGCCTGGGACACTGTATTCCTTTTAACTGTTGTGTGCAATAAAAAACAATGGAAAAGTGCTGAAGTCCTCCCAGCAGTAGGTGGCACAACAGCATTTGATTGCAAACTGCTGCTACCAACCCTAAAATCTCCAGGGCACTCTGATTTACAGGGATTTGTATTTTATAGGGAACTTGAGTGCTCTACAGCAAAAATGTTACCATAGACTTTTACTGTTCATACTGAAACAGAGCCTGCACATTGTGCCTGTAGGTACGAAATCCTGGCCCAGAGTTTCAGGTTAACACAGAAACATAGAATGTTTTGGCAGAAAAGGACTGGTAGGCTCATCTAGTCTGCCCTGCTTGCCCTGACTATCACTATACCCTGGACTCTATTTGGTCACAGGTGTACCTCCCTCCTCCCTTACCTCTGTTTATAAGACCCATGTGCCTGTCCCACTAATGTTTGAAGAGCCCCACTGTCTTCGCTCCTGCCATCTCTGCTGGCAACCTGTTTCAAGCATCCACCAGTGTATGCACATAAAATGTGCAGAGAAAACCTGCCGGTTCTCTAAGGGTCATAATTATGAAAAGATAGAGGGACTATTATTGTGGAAGTCCTTCTTTCCTTCATAGTGTAGAATTTGCTTTTTCATTTATCTATCCAGTTTTTCAATAACAAGTCAAAATGCAGGCACAAAACATAAATATACTCTTAGAAACTGAGGGACAAAGAAACTAAGGTTGATACTGCCCTCTTGAAGTCATGGTAAGAGGAAATAAACATGGAGTAAGGGCCCTGCTTTGAGACCCTCAGAGACCACCCCTCAAATTCCTCAAAAATATTTTGCTGTCTCTGAGACCCTGTGAGAGCCGGCCCACTTTAAGCCCTGTCCAGCACCCCTTCTGTGAAGAAGTAATTCCTCACATCCCTCTTAAGCTTCCCCCTCAAGCTTCATAGAATTCCCCAGTGTTCTGGTGTTTCTCCTCCTGTGAGAGAGACTTCCCTCTTGCACCTTGTTCACCCCTCCCGTGAGGTACTTATAGGTCTCAATCATGTCCCCTTTCACTCTCCTCTCCTCCAGGGAGTACAGGCTGAGCTCTACAGCCTCTCCTTAAATGGTTTCTTGTGCAACCCCTGCACCATTTTGGTAGCCCTCCTCTGGACTGCTTCCACCCTGTCAACGGCCTTGCAGAGGTGCGGCCTCCAGAACTTGACTCTGTTCTCCAGGTGGGTTCTCACAAGTGAGTGATACAGAGGTAACCCCACTTCCCTTCTGCTGCTAGAAATCCCCTCCCTATGCAGCCAGCGTCCCCCTCACCTTGCCTACTGCCTTGTCGCACTGCCCTGCCATCTTGAGATCATCGGATATGATCACCCCAAGATCCCTCTATCGCATGGTAAATAGAAGTACTCCCCCCCATCTTATACATAGCTTCAGGTTACCCTGCTCTAGGTGCATGACTGTGCACTTTTTGGCATTGAAACCCCAGCTGCCACTCCCTAGATCTCTCCTCTGGTTTCCCCAGATCCCTTTGCATTTTCTCCACCCCCTCTTGGGTTAGTATGGTACTAACATGAATACTGCCATGTGAACTGTGCACAGAATGGCCAAGCAGGGTGGGGGCCCTATTTACAGCTGTGTCTCATACGGTGCTCAGTGTATTGCACAATCATGCTAAGGACAGCACAGTGCTCATGCAAATGAGGGAAACCTCATGCATACAAGGTGCAATGGTATATTGAGAGGATTTGGGAAGTGTGAAAGATTGCTGGGGCAGTGCTACATAATGCTTTCAAAACCTTACCCTAATGCACACAGTGGTGCATGACTCCTCACCCCCTCTGCCAGTATTGTTAGTAGCGACACACTCAACCTCCCACCCCAATCCCTGTTAAGTAAATTAAGAACTCCCAGGTAGTCCCATGGACCCCCACCCATTCCCAAGTAAATTACCTTTTCCTAGGTAGTCCAGTGGTACCCCCCCACCTGTTCCCCAAGTATAATATCAAATTCCTTGGTAGTCTAGTGGTACCATCCTCTTGCCCAGTCCCATTCATAAGATTTGTAAACCCTCCACCCCTTCTAAGGCCACCCACTTAGCACCCTCCACCTTCTCTGCCCCTTGTCTTCCCCAACTCACCCATCAATAGCCATTCAGGTCCACACAGCAGTGCTGGAGATGGCGACAGACACAGACCCTCTACTCACCACTTTGTGTGGGCACCACTGGAATGACAGTGAGTGGGCATGCATGTGCTGTAGAAACAGGCATGACATGTCAGGCTTTTTGGCCATTCGAGGTGTTACTGCTTGATCTATGTATTGCACCTTTTGTAAGTAAATAAATATTTTTTGCTTATACTTATGTAGCTGAATTATCTGTTACTCTGTGTTTAGGAGATGTGTTTCCTCTTTTTTTTTTTTTTTTTTTTGTTAAAACCCAAACACAGATGCCTACCTCAGTAGTATTAAACATGCTGTTGCTACACAGATGTTACCACTTGCCTGGAGTGTGCTTTCAAAACATTGCAATATCTAAAACAACATTAAATAAATGAACTTTGTTTTCTAAATGAAGCCTAGATCTGTACAATACAGTGTCACAGATGGGTTCTCTCTCTGAGTAACCCCCATTTCCATGTTACCAGTGTGAGTATCTTAAGTTTGTGTTGCTCAATGTGTCAGAGATTGATTCGCAGAACTCAGTCTGCACTGCTCCAGTTTTCCTAACCCTTCTGACACCTGAAAGGGTTCATTTGATGTGCCGCCATCACCCAGCTGTGCTCTCACTCGGGGTATCTCTAGGTCTGAACCCCACTAGTGCTGCTCACACAGTACAATGGCTTTTCCCAAAGGGCAAACTACCCACCCCGTTGTTACAGCTGGGAACACTTTGCTTTAGATATGATCACTTTGTAGCCTGTCTCTTTGGAAACAGATCATAGACTTGTCAATTTACCCCTGATTATCTATACTCAGAATAACCCAGTCACAGAAAGCATGAAGTATATAAAATAATATTTAAAGATTCACAATATTTACATATGTTACAGGATAATACACACTAAAGACTAGAGGGAATACAGAATTTCTACAAAGGTAAAAATAAACACTTCTGGAAAAGATAGAGATCATATAGGAAAAACCTAGCTCAACACTATCTAGATTCTACTTAGTGTAGAAGAAGTTTATCCCAAACTGGGAACTGGTGAGTTATGACAGACTAGAAGCAGTGATGTTGCTAGTTCAAAATCCCAAACATAACTGACTTCTCATTGCAAACATACAACGGAAATACCTTTGGCTGGCCGGCCCACTATCCCTGCATCAGTAGACCGACCTGTCTGATATCACACAATGTCTCTACTTTTAATCTTTGGGGACCACCATTTTCGCTAGACTTGTTCAAACCAGATTTGCTATTTATAGTTTGGTTCTTTTGTTGTTCTTGCTGTCTGCCCAGCTGGAAAGGTCTGGCCTTATCTAGGCTACTGTTTATATTCAAAACATGTATTTTTTATTAAAGGGACTCAGCCCTTTGAAGCTGAACCAAAACATAAGCCTTTTAGATCAAAAGACCTCTGCTACCCACACCCACTTGTTCTCTCAGGGACAGCAGATCTGAAAGAAACTGTTATCTCATTTCCTACATGACATAAAAATATTTTACAAAGAAAATATAAAATAAAAATAAAAATATCCCAGGTGATACATCTGTTGCACCATCTAATACAAGATCCATCTGAAGTACTTGTATCATGTCATATCTGAATGTAGGTTTCATTCCATTTACCGACCCTTGTATCCTAAAGGTCAACTGTGATTGGCTAAAACATAATAAAATAAGAATCTCCCAACAGATGAAGGCCATATAGTCTATAATGTCTGCTCAATGTGGTCCCCCGTTACAGTTTTTTATACTGGGTCTGCCTCCCCATAACTCTAACTCTCCCTGTGACTTTGTCCCACCTCATCTTAAATCCGTTGACTGTCTTATGGTTCAGCATCACATGACTTTAGTGCATGCTGTTGCTTTAAAAGGCATAGCAATGGACAATAATTTAAATACTACTGATTGGCAAAATCCCTTTGTGTAAGAGTGTAACCTCTCCTCTTACGGAGGAAGATGATCAAGAATTTCTAGAACAAAAAGGTGCCAAAAATATAAAAAAACACCATCAAACTGTCACTCACAACCTTCCAAACGTTTGTCTGTTTCAAAAACTGAGACATTGTCATCAACTGCTTCTTGTGGGAAGGTGCCATCCTGGAAGTACTTTTCAATGTCACTCATTGCCCTCATAATAAATGACTTGCTGTATGTGATTTTTAGACAATCAGAGTTGAGAACTACAGGACTTCCTCCTGTGGTCCAGGTGTTGTCGTCATGTGCAACAGTGTAAAAGTGGTGCATTCCACTAAAGAGATGTAGGAGAAGTGTTGCATTGTTTTGAAAATGAAAAAAATTAGAATTTAAAAAACTTATTGTAAAGCAAATCACTCTTGCTAACTCGGGAGATGTATAATATGTTTATGTGTGCACTTAGCAATACATCTACAGTAGTGTCTCCCCACGTGTTCTTAGGGCAAGAGAACTGCATGCTCTATGGACACAAGAGAAGACATGGTTTGAACTACTATACAACAGACCTTTCTGGACTTTCTATATATAGAACAGTGTATGGGCAACCATATGCAATGCGGCTGTGCTTTGCTTGTGAGGTCCATGTTGTCATTACAACCCCAAGATGGAAACATGCCAAGTTTGGTTGCTCAAATCTGATTTGATATAGTGTATGCTTCAAAAATACTGCTGCAGCCACCCCTGTGTTGAACACCACTGAGGATACATCAGTGTCCTCACTAGTGGTTTATAAATGCCCCCATAACCCCTCAGTGCTATTACAGCCTTATTACTTACATGTGGGTGTACTGTATTTCTTAAATATCCGCAACTGGCCTTACAGTTCTCAATAATTAAATCTGATATCCAATCGAGCATTCATTGTGTGGTGTGTGCGCTGAGACAGAGAGCTGGCGCATGTGGGCTTCACCCAGCGGCGCCTTTGAACACTGCTCATCATTGGCACTTGTGGATGACCGTACAGGTATCAGTAATCGAGCATAAATATTTATAGCTGTACTAGTCCTTGCACAAACATATTAAGTAGGTGATTAGTTACCTTTTACTGGCTCAACAAGTAAGAATGGGAGAACTGGTTCAGATGAGTTTGTAACTTTTTGGATCCTGTGCCATTATCTGTAAATGGACCTTATCAGAACTTTTTCAGGTTCTAATAAGGATCTGATAATTTATCAAACACTATGGGGCTTAAAATACTTCCCCAGCAGCTCTTTATCTCATTAGAAAGGAGGCTGCTGACAGCAGTGAAAAGACCCAGAAAGACAGCTGGAGGTGGAATAAGGACCCAGTGAACTAGATCTGAAAATAGTGGTCATACTGTACCCACTGTATTGTTATACAAGGAGTATTAACTTGCTAAGGAACATGGGTAAGGGAAATGCTGGGCAGTAATTTTCTACCCATATGCTTATCAGGCAACAATGTCCGGTAACACAAATAGAGAGAGGTGGTATGTGGCTCACAGTCCCCTGCTTACAGCATAGGGCATTTCTCAAGTAACACCCAATTTTATTGCACATAGAAAATGGGTTGTGTTGGGCCAACACAGCCCAGTGTTTTATGTACAGGAAGACCCTTCAGGGTGTAGGATGTTGGTGGATACCTGCCCCTCCAGGGGCTACCAAAGCCCTGCAGCAGATCAGTATCCATGACACCTCACACCCTGTCTAGTCATATCACTCAACATACAGTATGACAACAATGGTATGTATTGTAGTACCGCTCCAAACTGGGTTTCGATTCCTTCCCTTCCGTGATGATTGTTATAGTTGGGAATTATGTTTAAAACAGTTGTACTTAAAAGTTCTGAAAATTATGATAAGGGTAGGATAACTTTCTATACCAGAACCTTTCAGAGCATCAGAACCTTTTGTGGTTCTTCCATCACTACCAGCAAATATTTGTCTGTACAAAATCTTTCCGATGTACATAGGGCTGTTTCTCAGGTGATGGCAGTTTTTACAAAAAGCACTTCTTATGCACTGTACACACACACGGATTAGCAGTGACTCATGCTATGTAACCGTGCATTCAATGTGAACTGAGACAGAGGGAGAGGAGGGGAGGGAGGGCTAGAGTTCCATGCTCTCTTTTTTGAAAGGATAATTATTAGCAAAAGCCAAAGACGAAAGAGGAAAAAAAGCTGCTTGTGTGACATTTTCAAATTATGCCTGATGCGCTCGGCAGGTGAAACAAAGGGCAGCACTGAGTGTTGGAGCTGGGGTTTAAAAGAACAACGTGCATGAACATAGATTGTAATAATTTGGCTGGAGTGTTTTTACTATCATAATGATCTTCCAGCATCCTGCTTCAGCCTTTACTGAAGGCAGCCCACAGCTAGCACAGGGTTAAGACCCGGTTTTCCTTTGTATACCTGCAGAGAGCGCCGGGCGATAAAAAAAATTAGACATAATGAGAAAAGTATAATCATACAATTAGGTTTATTAGCACTTTATTGCATTGGCTGATGACCGAACAGCAACCAACCATGATTCTAAAAGATTGTCCAGGGAGCCATCCTTCACCACCATAGCACCGCTTTAGGGTGAAAAAGGATGTAATTAAGTGCACCGCCTCAGGGAGCACTTAGAGCATTGTGACCCATCTTAATTCCTTTGGTCATGACGGCATAGAATTTTTTTTTCCCTTGAAGATAAAATACTACTTTGCTAAAATGGAAGCACTGTGCAAAGCATCCAAATAGGAGAAGTGTTGATGGGGGTGGGGGGGTTGTAGATGGACCTGAATTTTCCTGGCTTCAAGGAGATGGGAGGATATGTGCCACCCCACACAGCACTGGTAAAACAAACCATGAGCCCACCACAGGCTTCCAAGCTGCATGTGCATGTTTGCATGTGTGTTGTGGGGGGCATGGTGGTGGTCCTGCCAGCAAGTAAAGGGGAAAACATCAGATGAATTTTTTTTTTGACAAGGAAAGTTGCATTTTTGTAATCTGTTTTTTGCAACTGAAAATGCACTTTTTTAAAACAGTATTTGTCCAGGAAGATACGCTGAGATGTGAGCGGTGTTTACAGGTGCATCCTGGGTGGGGGGAAAGGGACATTGAAATATATTTAAAACACTGAATTATGATCATTGAATATATTTATCAAAAAACAAGGAAAGGTCTTACAAGACACTGAGCTGAGGCTCATTTTTATAGATAACCTAGACAGTGACAACAGAAAAAGGCCTGTTGGTCCATCCAGTCTGCCCCCTACCAAACTAATCTAATTACTTTCAAGGGTGTCCTGCATGGTAGCACATGTATTTATGTACCGACAGTTGCAAAACACTATTCAATTCTTAAGGTTACTCAATACCCAGGCTATATCATATAGAACAAAAATGCCACTCAAAATACAGTTCCATTATTACATTGTATCAGCGTTTCAGTAGATGGCATGCAACATTCATGGAAGGCAGGTCTTAGCAGACTTTAATCAGCTGATATTATCTTGGCAAGAAGCAAATTAAATGAAAGGCAAAATAATACACATTGAATTAATTAAATCAAGAAAAAACAGCATTTTTTTAAATCTGATTTGCTGCTGAAAAGTCACGGTTTAATTTCTTCTTTTTCTACAATATTTGTCGAGGGGGGACAGCTCATTTCCAGGTGTGTTCTGTGGAGATATGACGCTAGAATACATTAAAATATTGAATTAAAGGCAAAATAACATACACTGAATTAAAAACCGAGGGAAGATAAAAACTCTGATAATGGAATAACGTGAAACACAGAGCTGGGACTGGCACACTACAGTGGCACAGATGATAAGCACTGCTTTAGTCAGGCAGGGACACTGATGTGGGGAAGGGAACAAGGTAAGCATGAGAGGTGCCAGGGGTACGTGGGTGGAGGTCATGGATAGGATAGTGGGGACAGGCATTGTACGTTGAATGGCAGGAAGAGAAGGGAGGAATTAGGGGCAAGTGCTGGTGCAGGTAATATACTCATGAAGTAGGGGCTTAAGATAGAAATGAGAGGAAGGGGAGGAGCAGGGAGGGAGGGGGTCCAGAGCAGAGGGGAAATGATTTATAACCTAAACCCGCGGGTCAATGTGCAGAAGTGGCTTGGAGAGGTGGCTTTGCAGTTCTTCAAATACTCGGATTCCAAAAGCTATTTGGAATCACAGCAGTTTGCTTAAGGAGAGGGACAGAACTGATTCTAAAAATGGAACCCCCTAGAACCAGGCCAACTCTGAAAGAAGAACCAGAAAGAATCTCCCATCAAAGGAATCGTCTGAGTAGTTTGAAAAGGCACATGTTGAATTTGCACATGAGCTGCATATGAGTGATGTGGGCATTTTTTATTTATTTTATTTGTTTTACCAGGAAAAGCTGTTGCACACAAGCTCATTTGCAAGGAGGTCCTGGGTAGGACAGCAAAAACAATAACAGCGATGCATAAAATCTGAAGTTACAGTATAAAAATACAATGGTTATCAGATGATACACAGTATATATATAACATAGGGAGACTATATACAGAAGCGGGGAGTTACAGTTATGTAATCGGGAGAGGAATAGCAAGTTATAGTCTTAGTCTCATCTATTCGTGGCAGGATATTTAAGAAAGTAAAGAGCTTGAAGTTAACAGACAGTGAAGCAGCTTAAAACACAAAGAGAAAGGTAGTCACAGTGAGTGCCTCTTATAATGCCATTATAGTATGTGAGGTTAAAGATATGCAAACTTACCAGTGCAGTGCTGGTGTAAAAGAGTTTGGAGGTGAAAGGTGCAGACCAGGGTGGGTAATGTAAATAGTTTCTGAAGGGCATTCCATGCTGCAGGGCCACCCAGCTAAAGGCCATGTTCCCATATTTTGTGATGTGCCTCGGGATATCAAGCATAACATTATGCAGCCAAAGTGCATATGGATCTTGGGTCCTGTGGAGGAGTGAGGAGATATATTTAGGTAAGGAACTGTGTAAGGCTTTAACGATCCAGAGATTTAGGTATCTTGGTCTTCTAGTTGTAGATGGCCACCCTGTTTCCTTATACAGGAGGCAGTGGTGTGTGAGGGGCAGGAGCTTGCTGATGAGCGGAGAGCTCTGTGGTGGAGGACATCTAAGCTACCCAGTTATGTAGCTGCAGCACTTCTATAGATAATGCCAACTGCTAGTTGTGTAAACAGATTTAAATTAGAGCCTTTTGGGGTTCTAAGTAGAAGCAAGAAAGATCTCGCTCCTCCTCTATGTTTGTGCTTTGGCTGGGTCAGAGCATCCAGTTCCAGTACAAGGTCCTGGGATTCGACCATGAACAACAGACTCATTGGAGCAGTAGTGGGCAGCTAAATCAAGCATGCATTTTCAGTTCTGCCACAGTTTGTGACAGTTGTTCCACTTTACAACTTTTTGCAATGGGAACAGTCCCGTAGGCGGCCATGTTTGCTAGACATGTCCCTTCTGCTCGCAGGTTGCTATCATTTGCCTGACTTTGACAGAATCGCACATTACTACTAAGCAAACAATTAGATACTAATTGTAACCCCTAGATGGCGCTATCCCAGGGGCTACTACCCCTGCCTGATTTGCCACTAACAGGTTGAGGGCCTGGATCCAATGGCGGGTGCCTCCACCCAGAGGTCAGGGTTTGCAATAGTTAAACTAACTTGGTCACAGCCCTCTGGGACACTGCAACCCCTTTCTTCCCACTAGTGGCCCACACAATATATCAGAATTACCTTCACAGTATACACTTACCCCAGGTCTGGTTCCGCACTGGGACCTCCTGTGAAATGAGATACAGTGCAACAATCACAGTACAGTACTTTAACATAGACAAATACCTCAGGCAGTATAACTTTGCTGAAACAAGCAGCTCTGATTTATTTAGGGGATATAACAAGGACAGGAAATCAGGTTAATTGAGCTTATCACTCTAATAATCTACCTATGGCTCTGTGCACAGGCCTATCCCTATCAGTTACCGTCCCTGGGTACCCAAGCCCTAGTGGCTAGTCCAAACCGTGGCAGCTGGTAGGGGCCCTTTCACACAGAGAAAAGGAGAGATTAAACAGTCAGCAGTACAGTAATTCCATTTGGTTTAATGTGCAATTCAACAGGGAGCAACCCTGAATTAGTACTCACGACCTCCAAATAAGATAGGGTCCTTCAGTGTCAGCAGGGCTCACTTGAGGTACACAAACCTCTTCACACATCCATATAAAAGAAAGCACTATACCAGGCAGGCTGCATCTGTATCCCGATCGCAATTACTGCACAATACCTGGAGAACACACAGCAGATTCAGTTCCTGACAGACCGAATGCAATTTTCAGCAATTCCTCCAGTCTTCTACAGGGTGAGCCTGGTTTCTACTCTTCAGAGATCCTTTGATTCTTTTCACAGGACGGATTCAGTCCTAACAAGCTGCAGACTGGAACTCTGGGCCTTACACACGTTTTTTGACTAAAACTGCACACTGAAAAAGCACAGGGCTCCTTCCTTCTTCACTGCCAAAGCTCAACTGAAACTCCAACCGACAAAAACCGGGCTCTTCCTTTGAGTTCCTCCCAGTTCTTGACTGGATTGGCTGTCACTCACAATAGACTGCTGCTGTTGGTCCAAAAGGCACTGAAGTCTGAACTACATCTCCCAGAGTCACGCCCATACAATCCTCTTGTGGCTGGCTCAGATTATGAGTCCAAGTTCTGATTCGTCCAAGGCACCATTTTAGAGCTAGCTTACCCCACACTGATTGGTCCAGTTCAGCAGTTCAAAACTAGAATGGGGAACTAGCAGACACAGTTCTGACTGCAAAAGAAAGAGTTAGACAAACTGTAATTTCATTATTACTCTAAATAATTTCTGGCAAACAGTTACATCTTTCAGATAGGTTTCCTTTGCACTCCTAGTGACTGCAAAAATGAAGTGAATTGGCAGCAGCTTGAGTGGTACTCAATCAAAGAAACACACAGTCCCCATACAAACTAATTATGTCTGCAAGCAGACAGCTCTTAAAGAGACAGTACCAGAGGTTCTAAAACACTCACTGATAAATGGCTTAAATGCCAAACACCATTCAGGCTTGGAGCATTCAAGCAAGCTCCTGAAGTCTTTTGGGAACCCCATTTGCAGGGGTTACACCTTCCTGGCCTGGGAAAGCTTGGCGTCGCGTCAAGCAAGTACCCCATAAGTTTCAACTGCAACCATATACATTTGCGTTAGGCTCGCACATGTAATCATCGAATCAATATATCATTTTACCAAGAACACATTTCTGAAACATTGCAGTGCGTCACTCTTTACACAGTATTACATACACATTGTACCATAACTCAAAGTTATTACCTCTTGTACATGAAACCTGAAGAGGGGCCCTTCCCTATCAGTTACCTTGGGGCTGGATGGGGCAAGGGCACCATACTTAGAATGGCAACACAAGTAACTTGGAGTTAGCACTGATGCTCAGTTTGGGCAATGAGCTCGGGACACATACACTCCTTTATGGACAACATTGAGAGGCAGTCCACAGGCCTCCCAAGTGAATCATAACTGAGGTGCACCACAGGCTTTACAGCTCGACCAGTCTTTCTAGGGGAACTGTTATAGTCTCTGCACTCTGAGCCTCATTTTCAGCATTGTCTTCACTTGTCAGGAGTCTCCATGGGGTAGAGAGGCTAGACTTGGGGCACTTTCAGCTCCAGGAGTTACAGTTTCTGAGTCCACAACATTTGGCTCGCATGGAAGCTTTCGGACACTGGCAGTGGACTGTCAGGGCACTCAAAATACTCTTCTTGTTCGGGTGTATCACCAGTCTGCCCCAATCTATCATTTTCCTCCCCTGAAAGCTCAAACAGTTCAACCATGCACAATGATTCCATTTCATCTGCTCTGATGCTTTGCACTTCACTTTCTGGGAGCATTGGCTCCAGGGATGAAGCTGGGGGCTTAGACAGTCCAGAAGGCCCAGCTTTGTCTCCAGTATTGACTAGGAGATTGCCCTGAAACAATTGACTCAGTTCGTAAGAAGGATAGTATTCAAAGTCACTCTCACTTTCTTCCGATATGGACTGACAGTCATGCTCAACTGGGACTTGTGGAGGGAACACTTTAACTTTGCTTCTGTAGGTGCAGACTTTCTTGATCTTTCTTAGCAGCAGCTCTAGTCACTGGTCCAGAGGGGCATCTTCTAGGGGCTCAGACTCAATTAAGATTTGTCCAATGGGCAGTAAATGATTTCTATGCATTGTTTTACATCTTTTGAATTATTCTCAGGCCTTACTTTGTACACTGGCAGATCATCTAGTTTGCCCACTACAATGTGAGGGAGATGGTGCCATCTGTCAGCAATCTTGTGCTTGCCATGCAATCCCAGATTTCTTAGCAATACCGATCTCCCTCCTGGAGTTCCTGTGCTTTCACCTTTTATCATACCTTTCTTTGTTGTGATTTCTTTTGGCAGCCATGGTTTGAGCCAGTTAGTACGCATGAGTTAGCTGGGCCTTTAACTTTTGCACATACTGTAAATAGTTGTCAGCTTGAACCCCATCAGGAGAGACCCCAAAACACACATCTACTGGTAGTCGAGCTTCTCTTCCAAACATCAGGCGGTAGGGGAGAATCCAGTGGCATCACTTTGGTGCAGTTATAAGCATGTACCAGGGTGCTAATTTGTTGGCTCCATCTAGGCTTGTCCTTTGGGTGCAGGGTGCCTAGCATATCTAGCAAAGTGCGGTTGAAACGTTCAGGCTGTGGGTCCCCTGGGGTGGTAGGAGTGGTTCTGGACTTTCGCACTCCCCACAGAAAGCATCTCTTTGATCAGACGACTCTCAAAGTCTCTCCCTTGATCAGAATGGATTCTTTGTGGAGCCCCATAGTGAACAAAAAGTTTTCTACAAGTACTTTGGCCACAGTGGATGCTTTCTGGTCTTTGGTGGGAAAGCTTGGGCATATCTGTGAAATGGTCAGTGACCACCAGCACATTACTGATATTTCTTTGATCTGACTCCAAACTTAGAAAATCAATACAGACCAGCTCCATGGGTGCACTGGTGGTGATGTTAACAAGGGGCAGCCCCTCTGAGGCAAAGCTTTCCTCTGTAAGCAGCGACTACAGTTCAGAATGTGTTGCTCCACATCAGCCCCCATCTTAGGCCAATAGAATCTGGATCTCACCAAGTCAAGTGTTCTGTCTATACCAAGGTGCCCCATGTGGTTGTGCAAGGACCTCAGTACTGAGTCTCGAAAAGCAGTGGGCAGCACTAGTTGTTGTTTGTCTACTTGTCCCCTCTGTCTACTGTTTCTCTGTATAACAGTTTATTGATCAGTTTCAACTTAGGACCTTCTTTGTATAACAGTGCAGTTCTCAAATCAGTGGAGCGTAATTTGGACACATCTTTTCCTGCATAGAGGGCTTCTAAAGCTGCTTTGATCATGGGATTGGAGTTGAGCCCTTGAATACTGTCATTGTCCAGCTGAGGCAGTGCACCAATGTCTATTGCAGAAAAGTGGCAATAAGCAGCAGGTATGCAATTCTCAGAGCTCCAAGCAATCCACCATGCAGTCCACTGCGTCCGTGGACATTTGTTCCTCCCTGTCAAACTTCCGGCAGAGTGCCCGAATGTCAGGTTCTGCCAATCGGACCCAATCATTCTGGGGAACAGGCCTCCGGGAGAGCATCAGCATCTATGTGGTTCAGACCTGCTCGGTATTCGAGAGCATAGTCATATGTAGATAATGCAGAAAGCCACCTATGGCCAGTGGCATCCAACTTAGCTGAGGTCTGCACATAGGTCAAAGGATTATTGTCAGTTTTACTAGTATTTTAGCCCATACAAGTACTCATGGAATTGGTCAACAATAGCCCACTTCAAAGCTAGGAACTCTAACTTATGTACAGGATAGTTCTTTTCGGATGGGGTCAGGCTTCTACTGGCAAAGGCCACTGGTCTCAGGCCATTCTCGTGCTCTTGTGTACACAGCCCCAACCCTTGCAAGCTAGCATCAGTGTGCAGGACATAAGGTTTTCTTGGATCGCGTAGGCCAGCACTGGAGCATGGGTAAGATTGATATATGATCTCATGAAAAGCAGTCTCACAATCAGGAGTCCAGTTGGCCCCAAATACTTCACCTGGATGAAAATACACTCTTTCAGTCTTGAGGGACGCTGACTTTTGTATTTTTGTGGGTTGGGGATACCCTTGAGTAAGGTTAAGTAAAGGCGGATCACTCTTGAATAGTCCTTGATGAGCGCCGATAATAACCACAGAATCCCAGGAATCTTTGCAGTTCTTTTAGATTTTGGGCTGTGGCCAGGTGGTCAAGGCCTCAACTTTACTTGGGTCAGTCTCTATTCCTCGGTGGATACTATGTGTCCCACATACTTTACTGATGTTTGAAAAATTGACACTTATCAATGGACAGTTTAGGCCAAAGTCCTCCAGTCGGTCCAATACCTTAAATAATCTGCTCTCATGTTCCTCCAGTGAGCTGCCAAACACAATAACATCATCTAGGTATACCAGGCACTCTAGTAAGTTCATGTCCCCACTGCACGCTCCATCAATCGTTGAAAAGTGGCTGGGGCACCTGAAATCCCTTGAGGCATCCTCATGAATTCAAGAAGCCCGGACAGATAAAGGCTGTCTTTCCACGGTCCTCTGGGGCCATCGGGATCTGATAGTACCACTGCGGAGATCCAGCACAGAGAACCACTTGCTCCCGCTTAGGCAGTCCAAAGCATCCTGAATCACGGGGCATTGTGTACCTGATCAGGGATAGTCCGCCGTTTAAGGTGCGATAATCCACACACATCCTTACTGTTCCATTCTTTTCCTCACTACCACAATGGGGAAGCATAAGGGCTTCTGGTTCTTGTATTACACCAGCAGCTAACATCTCTTGCAGATGCCGTCTCACATCATCTATGTCAGCAGGTGCCAGGCGTCGAGACCTCTCACGAAATGGTCTTTCGTCACGCAGCCGGATATTGTGCTCAGCTCCCTTGCACGCATCCACATCCCATTCTTCAAAGAAACACCCTGGTCTCTCTGGGCAAGCTTCTCACTGATCTTCACTTTCCATTCAGCTGGCAGCGGAGTCGCGAAATCAAACAAGTCAGGTGTTACTCTGTCATTCTTCCTTGAACTCTTGCTGCTGGGTAGCACGCAGTGTCTGCACAATGCACATTAGCCAGGATGCAACCTCTGTTTACTCGAATGTCTCTTTCAGACACTTATGAACTTGGACCATTACCCTTCTGGCATAAGCATGGGCTCTAGCGGGCAAAATACTAGGCTTGACCAGCAGTCCCTCTGGCAATTTTCCATCGCCTGGTGCATCCAACATTAATATTTTATTCTTAACATCCTTTCTGATACGGACCTCTCCCTGTAAGGTACACTGGGCATTGCGCCAGGATCAGAGACTCAGGATCCTTCTTCCATACAATTCCGACCCGGTTCCTCTGGTTCTGTTTTTCAGCATCTCTCTGTGCTTCATAGGCCTTCTTAATTAAAGCGGAACTCTTAAAGCTCTACTAGTCTTTGACCCTGTTTTTCATAACACAACTGTGCCAGCCTTCCCAACATATGAGCATTTGTTCCAATCAACAAAGGGACACCATCATACAGTCCAGTGGGGGACACACTAAGGCTAGGGTCTCTACTTGTTGCCACTCCAGCCACGGAGGTGGGGAAAGACAACAAATCGGATATACCCGAATAGGGTAGGCCTTCTCACTTAACCCCATACATGCAGTCCTTCTAATGGTTGTAAGGAGTCACGTCTGACAAATGCTTCTGATACCAATCTTGGAACATAATTGTCACTTGGGAGCCACTGTCTAATATAGCTCTTGTAGACACTCCGTTCACCTTTACAGTGGTCTCCATGGAGGGACCCACTATTCTGGACCAGTCTGGAGAGGCGGTAGTGGGGGCCTGGGCAATGACGCACCAATTGGGATATAAGAAAACTGGGTTTTGTAGCCTCTGGGATAAACCACCTATGGTATTTACTAGCTTGACTGGCCCAATAATAAAGACTTATATGGGAAGTCGAGGCCTCCTAACTTTAGGGGCCGTTAATTGTGAAAGGCCAGATGTGTTTTTTGCTGGTACAAATAAAGTCAATAACAAGGCTATGCACCTTCAAACCATACCAATGGCAACCATAAATTTAACAAGTTAAGTGGATAAAGAGAAGAGGAAAACATTCATTTTAATCAGACTGATTTTACCCCATAGGGAGAGGACCATCTTTTAAGGTCTTGAGTAAGAGTGGACAATAAAGAATCTAAATTTATTTTTTGCATAAGGCTCGAGCTTCTGGAAAGTTCAATCCCAGATATCTCAGAGATTCCATTTCCCAAGACAATCCCAGGCCGTGATTTCTGTCTCAATACAACATGATTGAGGGAAATACAACCGTTTATCGATATTCAATTTATAATTAGAGAGGATGCTGTACTCATTGATGATCTCCAGCATGGGTGGGATAGATAAAGCAGGCTGTGATAACTGAAGTAAAGATCATCAGCGTCAATGACTACTTTGACTTCATAACCTTGTATGGAATACCTTGGATCTTGGGGCACCACTAGCCGACGTGATAAGGGGTTCCAGGTATAAATTAAAAAGAAGAGGGGATAAAGGACAGCCCTATCTCGTACCAGAATTTAAAGGGAAAAGGTCAGAGATGGTTTCATTTCGTGATACCTGGGCTGATGGCGACTTATAAAGTGCAATAACCCATTTCTGAAATTCTGGAGAGGAAACCAAAGGCATGCAGGGTTCTGAATAAGAAGTTCCAGTCGATCCTATCAATCGCCTTCTTGGCATCTAGGGAAACAAGAGCAGCCAGAACTTCCATATCCCTAGACACCGAGAAGACATGAGCCAAAGTGCGTAAATGGTCAATGGAGGCTCTTCCCTTCACAAATCCAACCTGTTCCTGCCCTATAAGATCAGGGAGGACTAGGTTTATACGATCTGCAAGTAATTTGGCTAGAATTTTAATATCTTGATTAAGAAGAGAAATGGGTCTCTAGCTGGAAACTGAGTCAGGAGGTTTGCCAGGTTTAGGAAGGAGAACAATCAAAGCCTCGAATAAGGATTTGTCAACTTCAGAGCCTGATAGAATATGTTGGTATACGGGTAGTAACAAAGGAACCAGCTGTTTGGCAAAAGTCTTATAAAAGTTGGGGGAAAAGCCATCTGGTCCCGGGATCTTCTCAGTAGGGAGTTTCTTTATGTTTGGAAAAAATTCAGTTTCGGAGATAGGAGCACATATTTGGAGCTATTGAAATTCTGAGAGAGAAGGTAGAGGTGAGATTCAACAAGATAATTATCTAGACTCTCTGGGGGGGTAGAATTCGACACTGAGCTATATAGTTGCATATAGTAAGTCTCAAACTCAGCAGTAATGTCAGCCTGGGAAATTTTTAGGGAACCATCTGCAGACGATCTAATAGTTACAATGAGCTTGGAAGACTCTTGTTGCTTGATCCTAAGGGCAAGCAGGCAGCCAGCTTCTCTCCCTGGTCAGTATATGAAGCGTTGTTTTTTAAAATTGTGAATTCTGCCTTCTCCCTCAGAAGTTCTAGATAAGAATCATTCAACTTTATAAGTTCTTGTTTGATAGGTTCCGGTGTTACTGGGGATAGTTTGGTCTCAATATTTCTGATACGCAAGAGGAGGTTTAACAGTTGCCCTTCCCTCTTTTTTTTCCATTTAGAGGCTAGTCCAATCAGTAAACCCCGTAAATAAGCCTTTAAAGCACACCATTCAATATCAGGTTTACCAGTAGAGTTATGGTTAACAGATATAAACTGTGTAATGTGCTCAGAGATGTACCTGGACTGATCCCCATCCTTTAAGAGCTGGTTATTAAGTCTCCAATGAACCCCAAGTTTAGAAGGTGAGGAAAATGTGAGATGACATGTTACTAATGAATAATCTGATGGGGGTTCCAGTTGGATGGTCGAATCCATCACCCCAGGAAATAGACTATGCAAGATATTGATATAATTAATCCTGGAAGAGGACCCATGAACCGGGGAGGTAAATGTGTACCCTTTCTCAGATGGGTGAAGGACCCACCAAACATCTCGAAGACCCACCTGATCCACCATATCCCTTAATGCTCTTTGTGCAGGTGAGAGGCCTATAAACTTGTTTCCCATATGGTCCATATTTGGGTCAAAAGGTAAATTTAAGTTGCCCCCCCAAATCATAGGGTGGCAAGAAAAGGATTAATGTGTAATCAGCTTGCCTGATATCTCCTAATGGCAGCATATACACTGTGAACAACATGGGCACCAGTATGGAGCCCTGTGGAACCCCTGAGGACAGAGGAAGGCTGACCGGAGATAAATTCCAGTGATCACCCTCTGAGACCTGTCCATGAGGAAAGATCGAAGTCATTCAAGGACTGTCCCCGACAGTCCACAAAGAAGCTGTAGGCACTCCAATAGCACACCATGGTCCACAGTGTCAAACATAGAGGAAGATATGGAGAGCTATGTGGCCAATGCATGCAATCTGGGAAACAAAATTCCAGACCTGAAGCTGTCATGATGGAGGTTAGTCTGGATTTGGTAGTCATAACAGGGTTGAGGGTGCACTGAGCACCAAGAATGGGACATGGCCATACCTGGCTACTCTCTATTCAGGAAGGACAGGCAAGGAAGAGGGCAGGAGTGATTGCACTATATGTCAGGGAGGGAATCATGACCATAGAGTACCGGAGCACCTGGAGGAAAAGGAAGGGTTGGAGGTACTGTGGTTCATCCTGGAGATAGGTCGGGGCTCACTAGCCATAAGGGATTGTGTACAGACCTCAAGCACAGGGTGAGGAGTTGGATAGGAACTTGGAAGCCATAATCAGGATGGCAAGTAAGTGGGAGGATCTGCTATTTGGTGACTTCAGTCTATCAGATGTGGAGTGGAGCCTACCAACTGTGGCTTTGGCAAGGAGCAGGGCCATCCTTGACTCAGGCAGCTTGACAAAGAACACATTAGGGATGGGGGCAGTGCTAGACCTGGTGCTAACAAACAGGGACAGCATTGCAGACATCACTGTGGGGAATCCCCTAGGGACCAGTTATCACCGTACAGTGTGGTTTAACATAAAGACAGGAGCAGAGGCAAACAACATGAGGATGAGGGTCCTAGACCTTAGAGAGGCAGATTTTTAAAAATGGCTAACTGCCTCAGAAACTGCTTTGGGTGTGTGTTGGGGGGATTGCCAGGAGGAAAGAGGCACAGTGGGGAAAAATAAGGGAGGGTATATGATTAGGGAAACCAGCCTCTGCATGAAGGAGCCAGAAGGAAAAAAGAAAAGATTATGGGTCTCTAGGGGAAACTGCCAAGGTGGTGAAGGAAAAAAGGGTAGCATTCAGCAGGAATAAGGAAACACACAGAGAGGAGAACAGAGCGATATACCGAGTAAAACAGAGGGAAGCAAGAACAGTGGTGAGGAATGCAAAGGTGCAGACAGAGAAAAGGAGAGCCAAAGGGCAGTCAAAATGGATAAGATCATCTTCAGATACATAAGTGAGAAGAGGACAGCAAGGGGAGGGATAGTGAAGATTAGGAGGGTGGAAGGGGGTTGTGAGAAGAGGATTGAGAGAAAGCTGACATCCTGAACAGATACCTCTGCTCATTCTGCACAGTGAAGGTAGGGAGGGATGAACTACCAGGGAGTAGCAGGAACCAGTAGGGGGGTGGACAGAGGAAAGAGTCCTAAAGGGACTTGCAGCTCTGAAGGTGGCTGAGGCTATGGGACTGAATTTGATGCACTAAAGTAACTCGGGAGCTGTTAGCTGTCCCACTGACAGCCTTCTTCAACAGTTCACTGGAAACATTTTTATTTTATTTATTTATTGAAGTCTTGGATGACATCTGTGAGCAGATGCTCATTGACAGGTTCCATGTCAGATACATTAACACAAGAAGACACAATATAGTTACAGTAAATTATACATACAGAGTTCAAAAAATTCAACAGTGCATGGGTTGCTATGAGAAGCAGTTCACAGATTGTGCTAAGGCATTGTGCATGGTATGCCAGCATCCTGCGGAAGAGAGAGGCAGAGGCAGACTGTTAGGGTGAGGGAGGGGCAGTGGGAGCTGGGATAGGAAGGGCAGAGGGAAAGAAAAGAGCCAAGGGGTAGGGTGTGGGAGGCAAGTGCTTGGGCAAAGACTTAACCTGGAAACAGGCATAGTTCCAGAGGACTAGAGAAGAGCTAACATTCAGCAGAAGTGGTGGAGACAAAAACAGTGGGGGGCTTCAAGAATGCTTGGGATAGACATCGGGGAATATTAAACAAACATTTGTCAATGTCGAATGTTTGCTTACTGGCATTAGCAGTGGAAGTGCAGGAGTTAGACAGATGCAGTATAGGAATGGCAGTGAAGTATTGAACTGACACCAACTCAACCCCCACCCTGCAGAGATGGACAGGCACTGGGGTGTGCCTTTAGGTCATCGCCCATGACGTGAAAACATTTCACCTCACCCTACCCTGCAGACATTGACAAGTGTCAAGGTGTGCCTTGGAGTGTTAGGCTTTACATTCACCTCATTCTATAAGAAAATATGCTGAAATTGGGGCAGTATAGGAGAATGGGGTGAACTCTGGGGCCAGGGGGTCCAAGGCGCGCCTCGATGCCAGTCACTGACTGCAGGGTGGAGGTGGGGGTGGAATGGCATGAGCATTACTGTCGAAAATCCCAAGTCAGTCCCTGCAGGGTAGGGCGTTGTAAGGGCAAAAGCTAAATGGCCACAATTGTGACTGAAATATGTGGCTCAATGCTCAAACTGAGTTAAGCAAAAAAACATACAAAATACAAATCACACAATGAGTGCTGGCAGAGTCTGTCATAAAATGCATTAGGCAGAAAACAAGTACGAGGGAAAGCAGAACGTGACAGGCGGTCCTGTCAAAGGTATTTGTGCTGTAAATAAAAAGTATTTGTACTGTAAATAAAGTATTTGTGCTGTAAATAAAAAGTATTTGTGCTGTAAATAAAAGGTATTTATGCGGTAAATAAAAAGTATTTGTGCTGTAAATAAAAGGTATTTATGCTGTAAATAAAGCATTGTAGTATGGTGCAACTGACTAAGGTCAGGTAGCCAGTTCCAGGCAGTGTATCAAACTGGGCTCTTCAGACATGTCCGTGACTAAGGTCAGATAGCCAGTTCCAGGCAGTGTATCACCAACACACAGTAAATGACCATATTACGTAATAGGATTGTTAGGAGCAAATCATAACATTAGTCCTGTTTGGGGTGTAACTTCAAATTGTGTATATAAGCTATACACGTATATCAAGTGGAATCATGTAACATCTAAGGCTAAGTGCACATGGCACTATTATACCACTGCTAAATAAATTCTTTTTGATTCTCCGTCGGTCTACGTTGGTAATTATATTAAGTTGTTAGTAACATTAAGTATACATTATTTTGGTGCCATGACTTGGATACTTAGCATGTAGCGTATACCTACCTATTTGATCAGCAAAATCAGAACTAAGGTCACTGGGCCGACGCACAAGAGAGCAGTGGCAAGAGGTCTCCGCCACCAGGAGACTGATCACCCTGGTGGGGAGAAGGCAAAGGCTCGATCTGACTCAAAAGAAACCAGACGTGGATGATTGAGTCAGAAGAATAAGTATGGAGACAATTATTAGGAAATGGTTAGGACAACATCTAAGAAAAGGCTTTTATGAAGTCCCAGTGGATGGGCAAGACGTCCACTGTCACTATGAAACTTAGTGCTGTGAGAGAAATAAGACGTAACAATGAAAAGGACAAAGTAGCTAACAGTGTAGTGGCTTTGTTGGGTATTGATAACTCCCTGGTTCTGAGACACCAAAAAAACAGTCGGGAACTACAGGATAAGATTGATAGACTTGAGAAGGATCTCCAGGAAAAGCAAGCAGAACAGTAATGGAAGTATAGTGAGAAAGCAGGGGAGTGCAGTACCCTAACATTAGAAATGAGTAAATGGAAGGAAAAGTATTACTTTGAACTAAAAATAAAGGGACAGCAAATAGAACAGCTCCAAAAGGAGGTAACTCGCTTGAAAGTAAAAATGCAACAGCATGATAATGGTTAGACAAGAACAGGTACACACTGGCATGCTGAAATCAACACAATAGAATTACAGCATGGCAGACCTATCTACCCCCCACACACACACATCCACAGCTAAACAAAAAGTTACATGCATGACTTCAAGCAGTAAAATCAATCAAAAGTGTATTGACTTGGTGTTATGTATTTACTATTTGTTAGAAATGCTACTTGTTGCAAAATCAAATGCTATAGCAAGGTTTTCTAACCTTAAAGAAACGAGGCTGGAGTGCAGTCAGCCAAACCCACTAAATAAAGAACGAAACCACCTTTGGTTTGCATAGAAAGTATGTCTTAATGCTGCTTGATAGCTTTTGTTTCATATTAGTATTAAATGCAAGGTTTGTTACAGTGCAAACTACATACATTTGCTTCATTTAAAAGTTGAGCAAAGTTAATTGGGTCATAAAAAAAAGAAAATGTTTGCCTTATGTCTGAGTGAAAAGCACTCTGGTTTACAACCAGAAACATGCTGTAATTAAGCCACATACATTGGAGGTATGTGCCTTAAATGTTTCATCAGTTAAGGTTTATTTTAATCTAGAGCAATAAAAAACTGTCTCACTCACTTTTCAAGTTAGTCTTGGTGATGTCACAGGGTAACTTCTTCATAGACACTTGGGAAAGTGGGGCTGAAGTTAAACCCAGATAAAGCACAGGTGGGAACATTTCTGATCAGGGCTGCAGGGTTGACCCAGACAAAGACAGACTGATACAGCAGTTGCCCAGGCCCAAATCAGTGATGGCTCTATGGCAGTTTTTGGGCATGATTGTTTTTTGCAGAGAATTTATCCCCAATTTTGCTGATATAGCACACCCTTTGTACAACCTGCTAAAGGGTAATCCAGGTAAAAATGATCAACTAGAGTGGACCCCCACCACTCAGGCAGCATTTGGGACTTTAAAACGAGCCTTATTAACCACCCCCATATTGATAGCCCCAAACATAAAAAAAGGACTTTGTACTGCAGACCACTGCCGGCCCAAATGCTCTGCTGGCGGTGTTGCTGCAAGAAAAACAGGGAAAACTGAGACCAGTGTGATATTTCCCACGGTATTGACTCCTGTAGAGAATGGATATGGGACTTGAGAAGCACCTATTGGCAGTCTATTGGGCAGCATAAGCCACCGAGCACACTCGTGGGTTTTAATCGAATTGTATTGGAAAGCCCGCATACCCCGGTAAAATATCTTTTACAAAGGTCACCTAGAGGGGTTTCTGATCAATGACTAATGAGGTGGATGCTAGCCTTACAAGGAAAAAACATTGAAGTTAAAAAGGTAAGAGATGGAGGTATAGCATCCCAGCTGGGGCAAGAGGGGGAGTCGCATGACTGTGGGACCACAGACCGCGGGACGGTTGTGTCATCTTCTTTTGAGGAAGGCCACCTAGACACCTCCCTGGAGATCTATGTCGATGGGTCCCGACAGTGGAATAATGGCCAGTTCCACACAGGGGCTATGGTATGGATTCCCTCACAACAGCAAAGCATCAAAACAAAACTGCCGGCGAACTTCTCTGCCCAAAGAGCTGAGTTAGAAGCCATCCGAGAGGCAGTCCTTTGATATCCCGAGGGAAAAATTACCATCTTCTTAGACTCCCAGTTTGTTGTTATGTCCCTTACTGAATGGGTTCATTTGTGGGAATCGAGGGGGATGATTAATGCATTTGGGGAACATGTCCAGCACAGAGAGGTGTTACAACACTTGCCGGCCTTGGCAAATGCCACCCCAGGCAGAACTGCTATTTGTAAGGTCTGCACGCACACCAAAAGCCCTACGGTTCATGAAAGGGAAAATCAGGTGGTGGACCAAAGATGCAGCCAGAGATGGAGAACCATGGAGAGATCTTCTTGGAGGCTCCTCCATGGCAGCTGTCCAAGTTAAAAATCCATTAGTTAATTTGGTACTTCAGATGACGGATCCCTGGCTATCGCAACAAAAACAAAAATGGAGAGAATCAGGGCAATGTAGCTACAAAAACCTGACAGTACAGGAAGACGTGCTTTTTTGGGAATGCCATAGCCAGTTAAAGTGGGTCCCGCTGTCTGATCTCAGGAAACAAATTATCATGGAGAACCACAGGATCGGAGGACACTGTGGTCTCCATAAAACTTGTCAAATGGTCACATCTAAATATTGGTGGATAAAGGTCAACAAGGATGTAAAGACATGTCTGGAGTCATGTTTAATCTGTGCACAGATAAACCAGCCTAGTCCCCAGGCAAAACGAGCACCACTGCAACACGTGTTGGTGGCTGAAGGCCATGGCAGGCTATGCAGATTGATTATGTAGGTCCCTTGCCCACTACCAAGGGGGTTTTAGATATTTGTTAGTAGTAATAAGTCAAAGCCACTTATAACGGGCATGTTTGTGCAGCTGAATTATGCCCACTGTAGCAAGTGGGCACTATAACCATTTTGACTGAAAAATACAGTACCATTAGTACAATAGTAAAAAACTGCAGTATGCAATATCATAGTTAATTCCCAGTCACCCAGCTTTGCCATCTCCCAAAATAATCCCTCTGCAGCACAAGCCACGAGCCGCATCACTCTACATCCATGACAGTGGTCTCTTTTGTGTGCACCTCCGGCTACCCCTGCTACCCCTGCCACCCCTGCTACCCCTGCTACCATGCTACCCCTGCTACCCCTGCTACCCCACTACCCCTGCTACCCCTGCTGCCCCTGCCACCCTGCTACCCCTGCTACCCTGCTACCCGCTACCCTTGCTACCATGCTACGCGCTGCTACCCCTGCTACCCCTGCTGCCCCTGCTACCATGATCCCCCTGCTCCTGCGGGCGTCCATAAGCAACGCAAGCCATGAGCCGCATCACTCCTCCAGCAACCAGTGCCCTCTTCTGCGGGTATGCTTTCATTTATATCTATGATCACTCATGTGAGCCAGTATGCAATATCATAGTTAATTCCCAGTCACCCAGCTTTGTCTTCTCCTGACATGATCCCTCTGCAACGCAAGCCACGATCCACAGACAGTGGTCTCTTTTGTGTGCACCTCCTGCTCAGGTAAACTGCTAATTACAGCACTGCTTGCAAGGTTTGATTATTGCTGGCACTGGAAGAGGTTGATTTGAGCAGGAGGGTTGTGTATTTTTATGAGCCACTACTGTAATTACTGCTAACAAGCCCGATTATTGCTGGCACCTGTGTCAAACTGCCGAAATCTGCCCGAAGTAGCAGGCGGGCAAAGATCGGTATAAACAGCATTTTTTCTGTTGATTTCACTGTAGTTGGCTTTTGGTTTTCAAAATCTGCCTGATAAAACCGACTGCCCGGATTATCCACGGGTGCTATAAGTGGAGTGTAATGTAGATGTTTTCTCTAAATGGGTGGAGGCTTTCCCCCTCACCACTAAAACTGCCAAAGTGACAGTCAAAGTTTTGTGGGAATAAGTGTTTTCTCAATGGGGATTCCCAGGATATTGGAATCAGACAGAGGAACACACTTTATCAGGCAAGTCATGCAGGACATGTGTGGGTTGTTAGGAATACAGTAGAAATTCCATTACCGTATCACCCTCAGTCTTCTGGAATGGTAGAAAGGCTGAACTGGACCCTAAAATTAGCTTTAAAAAGACAAGTGTTGGATACTGGAAAGGGATGGGTGAACCATCTACCTGGAATCCTCATGGCAGTGAGAGGTACCGTACACACCAGTACAGGGATTACTCCTCATCAGCTTATGACTGGACGGGACATACGATTGAGCTAACCCACAGACCCTGAAGTGAGTGCAAGTGTAAGAGGTGCGCCAACACAGAGGTATTCCTACAGCAAGTACAGAATCAATTGGAAAATATTTAAAATTTGCTGCCAGCAATAGGTACAAGCACACTGGAAAACAAAATGTATCGAGATAAAGATACACTGGAACAACCGGTGTACACAACTGGTGACCAGGTAATGATAAAAACTTTGATAAAAAGAGTTCATGGGATGCAAATTGGATGGGACCCACGTGGTGGATCAATGCCTCGTACCACCACTGTACATGTTACTAGCCTATGAAAGGGAAACAGACCACTAGCATGGGTACACGTAGATCAGAGTAAATTGTTTAAGAAAAAGTTTAGATTGCATAAGCCCGGGAGGGTTGTGCTTGATGTTCCTATCAGGAATATTAAGGGCAGTACAGGGGACTGTTCAAGCCAGCATTGGTCTCACCCTGTGTCAAGTAACTCTGATGTGTCGAGCAAAGGGTAACGCTAGAACACATGGCAGTGACATATAGCCATAGTGCATAATACAAAAAGATCTGGTTATAAACAAACATTTGAAAAAAAAAAAATTGGGGGAAAAAAACTGCTATGTAAAATGTATCAGAGTATTAACGATGACGACTGATACTGCCCTTGTTCTTACAGGTAAAGGATGTGGAATTATACACTGTACATGGCCCTGTTGGGGAACTTAGTGAGTTGTACAGAGGCTCTACATCTAAACACCAGCACCCCGCATGTCACCGGGGATTATAAACAACCTGTGGTCCTACCAATCACAAGGAGTTGGGATGAGGGAGAAGCAGATGCTACTATATGTCTGTGGCAAATAGTATGGACAAACAATGATTTCATTGTAACTACCACATGGTGGTGCTATATGGCTGACTGGAAGGCCAGTCCACAGTTGTGCTCATCCCAGTACAACCCAACACACAGAGGGTATGTGTACCCTGAAGACGGATCACTAATATTGAAGAAACCCTCACCAATGGACTCTGGTGCATATCAAGTAACTGTTTTCTACTGTAGTAGAAATCTGAATAATGTTATTGGAGGATGCACTCGTGAAATGGGCACCACTGGAAATGGGACATGTGACAATAATAACTGTTATGCCAATCACACCAGCAGAAATATAACTTTACTAGAACCCACCACAGTGCCCCAATGTAACATAAGGGCCACCTAGTGAACTAACTTCCACACCAATGGACCAGACTCTTGTAAATAATGTACAGTATATAAGATTACCAGTGATTTTCAACTTTTCGAGTTGGGATCTAAATAGCACTGGTCAATGCGCCAATACTAATGTTTCTAAATTTTATGCATCAATGTTATTAGATATGGTTAGTATATTCCAGGTCAAGCAAGGGGGATGCACCCCAGTCCCTACAAATGGTAGTAACCATAACAATACCTCTAATAGGCGATGCAAGAGAGACCTATTAGGGGACATAACCGACCTGTTTGGATCCGGGATGAGTATATGGAATAAAGCAGATTTAGATGCTATAGAAGAGCACCAAAATATTGTAAATCAAGAAACAGAAGGAAGAGTGTTACTGCCCCTTGAATATGCATGATGTCGCCAAATTGTTAAAACAAGTTCAAGGCAAAATCAATGAAATTATCACAGACCATAATGTTCAAGTCACAGATCACACTATCGGGCGGTCCACAATATGTGCAGCCTATGGGTCCTATGTTTTAACCACTGTAAGTAAACTGCTAAATCAAGTAGATAAACAAAGGCTACCTGATATGGTACCAGATACAAAATCAAACTATGGTACTGCCCAATGTGTAATGGTACTACTGATAGGAAGTGCCTAAACCTGTGCACTCAACAAAGGGTGCACCAATAGCATGGGGTAAGAAAGGTAGCAAAGGTATACGATGACCATGCTGTTTTAATAAAACAGCACCCTAGGTCAAACAATGATGGTGTCATTTACAGTTAAATTACCTCAGGTAAATTATGAGGAGGAGGAGGAGTATACACACATTGTTAAGGTACATTCGGTGGGAAAATTAATAGGCAACTATTATGCATATAGAATAAACCCACCTGACATTTTAGTAGCTAACAAAAACAGGTCCTGGGTGGCCCCAATCTACACTGCTGTGAGCAGATAAGCGCAGTGGGTATGCCAGTGCGATGTTATGGGGTCCTCCCTAATCTACACTGCTGTGAGCAGATAAGTGCAGTGGTATGCCAGTGCGATGTTATGGGGTCCTGGGTGGCCCCCAATCTACACTGCTGTGAGCAGATAAGTGCGCAGTGGGTATGCCAGTGCGATGTTATGGGGTCCTGGGTGGCCCCCAATCTACACTGCTGTGAGCAGATAAGTGCGCAGTGGGTATGCCAGTGCGATGTTATGGGGGTCCTGGGTGGCCCCAATCTACACTGCTGTGAGCAGATAAGTGTGCAGTGGGTATGCCAGTGTGATGTTATGGGGTCCTGGGTGGCCCCAATCTACACTGCTGTGAGCAATAAGTGCGCAGTGGGTATGCCAGTGCGATGTTATGGGGTCCTGGGTGGCCCCCAATCTACACTGCTGTGAGCAGATAAGTGCGCAGTGGGTATGCCAGTGCGATGTTATGGGGTCCTGGGTGGCCCCCAATCTACACTGCTGTGAGCAGATAAGTGCGCAGTGGGTATGCCAGTGTGATGTTATGGGGTCCTGGGTGGCCCCAATCTACACTGCTGTGAGCAGATAAGTGCACAGTGGGTATGCCAGTGTGATGTTATGGGGTCCTGGGTGGCCCCCAATCTACACTGCTGTGAGCAGATAAGTGCGCAGTGGGTATGCCAGTGCGATGTTATGGGGTCCTGGGTGGCCCCCAATCTACACTGCTGTGAGCAGATAAGTGCGCAGTGGGTATGCCAGTGTGATGTTATGGGGTCCTGGGTGGCCCCAATCTACACTGCTGTGAGCAGATAAGTGCACAGTGGGTATGCCAGTGTGATGTTATGGGGTCCTGGGTGGCCCCCAATCTACACTGCAGTGAGCAGATAAGTGGGCAGTGGGTATGCCAGTGTGATGTTATGGCCCAGGACCAGCCTGTTTGTGGGGAGGAACCTATACAAGAAGCCCTTAAGACCTCACTTTGGGGTCCGGTTCAACTGCAAAGGTGGACCGTGCCTAAGGTAGTGCTTGTGTACAATTCCACCACACAGTACTATATAGTCACCAATGAACAAGAAATGACTCATGAAGGGAAAAAGTGTGCAATAACCCAGCCAAACTTTTGCTTTATCCCTAAAGGAGATGTGCAAATTGGAGGGCACACCTTCCATCCTATTATACAGTATATCCCAAGGATGTCACGAAATAACACTTCGGTACCTAGTCAAGCAACTAAAATTAATGAATATGCATCTGCTTTCGGAGTGCCTATACCTCTCCTAACATTAGATGTGCAAAGGTTATTAGACCGCAAAGACACATATCTTATTCAAATTCAAAACTCTGCCTGTAAATAAAACAAGACATCAATGTGCTGTTAGATGATGCAGATAAGGAACACTTAATATATGCCAACCTGGGAGGATCTCGGCTGGTATTGCCGTTCAAAGTGTTGTTGATGCTACAATTGGTATTAGTGTTTATTTTGTTAGTCAGTACGTGTTAGTTGTGCTGCCTAATATGCAACCTGCATCATGATATGTTTATGCTCAGAATGTCAGCAGCCACAGGTCAAATGTTGTAACAATGTGCCCTTGGTTAGTGGTGGCTCCTATTAATAGGACAGGCAAGGTGGACAGGGCAACAAGTCATCCAGAGAACCTGGGAGCGAGGTCCCTATCAGAGGTCTCCAGCCTTACCCACTCATGTTCTGTCTGGAAAACCACACCCAATTTCAGTCCCAAAGGGAAATTGTGAGGCAAAAGCTAAATGTCCACAAGTGTGACTGAAATGTGTGGCTCAATGCTCAAACTGAGTTAAGCAAAAAACTATACAAAATACAAATCACACAATGAGCGTTGGCAGAGTCTGTCATAAAATGCACTAGGCAGTAAACAAGTAAGGCAGGAAAGCAGAACATGACAGGCGTGCCCTGTCAAAGGTATTTGTGCTATAAATAAAAAGTATTTGTGCTGTAAATAAAAAGGTATTTATGCTGTAAATAAAGCATTATAGTACATTTGTGACTAGGTCAGGTAGCCAGTTCCATACAATGTATCAAACTGGCTCTTCAGACATGTCCGTGACTAAGGTCAGGTAGTTAGTTCCAGGCAGTGTATCACCAACACACAGTAAATGACCATATTACGTAATACGATTGTTAGAGCAAATCATAGCATTAGTCCTGTTTGGGGTGTAACTTTCAAATTGTGTAAATAAACTGTGTATGTGTAACATCAAGTGGAATCACATAACATCAAAGGCTAAGTGCAACTGGCACTATAATACCACTGCTAAATAAATTCTTTTTGATTCTCCTTCGGTCTCATTGGGTAATTATATTGAGTTGTTAGTAAAATTAAGTATACGTTACAGGCATTATGGTCAAAAACCCTAACGCCCTGGGTGTTTCTTGGTATTTTTACTCCAATTTTTCAACATGGGCTTTTTGTGACCCCTCCGCACGAACAGTGACACTATCAGTTAGTCGAAAGGTGATTTTGCACAGCGACTGCGCCATTTGACGCCACGGGTGCGAAAACACATTTTGAACAGGATGTGAAAAATGACAGCTGTACTGTTCATGAGGAGGAAAATAGCAATGTTGAAAACTTGGAGGAAACACATAAGAAAACTGAGGAAGTCACGAGTAAGCGTTGAAACTGCGCAACGACACCTAATGTAATTAGTTTTGGGATGTTTTATAGCAGATTTTCAACATGGGCATTTTGGGACCTCTGCTCACAGAACAGTGTCACTGTGATTTTCTTAATCTGTCCCAAACACTGATTTCCCACAGCGACTACGCTTATTCTGCGCGAAGTGCAAAAACACATTTCGGCCAGGGTGTGGAAAATGACAGCTGTACTGTTCATAAGGAGGTGTGGAAAAATGCCAATGTGGAAAATCTGGACTGAAAAGATTAAAATTTGTGAACTTACGAGGGTGCGTGGAAACTGCACAATGCACGCTCGTAACAGTCATTTTATGGACTTGTGTCACCAAATTTTCAACATAGCCATTTTATGCTCTTTTCATGAACAGTGTCACTGTAATTTTCTTAATCTGTCCCAAACATTGATTTCACACACTGACCACGCCATTGTGCGCTACATATGCGAAAACACATTTTGGGTGAGATGTGAAAAGTGACAGCTGTACTGTTCACAAGGAGGTGTGGTAAAATGGCAATGTTCAAAATCTGGAGTGAAAATGGTAAAAATTCTGGAGCGAAAAGTTACAAGCATGCATAGGAACTGCGCAACGCACACTTGTAAAACAGTCACTTTTGGGAATTTTTTCATCAAATTTTCAACATAGAGTTTTTGGGGGCCTGCCTCATGAACTGTGACACTGTAGTTTTGTTAATCGGTCCCGAAAGGTGGTTCCGCACAGTGACCGTGAAATCCCCTTTTGGGACTGAATAACAAAATGACAGTGACCGAGTTCATGAGGTGGGGTCCCAAGAACCCCATGTTGAAAATTTGGTGAAATAATTCCCAAAAATGGCTGAGATATGCACCAAAGTTGAAAAAAACCCACTTATGCCATTATACAGCTTACCGGCATTTCTTCAGTTTGTGGTCAACTTTGAAGAGTGCAGACGTGTTCTCGGTCCACCAAAGATCATTGCGCCGGCCTCCGGAGTTAAGTATGGGGTGAGGGTGTGTGTGGGGAGGTGGGGTAAGTAGAGGGTAGGCATGGGTTGGGGAAGGGGCAAGAGAGTCAACGAGGGACTGTTTTCTTCGTTACAGGTGTTTGTTTTTTTTAAAGACGATGGGCACTTTGCCATGCTGGGGTGGCTCCCAGCGTGGCACCTGGAAGAGGATGGTGTTTGGAGGCAGTGGAGCCAACGTGGGATTGAGCACCCCCATGATCAACAGACTTTTGCCACGCTGGGGTGGGCTCCCAGTGTGGCACCTGGAAGTTTGTTTGGGGGTCCAGTGGAGCCGATGGGGGATTGGGCACCCCCATCGGCCATACAGTGTGCCGGGCTGAAGGGGAGAACTTGACCATGCAGGGGTGGGCTCCCAGCATGCTACCTGGGTATTTGTTTTAGGGGGACACTGGATCTTAGGGGATCATGCTGTTCCGTTGGAAATTAACTGTCTATGATAGTTCAGATGCAGTGCCGATGTGTAGGTAATTTGCATACTGCCGATAGCAGTATGCAGATTGCCTACACATTACCACCGCTGATTGTAGCAGTGGTTTTCTCTGAACTGTATGCCACTGCATCTGAATGGCTGTTATAGACAGCTCAGACATTCATTGGTGTGGTGCAGCCTCACCTGCAAAAGGGAGCAGGGCATTGGAAGTGGGGGTGGCACACCTACCAAAACTCTTATGGTGGCACTATGTTTCTTGCACATGCGTGCAAGCAAACATAACAAGCATTTGTCAATGCTGAATGTTTGCTTGCTGGTATTAGCACTGGAAATGCAGGTGTAACCCCCCTCTCAATGGGGGTTCCTGAAAGGTCTTCCACGAGCTTGTCTAATTGCTTGTTGCCCGGTTGGTGTTCGGCGTTATTGCCGTTTAAATGTATTGCCAGTGAGTGCCTGCGTGGCCTCCATGTCCTGTCTCTTTAAGTGCTGCCTGACTGCAGATATAATTAATCTGAAAGGGGGATATGAGTGTTTCCCTACTCAGGTTCCGCCCGGTCTGCTGAGTAATCGCACCGTTTCTGCCATCGCTAATTGTGCAGAAGGAGCCCTGTTGAAAGATGTAACCAATTGCTGGAAATCGCTACAGTAATAATGATAATGTAGTTTGTCTCTAACCTGCCTTCTTTGCAGCAAGGACTGTTCAGTTAGCTCCACTATTTTGGTCCTGAACTGCCGAGTGGACCAATCAGTACCTGGGGACTCTGAAATTGAGCTTGCAGCTAAGGGATATGTGGAGCAATCCTCTGGGAATTGTAGTTTTGGACTGTTGGCATCTTTTTGCACCAATAGGGGGAGCATGTTGTGACTGACAGCAGAACCGACCAATCAAACCTTTTGGATCTGAGGGAAATTCCCTGAGCTGTCTGCTGGCAAGCCAGTTCTAAGTGGGAAGCTGAGAGAGAAACAGCTCGGTGAGTTCCAGCAGCCGTTTGTGCAGTAGTTCGTGCGGGACAACCATGGAAGGCCTGACTTCTGGCCTGCTTGCCTATTTTCTGCCCTGAGAGGGAGAAAGAGAATTTCTTTTGGACTGAATCCGATTCTGTGGGAACGAAGAAGCTACCGAAGTGTGACCAGGCTAAACCTGTAGAAGACCGAGGATTTGGCCGAAAGCAATCGGCCTGTCAGGAACTCCAGCTACTTTTGAGCTCCTGGTTAGAGCACTGACTTTGTGATTGGGACAGGGGAGCAGCGTGCCTGGCACTGTAGGACCTTTAGTTACATACAAATGTGCTGTAAACTGGAAGGGGATCGCGATCTAGTCCCCGCTTGTGTGAACTGTGTGCTGAGAGCGGAAGCTGTACCCGGCTCAAACGGACTAAACCCACTGTTAGCCCCATGTTGCTGGGCCTTGCCACGAGGGCCCTGCCAGATCACCCTGTTGCACAGAGAAGAGCCATTGATGAGAGACCTGCCTGGGGAGTATTCCCCCTTCTCCATGCCTGCACCAAAACGACGCCTCGTCGGATCGTGTGAGCCCTGCTTCTCCTGGCATCCCAGAGAGTACATCTGCTGTCTCAATTTCATCTGTCCTGTGTTCAGCCTTGGGTACCATGAGTAATATCCAGGGTAGCTCCCTGCAACAGATAGCTAAATCAAAAGTGTGTCACCTGATTGTCTTATCTTTTTCTTCATGAACTGAGCCTTCTGGCTCCGGATTACAAATATTGTGTTGTGCAAGGAGTGTTTTTCCCATCACAGGGTCCCTACCAGCTGCAATGCTGGCCTACCCCAGGCAACGGTGCTGGCTAGCTCACCCCCCATTCACCTGGGTACCCAGAAGTGTGACAGTGCTAGGGAGTCTGATTGCTTGCATAACTGTATGATTATTAGAGACAGTAAGCTAATTAACCTGATTGCCCCTATCCTTGTTAACCCCCCCCCCGAATAAATCAGATCTACTTTTTCTGCCTTTTAAACAGTCTGTGAATCTTGTTTATGCCTGAAGTATTGTGTTGCATGCCATTTGCTCTGTTTAACCTTGTTTTACAGGAGGTCCCCAGGGTTGAGTTGGAGAAATCAATCCTGATGGTAGCGCCAAAAGTGTATCTGAGTAAAGCATATCAGGGTATTGTGAAGGTCATTTGTTGTATTCTCTGTGGGCCACTAGCATGAAACTGAGGGGGTTCAGGTGTCCCAGAGGCTGTGCCCAAGTTAGTACGACCACTAATAACCCTGACCTCTGGGTGGAGGCACCTGTTCCAGAACTCAGGCCCCTTAAACTACTGGTTGCTCAGCAGGTAGGGGTAGTAGCCCTTGGGGTAGGACTGTGTAGTACAGTACAGTCTGCACACCCATTGGCCCATGCTGTGGACCTATGGGCGTACAGCTGTACTGTATGCTGTCAGTCGGCGGGCGGCTTGCGGGTGGGGTGCTGCAGCCCGCCGCTGACCTGGGGAGGGGTGGTGGGAATGAGGGTGGGTTGGGAGCGGGGGTACAGGTACCACTGGACCACCAGGGAGTTACAAAAATATTGCAGCCTGCAATTGGGCAAAGCGGTAGGTCCACTGGACCACCAGGGAGTTATAGTAATATTACAGCCCACGTTCGGATAAGGAGTAAGGTCCACTGGATCACCAGGGCGTTAAAAGTATATTACAGCCTGCGATCGGACATTGGGTGGCACTACACCACAGGATGGTGCCGCCAGGGCTCGGGTGGCCACCCATAGCTGGCAGCTACCGTGTTGCGCCCAGCAGTACAGCAGCCGGCCTGTGGGTGGCAAGTCCTTGCTCCTGTTTTTGTCGGGAACATCTTTGTGTCCCCCCTGTGCAGCGCAAGGCGGGTGTGTGCCTGCATATGCGCTGCACATCCCGAGCTGAATATCGGGATGTGCCGAATATGGATGGGCACGCTTACTCCACATACGCCTACATTTATGGTGCATCCCGCGCATCGGGATTTGCGCCGAGCACTCCCTTTGAATATCGCGGTCGGCGTGATCACTGTTGCGCTAGCGCGCAACCCCTTTGAATATCCCACCCCAGATGTTTAAATGCATATTTCAGGCAGGAAGTGAAAAATGACAGCTGTACTGTAAAGAGGTGTGAAAAAAATGCCAATGTTGAAAATCTGGAGTGGAAATACTACAAATTTGTGAAATTACGAGAGTGCGTGGAAACTACACAATGCACGCTTGTAACACAGTAATTTTATGGACGTTTGTCACCAAAGTTTCAACATAGGCATTTTAGGACCTCTACTCATGAACAGAGTCACTGTAATTTTACATATGAACATACATACAAACATATGAATCTGCTAGCAGAGCAGACCAATCGGTCTATCTAAGTCTGCCCAAGTGTGCAGCTAGCACCCTAGACTGCAGCTGCCCCAGCCTCCTCCCCTTCAGTTCCTCCCCCACTTGTCCCAGCCCGCGCCCCGCTGACTCTTGCTTTATCCCACTCCTTCTTAAAGCTATTGACTGTCCCACATGTTACCACCTCCTGGCAGCGATTCCAACTAGACACCACATTCTCAGTGAAGTAGTTCCTCCTCATTTCCTCTTGAAATGTCCCTTCCAGCCTTAGTCCATGCCCCTCATCTGTCTTCCACTCTCAGTTTAAACACCCTCGGTGTGAGGTTTATTTAAACCCTCAGGTATTTAAACGCTTAATCATATCCCCATCCTCCTCTGCTCCAGTGTGTACATGTTCAGCTCCTTAGCTCTAATTTCGTATTTCTTTCCTTCCATCCCTTTAACATTTTTGTTTCCTCCTTGCACCCCTCCAGTAATTTTATATCTCTCCTCAGGTATGGCCTCCAGTATTGCACACAGTACCCAGGTGCGGTCTGACCAATGATCTAGAGAGGTAGGATCACATCCCTGTGTCTGGATGAGAACCCCTGTGATGCAGTCCAGTATTCTGTTTGCCTGCTGCTCTCTTGCACTGGGCCGAGTTGTTCATGCTCCCAGTTACCAACACCCCCAGGTTCTCTCCTCCTCCTATGTGATCCCCAACCTCAACCCCATCCCCCCCAACCAATAGTCCCTCTTCTGGTTCTTAGCCCCAATGTGCATCACCTTACACTTCTTTGCATTGAATCCTAGGTGCTACTCCACCAGTCATGTCTCTAGTTTGGTTAGGCCCCCCTGCAGTTTTTCCAATCCATCCTCTTCATCCACCACCGCCCCCAATTTGGTGTCATCTGTGAACAGACTAACCCTGCTCCCCAGTCCGTATGCTATATCGGAGATAAAGAGCCCAAATAGCACCGGGCCCAGCAGTGACCCCTGAGAGCTCCCCCCACCACCACCACCCTCTGCACCCTCCCCTGTAACCAGTTCTCTATCCATTTAGTCAGCTTTTTTCCCACCCCCACTGCCACCAGCTTCCCCCCCCAGTCTCCCATGAGGCACTGTATCAAAGGTCTTACTGAAGTCCAAGTGCAGGACATGTACCGCATGGCCCTGTCCAACTCCCTTGTCACCCAGTCACAATATTCTATTAGGTTGGTTTGACAAGACCTCCCTGAGATGAACCCATGTTGCTGCCCATCTTGGAGGCCATTACTCTCTAGGAATGCCACCAGACTCTCCTTCAGTATTGCCTCCATAAGCTTACCCACTATGGATGTGAGACTTACCGGCTGATAATTTCCTGGCTCCTCCCTAGGCCCACTCTTGTGTATGGGCACCACATGGGCCACCCTCCAGTCCTGGGGCACACACCCCATTTCCAGGGAGGTGTTGAACAGCTCCACCATCTCCCTCAGCACCCTGGGGTGGATGCCATTGGGACTTGGTGCCTTGTCCACCTTCACTGCCCACAGCCCCTCTAGCACCCTATTCCCTGCGATCACTTTGTACATCACCACCTCCCCCATTTCCCCACCCCTCCAGCCCATGCTGGTAGTGGACCATCCCTCTCCTTAGTGAAAATGGAGCAGAAGTACTCATTTAGAATTTCCGCTTGCTCCTCCCCCTTTTCTACCCAATCCCCTCCCCGCTTTATCCTCACAATATATTCCTTGCACTTCCTCTTTTCCCTGACATACCTTAAAAAGTCCTTTCCCTTCCCTTTATGCCCTGTGCTAACCTTAATTCCTGGAGGCATTAGCTTTTTTCACCCTCTGGGCCACCTCCCCTGACCAACTCCCGTAAGCCTCCTTATCTTCTCCCTTCCCTGTTCTCCTGTACTTCTGGTATGCAGCCCTCTTTGCCCTCACCCCTTGCAGCAATCCCTTCTTCAGCCAGCATGGTTTCTTGGCTCTGCTCTTCTTACTCCTGGCCCTGGTGCAGGCTACTGTGGCCTCTGTTAGCTCAGTCTTTATGACTCCCCACTTTTGTTCTGCATCCATCCCCGGCCTTATATCCTGGAGTCTCCCTTGCAGTATTGCTCACATCCTCCCAAAGTCCATCCTACTAAAGTCCACCACCTTAGTGTCCATGCCTCCTGTCTCCCTGCCCAGCGCAAGAATGAGCCACACTGTTTGGTGGTCGCTACCCGCCAGTGGGTCCTCCACCCTTACCTCCCTCACCGCCTCCCCTACTTGCCAGTACTAGGTCCTAGAGTGCTACCAAGCCTTGTACCCACTTACCAATTGTGTCAAAGGTCATTCTGGAATGCACTGGGAGCACCTTCACCCTGGTACTGCTAGTGGCTGGGTGCTCCAGTCACCCCTGGTAGGTTAAAATCCCCCACTATCACCACACTCCCCCTTCAACACACCCTCCTTATCTGATCTGCCAACTCAACATCCAGTTCCCCGGATTTTGCTGGTGGTCTGCACACCACTCCCAGCCTCAGCTTCCTGCCCTTGGAGTCCAGGAGCTACACCCAAAGCGCCTCTGTCCTCTCATCTTCTCCCTCGTCCCTTATGTGCTTGATCCCTTCCCTCACATAGAGTGCAACCCCCCCGGTCCCTCCTGTATATCCTGCATCCCAGGATTGCCAAGTCCCAATCATGGTACTCTGTGGCCCAAGTCTCTGTCACTGCAGCAATGTCCACCTTCCCCTCTGAAAGGAGTGCCTGAAGCTCTGTAGTTTTGTTCCCCAGGCTTCTTGCGTTGAGAGAGAGACCACCTTCCATCCGTACCCTCCTTCTCCTCACTCTTCTCCATGGTCTGTGTCCCTCTCTGTGTAGTCTGCATCCTTTCTCCTCCTTATTCTTACCGGTGGTGGTGCCTTCTGTATTACACTCAGACCACTCTGCCCGCCTCCCTCCCAGGTTACTATGCTCCGTCTTTACCTATATCTAGGGAGGTGAGCTCATTGAGCTCCCTGTCCCAACCTTTCTACCAACCTCAGTCTTTGGCCACCCCTTCACTAGTTTAAATCCACCTTAGATTTTTTATCATGTCACTATTTCTCCTCTAGCAGAGCAGGCTCTAGTGACTTCCGGCGCTGGCTCCTGCACCCCTGGACCAGGTCATGCTGTGAAAGAAACTCACCTTTCGCCCAGGGTCAGCTTGCACATTCCGGGGTGCGCCACCTCATGTCCGGAGGTGCAGGGCATGGCCAACAGCCGGTGAGATAGCCCCACTATTTTCTGCCTCCTTTTTCTCTCTGGGAGCCAGACATGCAATGGCCTCAAAGGCATGTAGTGCCGACGCCCGACGCACTCCGCCCTCTAGAGCACACAACTGCAGTGCAGCTGGCCTCAGCTAGCAGCCACTGCAGTGCAATGCCATACACCCACCCATCTCAGAGGAAGGAGAGCAGTCATGGGATGCTCAATCCTTCCTCTCCCCCAGCTAGCCCCCCGTGGCCCAAGTCCATTCTGAGCCCGGGTCACTGGCATGGCACGAGTTGTATTGCCAGCACCTCAACCCTCAGCGCCACCGGGCCTAAATCCACCTTAGTAGAGATATACCCCTCTAATCCTACCTTTAATACTCCCTTCCCTGCTCAAGTGTACCCTGTCCCCTATGTACAAGTCACTATTCCCCCAGACCCTACCCCAGTTAGTCACTAACCCATAATTTTTGGTGTGGCACCAATCCCTCAGCCACTCGTTGAACTCCTCGATCCTAACCTTTCCTCCCCATGCTTGCACATGGTACCAGGAGTACCTCCAAGAATGCCACCGACTCCCCCACCCCTTCACACTGCCTGCCCAACTCTTCGAACCTCCCCTTCACTACTTCCACAGTCTCCCCACCAAGTCATTTGTTCCCACATGCAACACTAAATGAGGTTTCTTCCTCCCCCTCGCTGCACACTTGAGCAGTGCCTGCCCCACCCCCCCTGCAGTCAACCTGGGGATAGCTTCAACCTAAATACGGCTGTACCTTCCCCGTTCTGTCCTATCTCACCTCTTTCAGTATAGAAACCTCCAGAACGAAAATTCCGTCCCTTACCCTTTCCTTCTAATGCCCTTCCACCACCCCAGTATTTGTTCTTCCTGCCCTCACCCCCACCAGCTGCATCCTCTGTGACATCTGTATCTGCCCTACTTCACCTGAGCCCTTTTCTCTACCTTATTCTCCCATCTCCTTGAACCCTTCCCAGCCTAGCTACTTCCTACTGGGCTTCCATGTTGAACTCCTCCTGCTGATTTTCAATCCCTCTCCTATCCTGGCTGTTGCTCGATTTAGAGCCCCATTCCCTTCTACCCTGATAGTGATGCCCCTCCCATCCTTCCCCTTCCCATAGCCTTCTCTCCTCCAGTCATCCCCTTCCTTACTAGCCACACTTGTACCCTTTCATCCTCACTATCTCTTCCCTACCTGTTGCCATCCCTGTCATGCCCCGCTTGTTCTCCCCCCTTCAGTATGTTCCTGCTCCCCTCTCTCATAACAGAGGCTCAAATTTATTCCTAGTCGATACCCCCCCACATCTCTCCCCTACCGGTTCCCCTCCTACTTGTTCCCCTCTGTGCCACCCCAGGCCCCACCCTGCTCCCTCCCTACCCGCAGCCATCTGCACTCTCTCCTGGTACTCCGCATGGTCTCTTCTTCCCCACCAGGAGGTCCCCTCACCTCGAGCACCCCCTTCTCCTCTTTTCTGCTAGTGCCTCTGATACTGGGTTGGTTTCAGTCCCTTGTTTTCTTCCCCTGTCCCTCTTGCCATCCCCTATTCCCCCCTAGACAGGATGCCTACCATACTCATCTGCCCTGCCACTTAGACTCCTCCCTAACCTCCACAGTTCCTCTCTCAAACTAGGTAGTTGTCTACAGACCATACACCCCCCCATACTCCAAGCCCAGTCCAGAATCATGGCAGACCCACACCCTGTACACCCCACCACCCTTCCAAAGATGCCTGCCCTACTGACATGTGGCACCTGCCCCATTTTGGCCCCCATCTTATGTTATGGGCTCTTACTCCCGGTTTCTGTACCCTACTTCAACTGTCCTGAAGGAGAGGCTGGTGGCCCTCCTAGAGGCCAAAGGACTACAGGACAGTAGACAGCATGGCTTCATACATGGCAGATCCTGCCAAACCAACCTGGTCGAGTTCTATGGACTGGGTAACTAGGCAACTGAACAGGGGCCATGCAGTGGATGTCCTGTATCTGGACTTCAGTAAGGCATTCGACTCAGTGCCACATGGAAGGCTGGGAAGGAAGTTAGTAGGCACAGGGGCGGGTGCAAAGCTGGTGAGATGGGTAGGAAACTGGCTTCAGGGAAGGCAACAGAGGGTGGTGGTGGGTGGGGAGCTCTCACACCTAAGGGTAGTGACGAGCGGTGTTCCACAGGGCTCGGTGTTGGGACCAGTGTTGTTTGGGATATTCATTGCAGACATATCATGGGACATCAAGAGCAAAGATCAGTCTGTTTGCTGATGATACCAAGGTAGGCGCGGTGGTGGATGACCTAGGAGGATGGCAGGGTTGCAGGATGATCTGGCAAAGCTTGAAACCTGGTCAGACACCTGGCAACTGGGCTTTAATGCCAAAAGTGCAAGGTGCTGCATTTTGGGATGAAGAACCCAAGGAGGAGTTACCAGCTAGGGGAGTGCAGCTAGCCCAGATAGAGGAGGAGAAGGATCTGGGTGTGCTCATTATAGGGTCAATGAACAACTCGCACATTGTAGGAAGGCAGCTGCAAAGGCTAACAAAATGCTGGGTTGTATTGGTAAGGGTATATCCGAGGAGGGAGGAGGTGATTCTGCCACTGTATAGGTCATTAGTTAGACCACACCTGGAGTACTGCGTGCAGTACTGGCATCCATATCTGAAGAGGGACATTAAGTTACTGGAGGGGGTGCAGCGCAGAGCAACAAAGATGATCAAGGGGCTGGGGGACTTATCATACAAGAGGAGGTTGAAGGAGTTGAACATGTACTCACTGGAGGAGAGGAGAGGAGAGACAGGGGTGACATGATTGAAACCTTTAAATACATGAAAGGAATAAACAAGATGGGTACAGAGGGGATGTTCAAAGTAAGGGAGGGACACCAGGGGCCATGATACGAGACTGGAGCATGGAAGGTTCAGGAGGGAGATGAGGAGACACTTTTTTACAGAGAGGGTGGTGGCTGGGTGGAATGCGTTACCTGCTGAAGTGGTATGCAGTAGAACAGTGGACTGCTTCAAACGAGGATGGGACAGGACAAGGGGGAGGGTTAATGAAGGGGAAGGGTGGAAGGGAGGGGCAGCTGCAGAATAAGGGTTGCTAGCTGCACATTCGAGCAGACTTGATAGACCTCTAGGCCTTTATCTGCTGGCAAATTTCGTATGTTCGTGTGCATGGTTAAACCATTTTCCAACCGTAAATCCACCAAAAATCTCCAGCCCCCAGTCCATAAACATTCCTCATCCAGAATAGGTTCTGGGTGTCCTTTAACAACACAATGCTGCTGTAACCAATAGGTAATGTCTGCTACATTGATTCCCTCATTACGGAACAGTACTGTGATTTTTTTTCAGACGGTTTCGACTAGGGAATTGCAATAAAAGGACCCCTATAATGGAGTATGTCTGAGAAGCTGAAATTGTTTCCAGAACCTATCTAAACCAGCAGAATGTTTAAAACTAATATCAAATACAGTATCCCCAAGCATATGGATCAGAGCATAGATTTCATAGGCATAAAACTTCATACTGCCTTTCAGCAAGTCCCGTCCAACAAACCGCCTATTAGGGACCTCTGATGTAGGACCCTAATTTCAGACGCACCGCATTATGCTGTGCTGCAGGTTCTGAGAAAAGTCCAAAAGTAGCAGGGAATAATTTTTCCTTAATACCTGCATGCCAAACAGGAGGTGCAGCAGCTGGTGCAGGTGCAGTTCCACAGGACTGTGATTGGGCCATTAGGGGACTGCTGTGCAGCATGCTGAGAATCCCTAGATGTGAAATAGACAAGGGGTTAGGTGAGGAAGCCTCCCTCCAAACACTTAATATCCTCCAAGAGAGTATCCGAAGCCTGCGCAGTAGAGGACTGAGGCCGTACAACAGGGGAGCCTTATCCCAGAGGGATAGAAGTACCTAGAAGGGAAGCCTGCTCCGAGTCTGTAAGCAACAAGTCAGAAGGTAAGGACACAAGGTTTGCATACCACCCCTTCCCATCTGGAGACTTCACCCACCCCGCCGCCTCCAGGGCCTGGGAAACCCATGCCGCTGAAGCTGCAACCTCCCTAGAAGGGAGAGCACTGGAAGCAGGATCTTGCAACGAAGAAGCAGGCTGCCCAATAACAGTGGACAAATTTTTTTCCAAAACACAAGCAACAAGTGCACAGGGCTGTATAGAGCCAGTTCCAGGCAAAGGGGAGTCCAAGACAAAAGGCTGGGGAGGAGACAGGCCATCATCTTCAGTGGAACACCGAAGAGACCCTTGCAAAGCACTCGATTCATGACGTGCACTAAATGTCCCCGTAATCGAAAAATTAGTCTCAGAAGTACTCACTGCATGTCCATGGTGAACCGGAGGGGAGATTACCAGCATAACTGCAGCAGGCTGAAAAACCGCAGACACACCAGGTGCGCCAACCAGCATCTGCTCCTCAGCTAAGGAAGCCGGGCACTTCCTCTCCTGTACCTCCAAACAAGCCTCTCGTGCATTCCAGATCCTGCAACAAGTGGTTCCATAGGGCAAGAAACCGACGCTCCTCCCGAGCTAGCTGTTGCTAAAGCAAATCCACCTTAGTGACGGTATCCAGATCCGCGGGCTCCAACTGAACATTGATAAGACCCGCATGTAGACTAACCTGAGCCATTGTTGTAGTAAAATCCCTTTCCAAGAGCCTTCAGATGCCATGATGATCACAGGCAGCAGAAGGAAGGCCAAGGAGGTGATCAGCACCCGGCCTTCCACACGCCTACACTCCTCGGGTCCCAGCTCACACTGACTCGCTGCACAGTCGCAGTGCCCTCATCGACGGAGTAAGGAATTTCCCGTGTCCTGGCCAAATTTCCTCATTCACTAAAAATACCACCAACAGCTTAATCTGGTCATGGTCAGTTGACATTCATCTGTATCCCCTCCCCCGGGTCGTGCCTGAAAATAGGCAGGATTCGTCTAGTGCACTTACCCGGTCAACAAAAACTAAATAAATAAATGGTTTCATTTAGCCCAGTAGAAATCCTGTTGCACTCCAAGTATTACTCAGCTCAGTACTTAGCTCAGTTAGAGAAATAAACAGAACAACTAAATCTGTATTATTACAGCAATCCTAAAAGTATCCAATCATTGCTTTGTCTCCACCCCAGAGACCCTGCTGTAATATAGGACCACACAGGACGCTGGGCGGAGAGTGGCAAGTCTAAACAGAGCTCTGTTGAGCCCGCCACCTCTCTCTCACTCACTCATTCTGTTTCTCTCGCCTGCAGGCTACCCTTTGTACTGGCTCCTGCTCATGCTGGCACCTTTTTCTGCCAACAAAGAAATCTGCAGCAGTCCTGACAGACTCCGCTGGAGCTTGCTCACTCCCTCTCCACTCACTCATTCTGTTTCTCCTGGCTCTGCAGGCTGCCCTTTGTACTGGGCCCTGCCTGTTGGCGCCTTTTTCTGCCCACAAAGAAATCTGCATAAGTCCCAACAGAGCTCCATTGAGCTCATTCACTCCCCCTCTCTCACTCGCTCAATCTTAATCTGTCCCAAACACTGATTTCTCACAGCAACTGCGCTATTCTGTGACAGAAGTGCAAAAATAAATTTCGGCCAGGATGCAAAAAATGACAGCTGTAAGGAGGTGTGAAAAAATGCCACTGTTGAACATCTGGCGTGAAAATATTACAAATTTGTGAAGTTACATGGGTGTGTGGAACGAATGCACGCTTGTAACACAGTCATTTTATGGACTTTCATCACTAAATTTTAACATAGTATTTTTAGATCTTTCTGTTCACGAATAGTGCCACCGTCATTTTTCTTAATCTGTCCCAAAACTGATTTCTCACAGCCACTGCGCTTATTCTGTGCCGAAGTGTGGAAAACACATTTGGCCAGGATGTGTAAAATGACAGCAGTACTGTTCATAAGGAGGTGTGGAAAAATGCCAATGTTGAAAATCTGGAGTGAAAATATTACAAATTTTCGAAGTTACGAGCATGCATAGAAACTGCGTAACGCATGCTCATAAAAGTCAATTTTTGGATTTTTTTCACTAAATTTGCAACATAACTTTTTGAGAGCCCACCTCATGAAAAGTGGCACTGCCGTTTCATTAATTGGTCCTGAAAGGTGATTCCACATAGTGACTGCGAAATCACTTTCGGACTGAATAATGCCAGGACAGTGGCTGAATCTATGAGGAGGGGTCTCAATAACCCCATGTTGAAAATTTGGTGCTAAATCCTCGAACACAGATTTCAGAGACAACCTGCAGTGTGACAACAATTTGATTAACAATTTCATACCCTTGAGGTGTGTCACTTGGGATGGGGGGGCCCCGAAGGGAGGGGGGAGGCAGCCAGGCAGGGGCTCAGTCACTGTGCTGGGACTCTTCACAAGGTAGGCTTCCCCCTGTGGAGATGGTCAGGTACTGCCCTTTACGAGATATAAGTTCTCTGAGCCTATCTGCAGTACTTGACTTATCGTCCCTCTCTGTGGCAAGCAGTGATCCAGAGACCCTCATGTTGGCCTATAATACAGCCATCTCAGGGGCCCTGGATGTCATTGCTCCAGTCCGAGTTCACCCTCTTTCCCTTCGCTGTCGATCCCCATGGTTTGATGGGGTTTTGAGGGAGATGTGGTAACTTGGACGAAGGCTAGAGCGTCGCTGGTGGGAATCCGCCCTTGATGCCGACCGCCTTATATTGATGGACCATTATCAAGTCTATCAATCCACAATCACCCGTAAGAAGGCAGAGTTCCTGTCCAGGGAGATTATGGCAGCTCAGAACTGACCAGCTCAGCTGTTCCGAACTGTGGACAGACTGCGCAACCCAGCCTGTCTTCAGGTTCAGAAAGCGTTTTCGCAAATAGAGTGCGATGACCTTACTCGTTTCTTTGCTAACAAGGTGGACGACTTCAGGGCGGAGTCTTCACACACTCTTGGGTATTGCTTGTGATCAGCATGAGGTCACCGTCCCCCGGTTTTCCTGGAGTACCTTCAGCCATCCCGATTTCATGGATATCATGCGGATCATCTAGGGTGTGCACCCTACATGCTGTAGTTTGGACCCTGGACCAACTTCCCTGATTTTGGGTTGTCTTGATGTTATCGGTCCGGTCCTAGCGCAGATAGTTTGGTGCTCCTTGGAATCTGGGGAGTTTCCTAACCCTCTGAAAGAGGCGGTAGTGATACCTCTCTTGAAGAAAGCCACTTTGGACCCAAACTGCCACGCTAACTACAGGCCAATCTCCAATCTCCCTTTTTTAGGAAAGGTGATCGAGAAAGTAGTGGCAGCACAACTGGAAGACCATTTAACCATCCATGACATCTATGAGCCCCTCTAGTCCAGTTTTCGAAAGAGACATAGTACAGAGACAGCGATGGTTCGGGTGCTCAATGATCTCCTGATGGCTAGAGATCGGAAGAGCCATTCCATCTTGGTTCTTCTGGATCTATCATCAGCGTTTGACACCGTGGACCATGGGCTGTTACTTAACCGTCTGAGGTACATCTGTGGAATAATGGGAACTGTCCTCAGATGGTTTACATCATTCCTCACTGGAAGAACTCAGAGAGTGGTATCTGGAGTGTTTTCATCAGATCCAGTTTCTCTGTCTTGTGGGGTTCCTCAGGGTTCAGTTTTGTCGCCCATGTTGTTCGTGGTGTATATGCTACCCCTCGGAGACATTGCAAGAAGGTATGGGCTGAGGTTTCATTGTTATACCAATGATACCCAGCTCTTCCTTTCTTTTGCACCCACCCAGGATAGAGCTCTCTCAATCTTTAATAACTGTCTCAAAGAAATCCAGGAGTGGATGGATTTGAGCTGGCTGAAGTTGAACTCTCATAAGACTGAGGTGATGGTTGTGGAACCTGGTCGTTGGACAGGAGGTTTGGGAGGTGGGTCGCCCTCTGGACTTGTTCTCGGGGGTGTCCTCCTCCCAACTTCTAACCAGGTATGAAACCTGGGGGTAATTTTTGATGAAGGGTTGGCCCTGCATTCGCAGGTGTCGGCTGTCATCAAATCTTTCTTTTACCATTTAAGGAATATCTCCAGGATTAAACATCTGGTACCGTCCAGCGACCTTCCTACTTTGGTCCATGCCTTTGTGTCCTCGTGCTTAGATTACTGCAATTCCCTATACCTAGGGCTTTCTGGGGTGGAAATTCGCCACCTGCAGCTGGTGCAGAACGCAGCGGCCCAGCTTTTGACAGGATCTCCTCGGTCCTGTCATATTACGCCGGTGCTGCACGAACTGCACTGGCTGCCAGTTCAGTGGTGTATCACCTTTAAAGTTGGCTTGCTGACTTTCAAAGCCCTACACGGACTGGGCCCGGACTATCTGATAGAGCTCCTGGTTTCCTATTGCCCTGGGCGATCGCTCCGCTCAGACGGCGGTGCTAAATTCCTAAGGTACATTTGAAATCTTCGGGAGCCAGATCTTTTATGTTCATGGCTCCCACACTATGGAATTCCTCACCTCATCGGTTATGGGAGTGCACCACTGTGGAGGGTTTTAAATCAGCCTTAAAGACCTATCTGTGGCACTCGGCTTACGGTGATTGATCATTTTATGTAATAATATTTATGGTATTGTCTGATTTTAATGATTGTTTTTATATTTGAATTGCTTGATTTTATTTTGTACAGTGCCTTAGTTTTCTGAAAGGCACCTTAAAAATAAAAATATTATTATTAAGGTGCTGGTCCCCAGGACCCAATAGTGTACTGTCCTGGGTGGTCCCTAGAGATCCTTGTGGTTTCATCCCACAGGGTTCAGGGCACAAGGGTAGGATCTTTGCTCATGGTGTAGAGGAGCCACACAGTTCCGCTAGAGGAGTGCGGTTGTTAAGTGAGGGTGTAATTTTCTCCATTTGGTAGATTTGGTTGACCATCTTCCTCCAGGTAGTTACATCTGGGGTAGTGGGGGGGGTGTGCCAACATTTTTTATGGCTTCCGTAGCCACGGTTATTAGTATCCTAAGGCAGTATTGTGAGTGTGGGTCCCTCAGGCCTCTGGGGTATTGCAGAAGGATGTATAGGGAAAGTGTGAGCGGGACTGGTTTGCTAAACCGTTTCTGTTGATGATCTTCTATGGAGAAGAGAAAGGGTTGGATGTGGGGAGAGGCCCACATAACATGAGTGTGTGTCACCATGGGCTTGTCACAGCCTCTCCAGCAGGCAGGTGTGTGTGTCAGAAGGTAGTGGGCTGTTATCACCGGGGTCCAGAACAATCTGGTCAGTTACTTCCATGCGTACTCCGTCCACTGATGGGAGCTCGTAATTTTGGCTGACACATAGCAGGCTCTGGACCATGCTTTAGTATCTATAGGAAGACCTATCTCCCCTTTCCATTTCAAGGCCACATCCAGGAAGTCGACTCCCATTGTTGTTTGGAGCATGATAGAGCTGGGAGATCATGTGGGGCTGGATCACAGTTTTAAAGATGTTTATAGTGATGGGAGGGTGCATCTCCTGGAAGCGGGCACCAGCGGGAGGTCTAAGATATAGTGTCTGAGCTGCAGGTACCGCTATAACTCTGTTCTATGCAGAATTAGACTGTGCTTGTGGGGGTGACAAAGGGCAGCACTACATTTCCAGAGAGGAACTGGTAAATATACTGTAGGGAGTACTGTTCCCAGGTTTGGTAGTTGTGACCAAGATGTAGAGGGGGGAAATCCTCAAGTATGCTATTGAGCTCAGGAGAGGAAGAAACAATGTCAGATGAAGTGCTTTCCTAATACTCTGTCACACTTTCACCTGAAACTGTAACCATGGGTTCAAGTGAGATATCATTGCCTTAGGTGTCCCCTGATGATACATGGTCTGTACAAATTGATGGTTGGGGAATAATGTCTACTCCATATCTAGCCTGATGGCATGCTGGCCTCCCAAGTGATGAAAAAGGAGGAAGCGCATATGTGCAGCCCAGTAATATCCCTGTATCCATGGGCATGCCAGTCCTCTGGCATCTTTGGCAATGAAGAGTTGCTGCATTTTAATTTGTGGTCTTTGACCTGACCAGATAAATCTGGAGTTCTCCTTGTTTCAGGTCCTCCATAGATGTGTTGGGAGGGCCAGGGCAATATTTTGAAAAAGGTACAGTACCCTGGGTAAATGGACCATTTGTACCACATCTATACACATAGAAAGAGAAAAGAGTAGGGCGCCCCAATGGCAGTGTTTGGGTGAATGGGGTATAGTTGTCCTGGGGCACCGAGGCTGGTGAATGGGCAACATTTATCCCCAAATATCTGAGTTTCTGCATGTCCCATCTGAAAGGGAAGGCTTTCTGCAGAGACTGAAGGGGAGAAGTGGAAAAGAGAGTTTCCATCTTCAGTGAGTTACCTCTCAGTATCTATGAAACAGCTTGAAGACCTTCAGGAGTGTCTCCACAGGATCTTGGATGCAGCATAACACATCATCTGCATAGAGGAATATGGTGTTCCTCACCCTCTACTGTGAGGCCTTTGAACTTGGTTGCCTCACTAATCATCTGAGCTAGTGGCTCTATGTACACTGCAAAAAGCAGCAGTGACATAGGACAGCCTTGCTGGGTCCCCCATTGCAGTGGGAAATAATCTGAGTGGTGTCCACTCACCTCTACCTAGGCCTTGGGAGATTGGTAGAGACATTGCTGGGCTGGGCTCACACATGGAAATTAAATTTCAATATCACCAAGTGCAAGGTGTTGCATCTTGGTTGGGGAAACCCTAAACACAGGTACACCCTGGGAGGGGAGGCGCTGGAGGCCTCAATAGGGGAAAAAGACCTAGGGGTCATGGTGGATGCATGTATGAATAACTCTGAGCAGTGCAAGAGAGCGGCTAGCAAGGCAAACAGGATGTTGGGATGCATCGTAAGGGGGATCACCTCTAGGAGCAAGGAAGTGATTCTGCCGCTGTACAATGGACTGGTTAGACCACACCTTGAGTACTGTGTACAGTACTGAGACCACACTTGAAGAGGGACATACAGCTCCTGGAGAGGTACAGAGGAGGGCAACTAAGATGATATGAGGGCCATGATTTGACGATGAGGACAGACTTGAGGAGCTCTGCCTGTTTTCATTGGAGGAGAGGAGAGACAGGGGGACATGATTGAGGTCTTCAAGTACCTCAAGGGAATAAATAGGGTAAACATGGAGGGATCTTTAGACTAAAGCAGGGAGGTATCACCAGAGGGCATGGTTTGAAGTTGGAAGGTGGAAGGGTGAGGGGAAAAGAGGAGGAGGTTTTCACTTAGAGGGTGGTGGACCCTTGGAATGCACTCCTGGCAGCTGGTTCAGAGATCCACAGTGGAGGGCTTCAAGAGAGGGTGGGACAGACACAGAAAGTGGATCTATTAGATGATGGCCTGTCCCAGGGGGTGGATGGATGATAAGGGTTTCTGGAGCACAAGGGATGGGAGGCCTCGCACCAACTAAAGATCTAAGGTTCGAAGCAGACTCGATAGACCGTGAAGGCCTAATCTGCTGGCAAATAGTATGTTAGTATGTTATTGCAAAAAGTTGTAAGAAGGTGCTGGGAATCCTAGTGCCTCAGAACAGAGGACAACAATGACTAGGAGACCCAGGTGAAGGCTTTGTCAGCATCCAGTAGAGAGATGAAGTTTGCCCACTGCATCTCGTGGATAACATGATGTGTTCAATGTATATTATCGATAGTCATACGTGAGCAGACAAAGCCCATCTGATCCTGTGTATGAGGAAGGGTAAGAGCCTGTCCAGTCGTTGGCTAATGATAGACATACAAATGTATAGTCCATGTTAGGCACTGAAATGAGGTGGTATAAGGCAGAAGAGGCTTTTGGGGATTACGATCATACACCGTTGTAACACTGACACTATTAACAACAAATCCCCCACGGTGACTCAACCTGCTCGACACCCGCAGATGTCAAATGGGTTGTGGGATGATGAATGATTCATCGACTTCTGGGTTTGGCTGCTCTCCTGACATCTGCCCTCCCCAGAGTTATATTAGGGCAAAGCCCCTGCAAACAATATATGACTCGGAGGCTGTTGGGTTCATCGGCACTTTCCGCTGGAGATGTGACTGTCATCAGCAAAGTGATGTTGTTGTAAAGTCCTTCAACAAATTTCTTGTTGAAGCAACTTGGTGGAACCATTACTGATATTGCTGCATCTGCCCAAGAGGGTGGGGTTTCTGCCCTGCAAAAACTCATTGCGAGATGCCAGTAGGGGGTAGGGCTGGGAGAAATTTATCTTCTGGCAGTGAAATTCTGGTGAAATACTGGATTTCACTTCTGTGAAATTTTGCTAAATTTCCATGAAAAGTTTGCGAAATTTCACCAAAATTGTGATTTCAGTTATGTCCTTCTACTTTCATAAGTGTTAGTCTGAATTTCACAGAGTTTGGCATGCTGAATGTTACAAGGCCAATACAGAACTGTACCAGGTATCAGATCTCTATCTGTAAAAGTGACTAAGTTATAAGCCTCCAAACCTTCTGAGTTTTTTTAAATTACGTTTTACAATTATGTAAACTGCAGAATTTCAACATTAGTCCAAATTTCACCATATTTGTTGCTCTGGCTTTATTGAGGGCCTGACAGACATGTACCATGTTTCAGATCTGTATCTTTAAAGGTGACCGAGTTAAAAGCCTCCAAACTTTCATGAATTTTAAATTACATTTCACAGTTATGTAAACTGCAGAATTTAAGCCTATGTAACTTTAAAACTAGCTAACAGAATATAACCAATTTTATTTTGTTCACTGACGCTAAATATTAGGCTTTGAGGCCACCCCATGGCCCGCAGCAGAGCATCACGCTGCTATGCTGATGACCCAGGGTCAGAAGCGGACCGAAAGTCACGCCGGTGGCAGGCCATGGCTGAAACAGCTGCCACTTGGCAGTTTATCTCAGTTGGGGCTAGCAGGTTTCATTAACACAGCGACTCCTGTGGCTGGGCCAGGGAGCTTTCACCTGCCACACAGAAAGCCATGGCTGTGTGAGGCTGACAGAGGCACCGCCTCCAGCAGGGGAGATGGGGAAGGAAAAAAAATGTTGCAGAATAACCTGGTAGAGGGGCCAGCCCATCGGCACTGTGCTAGCAGTTCCATTCATGATGCCGGCGTCAGCACAGTGCTAGCAGTACTCATGGTGCCAGCCCATTGGCACAGTGCTAGCAGTACCATTCATGATGCCGGCCCGTTAGCACAGTGCTAGCAGTACTGCTCATGATGCCGGTGTTGGCACAGTGCTAGTAGTACCACTCATGATGCCGACAAACCTGAGTTTGAGAACAAGCTTGGATAGTTGGGGTCCAGCCGGAGGGAGGGGAGGACTGAGTGTTCCAGAGAGGGCTCCATGCTCTGCTGTCATACTGCCACCTGGAGATCATAGGTGGCAGTACAGACAGGAGACAGAGACAGGGAGGGTCATCGTGGACACTGGCATGTGCATATGCATACAGTGTCCACAGACATGCCTTGATATCATTGCACATGACATCCCTGAAGGAGTTCAACAGAGGAGAAAAAAGTACCACAGCCCTCAGCACCTCTGCGACAATGTCAGTCCCTGGTATATCCAGGTTCTGCTGCCTCCCGGAGCACCAAGAAGCACCTGCCTGACACAACTAGATGTCCGGGGAGACCCCCCACCCTGACCTCCCTGGGGGGACAGAAGCCAAGGCTACATGGAGGTATGGGCCCAGGGCCAGGAGGAGATCAGGAGGTGCCTGGGGAGCCCCAAGAAATAGTGGAGAGAATGGAGGGCAGCGAGGGAAAAATAGCAAGTTAAAAAAAAAAGGAAAAATTTGATAGCCAACTGAATGATGGCTTTGTTCAGCCTGAACAGGGTATATACCTGAGAGATGAGCTGCCGGCCAGGGAAAAAAACAATATGGAAAAAAAAGTCTGTGAGTTATCAACTCTCGAATCTCTTGCTTAAAGTTTGGCCAAGTTATAAGCAGTCAAATATTCCAAAATATCATCAGTAATTCAAGTTCAATTTCATGAGCGTTTGTGAAACTGCGGAATGTTGTGATACTTTTGTCAAAGCCATGTCCATACATTTTTCACAGTCGTACACTTGAGTTGCCATTGTAGAGAAAGGTAAAGGCTGGGTAAAGAGACCGTAAGGCATGCCAACATACGAATCTATGAAAATTGCCAGTAGAAAAAGTCCAATTGGTCTATCGAGTCTGCTCGATTTTGTAGCATTCATAGGAGGCTCCATGGTAAAAGTATAGTGGTGTTCAGTGTCAGGTTACTATCTTGAATGATGACCCATGAAGAATAGTCATGGACGTCACTGTGCACCAGCCTGAATTCTTGCAATGTGCCAGATAACCACTAGAGCTCACTGGCGTAATGACTTGTGGAAGCACATGCACGTGCAGCATTGTTTCTGTGCAATGCCACCAGCTGACTCTTACAATCCTGTAGATAACAATGTATATTATTACCATTGTGAAAGCAGTGGCACCCAGTGATGCCAAGCATTACAACTAGTTGTGACTGAGGCTATTGTGACAGAAGTATCAGGATATCTTTAGTCATTACGGACGTGATGCTGGGCATCACTGTTACAGAAATGTTGGAGGGAACTGCAGGGCCATGATGCTAGTGCAGGGAATAATGATTCATGATGGAGTATGATGCTGGGCATCACTGTCACAGGAATGTTGGAGGAGCATTGCAGGGCCATGATGCTAGTGCAGGGAAGATGATTCATGATGGAACATGATGCTGGGCACCACTGTCACACAAGTGTTGGAGGGGCATTGCAGGGCCATGATGCTAGTGCAGGTAAGGTGAGTCATGATGGAACATGATGCTGGGCACCACTGTCACACAAGTGTTGGAGGGACATTGCAGGGCCATGATGCTAGTGCAGGGAAGATGATTCATGATGGAGTATGATGCTGGGCATCACTGTCACAGGAGTGTTGGAGGGGTATTGCAGGGCCATGATGCTAGTGCAGGTAAAGTGATTCAGTGGTGATAAGTGCCTTGTGAAAGTTACATTCCACACATGGAATTCTAGTGACATTACCTATTATGTGTCAATGAATATTGGAGCAAATGTTGCCAATTAGTAGTTACTGAAATTTCCACAGTCCTACTAAATCACATTTATCCAGCTAAATTAGATTCAGGGACATATTTACTTTGGTATGCATGCCAAATCTGAGTGTATACCTGCAGTAACAGTGGAGCGATATACATAGTTTGAAAATGTTCACACAGTGGAACAAATAAATTGTGTAATGTTGAATGCCTGTAACTTACAATGTACATAACCAATTATCTCTCTTTTAGCAGTTTCTATGACTCTACCAAGAAAGTATGCTTCAGTTGTAAGCAGAGAAATATTTTCAAAAATGTTCACACAAATAATAAATTGCCAGATTTTGAACCCCTATAACTTCCCCTCCCCTCATGCAAATGTAATGCAACTTGGCATTCTTTTAGGGCCTCATCAATAAGCTTGTCTAATGTCAGATCTCTCACTATAACACTCGCTGAGTTATGACCAATTAGAGAATGTCAGAAAAATTGCAAAACATTTCACTGAATTTTGTGGAATGTTCACAGAAATTCCACAAAATCAGAATTGCTCATTCTTCCCAGCCCTTATGTGTGTGTGTGTGTGTGGGGGTCCTAGGGTATGGAAAGCTCCTCGGTGAGTTTGTAGACATGAGCTGTTCTGGAAGTCTATTGCAAGTATCCAACACTGTGTGTATGGGTGCGTGTCTGCGCGCACATGAGCATGTCTCTAAAGTCTACACAATATAAAAACTATGGGCCCAATTCTCAAAGCTCCCAGAATGGTGCAAGGGGCATGCACCACAAGGAATGGCGCAACGTGTCCCTTGCGCCATAAGATGTGCCAGGAGCAATTCTCAAACACTGCCTGCATCAGCCACAGGCTGTGTGCACCAAAGGGGGCTTTAGCCATCCTTGTGGTATAAAATGGGCTGCGGCATGGTACTAGGGGTCTTGTGGCAGGCGCAGGCTGCCATATCCCATAATTCAGGATTCCCAAAACTCTCCTAGAGGGCTCATTTCTAAGTACCATTAGACCAGCCAGAGCGGGTCTAAGGGTACTTAGAAATATGCCCTCTGGGAGGGTTTAGCAACTTGTGCCAATGTGCTGTGGTCCCCTCCCCGCCCCAATCCCCCTTTTATTAAAATAATCAGGTCCCTGGTGGTCTAGCGGACCCCCTGCCCCGATGTGCCTGAATAATATAACAGTCTTTCCCTGGTGGTCTAGTGGACTCCGCTCCCCATCCCTGATCAGCCCACATATGTAAATATATATTTCTCTGGTGGTCTAGTGGACCCCCAGCCCCCCACACCAGCAGGCAGTGCCCCACCACCCTGCTCCCCTGTGGAAAGAGGGAACCCTGGGAAGAACTACAGGATGGGGCAGGGGTGTTGATGATCACCAAGGAAGAAGGGGACCTAGGAGTTATCAGCACTGATGACCTAAAGGTATCAAACAGAGCACAAAGGCTGCAGGAGGGCTGGTGGCATTCTGGGGTGCACAGGCAGAGGTATCACTAGCAGAAGATGGAAGATGGTGATGCCATTGTATAAACACTACTGAGGCCTCACCTAGAATACTGTGTGCACATTCTGGAGGCCACACCTGTGCAAGGACATTAACACAGTGGAGGCAGTCCAGAGAAGGGCAACAACATGGTACATGGCTTGCAGCACAAAGCATTATGAGGAGAGATTAAAGGACCTGAATATGTACTCACTGGAGGAAAGAAGGGAGCGGGAGGACATGATAGAAACATTCAAGTACCTCAAGGGCATAAACAAGGTGCAGGGGGAGATATCTTCCAATGTAGAAGGAGTACACAACTGAGGGAGCATTATATGAAATTGAAGGGGGCACATAGGAGGAAAAGTGAGAAAATGTTTATTCACAGAGAGGGTGGTGGATACATGGAATAGTCTGGCACAAGAGGTGGTGAGAACAAGCAAGGCAGAGGGTGGTGGTAAATGGGATCCAATCCAGGGAGAGGGGTATGACAAGCCGAGTACCTCAGGGAACGGTCTTGGGTGTCTTCATTACTGACATTGCAGAACGGCTAGAAGGAAAGGACTGCCTGTTTTCAGATTACACCAAGATCTGTAACATAGTGGATACTCCAGAAGGGGTGGAGAAAATGAGGAGAGACATGGAGAGGCTTGAAAAATGGTCTGAGGAGTAGCAACTAAGGTTCAGTGCAAAGTAATGCACCTGGTAAGAGAAAACCCTGGGGAGAGCCACAGGATGGGTGGGGAAGGTGCTGAAGATCACCAAGGAAGCTAAGGACCTAGGAGTTATCATTTCTGATTACCTTCAGGTGTCAACTCAGCACAAAGGCTGCAGGAGGGCCAGTGGCATGCTGGGGCGCATAGGCAGAGGTGTATCGTTAATCGAGTTGAGGAAGACTCACAAGTCAGAGTCAAGTACTCTTGGCATACAGGCACACTGGATGGGCTCAGCAGTCCTTATCTGCTGCCCACTGCACTCTCTCTGCCCAGTCCTTGCTCCTCTGAAATCCCCCTGCCCAGGCTTCTACAATAGCCATGGTGCAGCTTTACTTATTAGCAGCTTCTGCTACCTGGCACACTGTCTCTCCCCAGTCCTCGCTCCTCTGAACCCCCTCAGCTTCTACATTAGCTGGCGACGTGGATCTATTATTGGCTGGCTCCTGCCCAGTGACTCTCCCTCCCTCCCCAGTCTACTAAGGCCAGTGGGATCAGCTTCTCTGACTAGCAGCTCCTTCTTGCATTTATGGTGCAGCTTCCACCATGCAGCACCCGCCACTCTCGCTGCTGTCTCCTCGCTCCTCTGAAGCCAGTACCAGTACCAAACGACACTGCAAATACCTGCAAGTGAATGTTTGCCATTGACAAATGCTTGTTTTTGTCCCTCCTGTGGCAAACACAGACAGACTTTGCTTAAGGCCCTCGTCCAGCAGCAACCTCCTGTCCCAAGGCATGCTCTGCTGTGCCATCTACCAGTCTCTACTAGTTGGCACACAAACTGTAGATGACAGATTCCCCCATCCTGAAGAGAAGCTGTCCAGTGGAATGGTCATGGCTCCTTCCCTGGTCATCCCCATGCAGCCTGAGTCTGTTAAGAAACATGAGTCATCTAAGCGGTGAGTAGTAGTAGTAGAGTTTATTTATTTCGGTACCATCCCCAAAGGCTCAGGGCACCCTTACAATAAATAATAAAATGTACAGATACAGCAGAAGAAGACAGAAATCGTACAATATATAAAAGATTTTAATTAACCCAATAAAAGTCTAAATATAAGCTGCTTAGCTGACAGATGGTCCCAAACTAGCTGGGTTGGAACAGTGAGTAGAAGCCTAATGCTGCAGTACCTGGCCAACTACACTGCCCTTATTAAGATGAGGTTTCAGAACTGTTCACAGTACTGCAGGTGCAGCCTCACCAGTGACGGGGTACAGCAGCAAGACACTTGCCTCATCATAACTTGAGAACACCCGCCTAATACAGTCTAGTATCCTATTTGTGTTCCCGCAGTATTTTTCCCCTTGTATACATGGGTTTAGGCTTCCGTGCATGATGACTCCCAAGCCTCTTTCCTGTTCAGTTGCTTCCACCTTTCTCCCATCAATGACATAGAACACTTGGGTTTTATGTTTAGTGGTAATCCCAAAGGGGATAAGGAGCACCAGGATATGTGCGGTGCTGTCGAAAATCGCAACAAACATAAGTCAAAATAGATCCAAGCACCCGCATAGCAAACTCAGAAAACGTTCAAATGATGAAAAATCATATTTATTATAGACCAAAACTAAACGCACATTACACAGACTGACGTTTCACTTGGCCCCCTGCCAAGCTTCTTCAGAGTAAAAGATATTTACCAAGTAATATACTTAAATACCTTATTTGCCAAGCCATGTGATTTCTATTGCACCAATGAAATCAAAAAACAAATTAACATCTATTTTAAGAAAAAGATGCTTAAAGATATACATCCTATAAAATTCATTTATCTCATATGAATTGTTAAAAACTACTACAAAAGCATCACCCTAATATAAGAATATTAAACCACTATTAACGTATATATTATACACCATCAAAATTCCCTATATCCCCTATATTGTAAAATACCTAAAAATAGTGCAAACCCTAAGCATACACATATTAAAAGGGACCGATTATTTAAATTAATTCTGCCATCTAATGAATTATGTATTTTACATTTGTTAAGTATATCTCAACTTCTAATGTAAATTTATTAAATATACCCATATTATTTTTACTTGTGTTATTTTGAAATTATTTTGAAATTTCTCACACTTGCATAATCTTAAAAATTCTATACATTATTTATATTTCTTCAAAAATGCTGCCAACTCAAAATTATCATTTAGGCCCTTATTTTCACAAGCTCCTAGTGTATATATCCAGAAGCTTTCTCTCTGGCCTATTTTCTTATTTAAATCTCCACCCCTTGGTCCCAATGTGACTTGTTCCAAACCCAAAATCTGAATTATGATTTGTTCGTCCATATTTTAATACATGTTTCACTATAGCATATGAATCATCCTTCTTCTCAATAGCTCTAACATGTTCACCTATTCTCACCTTCAGTTTATGTACAGTCCGTCCAACATAAAAGCCCCACACTCACAAGTCAATAAATATCGACATTCATACTATTGCATGTGACAAAATCCCGTAACTCCATGGTCTTTCCAGTTACGGGTTTAAAGGATTTTACAACAGTTAATGTACTTACAATATATACAGTTTCCACATGTATGTGTTCCTTTTGGTCTCGTAGTATGTAATGTTTGTCCAATTTTTAAATTTGAACTTGCCATATTAGATAAAATTTGGAGCCAAAACTGAGAGATATGACTAAAGAAGGCCCTAATATGGTTTACAGGAGGAACAAAAGTATTAAGAATTATGTGGTCTCTAATATGGCAAGTTCAAATTTAAAAATTGGACAAACATTACTTACTACGAAACCAAAAAGAACACATAGATGTGGAAACTGTATATATTGTAAGTACATTAACTGTTGTAAAACTTTTATACACCCGGTAACTGGAAAGACCAGTGAGTTAAGGATTTTTGTCATACACAATAGTATGAATGTGGTATTTTATTGACTTGTGAGTGTGGGGCTTTTATGTTGGACGTACTGATACAAACTGAAGGTGAGAATAGGTGAACATGTTAGAGCTATTGAGAAGAAGGATGATTCATATGCTATAGTGAAACATGTATTGAAATATGGACGAACAAATCATAATTTCAGATTTTTGGGTTTGGAACAAGTCACATTGGGACCAAGGGTGGAGATTTAAATAAGAAAAATAGGCCAGAGAGAAAGCTTCTGGATATATACACTAGGAGCTTGTGAAAATAAGGGCCTACTAAATGATAATTTTGAGTTGGCAGCATTTTTGAAGAAATATAAATAATGTATAGAATTTTTAAGATTATGCAAGTGTGAGAAATTTCAAAATAATTTCAAAATAACACAAGTAAAAATAATATGGGTATATTTCCATAAATTTACATTAGAAGTTGAGATATACTTAACAAATGTGTAAAATACATAATTCATTAGATAGCAGAATTAATTTAAATAATCGGTCCCTTTCAATATGTGTATGCTTAGGGTTTGCACTATTTTTAGGTATTTTACAATATAGGGGATATAGGGAATTTTGATGGTGTATAATATATACGTTAATAGTGGTTTAATATTCTTATATTAGGGTGATGCTTTTGTAGTAGTTTTTAACAATTCATGTGAGATAAATGAATTTTATAGGATGTATATCTTTAAGCATCTTTTCTTAAAATAGATGTTAATTTGTTTTGGATTTCATTGGTGCAATAGAAATCCATGGCTTGGCAAATAAGGTGTTAAGTATATTACTTGGTAAATATCTTTTACTCTGAAGAAGCTTGGCAGGGGGCCAAGTGAAACGTCAGTCTGTATAATGTGCGCTTAGTTTTGGTCTATAATAAATATGATTTTTCATCATTTGAACATTTTCTGAGTTTGCTGTGCGGGTGCTTGGATCTATTTTGACTTAGGTTTTATGTTAACCTATGGTAAATGCATTACCTTGCACTTTTTGGCATTGAATTTCAGTTGGCAGATGTTTGGCCAATGTTTCAGCTTTTTTAAATCCAAAATGTACCTTACCAAATAAGCTAACTTTGGCATGAAGACACTTTCCTATATTATTAATCCATTAAACAAAACCAGGCCAAGCCCCTGTAGGACACTGCGAGTGATGCTTTACACATCAGAGGTTTTACCATTTAGAGCTAGCCTTTGCATAATACCATAAGCCAGCTTCTAGACATTTTGTAATCTTCCCCTCCAGCTCAGTTTGCTCTATTTTCTCTATGTGCTTCTGTGTGGGACTAAGTCAATGGCTTTATTAATATCCAGGTAAAGAATGTCTACTGCCTGGTCTTTATCCGTTCGTTGTGTTACTGTGTTAAAGACAGCAATCATATTAGTTTGTATGACTAACCTACTGTGAATCCATGTTGAGTTATGTCTTTATGATTTGGGTTGTCCATGAATCCTTCTATTTTTCCTCTATTATTAGTTTTTATTGACCAGGTAAGCACAGTAGACAATTACAATGCCTATTTTCAGGTACAACCCAGGAGAGTTCCTTGATTATTGAATCCATTAGTTTCTCAATGATGAACGTCAGACTTGCAGGCCTATAGTTTTCAGAGTTGCTCCTGTTCTAAAAATGGTATCACATTAGCAATTCTTCAGTCCCAGGTACCACTCAAAAATTGAATTTTTTTAAGTTCTCTAGCATTGCTTCCAATGACACCTCATCTTCCTCTGTATCCTTGGATGTATTTCAGTGGGGCCTGGTCACCTTAAACTTGAAAGTTGTCTCACCACAGGTCACAGATGCCGTCGGGAGTCACCCGCCAACACCCTGCAGCTGGAGCTCCAGTAGCTCGCTTCCCAGGTAGAGTTAGCAAGGCAGACTGCTAAAAGAGAGATACTTTACTGTCGAAGGCGCACAACTGATATTTTTTTTCAGACATACTCACAGCATGACCAGTCACTAGCTCAGAACAGGAGCTTTGTGAACGTTCTTGTGAGCGTTGTGACTAGGGGTTCACTGTGCTGCATGAACCTGCCTGTGCTGCTTAGCCGATATTAACAGGAGAATCAAGGGTGGAGGGGACTGTATTTTTGGGGGATTGCGATACCTGAATTTGACGTACCTATAGGGAATTTAGGCTTGAGGGACTGTGTCATTTGATGAATTATTGCATTGCTGTGTGTTGCACTGAGCATGCGCAGATGGATGCCGAGATCTGCAAGTGCCCCCCCTTTGTTCTGCATCCCTCCATGACCCCTATTGTGCTTGCAGTTGACCCTTAAATGCGTTATCCCCTACAGGTTGCTGCAATCTCACCACAAGTCCCAGACATGCCACCAGGAGCCACCCACCAAACACCCTGCAATCGGACCAGTAGCTCACTTCCCAGGTAGAGTCAGCAACAAGGCAGAGTGCTAACCCACCCCCGCCCTGGGTGGGCATTTCTTTTATAGGCAGATACTGGTCAGGTGACAGTGTCACGTGCTGACAAACCCATATTCTAGCTCCCCAAATCTCCATTAGCAGCTTCTACTGCCCAGACACCAGGAGGTGCTGTGCTCTCCCAACATCAGCTGATAAATAGAAGGCATTGTGCCCTAACCTTAGTGGGTCAGTCAATTTATCATTCCCATCCCCACCCCCCATCCCTATAATTTCTACCCCTACTAATTTCACTCCATCCACTTTCCTAATTTTCACCCCGAGACTCATAATTTCTACCTCCTACTAAATCCCCTCCATCCACCTTCCTTACTTCTCCCCACACGAGACTTGAACCCAGACTAGCGGTGTCCAGCACACCTTGGAGCCTATAATCCAATCCATTAGGCCATCTAGTCTGTTAGTATTTCTCACCTGCTTTGATCCTAAAGTATCTAGCCACCCCCCCCCCCGCGCACGTAATACATCCCATCTAATCCTGCCCTTCTCCTCTACCACAGGGTCCTAGAACCGACCCCACTACATTCAATACATCCCACCTAGTTCTGCCCTTCTCCTGTACCACATGGTCCTAGAACTGACCCTACTACATTCAATACATCCCACCTAGTTCTGCTCTTCTCCTCTACCACAGGGTCCTAGAACCGACCCTGCTACATTCAATACATTCCACCTAGATTTGCCTCCCCCTCTACCACAGGGTCCTAGAACTATCCCTATTACTGTCTCAGGTCCTTTCCTCTCTAAAAGGCTGGGCTTCTCTACACCAATCAGTAGTGGAATCCTTAGGAAGTTCTCCCCAATCCTGTAACAAACTGTGACTGCCAGTAGTCACAGAGTAAGGTCCCTGAAACTATCCAACACATTGCTATCCACACTCTGCTAGAGCTCACGTACAAATTACATCATAGGTCTAACTCTATGGTAAAAATTCCAAATAACAAAAATGGCTCAGGGGTGCTCCTGTCCTTGCATATATCCTGATAGTCCTAGGCTCAGGTTATGTCCATACTCATGTACATTATGACCCTGAGCAAAAGGGTGGCACGCCTCACCACCAGGGGATGAACGTGCTACCCCCTAATGGATTCAGTTCTGGAACTGTCACCATGCAGGGTCTCCGATCAAGAGGGAGCCTTTACAACCTAGCATTCTATGTTAAACAGCACAAACGATGGTCCCCCGCTAGACTTCCAGTGACTCATGGATCAATAAACGCCTGCCAGAAAACAGAGAATAACTACCGGTACATAAAAAGCTCTAAATAGAGCCTCCAAATGCCTGAAACAACAGCAGCAAAATATTAGGCGAGTACATCCTCCACCAGAATGTCATGGTTTACTTGAAATCGGTTCCAGGTGCTGTCCAAGAACGGAGACTCACACGACAGTGACCTTTTACAGACAGAAGCAGCGCTGTCGAGTTCCAAGGAGGGGAAATGGGGCCGACAGCACAAACAGCTGTAGGGGAAAAAAACACTGGACTCCATCCTATCAGAGATCCAGACCTTTCGAGTCGATATGAGGGAGGCAATAGGAGATCTGCACTCAGAGCCAGTGACTTTGCAAGGATGAGCGGCTGAGGCGGACCACCAAATAATCAGCAAATACTTCCTGCCTTGACTCACTGGAGACCACAGTCACTGAAATTGCCTGCACACAACTTCAAATTGCCCTCTGTCAAGAAGATGCGGACAATAGGAGATGAAGAAAACATTTGCAGATCTATGGGGTTCCCGAGGGAGAAGAGGGCACAGACATGTCAGCATTCCTCAACCATTTGTTAAGAAATGTGCTGGACTTGGGGGCTGAACACCCCATAGACATTGAGAGGGCTCACTGAGCATTGGGCCCCAAGCCAAATGCCCCAGACTGCCCTCACTCAATAGTAGCTCATTTTCTGAATTATGCAGTGAAGGACGAGCTGCATGGGGCCAAAAAATACTTTGCTTGGGACCAGGAGAATTTTTGTGGACAACGATTACATGCCCACCACCCAGAAGCTGAGGCAGGAATGCATTCCCCTATTTCCCTGCCTGAGAGCAAACCAGCTCAAATTCAAAAGACCCTATCCAGCAAAAATGATGGTATTTTTTCCAACTGGCCAGTGCACCTATACAACAGTGGAGGAAGCTAGAATTGATCTTCAGGCTTGTGGCCTCATCACAGAGAGAGAGAGAGGGTCACAATAGAGCAACAGGAGATTGGGCCCAACCAAGAAGTCCAGATGGAGGAGCAATCAGAGGGACAGGGGATTTCAGAGCTCTCTATCAGAAAAGTCCTACAGCTTTGCAACAGTTCCGATCTCAGCCCCAGCTTCCATGAGAACATGGCCTACATAGTGGAATGAACTCCAATGGCAGAAGTAGTGGAGACTCAGGTTAGTGGTGATGGGGGATAGGTGATGGACCCCTCCGTGACTGGTGGGCCTCTGGTGAGCCTGGCTCTCGATGGCTGTCTCCAAGTGGTAGGGCCTGACAACTCAGCTGGGAGACTGTTAGAGAGCTAGAGGACTAGGGGTCTTATGTTGTCAGGAACCAGGACCCTCTGCCTCTTCTCTGACCCCTACCGCTTTGGGTTCCTCCCTGGCCACTGAGCAAATGGGTACTCTTAGAGCACTGAGCAGCAGGAACTTAGCTGCACATTGCGATTGATCCCCCTTCAATTGGGTGACCGTTCTGTCACCAACTCAAACAAAAGCCCTATAACTTTAATAACAATGCAGGCCAACAAAGAAAGGGGCTTATTGACTTGGAAGCAGCAGCAAAGACCCACCAAAATGGAACTCATCCACAGAAGGGCTCCAAGTGGCCCAACTGACCCAGGAATTGTATATATGTATAGATGGGCAGGAGAACTGAGTACCTGCAGCAGCGGAGGAACAGCTCCTAATGGCAGTGGGTGATCTGAACCCCCGTTGGCATTACCCACTGTGCCACTGAACCGTAAGCCCCTGCAGGCACAACAGATTGGCTGCCTTCAGCCTCAATGTTCTGAACTTCAACTCCAGATCTATGTCTAACCTTGTTGTTGGTTTTTTGGTTACAGGACTAACAAATTAGCCCGTAATACATGTAGCCTTCTGGATTCATTTCCCCTATAGCATTAAGAAACCTTAAACCCACAAACCCTTGTTAAAACAATTAAAGCAAGGAGGACCCCCAGGGGCACTTGAGGCTTAGGGAAAGATGATAAAGCAATGGTACCCTCTTCCCTCAAGGAAAGGAGATAAGACTTGCCCAATACTCCAGAGCTCTGGTAAGGTATATCTCCAACCTATTGGGGAATAAGAGGAGGGGAGCATGAAATGGAGGCAGAAGTAATTAAAAAGACACTAATCATCTGAGTAAAGAGATCAAGGGGCAATTGTAAATAAAATGGGGATCATGGCTCTGCCACGCATACATTGCGGAGGCAAACGAGCATGGAAAGGAGGGGGGGCTCTCGGATGCTAAGCCAGTCCACATCCATGGTGGCACCAAACATCACCACAGCTACATATTTAGCTGTGTTTTTTTCTTTGGAACGTATTTGTTCCACAGGGGACTCCAACCACGAAAATCATGGCATGAGCCCTCTGCCCCAGGGGTTCTGAAAGATTTGGACACCTGCACAGGGGACCAGGGAGGTGGATGACAGTTCCCACCTCCAAACTGGAAGTCAACATGTGTATAAGTTGTTGTTATGTTGGGATATTACTGTTTAATATCCCACTAGAGAGGGACTCCCTCTCACGTCATAGGGAAATGTTGGGGAAGTGGGCACAAGGGGAGAAGGTAAACAAAGTTGGGGGATTTGTACTCGAATTAATAAATGGGAGGGGGAACCTTAAGTTCTATGTCAATAGTTTGTTTTATAATGTTTTTCACTGTCTGTATTCTTTATGTGCCACGGCATGGAGGGGAGGGGAAGGAGGTTAAGCATTTTCATAGGTGTCTTATAATCTCATTAGCTGTATTATTTGGGCCCACAGTTATGGCCCACTGGTACTTAGTTGTATATCAAAACAAAACAGAGACACACAAAGTATTGGTAGAACATGAAAGATCCTTTATTAACATAATGAATGGTGGTGGGGGGGTTCTGTCAGGGACAGTGGACATACTCCATATCAGCGGCCCTCATCTTCTTCTCAGCCGGCTGTGTTGGATCCTTCGGGACGGCTGGGTCAAGGCGGGTATGGTCCGGATCTTCTTGATGGTTGCAGCACGTCTCTTTCTGTTCCTGGGGAAGACTTCCTCCTTCTTCTTTCTTCCCAAAATGATGGTGAACCCTGTTAAAATATTTTCACAGAATGTCAATGGTCTTCATATCCTATAAAACAAACTCGCCTCATACAATACCTTGGAAAACAAGTGGCTGATCTCTACTTCTTACAGTAAACCCATCTGTCTGAAGTGGAGCATCAAAAGCGGAGATGCGGCCACCATTATGAAGTTTTTGCTTCCTCACATACTAGCAGCCACAGACGAGGTGCTGCCATACTGGTGCCATCCTCCACTCCCATCGAGGTATGAGATAAACACAGACTTACAAGGCAGGTATGTGATACTGAGGGGCATGCTTTACTCACGAGAAGTGACACTGGTAAGTGTCTATTTACCTCCTCAGACTACCCTCCTTATAATACGTTCATTTATTCATAAGGTGCTAGGTATATTGCAGGGTAGACTGATCATGGGGGGAGACTTTAACGTGGCTCTTTCAGCCCAGCTGGATTCCTCCAACCCACAGACCTATAGATCCTCAAATGTGGTAAAATGTTTGAATGGAACCTTAACCCATCTGGGTATTGTAGCTGCCTGGAGGAAGTTGATTCTGTTATCACCAGGCTTCACTTTTTATTCTGGCCGTCACCAGTTCTACTCTCACTTAGATTATTTTTTTTATAACATGCAAACGTTTTTCCCTAGTCCAGGACATATCCCTCCAACCTCACCATCTACTGGATCATCACCCTGTGACCCTAAAGATAGATCTGGGGAAACCACAAAAACAGAAATTATGGTGCCTCAACCCTTCCCTGTTGCGCGACGAGAAATACCTAGATTATATGCACACCAGCATTCCTCAAGTCCTGTAGAATAATACCTCATCAGATGTTTCAGACCCTCTACTGTGGGATACATTAAAAGCAGTGATACAGGGTTATTCTTCATGATGGAGGCATAAAGTAGACGCCACGTATAAGTCACTACAAGAACTTCAGGCCTACCAACTCCTTTATAAGGTAGCAGACTCTAAACTGCAAAGGAAAATCAGAGACACATAAAAAGATTTACAAACAAGCATTTGTCAATGCCGAATGTTTGCTTGCTGGCATTGGCAGTGGTAGTGTAGAAGTTACAGAGCTGCGTAATAGGAATGGCAGTGAAGTATTGAACTGAAGCCAACCCCATCACCACCCTGCAGAGAATGACAGGCATTGGGAGTGTGCGTTTGGGTCGTCAGGCATAACGGCCATGCCATTTCACCACACCCCATCCTGCAGACACTGACAAGTGTCACGGTGTTCCTTGGGGTCTTTGGCCCTTATGTGCACCCCATTTCATTAGGAAATACGGTGAGATGGGTGCGATATAGGAGAATGGGGTGAACTTTGGGGCCGAAGAGTCCAAGGCATAGCTCGATGCCTCTCACTGGCTGCAGGGTGTGGAATGGTATGAGCATTACAGGTAAGAATCCCAAGTCACACCCCTGATGCCTGTCTTCCTTACAGGGTTGGGCGTTATGGTTGGAAACCCTAATACCTCAGGCGCTTGTTGGTATTTTCACTCTAAATTTTCAACATGTTTTTTTTGTGACCCCACCTCATGAACAGGGGGAATATCAGTTTGTTAGCGGAAAGCTGCTTATGCACAGCGACTACGGCATTTAGCGCCACAGGTGCAAAAACATTCGAACAGGATGTAAAAAATGACAGCTGTACTGTTCATGGGGAGGTGTAAAAAATGGCAATGTTGCAAATCTGCAGTAAAAATATTTAAAAATGGTGAAGTCAGGAGCGTCATATAGAAACTGTGCAACGTACACCTGTAATATAATTAGGTTGGGATTTTTACAGCAGATTGTCAACTCAGGCATTTTGGTGCCTCCGATCATGAACAGTGTGACTGTGATTTTCTTTATCTGTGCCGAACAATGATTTCCCACAAGCATTCACGATCTCTGCGCTGAAAGTGTGAAAACACACTTCAGGCATGTTGTGAAAATGACAGCTGTACTGTTCATAAGGAAGTGTGGAAAATGCCACTGGTGAAAATCTGGACTGAAAATATTACAAAGTCATGAACTTACGAGGTGCGTGAAACCGCGCAATGCTCACTCGTAACACAGTCATTTTATGGACTTTTGTCATCAAATTTTCAACATAGCCATATTAAGACCTCTGCTCATGAACAGTGTAACTGTGATTTTCTTAATCTGTCCCTAGAGCATTGCTTTTCGCACACCAACAGCACCATTATGCGCTACATGTGCGAAAACACATTTTGGGCGACATATGAAAAATGGCAGCTGTACTGTTCATAAGGAAGTGTAATAAAATGGCAATGTTGAAAATCTGGAATGAAAATATTAAATTTGCAAACTTACGAGCATGCATAGGAACTGCGCAACGCACGCTCGTAAAACAGTCATTTTTAGGAATTTTTTCACCAAATTTTCAACATAGCCATTTTAAGACCTCTGCTCATGAACAGTGTCACTGTGATTTTCTTAATTTGTCCCGTACATTGATCTCACACACCAACTGCGCCATTGTGCGCTACATGGGCGGAAACACGTTTTGGGTGAGATGTGAAAAATGACAGCTGTACTACTCATAAGAAGGTGTGGTAAAATGGCAATGTTGAAAATCTGGAGTGAAAATATTGAAAGTTTGCGAACTTATGAGCGTGCATAGGAACTGTGCAACGCACACTCGTAAAACAGTCATTTTTAGAATTTTTCACCAAATTTTCAACATAGCCATTTTAAGACCTCAGCTCATGAACAGTATCACTGTGATTTTCTTAATTTGTCCCGTACATTGATTTCGCACACCGACTGCGCCATTGTGCGCTACATGGGCGGAAACATGTTTTGGGTGAGATGTGAAAAATGACAGCTGCACTACTTATAAGAAGGTGGCAAAATGGCAATGTTGAAAATCTGGAGGAAAATATTGAAAATTGGTGAACTTACGAGCCTGCGTGAGGAACTGCATAACGACGCTTGTAAACAGTCATTTGATTTTTGCCAATTTTCAACATGGGTTTCTGGGACTTCTCATGAATGATGTCACTGTCATGGTGTATCAGGCCTGAAGGATGATTTCACGCAGTGACTGCGAAATCACCCTTCGGGCCCAAATAACGCCATGACAGTGACATCATTCATGAGAAGGGGTCCCAAAAACCCCATGTTGAAAATTTGGTGCAAAAATTCCAAAAAATGCCTGAGATATGCAATAAAGTTGAAAACCCCCTATCTAGCCCATTATACAGCTTACCGGCATTTACTCAGTTCGCGGTCGGCTTTGAAGAGTGCAGACGTGTTCCTGGTCCACCGGATCGCCTACCGATCTTGGAGCTAAGTATGGGGTGAGGGGGTGGGAGGCAGGGTGCGTAGTGGGTGGGTGCGGTTGTGGGAGGGGGGCTGGGAGAAGCGCCAGTGGGACTGTTTTATTTTCAGGTTAAAAAAAAAAGATGACATGGGACATTTGCCACGCTGGGGTGGGCTCCCAGTGTGGCACAAGGATGGCTGGGGGCGTGGAGCCGGCGGATTGGGCACCCCGTCGGCCATGATTACCTGCCACGCTGGGGTGGGCTCCCAGCGTGGCACCCAGTACTGGGGTGAGGACAGTGGAGCCGACGGGGGATTGGGCACCGCCGGCTATTCTATTAGTTGCCACGCTGGGGTGGGCACCCAGCGTGGCATGTGGAAGGCTTGGGGGAGCGAGCACAAGTCGATGGGGATTGGGCACCCCGCGGCTATACATGTGTGCGGGGAGGGCAGCACGCAGTATGCATGCATTTCTGTGTGTGTGTGTGTGTGTGTAGGGGAGGCGCATGAGCAGGCGATATCTTATTGTTGCTCACTGACGTGGCTCCCTTTCAACTGTATGCCACTGCATTTTGGAGCTTATCATAGATAACTCCACATGCATTATGGACAGGGCCGCGCCTGCCAACACACTGACTGAACTGGAGGAGGAGGTGACACACCTCCGAAATCTTGGATGATGGCACTATGTTTCTTGCACATGCGTGCAAGCAAACATAAAAATTATGGACCTCGGAGTCCTCCAGACTCTAACATACTTGAAACAAGCAAATTATGAGGGAGGATCTAGGGGCACCAGACTATTGGTCCACAAACTTCATGCAAGTAAACAAGCTGCAACAATCTTAAAAATCAAACACTCCATATCAAAGCAATCTCACACAGGGAGAAGCAAATACGCTCCACTTTTGTTTCCTTTTACAGATCCCCATACTCTGCCTCATCCCCCTCTAATAACCCTGACACCAGAGCTGAATTTTTCATCTTATCTTTCACTCCCAAAATTGTTGGAGCATCAATGTACTACCCTTGAATCCCCAATCAGCGGCAACGAGGTTTTGAACCATATTCAGGCACTACACCCTTTAAAGTGCCCTGGCCCAGATGACTTAATAGCCGAATGGTATAAAAAAATTTCTGGACAATTACAACCCATATTATTATCCACATTTAGGACAGTGGCAGAGGGTGAACCTCCTCCCCCCTCCTGAGCCTACGCAGTCATATCCCCCCTTCCCAAACCAGATAAAGATCACAGAGACACCCTCACATCACCTAATTTCAATATTAAATGTAGACTACAAAATCTATATGGCCATTTAGACCACACAATTAGAATTAATTCTACCAACACTTATCCATCCCAACCAGTCTGACTTCATAAAACAAAGAAATATGACGGATAATATACACCGCACCACGTTGCTTTAGAACATTTACATTCAAGACAAATCCCAGTAGCCCTGCTAAGTCTAGATGCTGAAAAAGCATTTGACTGGGTGTTCTGGGAGTTTCTCTGGGACACCCTGTCAACCTTCTCATTCCCACTGTGTATTTTGAAATGGATCTGCAACATTTATTCCAGTCCCCAGGCCTGTTTTCAGATTAATGGGGCTATTTCCTCTCCTATACCCCTACAGCGTGGGACGAGGCAGGATTGCCCCCGTTCACCCCTCCTATCTGCTCTCTGTATGGCGCCCCTGGCTGTAACACTTGGACAGGATGAGCGTGTTGAGGGGATCCCCTTGGGGAAACAGTATATAAAATTTCTTTATTTGCGGACAATGTTTTATTAACAGCATTATCACCTGAACAATCGATTCTGTCAATATGGGATAACTTACAGAATTTGAAAAGATGGCAAACTTTAAACTGAACATTGCTAAAACCAAAGTATTATTATTGTACTTTCTCCCATCCCAGAGATTAAAGCAAACATTCCCCTTGAAATGACATTGCACTGAGATTAAATGTATGGGTTTTTATATCCCCAAAGACCTTAATCAGTTAGAGCTGGTCAATTATGAGCCCCTCTCCATTCTCATTCAAAGTGACTTACCTAAATGGGGAAAGTAAGTCTCACCTTTTTTCAGAGACTAGAAATCATTTATTTATTTAGTCTTTGGTTACCAGGTAAGGCCCACTAGGCACAAGTGCCTGTTTTCAGGGGCGACCTGGGAGCACTGGGCAGTTAAGTGACTTGCTCAGAGTGATACAGTATGCAAGTGGACGTTGTGAGAATCAAACCCAGGTCTGGTCTGCTGGATGTATCAAGCTTGTTACTCTAACCTCTAGGCTATACTGCCAGTCCCAAATCATCAGGATGAATATCCTCTCCACTTCCTGTACTTATTTCAAAATATCCCACATTCCCATCAGGATTCTAGTTCCAATCCTGGAACAGAATAATATCTAACTTCATCTGGCCAGGACAAAGGTCAAGAGTACGCGGCCTCCTTCTTCAGCAATCTGTAGCTTAGGAAGGGGCAAACCTACCAAACTTGATGCTGTATGCAAAGGCCTCCTTTCTTAAAATCTTATTTTTGTGGCTAACCCCCTCCTTCACAGACCCTTGGAAGGAGATTGAGTTCTCAATAAATGATCCATGTGATATAGAAAAGATTGCCTTTGCCTCAGGGGGTAGGACACCCCATCTTAGTAATGTCACTAAATACACAGCCCAAATATTAAAAGTCTGGCGAAACCTAAAGCAGAAAACTGCCTTTAAGGAATCTATTTTTCTCTATACACTATTCTCTGAAGATAATAATTTCCTCCCATCTAAATTTGACGTAACCTTTGCATCTTTGAGAAGATTAGGCCTGAACTGTATTTATCAGTTTTTAACAAATATGGGGAAAATTTCTTTCCCTGAGTTACAAGCTAAATATGGGCTCCCTGACAGAGACCTCTTCCGCTACTCCCAGATAAGAAATTATATCCTGAGACAATGGGATGTTGCCTCTAAAATATCCCCACCCCCACCACCACTGTGGGCCCTATTAAAAGATACTCATCAGAACCACCCCTGGAGCCACCTAATAGGCCAATTATATAAACTTTTGAGAGAACTCTTAGAGGATTCAGCCCATTCATTCCTCTATCTTTATGGCAGGACACATCCCTAAAAGCAATAAAAATAACCTCCTCCCATATATGGAGAGAGTTTGTGTGCAAATGTTGGACCAGGTATTTTCATTCCCTGCCATTCTTACCAAATATCTACTATCCTCCTATGGGCATTGTTGTAGAGATTGCAGTTCCAGATTGGCAGACCTAGGACGTATTTTTTGGCTTTGCCCCAAATTGATGCCGTTTTGGTGCACCTTACAGGAAGAGCTACGGGACTGTCTAGGTGAACAGGTGGAGATGGCAGCAGAAATAGTGATATTAGCAGTCTTCCCTCAACACAGTCCTTCTTGGCTCCACATCTTACTACCATTATATCTCCTAGTGGGAAAAAAAGCCATAACTCGTAAGTGGATGTCTGCCACTATACCTACAGTCATAGACTGGCGCCATATAGTTTTAGAAGTTTACAAACTAGAAGGATTGATGGCAGATATTCATAATAAGCAAACAGCATTAAGAGAGACTTAGCAAAGGTGCATCCACTACATGGCCATGTTGGATCCAGGGTTTGTACCTTAGAGGATATTAAGGGGTCCCTTAATTTTCTGAGAGAATCGGAGGGTAATTGCTGTAAAAAGCAATCATTGCCCTTGTTCTGAGATCGTTACTTATGTGGTGAGTTGCACCATGATGAAATCTTGCTATTAGAATAGATTTCGACCTTCTATAAGACTAGTTTACAATTAACAAAAAAAAATAAAAAAAGGAATGATGTCAGGGGTATCTATCTCACATGTCTATTATGTAATACCTCTTCTTTTACATCCGCATCTGACCTAAAGTACATTTGTATGATGTTATAAACACACTGGATGTAATGAATGATGTGATGTATGTATGTTTGGTGCTTCTCTTAATAGAAATGAAATAAAAAAAAAAAAAGATGGTCCCCCATCCCGTTACCAAGGTCACTAGTCAAAATATTAATCAAACTAAAGCTACTGCTTGGTGGTGACATAGAAACAACCCCCAGTCCCCTACAAACTAATGTCCGTATTACCTCCTCTAACAATTCAAACTGGACAAGTACAAAGGGGTTAAAAATAATCCACATGAATATCAAAAGCCTAAGACCCAAAATGCACGAACTGGAAGTCTGAGTCAACTTGTACTCCCCAGACCTCATTGCCTTATCGGAAACCTGGCTTAAACCACATATACTAGGGCAGGTGGTCGAGCTGAAAGGTTTCAAGACCTTTAGGCAGGACAGATCAGGAAAAAAGGGTGGAGGAGTCCTATTCTATGTCAGATCTTCCCTGAATGCCTCTCTGGTGTCACTCCCAGCCCTAGATGACTCAGATTGTGAGACCATATTCATACAACTAGTTCTGGGGGGAACTAAGCCCCTGATACTAGGGTGCGTGTATATCCCTCCCAAAGCAGCAGCTGGAGCCCTAACATCCCTCATAGCTGCACAATCCCATCTTCCCAAGGGGGAGATGGTGATACTAGGTGACTAACATATATTGGTGGCCCACTAAAAACCATCCTACAGGAGGCAAACCAAACTCAGATAATTCATGAACCAACAAGGCTAAATATGAAGACAGGCAACCATTCCACACTGGATTGGATCCTGGCTTCAAAATCTGATAGGTTCAAACTAGCAGGAACCATCGCAGACTCCCTCAGCGATCACTCTACTATATTCAGCATATGGAAAAATTACCTGTAACCCCCCTGCAAATGGGGGTTCCCAAAAGACTTCCAGGAGCTTGCTTGAATGCTCCAAGCCTGAATGGTGTTTGGCATTTAAGCCATTTATCAGTGAGTGTTTTTAGAGCCTCTGGTACTGTCTCTTAAAGAGCTGTCTGCTTGCAGACATAATTAGTTTGTATGGGGGGACTGTGTGCTTCTCTGAGTACCACTCGAGCTGCTGCCAATTCACTTCATTTTTGCAGTCACTAGGAGTGCAAAGGGAACCTATCTGAAAGATGTAACTGTTTGCCAGAAATTATTTAGAGTAATAATAAAATTACAGTTTGTCTAACCTGCTTTCTTTGCAGTCAGAACTGTGTCTGCTAGTTCCCATTCTAGTTTTGAACTGCTGAACTGGACCAATCAGTGTGGGGTAAGCTAGCTCTAAAATGGTGCCTTGGACGTAATCAGAACTTGGACTCATAATCTGAGCCAGCCACAAGAGGATTGTATGGGCAGTGACTCTGGGAGATGTAGTTTAGACTTCAGTGCCTTTTGGACCAACAGCAGCAGTCTATTGTGAGTGACAGCCAATCCAGTCAAGAACTGGGAGGAACTCAAAGGAAGAGCCGGTTTGTCGGGTTGGAGTTTCAGTTGAGCTTTGGCAGTGAAGAAGGAAGGAGCCCTGTGCTTTTCAGTGTGCAGTTTTAGTCAAAACGTGTATAAGGCCCAGAGTTCCGGTCTGCAGCTTGTTAGGACTGAATCCATCTCTGTGAAAAGAATCAAAGGATCTCTGAAGAGCAGAAACCAGGCTCACCCTGTAGAAGACTGGAAGAATTGCTAAAATTGCACTCGGTCTGTCAGGAACTGAATCTGCTGTGTGTTCTCCGGTAATGTGCAGTAATTGCGATCGGGATACAGATGCAGCCTGCCTGGTATAGTGCTTTCTTTTATATAATGTGTGAAGAGGTTTGTGTACCTCAAGTGAGCTCCTGCTGACATTGAAGGACCCTATCTTATTTGGAGGTCGTGAGTACTAATTCAGGGTCGCTCCCTGTTGAATTGCCACATTAAATCCAAATGGAATTACTGTACTGCTGACTGTTTAATTTTCCTTTTCTCTGTGAGGGGCCCCTACCAACTGCCACGGTTTGGACTAGCCACTAGGGCTTGGGTACCCAGGGACAGTAACTGATAGGGATAGCCTGTGACACAGAGCCATAAATAGATTATTAGAGTGATAAGCTAATTAACCTGATTTCCCCTGTCCTTGTTATATCCCCTAAATAAATCAGAGCTGCTTGTTTGCAAGAGTTGTACTGCCTGAAGTATTTGTCTATGTTAAAGTACTGTACTGTGATTGTTGCACTGTATCTCATTTCACAGGAGAGTCCCAGTGCCGGAACCAGTCCTGGGGTAAGTGTATACTGTGAAGGTAATTTGATATATTGTGTGGGCCACTAGTAGGAAGAAAGAGTTGCAGTGTCCCAGAGGGCTGTGACCAATTAGTTTAACTATTGCAAACCCCTGACCTCTGGGTGGAAGGCACCCTTCATTGGATCCAGGCCCCTCAACCTGTGTAGTGGCAAATCAGGCAGGGTAGTACCCCTGGGATAGCGCCATCTAGGGGTTACATCTTGGAGGCTCACCGCTGGGATTGTGTGTGTCCTCTAGTGGCCATATTTACGTAACTACTGTTAAGAAAAATGGGTACCCCGACAGAAGTGCTGCACCGTGCTGGTGGAGTGGTGTACTGGGGAGGAGATCGACCCCAAAATGCTATGCTTATCCTGACATCCCCTGGGTATCAATCACGGACACTGTGCAGGAGTACTTTCCAAGGTGGAAGGTTTACAAAACCCTGTGGTGGTGGGGTCGGCATGCTAATCTGCTCACCCACACTTTCCTGGCCCTAGTAGAGTTTAAAGATCCCATAGATAGCTCCAAAGTGCCACAGACCATTACCCCAGAGGAGCCCTCACTGCTTGGAGAGTGATAACTAAGGACAGTAAAGACTGGGGAATCAGCCCCCACCACTATCTGAAACTTTTGAGGAGAAATTTGCTGAATGGTTGCTGGGAGAGGGAAAACTGTGGAGACTTGAAGAAACTATTCTGCACACCTGAGGGTGTTCCTCCCCCAACACCCTCTCCTGCTCCAGTGCCGTAATGGTGGCTGAACCAATGCAGACTCTATTTCTGCACCTGCCATTAGTCACGACTCTTACCGGAAGGTTGAGGATCTTCTCTGGCACCCTCCCACCCCCAAGGGAGGATGACTGGGAGACCTGGATAACTATGTTGCCCCAAAGCTAGAATGGCAATGCTCGGAAGGCTAAAAAGCTTAAAGAGGGTTAGTGAGAGCCTCCGAGGTCCCGCCCTGGCTACCATCCGTGCCAAACGGGCCAGTAACCCTGAAGTGACCGCACAGGCCTATCTTGAGGCCCTGGAGAATGTGTGTATAGGAGCCCAGATTCTGATGAGGACCTATGGTGGAGAGTAAAGAATGCACAACAGTACCAAGGGGAGTTGTTGTCTGTGTATGTCCTCGGCTGGAAAAATTGTTGCAAGAATGCCTCAGAAAGGGTAGTTTGCCAGCGAATTGAACTGGACCAACCAGACTGGACAGAATCCTTAAGTCTGCCCCTTCTCAGAACTGCTGTTGCCTAGTTACGCCCTTGGCAAATCGACTGAATCCCCACCCTCCTAAGATGAGTTAATGAGAGAAATTGAGGAGCTGAGAAAGGCGACTGGGAGGTACCTGCACCAACAGCTGTGGCTACGACCAGGTGACTGAGGGTGACCCATCAAGTGAAGTTCAGGGGCAGAGGTTGACAGTCAATGAGTGCTCTGACAAGGAAAAAGATATGCCACAATGGGAACGAACTGTTGAGAGAGATCCGAGAATTCAAAAGCAGTCCCTTTATGAGAAGGCCACGCCTGCAGAAGTCACAGGGCCCTGACCTATATCCGACTGCATCTGCTGTGGGGGTGGGGGTACCACCCATGTATCTCCTGCTGATAACAGCTCCAAACTTCAATCCTTGACCATGGAAGTGGAGAACTGACGAGATGTCTCCAAATGCTTAAACATGAGACAGAGATGGCACCCAGGTTTCCAGTTAGTAAAATACCCACTTGGCTCCCCAGTGGCGCCGGCCAGCTCAAACTCCAGAAAGTATGTTTGCTATAATTGTGGGAAAGATGGGCACATGAAAAGGGAATGCCAGTCCCCAAAAGACACTGGACAAGTTGCATATAGGCTACAAGGAGAGCTTCGGAGAAGAAATCAGTGGTTAAGAGGTGCACGACACAGATCCCAGTGAGGGCACCAAAAATGCTAATTCACGTCCTTTTGTGGCAAGGTCAGTTGCCCAGCCCCACTACCGCCTCCAGACTGGTCCAGAATAGTGGGTCCCTCCATGGAGACCACTGTAAAGGTGGAATGGAGTGTCTACAAGAGCTGTGAGACAGTGGCTCCCAAGTGACAATTATGTTCCAGGATTGGTATCAGAAGCATTTGTCAGGACGTACCTTACAACCATTAGAAGGACTGCATGTATGGGGGTTAAGTGAGAAAGCCTACCCCTATTCCGGTATATCCGAATTTGGCTGTCTTCCCCACCTCCGTGGCTGGAGTGGCGAACAAGTAGAGACCCTAGCCTTAGTGTGTCCCCCACTGGACTGTATGATGGTGTCACTTTGTTGAATTAGAACAAATGCTCATATGTTAGGAAAGGCTGGCACAGTTGTGTAATGAAAAACAGGGGTCAAAGACTAGTAGAGCTTTAAGAGTTCCGGCTTTAATTAAGAAGGCCTATGAGGCACAGAGAGATGCTGAAAAAACAGAACCAGAGGAACCGGTCGGAATTGTATGGAAGAAGGATCCTGAGTCTCTGATCCTGGCGCCAAATGCCCAGTGTACCTTACAGGGAGAGGTCCGTATCAGAAAGGATGTTAAGAATAAAATATTAATGTTGGATGCACCAGGCGATGGAAAATTGCCAGAGGGACTGCTGGTCAAGCCTAGTATTTTGCCCGCTAGAGCCCATGCTTATGCCAGAAGGGTAATGGTCCAAGTTCATAATGTGTCTGAAAGAGACATTCGAGTGAACAGAGGTTGCATCCTGGCTAATGTGCATTGTGCAGACACTGCAGTGCTACCCAGCAGCAAGAGTTCAAGGAAGAATGACAGAGTAACGCCTGACTTGTTTGATTTGGCGACTCCCATGCCAGCTGAATGGAAAGTGAGGATCAGTGAGAAGCTTGCCCAGAGAGACCAGGTGTTTTCTTTTAAAGGAATGGGATGTAGGATGCGTGCAAGGAGCTGAGCACAATATCCGGCTGCATGACGAAAAGACCATTTCGTGAGAGGTCTCGACGCCTGGCACCTGCTGACATAGATGATGTGAGAGCAGCATCTGCAAGAGATGTTAGCTGCTGGTGTAATACAAGAATCCAAGCCCTTATGCTTCCCCATTGTGTAGTAGTGAGGAAAAGAATGGAACGAGTAAGGATGTGTGTGGGATTATGCACCTTAAACGGCGGACCATCCTGATCAGTACACAATGCCCGCATTCAGGAGATGCTTTGGACTGCCTAAACGGGAGCAAGTGGTTCTCTGTGCTGGATCTCCCCATGTGGGTACTACCAGATCCCGATGGCCCCAGAGGGACCGTGAGAAGACTGCCTTTATCTGTCCACTTGGCTTCTAACAGATTCATGAGGATGCCTCCAAGGATTTCAGGTGCCCCAGCCACTTTTCAACGATTGATGGAGGCGTGCAGTGGGGGACATGAACTTACTAAGTGCCTGGTATACCTAGATGATGTTATTGTGTTTGGCAGCTCACTGGAGGAACATGAAAGCAGATTATTTGAGTATTGGACCGACTGAGGACTTTGGCCTTAAACTGTCCATTGATAAGTGTCAATTCTTTCAAACATCAGTAAAGTATATAGGACACATAGTATCCACCGAGGGAATAGAGACCGACCCAAGTAAAGTTGAGGCCTTGACCACCTGGCCACAGCCCAAAAATCTAAAAGAACTGCAAAGATTCCTGGGATTCTGTGGTTATTATCGGCGCTTCATCAAGGACTATTCAAAAGTGATCCGCCCTTTACTTAACCTTACTCAAGGGTATCCCCCAACCCACAAAAAATACCAAAAGTAAGCGTCCCTCAAGACTGAAAGAGTGTATTTTCATCCGAGTGAAGTATTTGGGGCCCGCTGGACTCTGATTGTGAGACTGCTTTTCATGAATCATATATCAACTTACCCATGCTCCAGTGCTGGCCTATGCCGATCCAAAGAAAACCTTAAATCCTGCACACTGATGCTAGCTTACCAAGGGTTGGGGGGCTGTGTTGTACCAAAAGCACGAGAATGGCCTGAGACCAGTGGCCTTTGCCAGTAGAAGCCTGACCCCATCCGAAAAGAACTCATCCTGTACATAAGTTAGAGTTCCTAGCTTTGAAGTGGGCTATTGTTGACCAATTCCATGAGTACTTGTTTGGGGCTAAAATACTAGTAAAACAGGACAATAATCTTTTGACCTATGTACAGACCTCAAGTAAGTTGGATGCCACTGGCCATAGGTAGCTTTCATTATCTACATATTACTATCTCTCGAATACCGAGCAGGTCTGAACCACATAGATGCTGATGCTCTCTCCCGGAGGCCTGTTCACCAGAATGATTGGGTTGATTGGCCAGAACCTGATTGGACACTCACCCGGAGATTTACGAGGAGGAACAAATGTCACGGGCCAGTGGACTGCATAATGATTGCTTGGGAGCCTCTGAGAATTGCATACCTACCTTTATTGCCACTTTTCTGCAATAGACATTGGTGCACTGCCTCAGCTGGACAATGACAGACCCGGCGGGCTCAATCCCGGCGATCCCATGATCAAAGCAGCTTTAGAAGCCCTCTATGCAGGAAAAGATGTGTCCAAATTACGCTCCACTGATTTGAGAACTGCACTGTTATACAAAGAAGGTCCTAAGTTGAAACTGATCAATAAACTGTTATACAGAGAAACAGTAGACAGAGGGACAAGTAGACAAACAACAACTAGTGCTGCCCACTGCCTTCGAGACTCAGTACTGAGGTCCTTGCACAACCACATGGGGCACCTTGGTATAGACAGAACACTTGACTTGGTGAGATCCAGATTCTATTGGCCTAAGATGGGGCTGATGTGGAGCAACACATTCGAACTTGTATAGCTGCTTACAGAGGAAAGCTTTGCCCCAGGGGCTGCCCCTTGTTAACATAACCACCAGTGCACCCATGGAGCTGGTCTGTATTGATTTTCTAAGTTTGGAGTCAGATCAAAGAAATATCAGTAATGTGCTGGTGGTCACTGACCATTTCACGAGATATGCCCAAGCTTTCCCCACCAAAGACCAGAAAGCATCCACTGTAGCCAAAGTACTTGTAGAAAACTTTTGTTCACTATGGGGCTCCACAAAGAATCCATTCTGATCAAGGAGAGACTTTGAGAGTCGTCTTATCAAAGAGATGCTTTCTCTGTGGGGAGTCGCAGTCAGAACCACTCCTTACCACCCCAGGGGACCCACAGCCTGAGCGTTTCAACGCACTTTGCTAGATATGCTAGGCACCCTGCACCCAAAGGACAAGCCTAGATGGAGCTAACAAATTAGCACCCTGGTACATGCTTATAACTGCACCAAAAGGATGCCACTGATTCTCCCCACCGCCTGATGTTTGGAAGAGAAGCTCGACTACCAGTAGATGTGTGTTTGGGGTCTCTCCTGATGGAGTTCAAGCTGACAACTATTTACAGTATGTGCAAAAGTTAAAGCCCAGCTAACTCATCGTACCAACTGGCTCCAAACCATGGCTGCCAAAAAGAAATCTGGCAACAAAGAAAGGTATGATAAAAGGTGAAAGCACAGGAACTCCAGGAGGGAGATCGGGTATTGCTAAGAAATCTGGGACTGCATGGCAAGCACAAGATTGCTGACAGATGGCACCATCTCCCTCACATTGTAGTGGGCAAACTAGATGATCTGCCAGTGTACAAAGTAAGGCCTGAGAATAATTCAAAAGATGTAAAACAATGCATGAAATCATTTACTGCCCATTGGACAAATCCTGATTGAGTCTGAGCCCCCAGAAGATGCCCCTCTGGACCAGTGACTAGAGCTGCTGCTAAGAAAAGATCAAGAAAGTCTGCCTACAGAAGCAAAGTTAAAGTGTTCCCTCCACAAGTCCCAGTTGAGCATGACTGTCAGTCCATATCAGAAAAGAAAGTGAGTGACTTTGAATACTATCCTTCTTACAGACGAGTCAATTGTTTGGGGCAATCCCTAGTCAATACTGGAGACAAAGCTGGGCCTTCTGGACTGTCTAAGCCCCCAGCTTCATCCCTGGAGCCAATGCTCCCAGAAAGTGAAGTGCAAAGCATCAGATCAGATGAAATGGAATCATTGTGCATGGTTGAACTGTTTGAGCTTTCAGGGAGGAAAATGATAGATGGGGCAGACTGGTGATACACCCGAACAAGAAGAGTATTTTTGAGTGCCCTGACAGTCCACTGCCAGTGTCCAAAGCTCTCCATGCAGCCAAATGTTGTGGACTCAGAAACTGTAACTCCTGGAGCTGAAAGTGCCCCAAGTTCTAGCCTCTCTACCCCCATAGAGACTCCCTGACAAGTGAGGACAATGCTGAAAATGAGGCTCAGAGTGCAGAGACTATAACAGTTCCCCTAGAAAGACTGGTCAGAGCTGTAAAGCCTGTGGTGCACCTCAGTTATGATTCACTTGGGAGGCCTATGGACTTGCCTCTCAATGTTGTCCATAAAAGGGTGTATGTGTCCTGAGCTCATTGCCCAAACTGAGCATCAGTGCTAACTCAAGTTACTTGTGTTGCCCTCTAAGTATGGTGCCCTTGCCCCATCCAGCCCCAAGGTAACTGATAGGGAAGGGCCCCCTCTCTTCAGGTTTCATGTACAAGAGGTAATAACTTGAGTTATGGTACAATGTGTGTGTAATACTGTGTAAAGAGTGACGTACTGCAATGTTTCAGAAATGTGTTCTTGGTAAAATGATGTATTGACTGATGATTACATGTGTGAGCCTAATGCAAATGTATGGTTGCAGTTGTGAAACTTATGGAGTACTTGCTTGACGCGGACGCCAAGCTTTCCCGAGACTAGAAGGGTGTAACCTCTGCAAATGGGGGTTCCCAAAAGACTTCAGGAGCTTGCTTGAATGCTCCAAGCCTGAATGGTGTTTGGCATTTAAGCCATTTATCAGTGAGTGTTTTAGAGCCTCTGGTACTGTCTCTTTAAGAGCTGTCTGCTTGCAGACATAATTGAATTTGTATGGGGGACTGTGTGCTTCTCTGAGTACCACTCGAGCTGCTGCCAATTCACTTCATTTTGCAGTCACTAGAGTGCAAGGAACCTATCTGAAAGATGTAACTGTTTGCCAGAAATTATTTAGAGTAATAATAAAATTACAGTTTGTCTAACCTGCTTTCTTTGCAGTCAGAACTGTGTCTGCTAGTTCCCATTCTAGTTTTGAACTGCTGAACTGGACCAATCAGTGTGGGGTAAGCTAGCTCTAAAATGGTGCCTTGGACGAATCAGAACTTGGACTCATAATCTGAGCCAGCCACAAGAGGATTGTATGGGCAGTGACTCTGGGAGATGTAGTTTAGACTTCAGTGCCTTTTTGGACCAACAGCAGCAGTCTATTGTGGTGACAGCCAATCCAGTCAAGAACTGGGAGGAACTCAAAGGAAGAGCCCGGTTTTGTCGGTTGGAGTTTCAGTTGAGCTTTGGCAGTGAAGAAGGAAGGAGCCCTGTGCTTTTCAGTGTGCAGTTTTAGTCAAAAACGTGTGTAAGGCCCAAGAGTTCCGGTCTGCAGCTTGTTAGGGACTGAATCCGTCCTATGAAAAGAATCAAAGGATCTCTGAAGAGTAGAAACCAGAGCTCACCCTGTAGAAGACTGGAAGAATTGCTGAAAATTGCATTCGGTCTGTCAGGAACTGAATCTGCTGTGTGTTCTCCGGGTATTGTGCAGTAATTGCGATCGATACAGATGCAGCCTGCCTGGTATAGTGCTTTCTTTATATAAATGTGTGAAGAGTTTGTGTACCTCAAGTGAGCCCTACTGACATTGAAGGACCCTATCTTATTTGGAGGTCTGAGTACTAATTCAGGTAGCTCCCTGTTGAATTGCCACATTAAATCAAATAGGAATTACTGTACTGCTGACTGTTTAATTTTCCTTTTTCTCTGTGTGAAAGGGCCCCTACCAACTGCCACAGTTTGGACTAGCCACTAGGGCTTGGGTACCCAGGGACAGTAACTGATAGGGATAGGCCTGTGCACAGAGCCATAAATGAATTATTAGAGTGATAAGCTAATTAACCTGATTTCCCCTGTCCTTGTTATATCCCCTAAATAAATCAGAGCTGCTTGTTTCAGCAAAGTTGTACTGCCTGAGGTATTTGTCTATGTTAAAGTACTGTACTGTGATTGTTGCACTGTATCTCATTTCACAGGAGGTCCCAGTGCCGGAACCAGTCCTGGGGGTAAGTGTATACTGTGAAGGTAATTCTGATATATTGTGTGGGCCACTAGTGGGAAGAAAGGGGGGTTGCAGTGTCCCAGAGGGCTGTGACCAAGTTAGTTTAACTATTGCAAACCCTGACCTCTGGGTGGAGGCACCCGCCATTGGATCCAGGCCCCTCAACCTGTTAGTGGCAAATCAGGCAGGGGTAGTAGCCCCTGGGATAGCGCCATCTAGGGGTTACATACCTTCAAACACCCCCTCCCCAAATATTTTGGGCCAGAGACTATTCAAACTTTGACACGGGATCCTTTCTCAATATACTAGCCGAAACAGACTGGCTAGACATTAAGTATGCCCTCAAACTTAAATACAGCACTAGACTTCTTTATTAACAACTTTTTTCTGCTGCAAAAAAACATGCCCCACTGAAAAAAACTCAGGGGAAAGGACAGGAAGTCAGGTGGTTATCACAAGATCTAAAAAAACTTATGAGGGAAAGAGACAGAGCGTGGGGGACATTTAAATCCACTAGTCAGACCACGGACTGGCAGCTCTTCAGAGAACTGAGAAACAGATGCAAGTAGGAATTAAAATCAGCTAAGAGGTGATACCTCAGGGATTTCCAGAAGAAAAATCTCACTGACCCCAAAAAGTTTTGGTCATAACTCAACACCCTAGTATAGGGCCATCCTACCCAAGATGCATGTGACATAACAGCAAATGATGTCCAGTACAAAAACCCAGAGGAAGCAGCCAAGGCATTAAATGTGTTCTTCACAGACCTAGACAAATTTAAGACACACAACCCAGGGACACCCAACCTGCACAATATAGCCAAACATAACTCCCCCATCTCCAGACTTCCACTTTACATTAATTACAAAAAAAGAGGTCCTAAAACTACTTAGAAACATCAAAACCCCAGAATCAGCTGGGCATGACAAACTGGAGCCCAAATTACTCAAACTCGCAGCCCCAGCTATTGCCACTTCAGTCACACGGTTATTTAACTTATCCATACTAGAAGGGAAAGTCCCTGCACTCAGAAAAGTGGTCCTGGCTACACCCATACAAAAAGGTGCCGACTAAGACTTCTGTTTGGGAGGCAGTACAGCACAGTGGTTTAAGGCTCTGAGC